>CM064348.1:2500-602500 GCA_032595735.1 Pelochelys cantorii
GCAAATGAGGCAGCATATACATTACTCAACGAAAATGTTGATCACGGTAACTTCTTGGAGTTACTTTTACTTATTAGTAAATTTGATCTGATATTAAAAGTACATATTGATGAGGTAGTAGAAAAAAGTAAACAACGTCATGACACAAATGTGAATAAAAAGGGGGGAGGAAATCTGCAGACATTGTTGTCCAAAACAGCTGCAAATGCAGTTATTGATTCCATCACACTCACCTTAGAGATAATGCTAGGTGATGAAATTACAGATGCAGAAATGTTCAGCATACAAATAGACACAACGCAGGATATAAATGTTCATGATCAATGTTCAATTGTTATCAGATACGTGACAAATACTATCCACAAATGTTTAGTGGCGGTAGTCAACTGTACGTCAACAACTGGAAAAGTATTGTGTGATTTAGTTTGCAATGCTTTAAAAAACCTGAATATCGGTGTAAGAAAATGTATTGGTAACTCTACTGATGGAGCAGCCAATATGCAAGCTGAATATAATGGGTTTTCTGCATGGCTCGACAACACTGCACCTGGTCAAATGCATGTGTGGTGCTATGCACATTTTTTAACTTAATTATAAGTGAAATAACACCGATTACGGTGGAAACTATTTCTCTCTTCGGGATTAACAACACCTGTGCAGTTTTTCTCAGAGAATCGTACCTACGCATGAATGTGTGGCATGAATTTAGTAAGATGAAGTATATTTCAGTTCTTGGACATACTCGCTGGTGGGCAAAAGACAGAGCTTTAAGAAAAAATGTTGGCCCTTTTAACATTACAGCTGTTACATTTATTGTGATATGTTACAAACATTTTATGAAATTTCAGAATCCATTAAATTTAACAAAGATGTGCATCACAAAGCCAAAACTATTTTGGATTCTCTGACTCGTTTTGAAACAACAGTAACTGCACAACTATTTTTACAGATTTTTTAGCACACTTCTCCTTTATCGGAGTATTTATAGTCGAATAACATGTACATTATAAAAGCGTATCAGATGATTGAAAGTACAGCTGAAGGATTGTCTAAAATATTGAGAAATTTTGAACAAGTCCTTATTGCAGCTACAAAATTTGTAACATCGGCAAATGAAGAATTAGAAATCAGAAATGTTTGTTGAAACAGATTTTAAAGAAAAACAGACTAGAATACAGAAAATGTTAGCTAGGGAATTTGGTTCGAATGAAATGCTACGAAATGCAAAAGAAACTTATCGCATAAATGTGTGTAATGTTACAGTGGATAGAGTAGTCAGCAGTTTCAATACGAGGTATCTAAAACACCGCAATCTTTACGCAGACTTTTTTTATTTGGATCCGAAGAATTTTGAAAATATTCTAAACAATCTCCCCGAAAGTGCATTTGAAAAATCGAGTTGTTAAAAAAAATTAGCAACACTATCTCAAAAGAAATATTGCATGCAGAGATGATGGATTTCGCAAGGAAATGGAGCAAATTCAGGTCAACTCTTACCGAAGATGTCTTCAATGACACTATTGAGAATAGTGACGATTGCGACGAAACTGCTCTCGAAAAATGTAAATCCTGCAAAAACTGCATGGCATGTTGTTACCATGTTTTGGCCAAGTTTAATTTGCACACGCTGGCATATAGGCACATCTTTCTAGCGTACAAATATGTATTAACCTTGTCTGCAACCCAGGTATCCTGTGAGAGGTCTTTTTCAAAGCTGAAGTATATTCTGAACAAATTGCGAAATTGTCTTACAGTCACATCTTGAATCCTTCATGTTAATGTCATGTGAGAAGGACATACTGTCCAAAATAAATAATGAGGACGTTATGAACGACTTAGCAACAAAGAGTAAATTTTTAAAAATTCTTTGATGCGAAAAAGTAGGCTGTTCTCAACCCATTTTCTGGGCCTATTTTGATTGCTAGTCCATCCCTGGACAGGCTGATGCTCCATCAGCCCTGCCTGAGAACCCAGTCCAGTCTTGGGACAGGCAGGCTGTGCGTTCACATGCTGGCCTGGTGAAGTCTGTGGGTGCTGGATGGCTGGGGGGCTGATGCTAGTGGGATTCCCAGGGCCACACATTCTAATAGCTTCCTGCTTAGAACTGCCCCTGCAGCCTCCTACCCTGGCAGCCATCTGCACCAGCCACTGCTGCTCCTGTGACCAAAGCCCTCACTCTCTGTGTCTCTGTGTCTTTCCCTGACCTCCAGCCACCCCCAGCCCACCTACAGCTGGAATAGCATGTAAAGGGCTCCCTATCCATACTGAGATTCAGGCTTCAACTGAGCACTGGGCTCCACCAAGCCGTTGGTGCAGCTACATTATGCGAAGTTCATGTCAGTGGGCAGGCTGTTTGTTCAGAGGGACAACTGATATGTCCTGGTCTGGTGATCCTTATGCCTCTGGGATGGAGCCTTGCCACCCTCACGGCTCCACTGTCTCCTTCTCCTTTCTGTGCTGGGGCCCGCAGAAGATTTTCCTGCTGATCTCACAGTCCTGCTGGCTCGTGAAGCATGGGGAGCTGGTGGAAGTGGACATGCAGCTTATCAGCACCCTTGCCACCAAGTTGAAACTCTCCACCAAGTCAGTGTATCTCCACCTCTTCAATGACTGCCTCTTGCTGTTGTGAGTGTTGGAGCTGCAGGGGCAGAGGTGCCTTTTCAGATTTTGGTTGGGGGGCAACTTTAACCATGATTCTAGAGCAGCAGTTCCCAACCTTTTCCAGATGGGGACCCATTTTGACAATTTAGGAAGACTTGGTGACCCAAGCCAATTCAAAAATGGGGGGAGGAGGCTGGGCAGAGCCACCTGGGGAGACACTTGGAGGCCCTTTTGAAATGTAATGGTGACCCATATTTGGGTCGCGACCCATAGGTTGGGAAACCCTGTTCTAGGGGCTACTTAGGCACTTGAAAACTCTAGTTTTCTGGTAGAGAATTTAGTAGTTAGCTAACAAGAGTCCTGTATAAAACATGTAGATGGTATCATGAGCTATTGTGGGCACAACCTACTTCTTCAGTACTAGAAGTCCAGATCCAAGAATAAATAAGGGAAAAGGGAGGGGGGAAGAGACTGAGTAGATTGTTCAAGAACAATTGGCACCTCCATTGTTTGGTTGGTTACCTTCCAAATCCTAATGACTTAACCAACCAACCAAACAATGGAGGTGCCAATTGTTCTTATCAGCCTCTTGTCACTACTTGAACAATCTACTCACTGTCTCTTCCCCCCCCCCCCTTATTTATTCTTGGATCTGGACTTCTAATACTCCATGTGACGGAACCCCCCCCCCCCCATGCTTTATGAACTGGACTCATGGACATGAATATACATATCTCAAAAGTGTTTTGAGCGAATCATTTTGCGTAACCCATCAATATTCATGTCATGATCCACTGGTTCTCTTTATCTTACTCTGTTGTATGTATCATTTGTGTGTGTAAAATTAGACACAGGGAGTGGGGAATAATTTGTGAGTTTCAAATGTATGAATGAGAGACATGGAGGGTGTTACCCTCAACTGTTAAAGTATCTCTTTTGTTCTTCAGCCTGAGCAGTGGTTGGTAGGAAGTGGTCTCAATCCTTTAACAAAAAGAATAGGAGAGGAGAGGTCTGGGTCTTTTGGCTGGGCTGCACCTGGAGGAAGGAGCCTGAGACCCCCAGGGTGGGGAAGACAGCCCTGGTTTAGAGTGGCAGCTGGAAAAGAGGTTTTAGGGTAAGTTTTAAGTTTGCACCGAGGTTTCAGTGGAGAATTAGCCAAGCGGTTTTGTTTCTTTTGGTTTGTAACCTACTTTGCTCTGCCTACTTTCTCTTATTACTACTTAAATCCTACTGCTTCAACTTAATAAAACCATTTTTATTTTCTGTCAAACCCAGTGTAAGCGATTGTTACCTGGGGGGGCAACCAGTGTTCACATTCCCCCTTTCATTGCTAAAGGGGGCTCACCTAATTCTTTGGGGTTTGATCCCATATGGGGAGTGCTCTCTCAGGAGGCTGGGCCCTAAACTGCACTCTCCTTGGACCTGAAGTGGTTCAGTGCCTGTACTGCTTCTCGGTGGGGGCAGGGACCTCAGCTCGGGGCCTTGGCTGGGGGAGACCAGAGGAGCTGGCCTAGCAGGACTGGGCAGTAAGGAGCCCCAGAGAGCAGGAAGGCAAGTGGCAGTAGCCATGTCAGCACCCTGGGAGGCACCCCTGTGGGGTCGTCTGTGACCGCACCCTGTCACACTCCAGTCATCTGAAGAAGTGGGTTGTACCCATGAAAGCTCATGATACCATCTACATGTTAAGAGCCCTGTATCTAATTCCTATATAAAAGAAAGCAAATAAATATTAGACCCACTCAGCACTAATAATAATATGTTCTCACAATTTATCTATCTATCTTTCTGTCTGTGAGTTTGTCTGTCTGCCTGTGAGTCCATTTGTTCAAGAATTCCTTCTAAACATTAAGAGCTAGGGCCACCAAATTTGGGATGTAGCTTCCTCTTATCCTAACTTAAATCAATGTCAGGGCTTGGTTGTGCCAGTAAAACAGGAAGGTCCTGGAATAGGACTGTTTTCCAGAACATGGAAAGGGAGGGGGCAGAGAGGAGGGACATGATAGTCACAGTGGCCACTGAAGGCAAGCAAGCACAGGGGAGAGCTATATTGCAGAGTGACGACGGGGAGCAGCCCCACCACTGATAGAGTGGCCAGCTGGGGCTCACCAACTTGCATACCACCAGACCTAGTAAGTAGCCCCACTGCCCCAAATCCTTCCCCTCAAGGCCCTTGACCACAGCACTGGAGGGGAGAGGGAGAAAGCCCTGTTGGACGGGGGTGGGGAAGACCCCTGCCAGCGGGGGGGGAGAAAGCCCTGACAGATGGGACCCCTCCTCATCCCCAACCATCACTCTGACACCTCCTGCATCCCAGCCCCCTGCTCTGAACTCCTTCTCAACACCCCACCCTGACTCCTGCACCCCCCACACCACCAGCCCCCTGGTGGAGCTGCCAGGGTCCCTCTTCAACTGTCTGTTTGGGTTGAAAACCCAACCTAAGCCTGGGCAGGGAACAGGCTGCCACTACTTCCCACGCCGTGTTCCCTGTAAGCTGTGCACTTGGGCAGCCACCCAGGAGAGACTCAAATGCCGCCCCGCAGAGCACCCACAGCCATTGGCATGTGTTTCCACTGGTGGTGCACATCTGCACATGCCTTGGTGCACTTAAAGGACCTGGGCAATGGTGGATAAGTCTTGTAGTTTTAATTCTTTCTTTGCTATTAACACTGCAGAGAAGGAGAGAGCCTATCAGAATTCCTGGTTCTATTGCAGCTCTAAGAGAAGAGTGGGGTCTAGTGGGTTACTGCAGGGGCAGCAACATCTGGTTCTGTGTAAGAACATCAGAACAGCAAGACTGGGTCAGGCCAAAGCTCCATCTAGCCCAGTGTCCTATCTGCCGACAGTGGCCAATGCCAGGTGCCCCAGAGGGGGCGAACAGAACAGACAATCTTTGAGTGATTCATCCCATCACCCGTTCCCAGCCTCTGGCAAACAGTGGTGAAGGACATGCAGAACATAGCATTGCACCCTTGTCCAGCCTGGCTAACGGCCATTGAGGGACCTATTCTCCATGACCTTCTCTAGCTCTGTTTTGAACCCTGTTATAGTCTTGGCCTTCACAACATCCCCTGGCACAGAGTTCCACCATTGACTGTGAAGACCCAACCACATCAGCCACCAAATCAGAGGCTCATTTAACTGCACATCCACTAATGTGATCTATGCCATCAAATGCCAACAATGCCCCACTGCCATGTATATTGGCCAAATTGGGCAGTCTCTACAGGAAAGAATCAATGGACACAAATCAGATATCCAAAAAGGCAATACACAAAAATCTGTTGGAGAACACTTTAATCTACCTGGACACTCATTAATGGATCTCCAAGTTGTTTTGTTTCAGGCCAATTCCACAAGCCAAATACACAGGGAAGGATTGGAACTTAAATTCATTTACAAGTTTAGTTCTTATGCAAATGGTATGAATAAGGACATTGGCTGGCTCACACACTATCTTCCACATTCTATGACTTAATCTATCAACCAACCAATGGAGGTGCTAATTGTCCTTACTAGCCTGTTGTAACTCTTTGAACCATCTACTCGCAGTCTCTCTCTTTTTATTTTTTTCTCCTTTCCCCCTCCTTTTTTTCTCTCCCCCCCCCTTCTTTATTCTTAGATCTCGACTTCTAATACTCCTGTCATCTGAAGAAGTGGGTTGTGCCCATGAAAGTTCATGCTTTGTTAGTCTTTAAGGTGCTACTAGTCTATTTGTTGTTTTTTAAGTTATTCCTGTTACAGATTAACTCCTCTGAAGCTTGTGAAGAAACACTTTGGTTTGTTTTAAATCTGCTGCCTGTTAATTTCACTGAGGATGTGTCTAGACTACAGGGTTTTGTCAACAAAAGTGGACTTTTGTTGACAAAACTATACCTGCGTCCACACTGCCGTGGAGTTATGTCGACATAATGTCGACATAATTCAGCAGTTTTGTCGATGTTTGTAAACCTCATTCCACGAGGAATAACTCCTTCGTTGACATAGTTATGTCAACAAAAGGCAGGTGTGGACACAGGGGAGAAGTTATGTCAACAGAAAAGGCCTCCAGGAAGAACCCCTGGTGGACACTCCTGCCACTGCTTTCAACTCTATTGTTCCTGCCTGCAGCCATCTTTAAAAGGCACAGGCACCCAGGATCGGCACTCTGGCAACAAGCCACCCCCAGAGAGGACCCTGACGGCAGAGCTCTGTTGTGTGGTGAGCCATGTCCCAGGGACAAACCCCCCAAACCCCCCTGGCCCTTCCAGGGACTCATCCCCCCGGGAAGCCAGGGGCACCAAACGGCGGGCACCCTCCTGGTCAGGGCCAGAAATGAAAGCCCTCCTGGAGCTGTGGGCCGAGGAGGAGGCTCTTCAGCTCCCTCAGAGCAGGCACAGGAACGCTGACATCTACGGCCGAATGGCTGACAGCCTGGCCAGGAAAGGCCACCACCCCCGCACGGCACCACAGGTCAGGGCCAAAGTCAAGGAGCTCAGGCAGAGGTACATCAGGGCCCGTGAGCGCAGCTCCCGCTCCGGGGACACAGCACACACCTGTGCATATTTTGAGGAGCTGGACAGGATCCTGGGGCCAGGGGAACCCTTGCCTCCTGAGCGCCTGGTGGAGTCTGGGCTGGAGACCCCTGCTCAGCAGTGGCCGCAACAGCAGCCTGAGAACCCGGAGCTCCTAGAGGAGGAGGAGGAGGGGGAGGGGGAGGAGAACAGTGCCCGGAGCACCCAGGAGCCAGACGCCCAGGTGCAGGAGGCCTCCCAGGCAACTTCGGACACCAAGGAGGGAACATCAGGTGAGTGCTGTGAGGGTCCAACACACACAGGGCAGGGCAGGTGGGAGCAAAGTTCACGGTGCAGTACTGTGACATGTCATGCTGATCACAGCCTGGGGGGAAGGGGGGCACACCCATGGCTGCCCTCAGGGAGGGCCATCATACCCCTGCACCCTCACAGTTGCTAGGCACCACCTGCTCCTGCAGGCAGTGATGCCAAGGGCAGGCATGGGTTGGGGACGCTAGGATTGCTTCACGGCTGCAGGCCTCTCAGTACTCTGCGGGAACCCCAACCGTGGCCTGACACTTGACTGTGCTGCTCGGCCATGGGGTATGTGTGAGGGGGGGGCAGGATGGTGGCCTGCACACCTTCTGGGATCCAGGGAGGCCGTGGCTGCGGGCCAGCCCACACCATGCCTTACTGAGATGCACATGAGCAGCCTCTGACCCTAGGACAGGCACTGCCTGCTGACAAGAAGGAGGGCATGCCCTCTCAGGGAAAGGGTGAGCATGCATGACTGACGACTTTTCCCTCTTGTCCTCCACAGCCAGACCAGCTGACCAGGAGGGGGATGCCACACCTGCCCCACCACCCAGACGGCCACAGGGAACCTGGCGGCACTGGCTCACCTATCTGCGAATTCAGCCAGCACGTTGGAGTCCTGCAAAGGATTCAGGACTCCATGGAGAGGAGGCTGGAGGCAGAGGCCAGGTGGCGCTGGCAGTTGCTGGCTGAATTCGCCCAGCAGTGCAGGGACATCTGCACAGCAATCTGGGAGTCCATGGCCTTCCCTGGTCCTGTGCCTGGTCCTGCCCTTCCTCCTCAGCCTGCTCCCCCCTCAGCCCCTGCCATCCCAGCCCCAGGTCCAGCCCCACCTCCTGCCCAGCCCCCTGCTGTGGCAGCCCGCATGCGCAGCCGGAGGCGAGAAGGCATCCGGAGCCAATCTGCCAGGTGCTCTTCCTCCAGGCAGCCCCCTCAGCCCTGAGCTTCCCTCCCCCCTTCCAAGTTGACATTTCCCCTTCCCAGCAGTGACACAAACTGAGGGACGCACTGTATTTTTTTTCCAAACAGTTTATTTTCTAAGAAACAATTTTTTTTTCTCTGAACACAAGAGTTATTTATTTTATTTTGTTCCAAAAGCGACAGTTAAATAAACTGCACAAAAGTTTTCACCACCACCTGTCTCCATTCTCAGATGAATGGGTTGATTGAGTGAATGTGGGGCCGGGAGGGGTTGCAGGGAGGAAGGCATCGGGGGCATGGGGCACTCCCACATGTGGAAGGCCCTGGGACCAATCAGGGGCCTCCCTGTGTGAATTGCTCCCTCAGGGCTTCCCGAATGCGCAGGCCCAGCTGGTGGGCTTGCCGGGTGGCAGCTGTCCGGGGCTGCTTGAAGTGCCTCCCCTCCACGTCAGCCCGTGTCCCCCACGCAGGGAGGAAGGCCTCCCCTTTCCTCTCCACGAGGTTGTGCAGCACACAGCATGCTGCAACCACATCGAGGATGTTGTGTTCCCCCATGTCCAGCCGCGTGAGAAGGCACCTAAGCCTGCCCTTCAGACGGCCGAAGGCACACTCCACCTGGAAGCAAGCCCTATTGAGGCGGGAGTTGAACAATTCCCCGCTCGCATCCAGGTGGCTGGTGTAGGGCTTCATGAGCCAGGGCTTGAGAGGGTAGGCTGCATCGGCCACGATGCACGTAGGCATCTGCACATCCCCGACTGCCAGGTTCCTCTCTGGGAAGAATGCCCCAGCCTGCAGCCTGTGGTACAGGTATGAGTTCCTGAACACGTGGGCATCGTGTGCCTGGCCTGACCACCCGACACAAATGTCGGTGAACTGTCCCCTGTAGTCAACCAGGGCCTGCAGCACCATGGAGAAGTAGCCCTTCCTGTTGATGTACTGTGCTGCTCAATGGGGCGGGGTGCGGATGGGGATGTGGGTCCCGTCAAGTGCTCCACCGCAGTTTGGGAACCCCACCCCCGCAAATCTGGCCAGGATGGTCTGCAGGTCTCCAAGGCGGACAGTCCTGTGGAGCAGCTCTGAATTGATGGCCGTCACCACCTGCAGAAAGGGACAAATAGAAACACAGAACAGGACATTAGAGGGGTTGGCTCAGCTGCTGAGGGGTGCTCCCCCGCCTCCTCCCCTGACCCCAACAGCCCCCTCCAGACAATTCCTCCCCTGCCCCCCGCACCATGGCAGGGTGAGGCTGAGAGGGCTTCTACCTCTGCCACCCCATCCCCAATTCCCTGTGTCTGGTCCTGACTGCCCCCCTGGAGTGTCCCCTGAGAGTGACTTACCTCCATCAAGACGGCCCCGATGGTAGACTTCCCCATGCCAAACTGATGCCCCACAGAGTGGTAGCTGTCAGGGGTGGCCAGCTTCCACAGCGCAATGGCGACGCGCTTCTCCAGGGGGATGGCAGGCCGCAAGTGGGTGTCCTGGTGTTGCAGGGCAGGGGCGAGCCAGACAGAGAGCTCCTGGAAGGTGGCCTTCCGCATCCGGAAGTTCTGGAGCCACTGATCGTCATCCCACTGCTGCAGCACTAGCCGGTCCCACCAGTCCGAACTGGTGTCCAGCCTCCAAACTCGCCTCTCCAGGAATAAGTTGGGGGGCAAGGGCAGCAGGGTTGCAGCCTGAGCGAGGGGCTCAAAGCTAGGTTCAGAATCCAGCTCTGCCGCCAAGGTCATCATGCTCTTCTGAGCATGCAGCAGAGCTTCCATCAGCACAGTATGGGGCCATCGCCTGCCCAGGGGCAGCTCAGGATCCATGGCCAAAAAAGCCAAAAGAACACACAAACGAACAAAAGAAACAAACAAACAAAAGGACAACAATACAAACAAAGAAACAAAAAACCAAAAAAGCCAAAACCCAAACAAACACACAAACCAGAAAATAAACAGCTGTGGTGTCCGACAAAGCAGGGCAACCAGAGCCAGAAAAACTGCAGCAGCTTTGCTTTCCCTGTATAAGGTAGGCAAGCCAGAAGCAGGAGCAGAGCTACGGCTCTCCAGGAGTATCCCTTTAAGCACGTGTCTCTGCAGAGAGCATGTAGCACTGCCTGGGCTTTATGGCTGCCCCTGTGACCTTCCAGAAGCACTTCCGGGTGCCTTCTTCTGTTGACAGAGCGTCCCGCAGTCTGGATGCTCTTTGTCGACAAAGCAATGTGGTATGGATGCTCTCCTGTAGTCTAGACATACCCTGAGCGACTCTTCATTCTTATGTTCCCTGAAGTTGTAAATAACACTTCCTTCTTCATTTTTCCACACCATTCAGTTTTCTAGATCTCAGTCAGATCTTTCCCTTAATCACCTCTTTTCCAAATTGAACAGTCCCAGTCTTTTTAATCTCTCCTAATATGGAATAGAGTGGTTAGTACTCTTAATATCTGTTGTCCTTCTCTGTATCTTTTCCAAATCCAAGTTATCTTTTTGGAGATGGGGTGATCAAGTCTGCACACTGTATTCAATATGTGGGCATACCATGGATATATATATACAGGCAATTTGGTATTTTCTGTTTTATTATTTATGCCTTTCCTAGTAAGTCCCAATATTCTGTTAGCTCTTTTGATTGCCGCTAAACATGGACCAGATATTTGCAGACAAGTATCCACTGTGATGCCAAGATCTCTTTACTGATGAGTTCAGCTAACTTAGACTCCATCAATATGTATGCATACTTGGGGTTATACTTCCCATGTGTGTTACTTTGCATTTATCAACACTAAATTTCATTTGCCATGGTGTTGCCCAGTCACCGGATGTTGTGAAATCCCGTTGTAACTCTTTGCAGTCAGCTTTGGACTTAACTGTCCTGTAAATGTTGCCACCTCACTGTTAACCCTTTTTTCAAGATCATTTATGAGTATGTTGAACAGCCCTGGTCCCAGTGTAGACTGTGGGGACATCCCTAGTTACTTCCCTTCATTCTCACCAGTTTGTTACCTATCATTGAATGGGAGGGCCTGCCAGTGCTTTCAAGCTTATCTAGTGATCCTTGGTTTACTTTAATGACAAGCCCTTTGTTCTCTCATCTCCCTGCTTCTGTTGATAAGCAAACTCCCTGCCCCAAAAGCTGTGCTGTTCCCAGCTTCCAAACTCCTCAGGGATCAGGCTGAGTTACAGATAAGAGTTGTATCTGGGGCTAGGGAGAATAGGCCCTGAGAACAAAATTCAGGGGACAGCTAGAGCACACACCAGCCCAAATGGTGCCTCCCAGCCCAAATTGTGCCTCCGTGGGACGGATGGTGTGGTCCTGCAGAACGTAGGTCTAGCTGGCCTGGAGCTCGCACACTGGCCCCCTCTGACTCCAGGGCTGGAGGAGCAGGAAGGAGCAGCCTCTCCTCCCAGCACGGCAAGAGACCCTGGGCACACAGGTAGTAGGCACCTTCTGGCAGGGGTGGACTGGCAATCAAAATAGGCCCGGGAAATGGGTTGAGAACGGCTCACTTTTTCCACAAAGAATTTTTTTAAAATTTACTCTTTGACCCCCATTAGCCACACTCTGACCCCTGTTAACCACACCCTTGACCCCCATTAGCCACACTCCCTGACTCCCATTAGCCAGGCCTCTGGAGGTAACACTCTCGGGGCAAGATGGACACATGACCAGAAGTAAAAGGTGTCATGTGACCCCCCTCTAAGGACTTTTCCCACCATCCTCCTACCAATAGGGATTAGTTGGGCTCCCACCAAACCCCCCTCATGCAAGTATCCTGCAATTGCATTAATCCAATGTGTATGACATTAACTCGGGGGCGAAGAGGCTGGGGGAAGTGTTCCCTCTAAGAGTTTCCTCCCATGAGCAGAATGAATTTTGTGTTGTGCACCAGTACTGAGTTCATGTGGCTTGTTTGGATGTGCCACTGTGGCACCCAAGTTATTAATAAATATCTTATAAACCTCTACCTTTTCCCTCTGCTGCCATGTCTCCTCCCCTTACTCCATCAGCTCCCCTGATGCCTGCTGCCCCCCAACCCCTCACCCTCCTCTGCTGTCCTGACTCCTGCCCTTCTCACTGCCCTCAGCCCTCCTGCGACCTGCCCCCCTCCACCAGCCCTTCTCTCCCCCTTGTGCCCACTTCTCCAGTAGCCCCACTCTGATCATGTGAGCCACCCCTCCTCATCCCCTCGCCTAACACCTCCCTCTACACACCTGCCCTGCCTCTCTCCTCTGGTGCTGGTCCCTCCCCTGCAGGTGCCTGCCCTTCTGCTTCACCCCCAGAATCCCCTGGCACCTGCACCTTCCCTTACCCCTGCACCCTCCTGGTGCCCCCCCTTCCCTCACTGCTCCTGCCCCCTTTGCCCTCTTTTTCTCTGATGCCCACCCCCTCACCACCCTCTGCCCCCCGTTCCCCTCATGCCCCTGTGCCCTCACACATGACTTGCTCCATCCCTGCCTTTCTCATGCCCACCCTTTCTTTCAAGATTTCTCCCAGCACCTCCCCCTCCCCCCTTTGGCTCCCAATGAACTTACCCTCTCCTCTCCCAGCATAACCCTGTCCCCCCTCCCACTGACACCTCCCCTCCTGCCCTTTTCCTCATTGTCTCCACTTGGCCCCCTGGCATTTGTCTCTCCTCCACCCTGTCCCTTGGTGCCTTCCCCGTTCTTCTCCTGACCTGCCCCCCTCCCCTCAGCGCAAGCCCCTTCCTCTCCCAGCCTTTCGGCCTATTTTTCCCCCTTCCCCTCCCCTCCCCCACCTTCTGCCTTGCAGTTTGCAGTGCTGGAGTCTGTGATTGGGCCCCAGAAGTCCCTGCAGCCCTGGCCCCAGCTGCTTCTGGGGCTCTGGACCATTTGCTGGGCCTGGAGCTGGGTCGCATGGTGCAACTCTGGGCCGGGCAGTTTTAAAGTCCCAGGCCATGACATCACACCACACCCGGGCATCTCCCCTCTCAGCTGTTGTGCGGTGTTTGAGCATGCCACGCATATGATCCCTCGGCCCCACTGTGCCCCGTACATGGCTGGCGCCGGGGAATGTAAAGTGAGGGGCTGCGGCGCCCCATCACAATCCCCCTTCTCCTCCAGCAGCCGCCAGCCAGCCCTTCGGCCCTTCAGCTGGCCCTTTGGAGGACGGCCCACCGGGAAATTCCCGGTATCCCACTGGGACAGTCCGCCCCTTCCTTCTGGGCTCTGCTGGATGCCCCA
This sequence comes from Pelochelys cantorii, assembly GCA_032595735.1. NCBI lineage: Eukaryota > Metazoa > Chordata > Testudines > Trionychidae > Pelochelys > Pelochelys cantorii. The sequence goes on from CM064348.1 coordinate 16,011, forward strand.
TTCACAGCTTCCCTTGTGCTGGGTGGAGAGAGGTCACTGCTCCAGAGCAGGTGGTTGAGGCTCTACTCACCCTGCCATTGGCATGCTGAGCCCAGACTAGTTCCCGAGAGTTCCTGGGTACAGGGGAGAGGACCTGTGGAGTCTGGGTAATGTGCAGCCAACAGAGGCCAATCCTGCCTTTCTGGGCAATTCCTGGTTCCCCCCGACCAGGGGTGGCACGTCCCAGTCTCCAGGGGTCGGCTTCTGCTACCCACCTGTGCAGAGCAGCAGGCACTGCTGCCTCTCAGGCACCCGTCTCTCTCCCTTTCCCCCAGGACAGGGAAGTTTGTCGTCTTTGTTCACATCAAGAGGCTGGAGCAGAAAGCTCCATGGAGTCCCAGGACAAATCTTCCCCCTCCAGCTCTTTGGCAGCCAGAAGCTGAAGTACCAGGTCTTGCTGCGGGCACAGACCAAGTGAGTGCTGAGTGGGGCGGGGCCATCTCCATGGGATGCCCTCACACCTCCCAGCCCAGCTCCCTGTGGGGGATTCCTTCTTGCAGTCATCTGGCTTGGGTGAGGGTTACTAACCAGCATGGATGGGAGCCCTTAATGCTGGCCAGCTGGTGGGTACCTGGCCAGCAGAAAGCCAGCATTCCTGAGCTGAGCAATGGGCCCGGGAGCTATCTCTCACTCTGCCAGCAGGGGGCCTGCTCAGCCCTTGCGCAGCACCAGTGCCCCAGCCAGCAGCAGGCACAGGGCATCACATCAGTGCCCAAGCCACCGGGATCCTGGGTAGACAGGGGCCAAGCTGACCCTCGAGGTGGGCTCACCAGAGTGGAAAGCATGTAGTGTCTGTAGGGGTGGGTCAGTGCCAGTCTCCCATTTCTGGTGTCCTGTATCCCTCGCTGCTCCCAGCACAGGCAGGGCCAGACTAGCCCTGGAGATCTGGGACACTGGGATTTGGGTTTGGGCTGATTGGGGCTCCCCCAATTCTGAGACTGTTCAGGTCAGGGGGTCTCTCCAGGTGTCTCTCTTGGTGTGTCCCTGTGCCCACCATGGAACCTCACCTGTCCTATCAGGCAGGGCTGTGCTCACCTACTCCCTCTGCCCCTGCAGGAGTGAGAAGCAGTGGTGGATATCGGCCTTGGTCCCCCCATCCTCACATGGACAGGGAGCATGTCACTGAGACCTCAGGTACCCTGGGGGCACACCCACCCCTCCTGCCACAGCTTGAGCACATCCAGGGGCTGTCCTGGCTTCGGCACAATGAAGTTCTATGACTCTCCTTTGGACACAGCTCCTGGCTTCCATCCCCGGGGTACTCCCCTGCTCCTAGCGCCTGGCATGCCCCAGTCACACCAGGTCACCCTGCCAGGCCAGTGCCGGCCTCCCATTTCCGGTGTTCTCTATCCCTCACTGCTCCCAGCACAGGCAGGGCCAGACTAGCTCAGGGGAGCTGTATCTTGCCACATGCAGGCAGCTCTCAGGGGTCCCAGACTTGCTAGGAGTTGCCAGACACAGGCTCTGTGCTCATTCCCCAGCTGGCACTATGAAAGCAGCATGGCCATTGCCCTCTGCCCTGTGCCCGTGGGCTGCTCCTTCCTCTGTGCAGGCCCAGATTGGCTCTGCATGGCAAAAGGGAGCAGCAGAATACCAGCCGTGGAGGCCAGAGTCAGGGCACTGTAGCCGGAGAATGACAGTCACTGCCTTTCTCACAGCACTTTCCCTGGGGTCACTTTACCAGGACCCTGTCTGGGTTCCCAGATGGGGCACGACCCCTTTATATTGCTGCTGCCTCCAGATCTTGCCCGGTGCAGTGCATCAGAGCCTACCAGGCCCAGGAGCAGAACGAGCTGAGCTTGGAGAAGGCGGACATCCTGAGGGTCAAGATGAGGACCAGTGTTAGTGAGGGGCTCTGGCATCTCTCCTTCCCCCTCAAGGTGTCCCTCAAGCTGCAGCAGTACACCCCTCTCCCCCTCCGGCGGCCATCTCCTACTCTCCTGTGCAGGCTGGCTGGAGCAGATCTGCCTATTGGACGGGAAGAGGGGCAGGGTCCCTTAGAGGCATGTGGAGGAGATCCTGAGCAGGGCCGCCCGGTTGCACAGCCTGTGTGAGAACGACCACGTCCAGCACACCATACACATGCTGGGGGAGAAGCAGGTGTGAGCCCACCTGGATGCTGGCCAGGGGACACTCTGGCACTCAGAGGGAGCCCAGTGGCATGGGCAGGGTATGTACAGCATGGCAGGGGCAGGGTGGCTCCCAGTGCTATGAGGCTGCCGAGCCTAGGGTTGTCAGGTGTCCAGTTTTGAACTGGACAGTCCAGTATTTGAGCTTTCTGTTTGGGAAACAAATTGAGAAAATATAAAGAAGAAAATATAAATGTCTGGTATTTTCTAAATAAGATGTAATGTAGTTTATGATGTAATGTCAAATGTGTCCAGTATTTTTGTTGAAACCATCTGGCAACCCTACCCTGGCCCTTTCAGCCAAAGGCAAGGGGGGGGGGCATTTCTTCTGCTCAGGCACATAGTCCCACTCTGAGCATTGCCTGCCTGGGGGGCAGGGACCAGCCAGGTAAGCGCCTCCCCAGCAGTGATGAGCACCTCCCAGATGGAGCAGCACGCAGGCTCCATGGCCTGTCAGACCATGGAGCAAGGACCCGGACTCTGTTTTTGATCCCCTGAGCTGCCCATTGGCCAAGAGGGGCCAAAGGGCAGGAGCCTGCCCCCGCAAACAGCATCTCCAAAGCTAGGTTCAGGCCCCTCCCTGGAGGTTGTGTTGCTCGGCCAGCCGGACACTGCTGACCCTACATGCTGCCCAGTGCTGCCCTCGCTGCAGGGCCTGGCAACTGGATCTGCCCCATTGTCATGGCAGGGGACTACCACAGTTCCCTCACCAACTCCAAGGCCCCCCATGCTGCTGCCTCTGATAGAGAGGCAGCAGCATGCGGGGCGGGCAGGAGCCGGTACACATGGGAAACCAGCTTTCAAACCTTCTCCCTGCGCATACCAGCTCCCACCACCTCCTCCTCCCATATAAATGTGTAACCCTTAAAATGTCTGTGATTATACATTTACACAAATAAATGTATTTGAACAGACAGAGCTCTTAAGTGCCTGAGTGTAATCCCTGAGGGGTTTGGAAGCTGGGAGCAGCCTTGCCTTTGGAACAGGGAGTTTGCTTATCAACAGAGGCAAGGAGATTAAGAGAACAAAGGGCTTGTCATTAAAGTAAACTAAGAATCATTAGAAACAAGGAGTAGTCCTGTGGCACCTTAGAGAAAGTTATACATAGTATCATGCATTTTCATGGGGGGCAAAATCCATTTCTTCAGACCCAGCTTCCAGCTCATCTGAGGAAGTGAGTTTTGCACATGAAAGCTCAGGATACTAGATATATTTTTATTAGTCTCTAAGATGCCACAGGACTGCTCGCTTTTAAAGTTACAGACTAACACGGCTCCACCTCCGCAACATTTTCAGGATCATTAGATGAGCCTGAAATCATTAGCAGGCACTGCTGTTAAAAAATAGAAAACAAAGGGTGGGAATAACTGGTGAGAATGGAGAGAGATGAATAGTCTTGTCCCCCAGGGCTCTGAACTGGGACCAGGGCTACTTAACACATTCATAAATGATCCAGAAAAAAAGGGTAAACAGGTGGCAAAATTTGCATATGATACAAAATTACTCAAGACAATTAAGTCCAAAGCAGGCTGCAAACAGTTACAATGGGATTTCACAAAACCGAGTGATGGGGGAACACAATGGCAGATAAAATTCAATGTTGATAAATGCAAAATAACTTACATTGCAAAATATAATCCCAAATATACATACAAAAATTCAGCTGAACTCATGAATAAAGAGATCTTGGAGTTGTGGATAATTTTTTGAAAATATCTGTTCCATGTCTAGTGGGAATCAAAAAAGCTAACAGAATACTGGGACTCATTAAGGAATGGATAGATGCCTCTATATAAATCCATGGTATACCCACATATTGAACACTGATTTGGCTACCCCAGCTCTAAAAAGATATATTGGATTTGGAAAAGACACAGAGAAGGGCAACAGAAATCATTTTTAAGAGTACTAAATGCATTCCATATGAGGAGGGATTTAAAAAGTCTGTGATTTTAAAGACATGATTTGGGGCAGATCTGACAAAGATTTATAAAATCATGAATGGTGGGGAACAATTGAATACGGAAGTGTTATTTATGCCTTCGAATAACAGGATACGTCTACACTGCCTCTTTTTTGCGGAAGAGGCAATCCAAGTGAAGCGCTCATTAGCAACTTCTTGTGCTTCATTTGCATATTCTCTGCCCAAGGCTTTTTGCGCAAGAGGTCTTTGCGCAAAAACAAGCAGTGTAGATGGGTCCATTTTGCACAAAACCCCCTTTTTGCGCAAGATCCTTATGCCTCAAAAAAGGAGGTATACAGTCCAGGATTCTAGGAGGGGGCTGTCTATTACTGGCCCCAAGCTCCACCCCTTCCCACCATCACCCTGCTCTCTCTCCCCATGGCACCCTATATCCTGAGCATGGAGCTTTGGCGATCCCTGGGGGCTTCCCTGGCCTCCCCACAGCAGCATGAGCCACAGGGGGAATGGAGCACACAGGGTGGGTGAGCACACAGGGCGGGCACACTCACTCTGCTGTGCACCAAAGAACTTGCTGCCATGGGAAGTGTGGGGGGGCACGATCGCTACCACTGCGCAGCATCAGGACCCCCTAGTGATCCCCAAAGCCACATGCTCAGGGCTCCATGTGGTGAACAGGCGGGGTGATGGTGGGAAGGGGCAGGGCTGGTAACAGACAGACCCACTGGGGGTCCCGGACTGGACTGTGCACTTACTTTGCCTGGGACTGGCCCATGGGCTGGAAGTTTGAGACTCCTGCCCTAGACCCTACCTCACTCCCAGACCTGAGCTAGAACCCAAGAGCTCTGATGGGGTCTCTCCCTCTGCTGTGGGAGTAACACAGACAGCGTATAGTCAAATTCTAACCCCAGTGGTGTCCTTTAGGCAGCGTTGACAGTATCTTAGTATTTCTTACAGGTATTGTCCTATTGCAACCTGGGTCCCTGCCAGCTCTTTAAATAGCCCCCTGCTGGCTTTTGCCGCAACTTAGCCAGCTCTTGCCAGAGCCGCGTGCCAGGGCGCACCCGCACACTGTCACCTCTGCCTTTAAGTGACTTGCCACAAAGTGACATGCTTTTACTAGAGTTGAGCGGGTTTAACATTTATTTGCTTTGATTTAGGAATTAGATACAGGGCTCCTGTCAGCTAGCTGCTCAGTTCTCTGCCAGAGAACTAGAGTTTGCAAGTAGTCCCAGGAATCATGGTTAAAGTTGCCTCCCCAACCAAACTCTGCAGAGGGGCCTGGCCTAGCCCTCTCCGCAGAGACTCAGCATCTCTAGTCTCCTCCCTGGGCAATTCTGCCCCGACAGCAGCAGGCAGCGTGAGTCCGGGGGTATCCCCATTGCCTGGCACCCCTCCTGCCCCTTCCTCCCACAGGTCTGAGAACTTCTCAGCCCCTGGCTCTGTTCCAAGCCCAGAGGAGGTACCCAGAGTTCAGCCCACCCCTGAAGTGAACCCGGCCACAACAGTTCATGCAGGCAGCTGGGATAGAACTGAGTTGGGATTGATGCTGGGGCTCAGGGCCTCCTGTTTGCAGACTGGCCTCCACAAGTGCCCCTCCCAAGCTTGCAAACTGGGAATGGGCTTGTGCTGAGAAGTCTGCCCTTGCCCCTAGTTAAGATGCAGGGAGCCGGGGCACCCCAGGATAGTCCTCATTGCCCTGCTGCAATCTGCTCCTTTGGGTACAAACCAAGTGCAGCCTTTGGGACCCCAGGCCATGCTGCCCCTTTAAGGAGCCACTAGGCGGGAGCCTGCAGGTTATTTATTTGCAAGTGGGAGCAGCTGTCACTTCTTGCCCTTCCTGGCTCCTGGGATCCTCCAGGTAAGAGGCTACTGGCCTTGGGAGCTCTGGCCCAGGCAGCGTGACACACCAGAGCTTAGCTGCTGCTGGTCTGCTCTCCCTGGCTGGCCTCTCCAGCCTGCAGCAGGGTTCCCCTCTGGTTCTTTGCCCTTGTTTGAGCTCTTTAGCTGGTCCTGATCCCAGAGTACACAGGGACTGCCCTTCCCCCGGCTGCCTGGTGGAGCTCTGTGTGGGGTGCTTTCCCCCCTTGACCCCATGTGGCTAGTGTTGCAGAGGGGGCCTAAGCAGAGCCCTGGACTAGCAGCCTCTGGGCCTGGGTGTGGATGGAGCTGAGGGGAGCTGAGGCTACTCTGGCCCCTACGCAGGGATCTGCCCAGCCAGCCCCAGCCCAGCTTGTGTGCCTTGCATTGGGGATGTGGGGCTGGGTGGCAGGAGGGCACCCCAGCTATCAAAAGAGGCCAGCCCCCGTGGGGGAATAAGCAGTGTGATTGGGACTGAGCCTCCTTCTCCCCACTTCGCAGGCCTCGCCTCGCCCCATGGACTTCTTCTGCCGGAAGCGTGCGCGCTCGGACTCACCGCCCAGGGCCGCAGCGCTGGTGAGGAGGCACGGCTCCTACCCCCTGGCCCAGAGAGCCCCGCAGGCCCAGCCCGAGAGCTGCCCAGAGCTCTGCCCCTTGCTGGCCAGCCTCTTCCAAGGCAGCAGCTCCCAGAAGGGCCCTTTGGCAGCCCGCCAAGGGGGCTCCGGGGATCCCGTCTTGGTGGTGGAGGAGAGGGTCCCGCTTCTAGGCGATACCACCAAAGGTCTGTGTGCTCCTCTGCTGTGGCTCTCCTTCCCCCCCAGCATTGCCCAGCTCCCCCACATGGCACAGCAGCCATTCCTCTTCTATCCCACCTTGGGACCAGCCGCTTGCTGAGCCCCTTTGAAATGTGCCTCACTTCATTGCTGTGCTAACATGGGGGCTGGGCTCTCCTCCAGTTCTGGCCCTTCATTCCTGGCTGCTTCCAGGATTTGCTGCCATGTGGTCTGCATCCTAGGGACTCAGGTGTCCTGCCTCCGCTGTGGCTTTAGCTAGACTCTGACTGGCAGCAGGGAGGGTCAGCTCATGAGATGGGGGCCGTGGACAGACTGGCCTGACAGTGTCTTGGTTTGGCTGTGGGGCGGCATGCCCTGGCTGGGGTGGGGGATGGCTGGCTGTGGGGCCCTACAGGGCATGAGTTTGTGCCCAGCACTGGGACAAGGCCAAGTCCTGGGCCTGACTCCTGCTAGGTCTGCAAATGGATCTCAACCCTTACCCCCAGCCTCTGCTATTCCAGCCCTACCCACAGCTCTGCTAAAGTCCTCTGCCCAGCTCAGGCAGGACCCCTCGCTCCTAGCCAGCAGCTCCTGCTCTCCCCTGCCCCGCCCCCCGCCCAGATTGGGCAGGGCCTCTTGCTCCTGATTGGCAGCCCCTATAGATGCAGACTGGTGCTCTTGTTATCGGGATGACTGGTGGGTGGCATCAGGCTTGCCACGCAGAGGCAGTTGCCAAGCTCTCTAGCCTGCTTTGCCAGCATCTGGCTCTGATTGGGTCCCATGAGGCTGGCAGCTTCCTGGGGTGCTCAGACCAGTTGCGATGAGAAGCAGAGGCAGGTTTGTTTTGACGACGTGGCTTGGGTGCAGTGCAGTGCCAGGCTGACCCATCTGCCCCTGTAGCATCCTCATCCTGTTGCTCCTGTTCTCCCTAGGAGCTGACCTGCTGGGTGGCACTGGTCCTGCCTCTCTCCACTACCAACCCTCTCCACCCACAGCCGAGCTGGCAGCCCTCGAGAGCATGGGCCCAGAGTCCCCACTCTCTGCAGGGCCAACAGACCCTGCTGGCCTGCTGGAAATGAGGACAAAGCAGCCCACCATGGTCCCAGGGCGGAAGGTCCTGCATGGCTCCCTGGAAAATCTCGCTAAAGCCACAGCTATGCAGATGCCAAGTCTGGAGCGCAGGTAACCTTCTTTCCCCAGGGAGCTCCCTGCATTGCTGCCCTGTGGCTGGGAGGGTCTCTAAATTGCACTGTAGCTGGCCCATAGGGAGGGTTTCTTGCTTCCTTTTCCTTGAACCAACTGGCACATTGATGGCCCTACTCAGTAATCATTCTGGATGGGGTATGGCTCTGACCTCCCTTCTGGGGTTGAACTGGGGGACCCAATAACTCCCTCAAGTTCCCACCACAAGCAAAGCTTTGCCCACTGAGTGCCACTCTTTGGGCAGCTCTTTGTCATGTGAGTGCACTTCTAAGTTCTTCGGGGCTTTGAGCAGGTGACGCTTTATTTGCTATCGTTAGGGTTCAGAGCAAACACCTTCCTGTTCCTCTCTGGTCGCCCATAGTCCCACAGCTGTGGTTACAGACTGCCTGAAGACCTGGTGTGTTGTGTTCCCCACAGTTTCCACTTGTATGGGGATTGTTCCAGCCAAAGGCCTAGAAGCATCATTTGGGTTGAAATAAAAGAATTTAGAACCCAGGCTGGCAGCGACCAGAAAATGGCCTAGCTCTGAGCTGCCAACTGGCACAATTCACCCCCACCCCCCTCTGATCCTTATGCTTTCCAGGTCCTGAAGCTGGCCTGTCCAGCTGTGCCCTGTTGCTACAAGAGGATGATCCACACATCTGGAACTTTGGGCACGTTTGGATAGAGCTAGGGCTTGTAATTCAGGCTTGGCTCTGAGGAGACCTTATTTCTCTAATACCGTTCAGAGCAGCAAGATCTCTCAGCTGTTTGGGCAGTAGCCTAGTACTGAGGAGAGCTGGATTCACAGCCCTGCTTTGCCACAAGTTTCCAGTATGATCTTGGACAAGTCATTTGGCATCTCTGGGCCTATCTCTCATCTATAAAATGGGTATAAGAATACCTCCTGACTTCATGGGATATGGGGAGATTAGATGTTACAAAGGTTGAAGGCATGGTCTTAACACACCTCCTGCGCAGTAGATAGATAACACTATATCAGACAGTGTGTGCAGTTAGACTGCAGAACTCACTGCCACATGATGCTATTTATCACAGAGTTTTGCAAGATCCAGCAATGGACTGTGTCGAAGCAAAAGGCTCCTCTGTGTTTAGGTGGCTAACAAACAGCTTTATTGATCAATAAGGCACCAAGTGAGCCAAACGTGACCCCAGCAGAGCCGGGCCCAGTAAGGCTGCTAATACAAATCAATCCTAGTATCTTTATACCCTTAACCAAACAAGTCTGACGTCAGGGCATCCAATTACAGAAATTATCAATTAAACTCAAAAGAGAAGACTGTTATCAGCAAGAAGAAACAGGTAGTAGGGAGTGAGAGCTCCCTCTCAAACCAGCTCAATTAACACATTCCAATAGCTCATCTTTCTGGCCTTTCTCACATGGGGTGAAGGAGAGTTCACTCTCTAGTTACATGCAGAAGAAAGAAACTTAAATGGCTTCTGTTATATGACATGGCTTCTAGCTAAATATGAAATGGCTTTCACAACTCCCCCCTTTTAGCCTTTTAAAGGCTAACTTTGAAGCCATTTTAGAAATCTATTTCCATCAAAGCATTTACGTACATCTCTTGTTCCTTTCTTTGCTCATCATGTTTTAACATCATGAGTTCCACATTCCTTTTGGTAAGGGCCTGTCCCGAATTTTTCAGAATACAAGAAATACAGCATTTGATTAACAAGAAACAGCAATAAACACACAAGAATATAGCCAATACCAAAACTATTCCTTGCAAAATCCAAGTTCCCAAATGTCCAATCCAACCTCCTAACCAACCCCAGAGGGTCCAACTTTCCTCCTGTCTTAGGCTCACCACAGTTCTTTCAATCTCTGAGGCATCTTCCTCTACTTCCTTGCTGATGTCCGTAATATACGCACAGCATTCTTTTCCCACTAAGGCACAAACTTCGCCCTTACTTGCTAGGACGTAGTCTAGGGCCATCCGGTTTTGGAGAACCATTTGCCTTACTTCTCCTAACTCCTTATTAATGGCACGGAGAGCTTTGGTTGTGGCATTAGCTACTTTTTCGAAAGCTACTTCCAGCCTCCGAATTTCCTTTACTGCATAGGCCACACCCAACCCTGGGATCATTATTCCCCAAAACAGCTGTGTTTCTGTTATCTCTCGGTAGTTTCGGATTCTACTACAAGGGAGGCGGTTAGTGATTCGAATGGCTGGGAAGGCTGCCCCAATATAGCAGGTTCCACTCCAATCCTTGGGCAGTGTTTTATATGCCCTATGGCCACATATGAAGTAATGGCCGACCTTTGCTGTTAAGGTTTTATGGCATTGGGGATCCATCATCCACTGCAAATAGTACCCATCGATTCCGAAGTCATAAGGGCCTTTGGTATTTCTCCCAGGTGTTGTTTCTATACCAAACCCAGTTCCGGACAACACTTATCTCACACCTGCTTTTTCCCACCCTGGCTCCTGAACCATTACATGTCCAACAGTATTCTCCAATTGGGGTAAGGGCTAGATGGATATACCCTAGGTTAGTGAACCCTTCATCCTGCCAAGTATCATTTGGCCTCAATTCACTAAACAATGTGCCATTCATTTGAGTGTTGTTTAGTGGTACTGGAATCATTGGGATACCTCCTTCTGAATGTACAGGGCTGTGAGCACATATCCAGCAATCTGTGGAAATAAATTCTTGGGAAACTTGGTTCATTAAAAGCATAAACACATTTGAACCATATAGGTTGTAACTGCTAGGTATTAAAAACAAAATTAAGCATAAGTTTAGCATGAATTGTTTGTCCAGCCTCATGCCAACTGTTCTTCAGGACTCCGTAGCTTGCTTCACCTATTGCTGGCAGGTTCTTCTGGGCCGCAGCTGGTACCTTAGCCTTGGTCTCTCAGGTTCGTCTGCTTCTGGGCTGGATTGCCGGTACCAGGCTTGTGCTGATCCCCGTCTACTTCTGGACCTGGGTTCCTGGTACCAGGTCTGCGGTGCTCCTTGTTGGGGCTGACCTCTGTGGGGGCTGGAACTGGTTTGCAGTGGGAGGCGTGGATCCAGGTGGGCAATCCCTCGCACTTTACAGCCGTATGGGTGGTCAAAAGGACTTGGTAGGGACCCTTCCACCTGGGTTCCAGGGCAGTTTTTCGCTGGTGAATCTTCACGCAAACCCAGTCTTCTGGTTGCAGTTTATGGCATGGCTCAGTTGGGGCCTCCTGGAAGGTGTCCTTAACCTGTGAATGATAGGACTGTACACACCTCATAAGTTCCTCACAATACTTAACTATGCTTCCTTTAACAAGCGTGGCATCAGCCAGGTCAATTTCCAGGCTGCTCAACAGTCTCATAGGCCGACCACACACAATCTCATAGGACTGAGTCCAGTTTTCTGATTAGGAGTGGTTCTCATGCTCATTAGGGCAATCGGGAGTGCTTCTACCCATGTTAAGCCAGAGTCCTCACATATTTTTGCAAGTTTATTCTTTAAAATCCCATTTCGTCTCTCTACTGCTCCCGCACTCTCCGGGTGTCACAGGCAGTGCAGCACTTGTCAGATAGAGTAGTACTTTGCCAGATTTTGAACAATTTGTCCAGTAAAGTATGTGCCTCTATCATTGGAGATCACGAGGGGTATTCCCCATGATGGGATGTAATGGTTTAGAAGTCTTTGCCACTGTGATGGCATCGGCTTTTCTACAGGGATAAGTTTCTACCCATCCCGAAAACAAGCAAACAATAACCAGCATGTATTCAAAGGATTGGCATTTAGGCAATTGGATAAAGTCCATTTGTAAAGTCAGGAATGGTCTTAAAGGCAGAGGTCTGGTTGCCGGAACTGTCTTTACAGGTTTACCCATGTTGTGGGCTTGGCAGACAGGGCAAGCCAGACAGTAATCTTGGGCTGCTTGGGAGAATTTGGGAGCAAACCAATTTTGTTTTAGGGTTGCTACCATCCCCCCTTTGCCAACGTGCGACAATCCATGGAGCATGGAGGCAAGGTGAGGTAGCAAGACCACTGGAGCAACAATGCAGCCATCAGAGTTGCGCCACAAGTGGTCTGGGTGCAAGATGCACCCTGCCAGTCTCCACTCCTGCTTTTCCGATTCTGGGGCTTGGTCTTGCAGGAGGGCCAGTTCCGAAAGGGCTGGCATAGGAGCTGGCAATGTTAGGAGAGAAGGGAATAATGCTTCAGCCCGAGGAGGACGTAAGGCGGCTGTCTTAGCAGCCCGATCGGCCATATCGTTCCCTATTGCAACTTCATTAGAAGAAGAGGAATGAGCTTCACACTTAACAATAGCAAGAGTCGAGGGTAACAATACAGTATCAAGCAAAGCAGCTACATAAGGTCCATTCTTTAGAGTGGCCAGAGGAGGTAAGAAAACCTTGCTGCTTCCATAGTGTACCAAAATCATGAACTACACCAAAGGCATACCGGGAGTCTATGTAAATAGTAGCAGAAGCTCCCGCAGCACTATGACAGGCACGCATGAGAGCCATTAGCTCAGCCACCTATGCGGAAGAAACAGCAGGTAAAGGAGCGGATTCCACTATATCCCAGACAGTACAAACTGCATAGCCTGCTACTAAAACTCCACTAGAATTATAAAAGCAAGAACCATCTGTGTAAAGCACAAAGTCAGGATTCTCTAAGGGAGTTTCAGAAAGGTCAGGTCTAGGAGAAGTGATTGTCTGAACAACTTGCAAACAGTCATGAGGCTCCCCCTCATGGGGTACAGGGAGCAGTGTAGCAGGATTTAAAGAATCACAACGAACCACAGAAACATTAGGAGAGACGAAAAGGAGACGTTCATATTTAACAAGACGGGCATTAGAAAGGTGCTGGGTTTTTCCTTTTAAGAGCAATGTTGACACTGAATGAGGAACAGCCAATGTTAAGGGAGATTGTAAAACCAAAGGCTCTGCTTGCTCTAAAATTTGCGCTGCCGCTGCAACCGCACGCAGGCAGGGAGGGAAAGAAGCTGCCACAGGGTCAAGATAAGTACTATAATAAGCAAGAGGACAATATTTATCACCATGTTTCTGCACCAGTACACCCAAAGCACATCCTTCTTTTTCATGACAAAACAAAGTGAAATGACGGGAGTAATCGGGTAAGCCCAAAGCAGGAGCAGACCCCAAAGCCTGTTTTAGAGAAGTAAAAGCAGCATCTTGCTGAGAGCCCCACGGGATAGGAGAAGGGGTAGCATTGCGAGTCAGATCCTGGAGTGGTTTGGCTAACTGAGAAAAGTTAGGAATCCATTGTCTACAATAGCCAGCCATACCTAGGAAAGAATGGACTTGAGAAGGAGTAGTGGGCTTAGGGGCAAAAAGGATTGCCTGGATTCTGTCAGCAGAGAGGTGACGGCTCCCTGCCGAGAGGTTGTGGCCTAAATACCGAACTGTAGGCTTGCAGAGCTGAAGTTTTTGTTTAGACACCTTATGACCCTTTTTGGCTAGAGCAGTGAGAAGTACAACAGAATCTGACCTGCAGGCCTCAAGGGAAGGGCTGCAAAGAAGCAAATCATCTACATACTGAATAAGAGCAGAGCCAGAAGGGAATGTAATGTCAGAGAGGTCCTGCTGTAGAATTTGTGAAAAATAGGTGGGAGAATCTCTAAAACCTTGTGGTAGGACAGTCCAGCAGTATTGCTGTCCTTTATAAGTAAAAGCAGTAAGGTATTGGCAGTCAGGATGGAGGGGAACACTGAAAAAGGCAGAGGAGAGGTCAACAACGGTAAAATGCGTGGAATCAGATGGGATAGAGGAAAGAATAGTGGCCAGGTTAGGCACAACAGGAAACTGAGAGATAATAATACAGGTGATAGCTCAAAGATCCTGGATGAAATGATAGGTGTCCCTTCCTGGTTTCTTTATAGGCAGTATAGGGGTGTTACACTGACTTGAAAAGCGAATAAGAACACCTTGTGCCAAGCGGTCAGAAATAACAGGCTGAATCCCTGCCTCAGCCACTGGGTTCAGTGGGTATTGAGGGATACGGGGCAGAAATGTAAATGGGATCCACTGATATCCTGCCCACTTCGTTTGGGGTGGTGGCCCATAAACAGTTGGGGACCCGGGACAAAAGGTCAGCATCTGGTTCAGGAATAGGGGGGAATAGGATGGTGGCAGGATCCTGTAGTCCTCCACCTCCTCTCGGGTCTGTGCAGGCACCTCAAGATAAACCCCATCTGGCGTACAGAAAATAGTGCAGTGTAATCTGCACAATAAATCCCTTCCTAACAAATTTACAGGGGAAGTAGGACTTAGAAGAAAAGAATGATGCTCTGAAATGGGCCCTAACACAAGAGGGACAGGTTTGGAGACAGGGTGAGGTACAACTTGATTAGAAATGCCGACTGCATTAACAACCTGGTTAGAAAGGGGGATAGAAAAAGAAGACGCTTGGAGGGTGGACCTGCTAGCACCTGTGTCCACTAGAACCTGGGTGTTTTGTCCAGCAACCTGACAAGTAAGAGTGCCATCTGAATTCAGGGGAATAAGCGGAGATAAAAGGGTGAAGTTGCAATCCTCCTCTGGGCACCCCTATTTACTCTCGACCTCTGTTAGGTTAAACTGACCTTGTGGGGTTCTGAAAGCTGCAGGCTCTAGCAGCCCAAGGCGGTACGGGCACTGACTCTTCCAGTGTCCGGGCTGTTTGCAATAGTGACAAATATTTGCATTTGTCACTATCCTGGGGTTGCCTCGGCCGGCGGCATCCCCAAACCAAGGTAGTGCTACTCTTGGTGGTCCATATGAGCCCCGTGGTTATCGTTCTCTGGGGTGCCCTCGACCCCTGCCTGTTTTAGAAGGCAGCGATTGCAAAACGATAAGTTTAGGTTCTTTGTCCTGTTTAGCCTTTAGGCATTGTCTGCAGTAATTTGCCATTGTCAAAAGGTCCTCTAAAGTTTTAGTCTCCCAGCCTATAGTTATTTGCTTTTACTGAGTTTGGATAGCCGAATTCAATCCATTAACAAAAGCAGCACCCAGCGCCTGCTTAGCAGTGTCGGCTGGATTGTCAATGCCAGAGTGCCTTTCAAACACCCTTGTAAGCCTTTCCAAATAGGCACCAGGCGATTCATTTTCTTCCTGCTTGCAGGTGTTAATTTTAACCCAATGTGTACGTTTGGGAAAGACTGCAAGAATACTATCAAGTAGTCTGTTCCTAACCTGGGTGAGAGCTGTGACATAACCTTCTGAGTCCGGGTCTCCTGAAATAGGCTCAGGTGGCCATCCTGCCTTTTTAAAAATCTTGTTACGCTTATCAGGCAGAATCACCCTTAAAAGCTGGTCAAGGTCTTGCCAATTTTGATCATAAGACCGTATTACTAGTGCCAGGTCTGATCTGAATTTCACCGAGTCGTCTTCTACTGGGGGAAAATCTTTGGCCATGGCATGTAATTCGGTCCTGGTCCAGGGCTGATAAACCCGCATGCGCCCTCCTTTTGGGTTTGGGACTTCCCGTAAAGGACAAACTGCGGTTGTGCTACTATTCTCCCTCTCTATGCGTTTCACTGATTGCAACTGATGTGTTATCTGGTGTGCTCCTTTTCCCTTTCCTTCCCTCCCACCAGCAGCTACTGGGCTCCCCAAATCTTCCTGGGACTGGGGAGCTGGGTCTGGATATGGTGGAAAATTCCACATAGGGCACAGGACATCATTCATGTCATCCTGTGAATCAGGGTTTGGGAGACAAGGATACATTTGCCCCATAGGTGGTACACTAGGCTGTGTTGTTACTGCTTTAGGGTGAGCACCAGCTTCTTTCAGCTGCTTAATTTGTGCCTGTAGCTTTTCCTGTGAATCTTTTAAACTTCTCACTTGAGATTCTTTTTGCCTTTTAAAAGTTTCTTCATACCATGGTAAATAGGCAGACCATTGCAGATCGGGAGTTTTCGCTCCACGACCCTCAAGAGTGCCCCTTAAATGTAGGATTTTATCTGAATCAGAAGTCCCTGCTAATGGAAACTGCAGTTTAGGATCGTTTTGGATATAAAAATTTCACTTATCTAGAAACTTGCAAGTATTTTTCCCATAATGAGCATACATAAAGAAAGCCGGACTGCCCTTAGTAGGCACTGGAATTCCTGTAGACTGACCTACCCCCATTTACTCTGTGCACTTTGAAAGACTCTGTGAGGCACCGAACCGGAGTCACCTGGCTCGTGAGATTTCCCCCCCCCCTTTTGGTTGCGAGGCACTGGACCAAAGTCCACCTGGCTCGCAGGGGTTTCCGGCACTTGCCCCAGCCCAGCAGGACACCTCATCCTGGCGCCTGGAGACAGCCTGGCAGAATGGGGAACTACTATGGCCTGGGGTTAGCCTTAAAGGTTAGTCTTACTTCCGCAAGTAACAGAGAGACACAACAAAGCTTTCCCACAGTTCCGTGTGCCGAAAGAGAGTAATGGTACCACACCAGTTTTTAGCATCCGAATACAGAGGGTCCAGCGCATGGCTGCCTCGCTAGAGACACCGGTGTGCCCTTTTGGAACTGACACACACAAGACAGGCCTAATAGACAAAGACAGACACAGACAAACAAAATGTTAGCCGCTCCACAAAAGTGAAATCCATAGCTCCCCTTACCCCAACGGCCGGCCGCCACTCCAAACCCAAGCCCTCTCCAGGAGATTTTGTAACAGGTATCCCCCTTACCTTCGATTGCGCGCACTTTGAGAGGCTTGGAAGTGGAGCGTCGGTCCCTCCGTCCAGGCAAGTGGCGCGTTAGGATCTCGGTGGAACCTCGAAATTGTCGAAGCAAAAGACTCCTCCGTGTTTAGGCGGTTAACAAACAGCTTTATTGATCAATAAGGCACAAAGTGAGCCAAACGTGACCCCAGCAGAGCCGGGCCCAGTAAGGCTGCTAATACAAATCAATCCTAGTATCTTTATACCCTTAACCAAACAAGTCTGACGTCAGGGCATCCAATTACAGAAATTATCAATTAAACTCAAAAGAGAAGACTGTTATCAGCAAGAAGAAACAGGTAGTAGGGAGTGAGAGCTCCCTCTCAAACCAGCTCAATTAACGCATTCCAATAGCTCATCCTTCTGGCCTTTCTCACATGGGGTGAAGGAGAGTTCACTCTCTAGTTACGTGCAGAAGAAAGAATCATAGAACCGTAGAGCTGGAAAAGACCTCAGAAGGTCATCAAGTCCAGCCCCCCTGCTCTAGGCAGGACCAATCCCAACTAAATCAACCCAGCCAGGGCTTGGTCAAGCCGAGACTTAAACACCTCTCGGGATGGGGAGACCACTACTTCCCTAGGTAACCCATTCCAGTGCTTCACTACCCTCCTAGTGAAATAGTTTTTCCTAATATCCAACCTGGACCTCTCCCACCACAACTTGAGACCATTGCTCCTTGTTCTGCCATCTGTCACTACTGAGAACAGCCTTTCTCCAGCCTCTTTGGAACCTCCCTTCAGAAAGTTGAAGGCTGCTATCAAATCCCCCCCTCACTCTTTGCTTCTGCAGACTAAACAGACCCAACTCCCTCAGCCTCTCCTCATAAGTCATATGCTCCAGCCCCCTAATCATTTTGGTTGCCCTCTGCTGGACCCTCTCCAATGCGTCCACATCCTTTTTGTAGTGGAGGGCCCAGAACTGGACACAATACTCCAGATGTGGCCTCATCAGAGCCGAATAAAGGGGAATAATGACATCTCTGGATCTGCTGGCAATGCTCCTCTTAATGCAACCTAATATGCCATTAGCCTTCTTGGCTACAAGGGCAGCAACTTATATGGCTTCTGTTATATGACATGGCTTCTAGCTAAATATGAAAGGGCTTCCACAACTGAATGCTTATCTGGACTGTGGAATATCCAGCATGCCCATGATTAATGGTAACAAGTCTGGAGGGATGACAGATCTCCCCCTTCAGAGTTGTAAGCGAATCTCTATCTATAAGAAATCAGGAAGAGACCTAATCTGAGGAGCAAACTAGCCAATGCTACAACTGTGGAATCTTGCACCTCCCTCCGAAGCAGCTGGAGACATGACACTGGGCTAGGTGGATCTTAGTTCTGATCCACCTGGCATATTCCGATGTGTTCATTTTACACTTGGGCACTTTGGCGCAGAGAGGGTTTGAGTTGCACAAACACATAAAGGAGTGACAAAGCCCAGCAGGAGGCACTATGGGAGAAGTTCATGTTTCAATAGTCTGGGACTCTCCCAACAGCACCTGGTTTAAAAGGTTCCCTTCGCTGCTTTTTAGACTGTTCCGCCGCCCGCTGGGGAAAGGAGCAAAGGACACGGACAAGTGGTGGAGGGAGCCTAAATACATGCAAACCCGTGAGTACTGACCTGCTCCCTGTGCACTGGCTACAGGTTCTCTGGCATGGTGGGATGGAGGGACATTCCTAGAAGAATTTCCAGAGGCTGCGGTCATGACCATGCCTTAGGTGGGCCACAGAGTGCCACTTCAGCCAGCTCGGCCCCAGCCAGGAAGTGGAAACAGAGTCCCTAAGAGCCTACTGACTTTTGTTGCAAAACCATCATCTTTGTCCACTGTGTGCTGGGTTTCAGGCCTCTCTCAGCCTACAGAGGAGAAGCCTACGCTCTGTGCTTTCTCCTGGGGATGCTACTCTTGTTCTTTCCAGTTTGGTTGTTCCCTTAGTGCAGTGGCTCTCAAGGTGCGGTCCTTGGGCCATTAGTGGTCTGTGGCTTGAGGTCAGCCCTCTTAATCCCTCACACAATGTGGGATGTGGCAAGCTCTCATGGGGGGGCTTATCCATGTCCCTACACCTCAGGCAAGGCTTTCCGCCCCACCTCGTTCTTTGTGCTTGCAGTCTGCAGCAGCCGCCTTGAGCCTCTTGTCACACCCCCTCCCACCCCACACACACTTGGTCACCATGTCGCTGGGAGTCGGCCCAGAGGCAGGATTCTCAAGTGAGGAGCTGCTGACCCTGCGCTTCACCTTGCACCATGCCTGCCATGACTGGGACCTGCCCATCCTCTGTGTTTGATCTGGTGGGCTCCCCGTCCAGGGTTTTCAAAGTTGCAGGATTTTCAAAGTTGCAATTAGTAAAGTGTCCACAGATGAGTGTTCAGTGGCAAGACAGCAGCTCTAAATAAAACCTGAAAGGTGATTCCAGTGAGAGGCAGCAGTTCTTGGGGGGGCTGGCTGGAAGAGACTCAGATGATCGCATAGTTCAGCATGTGAGAAAAGGGCGGGAGACAATGGAGAAATTGGAGACTGTGGGCTAGAAGGAGGCTACATATTTTTAAAGGCATCTCCAAGGCTGGAACTATTATGCTCATGTCCACAACACAGTTTAAAATTATTTATTCTGCAAATCAGGCAGCAGGCTTGTGCATGGAAACTTCACACAAACTTCTTTGAAAATAATTCTGATTTTTTTCAATGGGCTTTCTTCATACACCCCCTGCACGCCCTCCGAGCAGGAAGCTGAGCTGATGCTGCAGCTTTCCAGCTGCATGGGCTCTTCGCTACGTGGGGGAGGGTGGGACTGAGCTTCCTACCCATGCTGCTGGGGGAACAGCAATGCAGTGACTCATGAGGCTTTCCCCACTGCAAGGGGGAACAATGCCAGGTAAGTATCCCCTTTCATGACCAGACCCCCGCATCCAGTCCCCCTCACTCCCCTCCCTCCACCCAAGACCATGCACCCCCAGCTTGCTTTGACACCCTCCCTTGCTCCTGCATCCCCTCCTTGTCAGAAACCCTACCCCCAGCCTGCTCCTGCACCCCACCTCCCTCCCAGATCCTGCACCCCCATCCCTATCCCACTCACTGGCAGTCCTGTCCCACACACTGAACCCTTCATTTTGGTTCCCACCCCAGAGCCTAAGGGGTTCCATAAAATCTACTAACGCCAGAACCCCAGAAAAGCAAATCTGGCCTATGGGAAGCCCTGAACCCTAGTCCTCTCTGTCCATTCCCCTCTCCTGGTTGGGCTGGCGTGCCAGAGTAGTGAGGTGTCTCAGCTGGGGGCCACATCAGTGAGGGCTGTGGGTTTTGGGATGAATGTTTTGCTTCTCACTTGTGTGGTCCCCATCTGATTTTTCTGTGAGTCAGTGCCCCCAACCCGAAAAAGGTTCCCAACTTCACCATAAATAAAGAAAACATTGAAACCTTTTGTGTTGAACATAAATTAAAATTTTACTTAGTTTATCAAACTTCATTTTAAATAAACATGAGAAAGTTAAAATGATCAATCTGTTTAATAATTTAAATTAAACAATTCTATCTAGTTGCAGCACTAGCAAAATGGCTCAAGTGTAATTAATTATATGATTAACGGTGAGTTTCCATTAGCAACTGGTGGTCTGTGGAAAAGTTTACATTGAGCCAGTTGGTCCACAGGCCAAAAAGTTTGAGAACCACGGTCTTAGGCAGGGGTGGGCAATAATTTTTGTTGGGGGGGCCATTCCAAGATTTTGGAAAGTGGTCGAGGGCTGCACTCTTCCATGATATTAATGGAGGAGGTGCAGGGTCTGGGATGGAAGTTGCATGCAGAAGAGAGCTTGGGTATGGGACTGGGGTGCAGGAGGGAGACTGGAGTCTGGAAGGGAGTTGGGATGAAGCAGGAAGTTGTGACCTAGGGCAGGGGACTGGCGTGCAGGGGTTTGGGATGTGACCTAGGGTAGGAGGGGATTGTGATCTGGGGCAGAAGACTGGGGTGCCAGATCTGGGAGAGGGTATGGGTGTAAGAGGGGGACAAAGGGTTTGGATATGTTGAGTGGGGGGAGGGCAGAGAGTTGGGGCAGGAAAAGGCTGCAGTGCCAGAAGCAGGCTGTGGCCAAGAGACTTACTTGTCACCTGCCAAACCAGCCTGCCTGCCGAGCTTAAAATGTTTCCCAGACAACGAGCCTGCCTGCCTGGGCATGTGCTTCATGAATAACGGAGTGGAGGAGAGGGGGCATAATTCTTCTTAGCTGCCTGTTATTCTAACACGCAGCTTGCATTGGCTGGTTTCTGCCAGAAACTGGCCAATGGGAATGTGCTGGGGGCGGGGCAGCTCCTAAAACTCCCCCCTCCCCTTCAGTTTTGAAACTGAAATGGACCCCTGCAGCTGTGTTTCTGTGCGGGACTGCAGGGCAAGCTGGGGAGCCTGCCTGGGGATCCTTGCTGCCTCCAGGGGCCGGATCCGGTGGCTTGGTGGGCCGGATCTGGCCTGCGGGCCATACTTTGCCCAGGCCTGGCTTTAGTGTAAAATAAGCTGCATATTGGAGTTGGATGTGTCACACTGAGATCAGAGCCAAGTGCTGCTTACTCTCTGTCATGGGCAGTTGGTGAAGGTAAAGCTGGGGGAAGCTAGTCCCGAGCCCCACCTCCAGGCCCGCCCCTTCTGCTGAGGCCCTGCCCCCATGAGGAGGTGGGGTAATGCATCATGCTCATGCCCCGCCCCCCCCCCCCCAACATGGGGAGGAGAGCAGGTAGATGCGCGCTTGCCCCAGCCTTCCCACCCCCAGAGCATCGGGGGAAGAGGCAGGCATGCAGTGTGGCCCAGCCCCAGAGCACCAGGAGAGGGAGGAAGATGCATGGTGTGGTGCGGCCCAGTGCTGGAGCACTGTGGGAGGGAGAAGGCACACGGTGCAACCCCAGTCCTGGAGCATCGGGAGGATGGGTGATGGGGGCAGCAACACTCCACCCCCAGAAAACCTACAGTAGGCGCATCAGGGTCAGCTGGTGTAAGCCTAGACTGGGAGGCAGGATTTCTTGTCGGAGCAGTGAATCTTGTCATGAGTAAGTTTAGAATTTGCAGAGGCATCTAGACCCCAGGGGCGGTTGGACAGGGAAGGCGGTGTCATTTCTGATGATGTGATGCAGTCAATTACTCCACTTAGGAAGGAACAATCAGTTTCACACATACAGAATGGGAAGCGACTGTCTAGGAAGGAGTTCTGCAGAAAGGGATTTAGGGGTCATAGTGGATGACAAGTTAAACATGAGTCATCAGTGTGACACTTGCCCCCTCCCCCCCCCCCCCCCGGGCCCCAATCCCGGCTGCTTTATCAGCTGGCGCTGGCTCCCCTGGCTGCGTTCAGTGCCAGGTATTCTGCATCGGTGTGCATGGCACCTGGCCTTCTCTCTGGGTCCTAGTGCCCGCTGGATCTAGCCCCGCCACCCGGGAGCATGCCTGGCAGAGATGCTGCAGCGGTGGGCTCTCTCCCAAGAGAGCCATGCCACCGCACTCGGCAGTGCGGGGTGCTGCTATCCCGTCTCACAAATTAATAGGATCGTGCGCGATAATTTTTCTAAGGACCAGTATTTTTTTTCTAAGGACCGGTACTGGGCCGCAGACCACACTTTGGGAAACACTGGTCTAGATGGTCCTTGATCCTGCTGTGAGGGCAGGAGACTGGACTCAATGACCTCTCAAGGTCCCTTCCAGTTCTAGTGTTCTATGACTCTGGTGGCCTCAGTTTTCCCTCTGTGACCGGCGAAGGTGGCATGCCGGAACTCTGAGAGGGCTACCGATGAGGATTGGCAGGCAACATGGATGCTGGGCCAGACCCAGAAAAGGCTGCCACTAAACACAGGAGAGGATTTCCCAGTGTCCAGGGATGGGTGTGGAGCAGGCAGGTCCTGTGGCTGGGCCTGGGAGTGTTTTCATCATTAAATGCCTATAGTGTTAATGAAGCCCTCTGAGGCCCAGCTGGCTTTCCTGGGCAGGTCCCTGAGGCTAATTTCGCTCCTGCCCAGAGCCTCTCTACCAAGACTACTGGGTGAAGCGCCTCAAGGTGGCAGAGCGCAAGCCCAAGGAGTTGTCCTTCCGGGTGGATGCCAGCCTGTCCATCGCTGGCCTCCTCTCATCCTCCCTGCTTGACGCCGCCTCGCAGGGCTCTCCCCGTGACTACAGCTTCTGCTTCTGGCAAGAGATCCCGGAGGTGAAGAGACAGCGACTCCTGGAGGGTCTCACGCCCCAGCAGCACCACCTGCAGGAGGTACTGGGAGGGGCTGATCTGGCGGGCAGTGAGGGTGGTGGGGGGAAGCAGCATTCTGCTTCCTGCCCTAGGGAACACAGAAGGGGCTGTGGGGCAGTGCTGTGACTGAGCCTATCCTGGACAAACTCTGCCCACCTGCTGGGGGTCAGCTGGCACCTGGCAGCCTTGGAAGGGGCAGGGACTGAGTGGACCATGGAGATGGAGGCTCTCTCTCAACTTGGAGCGGGGAACTGGCCCCGTGGTTTGCTCTGGGATGCCCAGGTCCCTGTGGTCTGTGGCAGCCTGGCACCCCTGCTTACCATGGCTTCCTTTCACCTGCTCGCAAGAGGGCATTTGCCCTGCCTCTGCCCTTGGCACCCGGTGGTTCCCTTCCCCATGCTGCTGTAATAGAAATTGATGCCCCATGGGGAGCCTGGATCACAGTGTTTTCTCAGAAGGGCTGATTGATGCCTAGTCTCCTAGCACACAGTTCTTGGAGGACAGTCCATCCACGGCTACTAGCCAGGGTGGGCAGGGAGGGTGTCCTTGGCCTCCTCTTGCCAGGGGCTGGGAATGGGCGACAGGGGAGGGATTGCTGGCTGATTCCTTATTCTGTTCACTCCCTCTGGGGTACCTGGCACTGGCTGCTGTTGGCAGACAGGACACTGGGCTAGATGGGTCTTTGGCCTGATGCAGTCTGACTATTATGGTCTGTGTGCCTCTGTCAGTTGATTAAGCTGCAGGGCCGGAGCTGGACTCCAGCGTTGTGTTCTCAGTGCCAGTGCCCAGCAGTTAGAAGGGGATACTCCTTGGCCGGATGCCATACCCTGCACGAGTCCCTAGCACAAGAGGCCTGTAATGGAAGAGAAGTGCTTCCTGTAGGTGGGCCAGGGAAAGAGCCTGGCTTTGGCCCCTGTATGCCAGCACAGCCCCAGGGGTGGCAGAGCTGCCCATGCAGCCATCCACCTTCCCCTGTGCCTGTGCTCTTGCCCATCTTGGGTACTTTGCATTTGCAAAATGATTTAGGTGCCTGACTCCCACTGTTTTCAGGGAGGCACCTAAGTCCCTTTAAACAGCTGGCCTGGAGCCCTCCGACTGCAGGTGCTAGAGTGCTCTTTGTGGGGAGCCCCACGCCCTGTTGTGCTGGCTTGCTCATCCCTGGCCTTTGACACGCACTCTCCATGCCAGGCCCTGTTTGAGGTGATCACCTCGGAGGCCTCCTACCTGCGCAGTCTCTCAGTGGCCACAAGCCACTTCAAGGGTTCGCTGGTCCTGCAGGAGACACTGACCATGGCTGAGGAGCACCGGCTCTTCTCCAATCTGCAGCAAGTGAGGGATGTCAGTGAAAGGTAACTGCAGCTGGCGGGGAGCACCTCCCAACTATGGGTCCCAGCCTTACTCAGCAGGGGGTGTTGTGGGGAGCGGGGCAGGAGCATTGGCTGAGGGGGCAGCTCCCAGCTACTCCAGCCCTGGCCTTGCCCAGCAGGGTGCGCTGTGGACAGCAGGCAAAATCATTGGTTTTTCCAGCCTGAGTCTTGCCCAGCAGCAGGATGCTTCCCGCGACTCCTGGTCTCCGCAGGTTTCTCCTGGAGCTGGAGGAGCAGATGGACAAGGACGTCTTCCTGGCAGGGCTGGGGACAGTGGCTCTGAAACACTGCCCCGCTTTCTGCCGGGTCTACATCCCCTACGTCACCAACCAGATGTACCAGGAGCAGCTCATGCAGCAACTGATGTGAGGACCCAGGGCTCGGGCTGTCCCCGCCCCCCCTTGGAACTGCCAGTCTGACCCTTCCCTGATGGCTCCCCTCTGTGGGGCCAGTGGAGCTGCACCTAGGAAATTCTTCATGCAGCGAGAGCCGAGTGTGTGCAGGGCACCCCCTTGGGGACACTTGGGCTGTTTGGAGCTAGACTAGACACAACCCAGAGGAGTGGATCCCTGGAATGTCCCTTGGGGAGGATTCCATAACTCACCAGGGCTCCATCCTATCCAACTACATTTTGGAGAAGTGTTTCTGCTGAAAATGGTCACCAAATGTTACACTAAGTGGCTGTCATCGTTCTCCAGAGTTAACACTTTTTTTCTTTTTGACTGAGAACAGCAGACTCCATTCCCCTTCCTGCTTCCCCACTCCATCAGGACACATTCCCAGTTGCAGGTTCTCTTGGGGACCGGAAAGGCTAGCAGCTGGTCAGCTCCTGGCCTATGGGGTGCGCAAGGGGTTAATGGGGAGCAGAGGGAGATTGGACAGGTGAGGCCATTCCTGGGCTCAAGACTAGATTTCACTGGGCGGCTCCTGGGCTAGGGCAGCACTAGATTTGGATCTGCATTTACGTTTTGTATCTTCCCAGCTTAGAGGAGGAAGGATATTCTTAACTCCCCCCACATCCCAGAGAAGTAGCCTTCAGCCCCTCCCATATCCTGCTGCTTGGGAAATTCCATCATCAGGCCTGGTGTGCCCTGTTTAGTGCATGACTGCTGGGCTGGGCCATCCAGGGTCTCTGAGCAGGGTTTGCCCTGTAATGCTGGGCCATGAATTTAGGGTGATTCTGGGCCCCAGGGCTCCTCATCTGCCTCCTCTGTACCACACGCTGCAGGCGGGAGAATTGGCGCTTCCGGCAGGTCCTGAGGAAGTTGGAGGAGCAGCCGGTGTGCCAACGGCAGCCCCTGAAATCCTTCCTGGTGCTGCCCTTCCAGAGGATTACCCGCCTGAAGATCCTGCTGGAGGTGAGGTGTTGAAGCCGGGGCTGAAGTCTCCCTTGGGGGTTTGGCTGGAGCTGGCCTCCTAGGGATCCTGCCTCAGAGGGTCACAAGCTGCCTTGGCCAGCATCCTCTGAGCTGTAGCTGGGGTGAACGAGGTGGCTTGAGGAGGCAATGCCAGAGGGAGTGGTGAGAGTGGGAGGGACGGCAGAGAAAGGGGGAGGGGTCTGGCAGGTGGTGGGAGAGGGGGTCTGGCAGAGGGGTATGGGGACCTGGTCTCTCTCCATGACAGATCCCCCTGCTCTCCCTTCTGCCCCACAGAACATCCTGAAGCTGGCCCCGGTGGGCTCCGAGCTGGCCGGTTCCATTGGCGCAGCCCTGAGGGCAGTGGGAGAGGTAAGGTCACCCCTGGGTGCTTGCAGAAGGCACCCAGGCTGGCCATGCTGGTGTCCATGCTGTAGCAGCCCTTGTGCTACCTGCCGTCCACACAGAAGCAATGCCACGGGGAGGTAGTGTGCGGAGACAGGCCAAGCTCACGGGCCAGGAGAAGTGGTAGAAGGTTCTGATAACAGGTTCTTCCTGGGTCTCTGCTTGCTTCCCCTGGTGTGGACTCAGCCCCTGAGCACTTACGGTGTGGACTGCACCCTGCTGGCCTCTGCCCAGGGCAGCTCCAGTCACTCAGTGACCCACTGTCCTTGGTGCTTGCAAATCCTCTGGCTTTGGGGGGCCTCTGTCAGCGAACCTCCACCCCCAGTCTGACCTGAGCATGCTCAGCTGTCCGGCTGCATGCTGTGTGGCCTTTCTGGGATGTTCCCTGGGACCTCCATGTCCCCAGAGAGTGATTGTGCTTCTGCGTTTTGGCCTCCCTTGGGCAAGGAAACCTTTTAACCAAGCTCTAAAAACCCAGAACACCCAGAGTCTTGCATTCCCAGCTCTGGGAAGCCCAAAAGGTGACTGCAAGAGGGGAACAAAATGGGCTTGGGCCATCTTATGCTGCTGGGACCCCCTGGAAAATGTTTCTCAACGATAGCTTGGTAATATCCACCTTCCCTTCCCTGACTTCACTGGAGGTCTCCAGGGAGGATGTGGGAGTGAATTGGAGCTACCTCTGACATTAATTGAGGGTATGGGTTGAATGTTTACTGCTGGGCTACTCAATTCGTGGCCCATGGGCTGCATGTGGCCTGTGGGCCGCATGCAGCCCATGACCCATTTGTTTGTGGCCCACAGGGTGATCTGGGTTTACGCGGGGCTCAACACATGGCCCACAGGTGGGATTCTTTAAACACAGCCTCCACAGGGAACACACTCCACAACGGCGAGGCGTCTCCTAGGCAGGGTGAGCACTGAAAGATGCAAGCAGACAGGCTGGTTGAAACATACGGGTACAGGGTGTTGGCATTTCTAACCACCAGGAAGGAGGTGCTAGGAGCGCTGAGGCATTGTGAAACCTATTTGCATAAATTTGCATATATATTTGCATGTATATGCAACCACATTTAAGTTGTGGCCCTTGGCATGTCCTGTGAATATCATTGTGGCCCCCAGGGCTTCCAAAGTTGGGTAGTCCTCGTTTACTGAGTGCTTTTCTCTCACCTGTGTCTTGGACCTTTGTCAATAACGTTAAGCAGCCTGAGTTTAAAAAAAAAAAAAAAATCAGTCCCTTCTCATTTCATTGAATCAGGTTTCTCTTTCTTGTCATCCGACTCATGCCAGTTTTCTAGATACCAGGAGTAAGTGGGGGAGCAGGAGTTGGGCTCTGTTGAGAAATGGGAGGTGAGGAGAGATCCAACAGAAATGCTGTGGTGGAAAAGACCCTTGGTGCTCTTCCAGAAAAGTGCCACCCCTGTTCTGTCCCCACTTTGGGTCTGCTCAAAGAGCAAAAGGCCACAGGTTGCAGCAATGACAGCATCACGGGGCTCTCTGCAGCTTGGGATGCTGGAACATCTGAGCCCCCTTCCCCGGCACCCAGTGGCCCAACAGGACATCCCACAGACCATCCTAAACCTGGCTGGTGGCACTCCTGGGGTGAGCCAGAGACCCACCCTGATTCTCCCCTGGGGCACAGCCCAGGCACATGCAATGGAGAGGAGCAGTTTTTAGCCTTCTGGTGGGGAAATGTCCCATAATGCACTAGATCAGCTGTGTCCAGGAGCTAGAAAACCTTTCCCATCCCCAAGGGTGCACCAAAAGCCCTGGATTCCCTGACCTCTGCCCTTGCCATGGGGCTGGGGGAGGGGCAAGCCCTGGCCAGAGTGCACTGGGCCCGCAGCATCCCTTGCCCTTTCAGATTGTGTCCGAGTGCAATGAGAACGTGCGGCACATGAAGCAGACGGAGGAGCTGGTGCTGCTAGAGAAGCAAGTCGAGTTCGTGAAGATGAAGGTGCGGCTTGGCCCTAAGCCACAGTGGCTCCTGATGGCACAGCCCCATGGGCAGGGAGGCTTGAGGGTCATATGATGGGAGGGTTAGATGGAGGGGGCACTGGGGCTAGAGGGCTGGGATGCCAAGGTGGCTGGCATGGGGGACAGAAAGATGCATGTCACCCGGTGAGCGCATGGTGCCATGATCATAGCTTGCATGGCTGAGTGCCCCGTGGGACTTCCTGGATGCATTGCAAGCTGTGCCCTTCAGGGATCCCATAGGGGGCGCTGGAGCACAGCTCAGACTGGCTCATCTGCCCAGGGTCATACGTGGGGGTGGTGCAAAGGGTGTGAATGCACCCCGTATGGTTCCCCAAGTAAGCATGCTCCGGCTGACTGGGTGAAGGCTGGGGCTGGTTTCTCCTCCCTGACCTAGGAGTGAGGCTGAGGCTGAGGCTGAGCTGGGGCTGGGCCTTGCTCCTGGCAGGGTGGGGAATCAGCCCCAGCCTTCTGCCAGCAAGCCGGAGCACACTTACTCGGGGGACCATGGGGAGGTGTGTTCACACCCTTGCAGTTCACATTTACAAAAAAGCATCCCCCCAACAGAAATGCCTGCGTACAGGCCTGCGGCCCGTTGGGGTGGGGCAGTGCAGTGACTGACTGAGCCAGGAGCTGTTGGTGAGCCGTGTCTCTCTCTCCCTCCAGTCCATCCCGCTCATCAGTCGGGGCCGCTGGCTGGTCAAGGAGGGGAATTTCTCCCAGATCCTCATCCAAGAGGTGGGTGTGGGGTCCAGACCCCGCCTGAGCACCAAGCCCATCCACCTGCACCTCTTCAGCGACCTGCTGCTGTTGTCCCGCCGGAGGGAGTAAGTCTGCACGGCACCTGGGTCTACCCTTCACAGCCTGGGGGCCTTGCTGCTCTGGCTGGGGCCCCAAAACTTCCAGGGATGGGAGGTACACCAGCCTGCTCCTCCTGTGGCCACTGCTGGTCGGGTCGGCCATTCCTCTCCAGTGCCAGAGTGGGTCTTGATGGCAGGAAAAGGCATCTGGGGTTGCATTATCTCCAGCCCTGGGAGCAGACAGTGGGACAGGGTGGGGTGGTTGGTGGCAGAGTCCGTGTCTCTCCAATGGGGTGAGATGTGAAGGCCCCAGGTGGAGATGCCCTGTCTGTGGGTACAGATGCTAACGGCTTGTTGGGGTGAGCATTGCCGCATAGCCAGGAGCTGGGCATTGGCAGGGAGTGTGGGGGGGCCTGTCACCTGGCTCTGCTCCACAAATGCCTCCCCCCATGCTTCCCTCACAGCGATGGCAGGTTTTCAGTCAAGGATTATGCCCAGACCAGCCATGTGAGAGCAGAGCTGCTCAAAGCCAAGCCACTGGGGCTCCCTAACACAGCCTTCCTCCTGTGTCTCTCCTGCAACCACCGCGGGGCCAGTGTGGAGTTCATCATCAAAGCAGACAGCACGTGAGTGCGAGGCCCCCTCTGGGTGGGGGTTCCGTGGCTGCAGTGGTGAAAGGAATTTGAAATTTCCTGCAGGTACTGTCCTATTGCATTCCAGGTCCCTGCCAGCTCTTTAAATAGCTCCATGCTGGCTTTCACCATAGATCAGCCAGCTCTTGCCAGGGTGCACCCACTCAATATCACCTCTGCTTGGCTGGCTGGCAGAGGTCGTGAGGGCCTGAGGCAGGCCCAAAGGCATGCTGGCTGGGGTGGGAAGGGGGTTCTAAAGGAGACCTGCCAAGCAGTAAGTCATGAGCTGTTGGAGAATCCAGGCTCCAAACCTCCTTGAATGTTCAAGAGCCGCCCAGGGACCTTGGCAGAAGCCTTAAGGTGAACGTCAGGGGCTTGCAGACCCTCACCCTGGCAAGAGGGCTCTGGCTGAGCCCTGCTGGTGTGTGAGGGGGCTGGGCGGCAGGTGCATGGTGGCTAGGAAGATATGTACGCACTGCCCTAGGTACAGAGTGAGGGGAACACATGGCCAGAGCTCACAGGTGGGGCCTGAGAGAGGACCTGCCAACCCAGCCCCTGCCCATTGCATCCAGCTCAACAGTGCAAAGGGCTCCAGTGCTGAGGGCCCTCCCCATCAATGTCCTGTTCCAGCCCCAGCCTGTGAGATCTCAGGGCCTTAGTGGGGGAGGCATGGTGGTCTGAGTGGACAGCCAGGGGGTGGAAGAGGAGAATGGAGCTAGGGCCGTGAGATAATAGAAATTGCTGGCTCTAGAATGGCCATTTGGCCGCTCCACAAACATGCCCCTGGCCCTCACCCTGAAAGTGAAAGGCAGTTGTGGGGTTTGGGGAATTTCTCTTGTAGAATAAGAGAAGCTCCCCTCCCCCAACATGGGGCTCAGCCTCTGACCCCCCCTTCTGTCCGATCTCTCCTAGGGCCCAGAGACAGGAGTGGATCTCGCTGATAACCAACCAGGTGCCCCCTCAGCCTGTGGGCCTGATCAGAACTGGGAGAGATGCCCACAATGGTCTCTTGACTCGCTAGGCCAGGCCAGCCAGACTCCAGCATGCTTAGAGTTTCTCCTTTCTGCCCCTGGCTGCTCTCCCAAGCTGACCTCCCATCTGCTGCACCAGGGAGTCGGCAGGCCCAGGCCCATTTGGAGCCCTGTCCAGGGACCAGCTGCTGGGCACAGGCCTGGGAGCTCTGCTGCACGGGCTCAGCAGGGGGTGGGACGGGCAATGCATGGGGTGCCAAGTTGCTCTTGATGAAAGCTGCATGCGCGTAGAAGCAAGGCAGGGCTGGCATGGGAGACTTCTGGGGGATCTGCCCAAAGGGGTTCCCCCAGTGGCTCAGTGATGGGTAGAGATTCCCAGCTGGGGCTCAAGGAAAGCTGAGCCTGTAGCGTGCTCTGGGGGTGTGACCCCTTGCCAAGCAATGTTTGCATTTTGTAGCCCTACACAAAAGGGCCTCAGCTCTGAGCCAAAAGGCTGGCTCTGGCCCTGAGCTGTGGGGAGCCAGGGGTAATGCTAGATGGATTCAAAGTGTGTGCACCTGTCGGAGCAAGTTCCTGGCTTCTCTCTGAAATTTTGGGTGCTTGTGTTACACATCTCTGTGCTCTCACTGTAACAGCCGTGCCCCCTGCAGCTGGAAGAAGCTAAAAGCTCCCCACATCTCCCAGCAATGGGGCGAGCTCTGCTCTCTGGGGCAGGGGTGTCCCCTGTGTATGCCTCATACAGAGGACATGACCCTGCCCTTTCTGGGCGCGTGTGGGTCTCAATGGCTGTAGCTGCCTGGCCTGGCTTTGCTCACTGATTGGCCTTTCATGCTGGTTTGGTTTTGCAAATGGTGCATGTAGGTCCCCCCAGTTTGGGCTCCTTTGGCATATCAGAGGGCATGGGAGGTGATCATCAGAGACATGGGCTGGCTTGGACCAAATCACAGGGCTGGCACCATGTGTCTGGGGGCAGTGACTCCACTAGCCTGTCATCGGCTTTAATGAGGCAGGTGGCAGAGGGGACCGGGCCTGCCTTGGTGCAGTTGGCATAGGCCCCAAAGGTGGCTGTGCACATAGTCCTGGGCATGTGTTCCCAGCCTAGATGGAGCTAGGGCAGGATGGCCATGGGCTGAGTGAGGCTAGAGTGGTGGGCTCTGGAACAGGCCCCTTCCTGTATGCTCCCATCAGAAGCATGGGCTTTTCTGTCCTGGCCCATGGGTCCAGCTGTTAGCACTTCAGGGTGGTTGATGGTGGGGGTGGGTCTCATGACCTGTGGTTCTAAATGAGGCTCCGGGAGGAGTAGCTGAGGGTCCAGCCACCTATCTGACAGGGGGCTAGCTTTCAGAAGTGATCCCCCCCCACCCAGCTTGGCCAGGTGTCAGAACCCCTCAGAGTGGGAAAGGAGAGGTGTGAGCTTCTCCCCACCAGCTAGGCAATTAGCTGATCTCTTGGGGAGTGTTTGTTGGCCCAGCTGAAGAGCAGCAGTGGCCCACTGCAGTTCAGCCTGGGTTGGGGCTGCTGCAATGGGATGGAGGTGGGGAGGGCTGGGGGTGGGCAGGGAAGACTGAAGGAGGTTGGGGAGCTGCAACTAGGTGTGTCCAGCATCTGTACCCCACCCCCCCACCAACCGCACAAAGCCCAGCCAAGCCGAGCACTTGGTCTGGGGAACGCTGACAGAAGAGACAGAGCTTGATTTGGGGCGTGTTAGCTGGGACAGGTCTCAACCCCCTCCTAAGTCTAGCAGTGCTCTGGGGATGGGGCCCCCATCCTGGGAGCGGGGAGGGAGGCAAGGCAACCACCTGACCTGGGTGAGGGCACAGCTGGGTGCACTCTGAGGGTCTCACGCTTGTCTGTCTCTTGTTGTTTTGAAATAAAACTTGACCTTGTTTTAAGGACCCACACTGCCCCTGTGTCTGTGGCATCGGTGGGGTGGGACATGCCTGGCGTTTCCAAGATGGCCTCTAGCAAAGCTGGGTAAAATAAGGCCCTAAGGAGCAAGCTTGGGCCATGGGATGTGCTCTGTGCCTGCTGAATCTTCCCTGCTCCTCAGGCAGCTCGTCCCCAGCCTCAGCCTCTCTAGGGGTTAGCAAGGGCTAACAGAGGAGACCTCAGCAGCAGGCACTGAAGGGTTCTTCTCCCTTTCCCTCTCTGGCTGCCTCGGCTAAGAGGAAGCTCCTTGGGGCCAGGCAGGAAGTAAAACTCTGGCAATGAGCCCTGTGGGGGAGCTGGGGGCAGGGGAGATATTCTCCTCCAGTGCCTGCTATTTCCCCTGAGTTTGCATTTTTGGCGGGGTCAGAGGGGAGTTGGCAGACACTTGACCCTGCCACCCAGAGGTGACAGTGCATGGATGCACCCTGGTGCATGGGTCTGGGAGGAGCTGATTGAGCTGCAGCGAAAGGCAGCAGGGAGCTATTTAAAGAGCTCATAGGGACCCGGTTTGCAATAGGATGGTGCCTGTAGGAAATGTTAAGTTACTGTCACAGCTGCTGCCACCTCCCACCCCCTTCCTGTGGTCAGGAAAGGAGCCCAGCAGTGGGGGTTGCATCTGCCGGACCCATCACTATGGCCACCAGGGAGCAGCAGAGCTCTGAGTCTGGCTCCACGGCAGCCTTGGGGCGGGGCTGAGAAGCCACTAGGCCAGGCCCAGCACCTCACTCCCCTTGGGGCTGCTTCCCTGGCCCCCAGCTGCCCAGTGGGTCCCCTCAGGGGCGGCTCCAGGGATAGACAGTAGGGGGGTGGGCAGTGACTTCGGGCTTGGCAGTGTCTGGCCTGGGCCATCTGCCCCCACGGACAATATTGCAGCCCAGGGAGCTGGCAGCCTGGCTCCTACCCCTCAGTGCTGGCCCATTGGCTGGCTGGCTGGCAGGCAGCAGGGCTGTGTCTGGATGTTCCCAGGGAGCCTCCTGTGCACGGGGGTCAGCCCAGGTGCCTCCTTGCAGCTGTGGAAACTGGGTCAGAGGGGACAATTTTAAAACGAAAGCTGGGGAAATTGGGGGATGGCTCCAGCCTGTGGCCAGCTGGCTCTGTCTCCTCCATGGAGTGCAATGCTGGAGGGGCAGGCTAAGGCAAAGCACCGCTCCTGCCCTGTGCAGAGGGCAGCTGTGGGCTGCTGAGGCTGGTGTGTTCTGGCCATGGGGAAGACAGACTGGAGGGGGGAGCATTCGGTGCCTGGGAAGTCTGCATAGCCGAGCTGTCGGGCACATGCACCCCTGGGCTTCTCTCTAGCTCTAAGCCTGCTTTGCCCAGGCCAGGCTGCTACCTCTCATCAGCTGGGGTCCCCCACAGCCTTGGCCTAGCCTCCATTCACACAGCGGAGGTTGTTCGGCCAGGCTGAGGTTGGTCACCACTGAACTATGAAGGTTGCAGCCTGACTCCATCAGATGCACACTGGAACCTTTGACTCAAACCCTGCTCCAGCCAGCTCTGCCATCCCAGGAAGGGGAGGGCTGGCCTATGCTGATTGCTCTGTGCCTCTTTCTACGGAGACCTTAGAGCAAAATGCTTTGTTGCCAAGGGGAACAGGACCTTCACAGTACAGTATGGGAAGGTTCTGCCCCTTTGGCCTGTGTGTCTGTCCTTCCAGATGTTTCTCCCCTGTTATGCTGAGCCCTGTGTGCTGGTGGGTGACTATGCTCTACCCCTGAGCTGGCTGCATTTTGTGCCGAAGTATATTGGAAGTGCTGCCAGAGCCTTGTGGCAGAGGTGGTGGCGGTGCTACAGAACCACCTGGTTTGCTTAGCCATAGAGACGTGAAATGGCAACTTCACCCCATGAACAGTTGAATTAACAGGGCCTTCCCTGTGCCTTCTGCAGCCCCTGCTGAGGACAGGCCTCGTGACTCTGCCCTGAAGGGGAGGAAGGTGGCCTGTAACTAGCCTGGTGCGGTTCTTCCTGGAGGGTCAATGCTACAACCACTGCCCTTCATCTTCCTCCTCACTGATGTTGTGGCCTCTCTACCCCCGCACCCTCTAAACATGGTTCCAGCCCAGCTGGGCAGGAGCCAGGCCCTTAGCCCACCTGAACATGGCAAAGCTGCACCAAGAAGAGGTGGGAAAGAGGGTAACTTGGGGGTCTTAGTATAACCAGACTTGCCATTAACTGGCAGCCTTGGCCATGGCTGGCCTGCTTCTACCTCACTCCTGCTCTGGGCTCTGAGGTGATTTCAAATCAATGGGAAAGTGGCAGAGGAGTTTTCAAGAGCAAGAGCCTGGTGCTTGCAGGGCCCAATCCACATCAGGGATGTAAAATCCCCTTTAATTGGTTAATGGGTTAAACATAATGTTTAACTGATTAAAGGGGGCATAGGTGGGGGAGGAAGGGACTGTGGTGAGCCCCATGGGGCTGGAGTACCCTGCCAGTTAACTGGAGGGAACCACTAAGCCTCACCTGTTAAGGTGATCACTGTTTAGCCAGTTAACCATTCACATCCCTAATCCATACTGGTCTGTGCTGAACAAAATGTGCGACCCTTGCAAGGTGGGCCGAGTTCATAGAGGCAAAGCAAAGGCAGTGCATTTCCTGGCTCCAGCCATGCCCCCACTGCAGCATTAATGCCTCCTCCCAGGGATAATGGAGGCTAACAGCCCATTGGTCCCTTGGTGTATAGGCACCCTCAGGCCTTCCTGCCTAGATCCTGGCTGCAGGACTCCATTCCCAGTGTGGTGACCTACCCATCTCTCACCTTCTGCCCCACTGTGGTTTTGAAGGAAGAAACATGTCATGCTGCAAGAACAGCTAGCTTGCTCTTAAGATCATTTGTACTACCCCATATGGCAGCTGGGGAAACTGAGGCACAGGGCAGTGAACCAATTTGCCCCCCTTCCCTCCCCTCCCCGCCACCCCAATGTGCTCTCCACTGGCTCTCTGCAAGATCCTCAGAACCAAGACTCTTGTCTTGTGTTTGGTTTGTATGTCCAGGCTGGGCCTGTTGCTGTCACAAGGGATGGGATGGGGGCAGGGTGCAGCAAGGAAACTTGGCAGGCTCTGGTGCACCTCTTGAGTTGTGGGCCATGTGCACAGACACCCCCTGGTTTTCTTTGCAGCAGAGCCCCCCGGCTTCCCTCCCCCAGGCTTCCCTCCCCCAGAGTTCTTGTGCAAAAGGTCTTCCACAAGAGTGTGTCTACACTGCCATGTGCTTTTGCGCAAGAGCGTCCATGGCAGTATGGACGCTCTCTTGTGCAAGAAAGCTCTGATGGCCATTTTAGCCGTAGGGCTTTCTTGTGCAAGAAACTTCTGTTGCCTGTCTACACTGCCTTCTTGTGGAAGAGCTCTTGCACAAGAGGGCTTATTCCTCGTGGGGAGAGGAATAACTCTTGCGTAAGAAGCCTTGTTTTCCAATGCTTTACTGTAAATTTACTTGCGCAAGAACAAATGTAGACACTCTGCAAGTTTTTGTGCAAGGACAGCTGTTCTTGCGCAAAAAGCCTGCGGTGTAGACATAGCCCAGGTGTTGCTGAGCCCAGCAGTCACCAGGAAGCACTGGGCATGGAGGCTGGCTTGTGGAGACTGCGATTCTGGAATCCCATCTCCCCCCACACCCAGCCCCTTAGTGAGCTGCATGCTGGGCTTAGCTCACTTGCCCTGCCTTCCCAGGCTGCCTGCCTGCTGGGTTAGCTTTGGACCCAAGAGTTGTCCTCCTGCACCTGATGGATTAGTTCAGCCTCTGATGGGCCAACTCTAGGTGCCCCTGCAAGCACCTGCCTAGAGGGCAGTTCTGGAATAACCTGCCCCCGATGAAGCTTTTTCCTGACCCCCATGAATGGGGGTTGGCTGCTGCCTGAAGGCACCCGTGAAGTCTTTGGTGGTGGTTTAATCCTTACTATTGTTCTCCCTCAAACTAGTCCACCCTGTCTTTGATTCCTCCTAAGCCCATGGACAACCAAGATGCCTTGTGGCAATGAGTTCCACAGGCTAATTGTGTCTCTGCCTAACTTCGTAGAGGAGAGGGGCTATGTTCCCCTCTAGGAGCCTGACGTGTGAGCTGCAACCCTGTGGGGAGTCCCCGAGCTGCAGGGCCTGGGCAATGGTAGCCTTTTAGCAAAGCCTCGCTGATGAAACTGCCCTTCTTTTCGTGAGGGATGGGGTGCCGATGTGACTAGGCCTGGGCAAGCCTTCTCTGCATGTACCCTGCCAGACAGGGGGTCTCTGCTGTGGCTGAGTGACTGTATGGCTGTTACCACCAAGGGGGGCAGTGGATGTGTCTATCCTGAGAGCTCATCAGAGATGCTTCAAGCTCCATCAGTGTGCGCGGGTTGGTGTTCTCAGCCCCCAGCAGGCAGAGCTGCATTGGCCCCATTTCACAGATAGGGAAGTGAGGCAAAACTAGTTTAAATGACTCACCTGAGGTCCCAGAGTTGGGAACTGAACCCTTAGCATCATACACAGTCATGTCCTCCCATGCTGCCCCTTCCCCCTTATGTAACCCTGCCTTTCCCACATCCACAGCTCCCACCCTCTGTTAACCCCTTGCCTTCCCAGGCTGCTGCTAGCAAGGAGTGAGTGGAGTCTGGTGCTTGTCTATCTCCTTGGAGGTGGTGCTCTTGTACATGTGGTGTCACTTATACAGGGCCACGGGCTGTTAGGACGTCCTGTCTGCAATGCTGTTCTGTGAGGTGCAGGAGAGGCATGATCCTGGCATGTGGTGACTTGGGGCCAAAGGCATAGCTGTGCAACAGGCCTTGTGCAAGATGGCTGCAGCCTGGCTGCTGGATCCAGTCAATGTGACCTTCTAGGGCGGGGCGAGGGTTATGACTTATGGGGACCTTGCCCTGCAACATCAAGGCCACCGAGCTACTTTGCCCACGTGCTGGGGGTCTGCCTCCTGTGGGAAGGAGCAGAGAGCGAGGCGAGTGTGGCACTCACAGGGGAGGCAGTCATGTGGGTTTGGCATCCTGTGGCTTTGAGTAGAGAGGCTTTGCCCTGTCTGCTTCCATTCCATGCCCCCTGGCCATGAGATGCATTCTTGGCACTCACCCTGGCTGTCTGCTCAGCTCAGCTGGCTCTGAGGCACAAAGCTTGGCTTTGACTTTAAACTCCCCCTTCCACTGGGCTTTGGGCCTCACCTGCCCCTGCCAGCCGGCCCCCCGCAATGGTGTCCCTGCGCAGCATTACTGACACCATTCAAAAGATCAGGAGTCAGGCCCAATGTGCTCATGAGGCTTGTAGAGATGTTTGTAGGTTGGAATTTAGAGATGCTCCCTCCTAAGGGGCAGTACGATGAATGTTGGAATTTGGCCATGTGCCCTGAAGGCAGGGGTTGGGAACACCATGATGCTGTGTGCTATTGTTGAATTAAAGTTATATTCCTTTCTCAGTCACGGGCTTGTTATTTATGCACCCCCAAGATTGTTACATGGTGTTAGTGGTGGGATTTGAAGCCACTTGAATCTGTAATAAACCTCAAGATTGGCTCTGGAAATCATAGGGTTTTTAAAAGACATTATAAGCTCATCACCTAATAAACCATCTTGTTAGTCTTTAAAGTGCTGCATAGTCCTGGCTTTTGTTTCAGCAAGACCAGACTACCACGGCTACATCTCTATTATATTATAAAGTGAGGGATTCTTACTTGTCTTCTCTTGTTGCTGGGTTGTTGGGTTTTTTTGAGCCTTCAGGGACTAGATTTCCAAGTTTAGTTTTGCAGACAGCAGGGCTTAAAGATGAAAGAGGAGTGCCTTGGGTGATCATGTGACACCAGGAGCTGGGGCTTTAAGAAAAACCCTGAAAAGTGCAAGACTCCTGAGAAGGCTTCCCATGCTGCACATGTTGAAAAGTAATGGAGAGGTAGCCATGTTAGTCTGATCTTGGTAAAACAAAAGGAAAAAAATAAAGTGCTACTTATTTTTTCCTTTTGTTTTACCATGCTGCACATGGACTTTTTTGCAGGCTGCCCGGCTACTGTAGCTCACTGGTGTTAGCCTCCCCCATCCCCTGCACTGGACTCAGTCCCTAAGGATATGCGTAAGTTACAGGCCCACAGAGGGATGCTTGGCTTCTGAGCTCATGCTCCTGGCTCTGGACATCCCTCTTTCATTCCCCATGATGGGGCTGCCCCACCACTGTTATTTATGGACCAGGTGCTGGAAGGAACTGAGAGGAACTCTGGGCTGAAGGAGTTCATGATCCAGCAGCCAATAAAATGCTGAGTCTGCAAAGGCCAGCTGCTGACGACTCTAGCCCAAGGCACTGTCAGGAATGGGGTGGCAGAGGCTGAATTCTGGTTAATTCCCTGCTCTGAACTCATTGCAGAAAGGCCGGGTCCATGCCAGGCCTTGGGATCAGTGCCTCCCAAGCTTGGAGGGAGCCAGGTCTGAGCTTGGAGTTTTGGGGCCCTCTGGATCCATAACACTCACTCCCCCTTGCCATGGGATCCTAGAAGGCTCCTTTGCCTGAGCTCAGATAGCCAACAAGCTGCACCTTTCCGGTTGTGACAGCCCGGCTGCAGCCATGGTACTGGTAAGGGGCTCCTCGCACGCATGGTCACCTCTGAGCCACGGGCAGCCCCAGAGGCTATTAGCCCACTGTGTTGTTCTTGCCAGCTGACCAACGCTGAGTGTGTTACTACTGGTCCTGCGGTCCTGCCCCTCCCTCCTTGGGAGGCAAGGCTGTAGTGGTGGTAATTGAACACATGACTAGATATTGCAGCCCCCCCCCCCCCACAATAGGACTGGGGCCCTTCTGCGCTAGGTGCTGGGTGTACCAGAGTGAGAGAGTGCCTCTGTCTCCATGCGCTTAGCATTATTATCCCTGTTGTATAGATGAGGGAACTGAGGAACAGAGAAGTTAGGCCCAGGCTTCAACCATATTTAGGCTCCAAAGTCTGACTGATTCCAATGGAAATTAAGAACCTAAACACTGTGAGCTCTGGCGCTTGGTGACTTGCTAGAGCGACTGGTAGAACCTGAGTCTCCTGTGTGGCAGCCCTCTGTTCTAACAGCTTGACAGAAAGCTTTGGGGTTGCTATTTGCTGGCTGTGTAGCTGGGCCAAAGGCTGTGGGGGTCTGTACAACATGGTATCAATAGCACAGGACTAGTGATCTGTGCTGGTGGTTAGCTGATATGTGAAACTCCTGTCTCTCCTATGAGCTTTGCTGCTCCTTTCAGCTTAGGGAGAAGAATTTGTTTGATGTAAAGGTTCTATGACTGGATGTGGGTGCTTAACCAGTGGGTTATGTACACAGCTGTGTATTTTCCTAGCAAATAATGACCTTTGCCTGTCCCCTTGGGGATCTATCTGTCCATTGGAGCCAACTACTCCTGAACCTCTCATCCATCTTGTAAGTTTCACCGGAAGTTGATTAGAACAGTGGCTTCAGCTGACAAGCTGAGCGAATGCAACTGACAGCAGCAGGACAATGTGGATTGATATATCCTCCCTGGATGGGAAAGCAATCCTGCCTTTGAGCTTCCATGGCTGACTGGCCACAGGCCAAGAACACAACGCAATCACAGAGGAAGAACGGCGCATTTGGCTTGTGCAAGGGTCTCGTTAGCTGTGCCATATTTCGGGAAAGAAGCATGTCCTCATTAGCTCTGGTATGTTTTTCCACAGGGAATGCAGCCTTGACTGCGGTATTTCTAACTCAGAGCAAGCTTGTCAGTGAGGGTGTATTTCGCTCCTGTAGTGTGCTGTTTAGGTCTGGTTAATTTCACTCTGGGAATGCCCACCTTGGAGTAACATCTAACCGCTACAGAGCTGGAGGTGGCACTGGGTTCATCTTTCCCCTCCGCACCCCAGTCTGACTTGCTCACTGTAGTGATGTGTGGCTGTAGGAGACTCGGGGAGCCTGGCAGAGGAAGCGGTCCCATATGAGGTGTTTAGAGAGGAGCACGGTGCCGATGCAGGGTACAGCACAAACCATGAGTGTTTGCCTGTTTGGAGCTAGAGCATTTTATGAAATAAGGGAAATGGAGGGCTCTGGTTGCGGGGTGACTTGTTCCCATGTACTCGCATCAGATTGTGTCCCGGGACACTGAAGAAGCTGCATAAAACCAGAGTCCCCCTGGGGGGGGCTGTTAAGAGCCACCCCACTCCCCAGACAAGGGAGCAGCTGCTCTCTGGGCTTGGAATGGCAGGACACTGCTAGAGGTGTGTCCCTCCCCAGACTACTCTGCCTGTCTCCATCACTGAGCTGTGGACACAGGGGAAGCCAGACAAGCTCATCTGGTCCAGACAGTTTCAATAAGACTTTGACAAGCGGAAGGAAGCCCAGAGCACCAGCCCAGTTCTGGGAAGCCCAGACTTTCCTGGTGTTCACGGACATCTCTGGTACAGCACGTGGGGTGGATGCAACCAGATGAAAAGGGGAAGAGACACCCCAGGGCACCTGAGCAAGAAACTATGCAACAATACAGAGGGGCGTGGCTGTGGCATGGGCCATTCACAAGCTACAGTCCTTCCTGGCTGGGCCACAGTTCTCAAGGCCCCTTTGCCTAGCCATACCTGACTATAGGACCAGTGCCAATTGCTATGCTTAGGCTGAGGCTGAGCTGAGCTTAGTGTGCCAAGAGAAGGCCACAGACATGATCCCTCAGGGGATGTCAGACCAGTGGCTGAAGTTCTGTTCAGGAAAGAAATCAGTGGCAGCTTGTCACCCCCATTTCACTAGGGGTGAGGGGCAGACCTGGAAAGTCCTGCCCAAGCTGTAGGAACTGAGTTTAACCTCTTTGGGAATGCAGTTGGCTGGGTGGTAGTGAGGGTGCCTATTGCCTGGGAAGGTCAGTGGGGCTACGTCTACACTGCCTCTTTTGCTGGCAGAGAGTATGCTAATGAAATGCTCATTAGCAATTTCTTGCACTTCATTTGCATATTTTCTGCCGGAGGCTTTTTGTGCAAGAGGTTTTTGCGCAAAAACAAGCGGGCTGTGTCTAGACTGGCCAATTTTTCCAGAAAATCAGCCGCTTTTCCGGAAAAACTTGCCAGCTGTCTAGACTGGCCGCTTGAATTTCCGCAAGAATACTGACGCTCTCATGTATGATCGTCAGTGTTCTTGCGGAAATACTATGCTGCTCCCATTCGGGCAAAAGCCCTCTTGCGCAAATGCTTTTGCGCAAGAGGGCCAGTGTAAACAACGTGGTATTGTTTTGCGCAAAAAAGCCCCGATGGCTAAAATGGCGATCAGGGCTTTCTTGCGCAAAAGCGCGTCTAGATTGGCCAGGGACGCTTTTCCACAAAAAGTGCTTTTGCGGAAAAGCATCCGTGCCAATCTAAACGCTCTGTTCCGAAAACGCTTTTAACGGAAAACTTTTCCGTTAAAAGCATTTCCGGAAAATCATGCCAATCTAGACGCAGCTGCGGTGTAGATGGGTCCGTTTTGCGCAAAAGACCCCTTTTGCACAAGATCTGTATACCTCCTTTTTTGAGATTGTTTTTGCGGACCCGTTTACACTGATTGTTTTTGCGCAAAAACCTTTTGTGCAAAAAGTATCAGAAGATAATATGCAAATGAAGCATGAGAAGTTGCTAATGAGCACTTCATTTGCATTGCCTCTTCTGCAAAAAAGAGGCAGTGTAGACATAGCCTAGGAGACCAGCAGGCAGCTCCGCTCCCGGGAGAGTGCTGCAGAGTCTAGGGACAATGGACAAACAACTTGGTTTTAACTTGGCTCAGGATCTCAGTTCTGATCCAGCAAACGGCCAGGACTTCTGCTCCAAAGTGAGCCCGGGCCCTTAGGGAAGGGTTGGAAGGACTGGCCCTAGTGACCATCCAAGGCTGTTCTGAGCTGAACTTCCGACCCCAGGGGTCCCCGTGTGCCAAGGGTGGGCAATAATTTTTAAAAGGGGGCCACTTCGGAAGGGGCAGGGCCTTGGGTGGAAGGGGCGGGACCAGGAGATTTCTTGTGCTTACCCCCAACCCTGATTGGCCTGTGTGGGGGAGCACGAGAAGTCTTCTCCCTCCCTCCCCCGCCCCGTCCCCTAGTGAGAAATGCCAGCTGTTTTAAAACAGCTGGCAGTTCTCTCTAGGCACCTACCAGAAGGAGATCTGTGTGCTCTCCCTGCCCCCAGGTCAATCAGGGTCTGGGGGCAGGGGAGCGCGCAAAGTCTCCTCACTCCTGCAAGTGTGTGCTGTGGCTAGAGAGATATGCCAGCAGTTTTAAAATAGCTGGCTTGTCTCTCTAGCTGCCATGCACTCTTGCAAGAGTAAGAAGACTTCATGTACCCCCCCACCCCCTGGCTCTAACTGGCCTGTGTGTGAGAGAGCAGAAGGGTGGCTGCGGGCTAGATCTGGCCTGTGGAGGGCCCTTTGCCCACCCTTGCCATGGGCGGAGATAGCGGTTCTCACTGGTAGGCTGATTAGCATTCATGGAGGTTCTTTTAGTGCTTTCATGTGTTTTCACTGCTGTGCTTTTACCTTAAGAATAAAGGTGCTTGCTTAGCAAGAGCAGGTGGCACTGTCTCAGTCTATGTCTACCCTGCATTCTTTTTCCAGCAAAAGATATGCAAATTGCGAACCGCAATTTGCGTACCTTTTTCCACTTTTTTTTTCGGAAGAAGCTTTTCTGACATTTGGCCCATCTACACGGGGCCAAATGTGGGGAAAACGTCCTCTTTCGGAAGAGCCCTTATTCTTCATAAAATGAAGAATACACGGCTTCTGAAAGAACGTGCACGCTTTTTTGGAAACTGTTCCAAAAAAGTGGACGTATTCCCTGGATGTGGCAGAGTTTTTCCAG
Organism: Pelochelys cantorii; assembly: GCA_032595735.1. Lineage (NCBI taxonomy): Eukaryota > Metazoa > Chordata > Testudines > Trionychidae > Pelochelys > Pelochelys cantorii. Next base: position 58,968 of record CM064348.1, read on the forward strand.
GATACTGGAGATATCCCGGAAAAACTCTGTAGTATAGACATAGCCTCACTGGCAGTCGCAGGAATGCTGAGCAGCTGGCTGGTTAGGCAAACTGTCCGGCAGGGAAATCAGAGGATAGTCAAGAAGCTGCACAGCCTGGCCAAACCCGTGAAGCATGAGAGCAACATGTGCTCTCCACCCAAGAGAGGCAGCAGGTGAGGCGGCAGAGGGGTGAGAGTGGGTGTCCTTGCTGGGCCACTAAGGGGAAGTACAGGTGCACTTGCCCTGAACAGTGACCAACAGGCTGACAGGTGTGACTGGTTCTGGCCTGGGGCAGTGGGTTGATGCACTAAACTAGGCTTACTCTAAAAAGGTCCGCACTCCAGCTGTGTTGCCCAGAGGAGGAAACCTCCAAACCCTGAGGCTGCGTCTAGACTGGCATGATTTTCCGCAAATGCTTTTGACGGAAAAGTTTTTCCGTCAAAAGCATTTGCAGAAAAGAGCGTCTAGATTGGCATGGACGCTTTTGCGCAAAAGCACTTTTTGCGGAAAAGCGTCTGTGCCACTCTAGACGCAGTTTTGCGCAAGAAAGCCCCGATCGCCATTTTCGCCATCGGGGCTCAAAAGCATTTGAGCAAGAGGGCTTTTTCCCGAATGGGAGAGTTATTGTATTTGCGCAAGAACACTGACGATCATACATTAGATCGTCAGTGTTCTTGCACAAATTAAAGTGGCCAGTGTAGACAGCTGGCAAGTTTTTCCGCAAAAGCAGCTGCTTTTGCGGAAAAACTTGCCAGTCTAGAGGCAGCCTGAGTGATTTAGTTAAGCTACTGACCTTGGTGTAGGCAACACTCCCGCCTTTGTGGGAGGTGGATGGGCGACACCCAGCGGGGCTGTGCTGCAGCCTCTAGAGCAGTGGTGGGCAAACCACAGACCTCTGGGGCTCTACCTGCAGCCCCTATCTGTCCCCCTCCTCCACATGCCTCTCATGCACTGGGGTGCTGAAGCCCCGTATTTCCTGTGCCTCCCCGCTCCCTTCCAGCACTCTCGGGGTATGTGAATTGCCTGATTCACGCTCTGTCCTGCTCCTCCCCGTCCCTCCCAGAGATGGAACAACCATGAACAGCTGATTTGCAGGGTTCCCGCCCTGGTGGGAGGGGCAGGAGCAGGAATAGGAACGGAGCACAAATCAGGCAATTTGCAGGCTCCGAAGGTGCTGGGAAGAAATATCAGGAAAGTGCAAGGCTCTGATGCTTGAGGTGCTTGGGGGTGGGGGGGCAGACAGGATGGCTGCAGGTGCAACCGCATTGGGCAGTGGTCTGCTGTGGACTACTGTGGTAAAGGAAAGTGTAAATTGAGGGTTACAGGGTCTTGCAAAAAAAGGGGGGTTTTCCATCTACACGGGGCCAAATATTTGCATATCTTCTTCCGAAAAAACTGGCAGTGTAGCCATAGCCTGAGTGAACTGCACCCTCCCTCTTTGGCATTATGGTGCCATTAGCTTCTTCCCCCTCTGCCAGCTCACCCAGAACATGGTGGGGACTGCTACTCCCCAGCAGGCTGCCCGTGATGCCTGTCCTCCCTGATCTCGAAGGCAGGCCCAGGCCTCCATGTCTTGCCAGCCAGGCCAGAAAGCGTTTTTGGTGCCCCCTCCCCCCATTTCTGAGTGGCTGAGGTAAAAAATGACTGGGTGAAGCAGCTGAGGCATTGCAGCCTCATCCACCCAGAGATGGATTTGGCACCTCTAGAAGCTGACATCCAGGTGCCCGCCCTGATCTCCTCCCCAAGACCTGCCCTGTTCAAAGAACTTTGCATAGTTGCATGAAGTCTCAACCCCCACCAGTGGGGGCAGGTCAGTAACACCCCTATTGTGAAGCAGGGAAACGGAGGCACAGATGGACACAGTGACTTGCAGCCAGTCACCTGTCAGGATCAGGAGGAGAGGGAGGAAAGAGTCCCAGATGCAAAAGGTTAGTGTCCAGCTCCCAACTCTGTGACTCTAAAAACCTGACCGAAGAGTCAAACTGTAGAGTAGGCTTCATTGTCTGCCCCTGCCTACAGGAAAAAGAACCAGGAAAAGCCATTGTGCAATGGCAGCACTGAAACGATCCCTGCTGTAACATTAATTGGCACTTGTTAATTACTGCAAACATTGTGATCTAATCACGCTGACTTGTGAAATAACTGAGCCAGCAGGTGCTGCTGCTTTGATGACACACCATGTGTTGCAATTCTCCACCTGCAGCCAAGCCGGGAACCCAAGGGGCTATCACACAGGGCAGGCATCTCCAGAGCAGAGAGGGCTGCTCAAGGACACTGATGGCTGGAGAGAAGGAGGAACCAGAAGGAGGAAAAGAAGCTGAGAGGAAGTAGCCAGGGGAGGAGAGAGAGGCAAACCAGAGGCAGGACAAAGTCATCCAGAGCCAGCCGATTGCTCTCCCCAGGGTGGGAATCAGCTCTGTCTAAGGGTCGGTCTGAAGGGCTGCACTGGCACTGATCTCCCCCAAACTCCAGCCGGGGTTGGAGCTGGGCTTTCACCCTGAGCTGAGCTGCATGGCTCTGGGTTCGGCACAACCTCAACTGGGGACGCCACCCTCTAGTGACAGCGGCTTAGTCGGATTCCACTCCCACCTGCGGGCGAGGGCAGCACCGGCTGGGAGCTATACAGGAAAGATGGCCTCCCAGCCTTGCTCCCTTCTCCCCTGCCTCCTGCAGACATCACACCTGCCAATGACTTGGCTGGCCCCAGGTGCTTGATGAGCTGGCGAATGTGTCAAAAGGTGGCAAGATTAGGCCTGAGCCATGTACACCGAGCCTGGCTGCTGCTTCTGCTGCCCCAGACTTGGGCAGAGGGAGGGCTCCCAGCCTTCGCTTGCTCTTCAACACCACATTTTACAGACCTCTCTCCTCTGAGCCCACTTTAGAATACCAAAAGAAACTATACCATCTACTTAAGGAATTCCCTGCCTCTACTCGGGACCAAATTCACACAGCCACACCTTTTGAACCCCAGCTAGGATTATTCTATTTGCTTCCCAAAATCCATAAACCTGGAAACTCCAGGCGTCCCATCATTTCAGGTATTGGCACACTCACTACCAGATTATTCAAGATCTCTACCAAGTATTCGTGAATCTCAATTACCCACCGGGGGAAGTGACAAAACAGATTGAAAGGGCCAGACAAATACCCAAAAACGAGCTACTTCTAGATAGGCCTAAAAAAATCAGCAATAGAACACCACTTGTCATCACCTATAGCCTCCAACTCAAACCCCTCCTACACATTATCAATAATCTATATTGGAACATGATGCTACACTCTGAGAGGCTCTGGGTGACAGACCTGTACTGTCCTATAGACAACCAGCTAACCTCGGGAAGATTCTCAATAACAACCACAGGGCATACCACAATAAAACTAACCCTGGAACTTTCCCTTGTAACAAACCCTGTTGCCAGCTTTGTCCACATATTTACTCTGGAGACACCATCATGGGACCTAACCGTGTCAGTTATACGATCAAGGGCTCATCTTCCTGTACATCAGCAATGTGATATATGCCATCATGTGCCAACAATGCCCCTCTGCAATGTATATTGGACAAACTGGTCAGTCACTTCACCAAAGCATTTCAATCAAATTGGTCATTCTCTTAAAGACGTGACAACATGTGTCTTACATCAAAGAGACTTTAACACCAGATTACAGAGGGAGACCTTAGAATTTTTTATTTATGCTAAAATTCGACACGTTGTGAATGGGCCTTAATAGAGATGATAATTATCTTATACATTACAAAGACAGCCTTTTGATATTCAGCCTTTTGACCCCAGATTAGCCACTTAATTGGCTCTTACAGTAAGCAATTTCCTCCTTCCTTGTCGCTTTAACCCCCTCCCCCCTCGTCCCCACTTTCTGTTCTATGTAGCTGATTTGTTAGTTTGTAATTTTTTTACCTTCTTTCATTGTATCCCGCTGTTATAAAATGGTCATGCCTATTCACTTTCAGAATATGATCTGAAGAAGTGTGTCTGCCCCACGAAAGCTCATCACCTAAACTATTTTGTTAGTCTTTAAAGTGCTACATGACTGCTTTTTTTTTTTCCTTGTGAATGGCAGCACTTGAGTCTGTCCCCTCCCTGCCCAGGCATGAAGTGTGCAGGGGCCCAGCTGGTGGCTCGGATGAGAGATCAGGGTGGCGCCCGCCCCTTCCCTCCAGGCCCCAGCTTGTCCTGTGGAGATAACAGGTGGCGCTCCACATGGGCAGGCCACTTCCCTCAGCAGGAGGGGCTGGGGATAACTTTGGAGTGCTCTGCTGTGTCTGACCAGAGAGCTGGGCTTCCCCCCGGGCTGGGGTTCTGCCCAAGTCAGCAGCACCCATGTTGCTGTGGCCAGGTCAATAGTGCCTCCTTTGGCTGGGCAGGAGGCGCTCTGGGCTTGTAGGCAGGATGGAGGGTGTCCTCCGGGGCTAGCTGGGGATATTTCAGGGAGATGCTCATGGCTGGCTCCGGGTTCACCTTCTCCTCAGTGCAGTGATCAGTCCATCATCTGGGCTGGGTCAGGATGGATCCTTGGCTTGGGTCTGGATTCAAACCTGGGCCTGGACTGGACCCAGCCATGGGTCTGAGCTTCACACTGACCCCTGGCTGTAATCCCTGATAGGTTCTCCCCCACCCCCCCAGCATTGTTTGGGCTATAGCGACCCCCATCCTGAGCCCCTGGGAGTGAGGGGCATGTGTGGGGGGGGGGAGTTTGCACAGCCCCCTCCTACCACATGTCTGCCCCCATTGCTAGCACAGACACCATGGCTGTGTCTAGACTGGCCAGTTTTTGCGCAAAAGCAGCGTCTTTTGCGCAAAAACTTGCCAGCTGTCTACACTGGCCGCTTGAATTTGCGCAAGAGCACTGACGTTCTAATGTAAGAAATCAGTGCTTCTTGCGCAAATACTTTGATGCTCCCGTTCGGGCAAAAGTCCTTTTGCACAAAACCTTTTGCGCAAAAGGGCCAGTGTAGCCAGCTCAGATTTGTTTTGTGCAAAAAAGCCCTGATGGCTAAAATGGCGATCGGGGCTTTCTTGCGCAAAAGCGCGTCTAGATTGGCAAAAGCATCCGTGCCAATCTAGACACTCTCTTGCGCAAATACTTTTAACGGAAAACTTTTCCGGTAAAAGCATTTGCACAAAATCATGCCAGTCTAGACGCAGCCCATTAACCCAAGGCCCGAGAGCTCTTCTGCCACCTGAGGGGAAAAGTAGTCCCCTGCCCCTTGCTCTATGTGGCTCTTGTGCTTTGTGGGGGGTGTAGGAAGCCCCAGTACGGGTTAGGAGTCCGGAGGGTTATTGCCACAAGGCATTTCAGAGCAAGGCCCATGCTGTATGGTGTTGAGGTAAGGATGCCCAGCCTATCTCAGGACTCAGTATGGGACAGGGAGGGATTCCCAGAGGCAGGGAGATGCTGTTCCCAATCCAAAGGGCCTGCAGCTCCCTCCTGGAGGCAGGTGAAGCAGTGAGGGTCACGGCTGCTGACAGAGATTTAGGCCTTTAAAATACTTCTAGGGGAACATTGCCTTCGAGCCAGGTTCTCAGAGGGCAAAGGAGGGTGCCCTTAAGATGTGCAGGAGATGCTGGAAGTTGGGACAGGAAAAACAGCAATCAGATCCTGTCATAAAGTCTGGAAATACAGACATTCACCTTAACTCTGCCCTCTTCTCTGATAGGCGCTCCTGTCCTGTCAGGCTAATTTATAATCCCTTTAGTCCCTCACAGAGACAGAGTCTCAGCTTACAGGTACCGGCAGGAATCAGAAGACCCTCCCTGAAGTCAGTGGGGGGTCACACTCCTGTTAAGATAAAAGACAGGACTATGCAGCACTTTAAAGACTAACAAGATGGTTTATTAGGTGATGAGCTTTCGTGGGCCAGACCCACTTCCTCAGATCAAATTGTGGAAGAAAATTGTCATGACCATATATACCAAACAGATACAATAAAAAAAGTGATTTTTTTTTAAACTCCTGTTAAGATGGCATCAGTGGTTCATACACCTTGTAGGTACCTTAGGGGAGCCAGTCAGTTCGGCCTGGCTAGGGCTCACCAAACAGGGCTGGTTTCCACTGGTTTGCACTTTGAACCCCAAATGATCTCATTCCACCAGGCTCGAAAGTACGGTGGAAAAGGCAAGCCACAAAAATGTAGCTGGAATCCAGTGCTGTGAAAGAATTCAGCCTTCCCAGATTAGCAGAGGGCCGTGCTGGTGGGTGGGACCAGGGCAGGGTGGAGGCAGACAGGATGCTGCAGGGCAGGTTTGATGGGGAAGGTGAAGTGCAGGGTGTGCTGGGGGAGTTGGTGCCAGTCTGCCTGGGGAGCAGAGCCATCTGATCCAGTAGCTTCTCTGCCCTGTGAGCCCTGGACTTGTTCCCATGATGTCTTGCTCCCAGTGATCCCCAGAACCCCTCCAGCCTTGCTCCCCGGGACCTTCCAGTTTTCAGGGTCACAGTGGGTGCTGGAGGAGGGATTTTCCCTGCCAAACCAGGTGTGTGAATGAGCGCAGGGTGGAATCCATGCTGCTGTCCTCGTTCTTGGACAAGCCTGAGAAGCCCCTTTCTGCCCAACCAGGTGCAGCATGTAATGATGCTCCCATGCAATTACCAGGGACCACTCCAGCACCATGATCTGACTGCTCCAGCACCCTGAGCCACCATAATCTGACCGCTTCAGCGCTGTGAGTCACCACAATGTGACCGCTCCAGTGCTGTGAACCACCATAATCTGACTGCTCCAGCACCCTAAAACACTATAATCTGATCGCTCCAACACCATGAGCCACCATAATCTGACCACTCCAGAGCCGTGAGCCACCCCAATGTGACCACTCCAGCACTGTAAACCAACATAATCTGACCGCTCCTGCACTGTGAGCCACCATAATCTGACTGCTCCGGCACCCTGAGTCACCACAACGTGATGGCTCCAGCGTCCTGAGCTACCATAATCTCCTCTCTCTAGCTCTGAAACTCAGCGTAGCTCCTGGCACCCTCTCAAAGGCAGGAATTCCCCAGCCTGCTTGGCACAGCACTTACAGAGGTGGTCAGAGTTGGGGGGGGGGGGGAGATGTGAAGAGGTGTGGGGGTTCAGCCACTAAGACCTCGCCCACCAAGGGAAATACGCCCATCTCCGGGGCTACATCTGTCGACAGAGGGTGCAAATCAAGCACACTGAAATTGCTAATGAAGCAGGGATTTAAATATCCCGTGCCTCATTTGAGGAATGCGCCTCGTTCCTCAAAAAATGAGGTTTACAGGATCTGTCGAAAAAGGCTTTATTTTTGACAGATCCGCGTCTAGACTGCCGGGTTTTTTTGGGAAAAACCTCCACTTCGAAAAAAGGCGGCGGCCATGTTTATGCTAATGAGGCATGGGATAAATCCCTGCTTCAGTAGCAATTTCGATGTGCCTAATCTACATCTCTCTGTCGACAGAGAGGTGTAGTCTAGACACAGCCTTGGGGAGAACAGCTGGGCTAAATGGCCTGGCAGTTACAAAGGCGGATCCGGGGCTGGCTCATCACCTGCTGCTGAGTGTAGGGTATCCTGATTCAACAGCACCTCTTGGCTGTGAAATGGTGCCACCTCCCTTGCTGGCTCCGCTTGCTTCCTGGCTGGGGGGAGGCTGGAAAGGAAGCAGCTGCTTCCCCTGCCCCAGGACATAACGGTGGATGGTCAGGGGCAGTTCTGCATGCTGGTGGGCCATGGGTGCTGGTGGGCCATGGGGTCCAGGGCACTTCAGCATCTGCTAAGGCAAGGACCCTGCCCCATGGACCCTGCACTGTAGGCTACATGGAGGGCAGTGTAATGGTGGGAGAGGGGCTAGCGGGATTCCCCCCACTGTGCCCCACATAGCCTCTGAACACTGTGGGCATGTTTGACTTCCCCAGAAGCCGGGGTGCTAGCTCTGCTGGGGGTGGAAGTGCAGAGCAGCTGGGCCAAGTGAGGTGGAGGGAGGCTGGGCTGAACAGAGGGTCTGGTCTGTCCACGAACCCCAGCTCAGCTGAATTCCTGGCAGGCTGGAGAAGACACCGTAAAGGGGCAGAGCAAGAGGCATCTCTGGGGGCATTTCTGGACTGTGTGTCTGGCCAGTCTGCACCGAGGTGGGGACTGGGTCACTTGTGACTCGGACTCTGCTGCCAGCGGCAGCTCCAGTGCAGAGAGCAGGGGTGGGTACAATTGTAACACCAGGATGTGCCAGGGGAGGAGAAGGCAGCAGGGGCTGAGGCAGGGCCCCCCCCTCCAGCAGTCAGCAACAAGGAGACACAGTCCAGTCTCCTTATGACATGGTGTGGGGGCCTTCTCTGTTGGCTGAATCATCCCTGCCCCAGAGCAGAACCGGGGTGGAGAATTAGCTTGAGCTCTGGATTCAGGGCCTGCCCTGCATGGTCTGGCTGCCCCAGCCCCAGTGGGTCTTCAGGGAATAGCCTCTCTGACACTGGGCCGAGGACTTTGGGGGGGGTGCAGAGCCAGCTCTGGGCCCAGTAGGGGGCTGGCTACCTGAAGGGAGTGTGGGGGGAGGGCCACGCCCCTGCTTTGTGAGCCCTTAGCCCCAGCTCCGTGGGTGCAAACAAGGAAGGGAAGCACCTGGGACTGGGCCTTGTGTCTGTGACTGATCCCTGGCTCCTTGTGGGGCAGAGGGATGGGGTGCATTCTTCCCCAGGTTAGCACCACACACCACATTCCTTGCCGGGCTTCATAGCCGGGAGCCAGGCGGGTTCTCCAGGCACGCAGCCTGCAAGCCACAGCAGGAGCCTGGAATGCAGCTCCCTGGGCTGCTGGCAGCAAAGGGGTCACCCTCCATGAGGGGGCCAGGAGGGATGCAGGCAATAAGGTAGGCTGGATTGAGGGCTGAGGGTGCTCCAAGGCTACCGTGTCTTGGCCGTTCCAGCTGGGGCTGTGTTGGTGCTGGGGCAGGGAGACTTTGGGGCCAGGCCACCCGAGCTGTGGTTGTGTTTGGGTTGGGTTCAGGCCCTCCCTCCCCTGGCTAGGGACACTTAGAGGCCAGTCTAGGTTGGGGGTGGGGTAGCCTCCTCCCTCCCTTGTGTGGGTGCCTTGAGTGGCTACATGGTGCTAACCAAGCAGCTGCGTGGTCGTGTGGCTTCCAGGGAAGTTAGCTGCCCACTCAGGTCCTCTGCAACCAGCGCACAGAAGGACCCACCCCACCCACATTCCCCAGGCCTTGGTACTGGGCCAGTCTATGGGGTACGAGCAGGGGAGAGCATCCCGCCGTCACTCTCCCTGTCAGCTTGCCAAGGTCCAAAGTATCTGCATGGCGGCCCTCCAGCGGCAGAGCCGGGGCCTGGCTTAGCCATCGCCTGGCGGCGGGGGGGAAGGAACAGCGCAGACACATGTGCCGATGAGGCCTGTTGGGCGCAACAAGCCAGGCATGAGGGGCAATGGTCCCAGATGCATGCAGGAGCAGAACGGTTAAATGAAATTTAATGTGGATAAGTGTAAAGTAATGCACATTGGAAAAAATAACCCCATACAATATGATGGGGGCTAATTTAGCTACAGCTAATCAGGAAAGAGATCTTGGAGTTATCGTGGATAGTTCTCTGAAAACATCCACGCAGTGTGCAGCGGCAGTCAAAAAAGCAAATAGGATGCTAGGAATTATTAAAAAGGGGATAGAAAATAAGACGAAGAATATCTTACTGCCCCTATATAAAACTATAGTATGCCCACATCTTGAATACTGCATACAGATGTGGTCGCCTCACCTCAAAAAAGATATTTTGGCATTAGAAAAGGTTCAGAAAAGAGCAACTAAAATGATTAGGGGTTTGGAACGGGTCCCATATGAGGAGAGGCTAAAGAGACTGGGACTTTTCAGTTTAGAAAAGAGGAGACTGAGGGGGGATATGATAGAGGTATATAAAATCATGACTAGTGTGGAGAGGGTGAATAAAGAAAAGTTATTTACTGTTCCCATAATATAAGAACTAGAGGACACCAAGGCTATGTCTAGACTGCAAGCCTCTTTCGAAAGAGGCTTTTTCGAAAGATACGGTTCGAAAAAGCCTCTTTCGAAAAAGAGCGTCTAGACTACAACCAGTACTCACTTTTTCAAAAGAGAGCACCCAGGCAGTCTGGATGCTCTCTTTCGAAAAAGCAGTTTGTATTACAGAGAGCCTTTTTTCGAAAGAGCACTTTTGAAAAAAGGCGTTCTGCCTCGTAAAACAAGATTTTTCCACGGTTGAAAAAACTGCCACGTTCTTTTGATTTACTTTTGAAAGAATGTGGCAGCAGTCTAGATGCAGGGGAAGTTTTTTCGAAAAAAAGCTTCTTTTTTTGAAAAAACCCTGTAGTCTAGACACACCGCAAATGAAATTAATGGGTAGCAGGTTTAAAACTAATAAAAGAACGTTCTTCTTCACACAGCACACAGTCAACCTGTGGAACTCCTTGCCAGAGAAGGCTGTGAAGGCTAGGACTATAACAGCGTTTAAAAAAGAGCTAGATAAATTCATGGAGGCTATTATCCAGGGGGTAAGGAATGGTGCTCCTGGCCTCTGTTTGTCAAAGGCTGGAGAAGGATGGCAGGAGACAGATTTCTTGATCATTGTCTTCGGTCCACCCCCTCTGGGGCACCTGGCACTGGCCACTGTCGTCAGACAGAATACTGGGCTAGATGAACCTTTGGTCTGACCCAGTATGGCCATTCTTATGTTCTTATGTTCCTAGAGGCCAGCTGGCCCTTGTATGTGGCTAGCTCACGCAGCCTGGCTGTTGCCTGGACAGCTAGTTCCCTCCCGCTCCAGGGCGGGTGTTCAACTGACACCCTCACCTACTGCCACAGGCTGAGGCTGTCTGAATAGCTGCCAGGGCCTCACTCCTGTGTAAGGCAGCCCTCTACCTAGGCCTGGGCCATGGGCCGTGTTCTCCTGGCATCCCAGGACAGTCACTTCTCCGGCCTAGGATCTGTGCTGCCTTCCAGGGAGCCCCTGCAGGGTCCCTGTCTTGGGGTGTCTGGTCCTGCTGAGGGGCAGCAGGTAGAGTTGCCAGATGATTTCAACAAAAATACCGAAACCCGCTCCCCCCCCCCAAAATGGGGGGAAAATTCTGTTGGGGGGGAAGAGGGGGGGTGACCAAAAAGTTGTTGAGCAAAAAGAAGAAAAAAAAGGACCCCGAGAGTTACTAAGCCAAAAAAAAAAAAAACCCAGCATTAAAACAGTATGGCCTTTTTTTTTTTTTGCTTGCGGAGTCAGAATAGGCCAGGGATAGCAGGAGGGAAGGTTGATCACTAAGACCCAGGGGAGGCATTGCTTCCCCTTGCTCTGGTCTTGAGGTTTTTTTGCCGGCAGCCATGTTTTTCTTTTGGTTGAGCAGCAAAAAGGGAGCTTCCCTGTGAAACCAGGTAAGCAGGGGGGCCGGGGCCAGGGCCCAACGGGGGGAGGCTGGGGTTTGGGCCCAGTTGCCGAGTGTGTGGGGTTGCCAGGTGGCTGGGATTTTCGCCCCCTGGCTGGGAAAAAACCCCAGAACATACCGGACATTTCAGGTGTCCGGTATTTTCTGAATTTTTTACCGGACAGGAGGTGAAAATACCGGACTGTCCAGGTCAATACCAGACACCTGGCAACCCTAGCAGGCTTGTGCTCCCAGGACAGGTTTCTTTAGGAAGAAGGAGCCCATCTTGGCACACCTAGGAGCTGCCAAGCAGCCGGTGGCTCGTTGACCTGAAGCAAGTGCTCCTAGACAGCAGCAACCCCTTCCCGCACCCCACCCTGCACTGAGAGGAGCCAGCTGGGAGGAGCTGCTGCGGGGGCAGGTGATGGAAGCTGGTTTGGCTTCTAGCCCAGCTCCAGGGGGCAGCTGGGGATCCGGATCGGAAGATGCCTATTTGGGTTGCATGCGGCTCTGCCGGGGCTTCCCGTTGACCGCAGACCCAGAGGCAGGGCTTGAGGGCTAACGAGGAGGGTTTTCTTAGTACTCTGGCAAAGGAGTTCCTGACAGAGCCCCCCCAGAGTGTGCCCCTAGGGCTCAAGGCCTGGGTCCGAGGGCGGATTTGTCTGCACCTGACAGTTTACAGCCCAGCTGTGGAAGTGCATTCAACGGAAAGTGTGGCCATGGTGGGGTAATGGGCGAGAGCTCCCCCAGTGCTCTACAGAAACCACCTCCCCGAGGGGAGTCACCAGCTGCACTGTAGCCTGGCTCACACTGGCACTTCGGAGCACAGTAACTTGCTGTGTTCAGGGGTGCATGTGCATGTGTGGCGCCTGTGTGTGCGCACCTGTGTGTTTTCACATCCTGAGCCAGAAGGTTACAGCGCTGGAAAGTGCCCATGTAGACTTAGCTTTAATAGCTGCAAGACCACACGAGGCGATGGGCCTGCCGGACCATGCTGTGCCTTGCAGGTGTGCTAGAAAGCTTTGCCCTGTCACAGCCCCCAGGCCACTGTTCTTGCTCCCCACACACACTGGGGGGATGCGCCAGGGCTGCTGGGACAAGGATACATCACAGAGCCAAGAGCATGTGGCTCAGCGGCTCCTTTCCCCTTGGCCAAAGCAAACCTGCTCCCCTGGGATCAGGCCTTGGCGGGGAGCCCAGCTCAAAGCAGGAAAGAGAGAGAGCTGCAGGATGGCAGGACTCTCGCTCCCTGGAGGTAAGGAACAGTTTTGTCCTTGGTCTGAGCTGTGGGACGCATGGGCAGGCGATGGGCCCCATACCTGTAGGTGTCTTGCCTAGGAGATGTGATGTTCTGCTGAGAAAGCCCCTGGGGTGTTTTGCATTGAACAGGAAAATGGTCCATCTCAGCAACTTGATCTTATGGTGCAGCCACGGTTACAGCCTTGTACCCACACGTGGCCGGAAGCTGGCAGTGTGGATGTGGCTGGGATGCAGCGAGACCTGTAGGCATGTGGCTGGGATGCAGTGGGGTAGGCGGGCATGTGGCAGGGCTGGTGGGCACGTGGCTGGTATCTGGCAGTGTGGATGTGGCTGGGATGCAGCGGGGCAGGCGGGCACATGGCTGGGATGTGGCAGGGCAGGCAGGCACGTGGCTGGGATCCAGCAGTATGGATCTGGTTGGGATGTGGCGGGGCAGGGGGACATGTGGCGGGGCAGGGGGACATATGGCTAGGATGTGGCAGGGCAGGCGGGAATGTGGCTGGGATCCAGTAGTGTGGATGTGGCTGGGAAGAGGGGCATGTGGCTGGGATGTGGCTGGGAAGATGGGCATGTGGCTGGAATGTGGTGGGGCAAGCAGGCACGTGGCTGGGATGTGGCAGGGCAGGCGGGAATGTGGATGGGATCCAGTAGTGTGGATGTGGCTTGGATGTGACGATGCAGGAGGGCACGTAGCTGGGATCCGGCAGAGTTTACGTGGCCATGGCTGGGATCTGGTGGGACTTGCATGGATCCAGCTGCAATAAGCGCAAGGTGAGGAGACCTGACAGGTAAGGGGCTGCTCTGCACTGTGCTGCCACTCACGCCCTGGCAGCCCCTCCCCTCCTGCCAGCTAATCTCCGAACAGTTGTGCCTGGGCCAGTGACCTCTGAATTTCCTGTTTGTGTTGCTAAGGCCGTCACCAGGACCAGCTGAAAAGGAAGTGTCAACCTCATCAGGTCTGGGGGATAATGCAGCCTGGCTACAGACTGTCGGCTTGGCCTGGGGCCGCACTGGGAACCAGCTCCCCTATTCAACGCCTGAGCCCCGGGGCTTTGTGTGCTTTGTGCACCTAACAAAACACAGGAGATCGGCTCATCCCAGGCCGCTTTGTGCTGCCAGCCCCTCTCTGTGTGCGGGTGGCTCGCAGGGCATGGATCTCACTCCCAGAAATGTCTGTAGTGGGAGGAAGAGGACCCCCCTCCCCCGCCCCGGTTCTGCTGCGCTCAGCTCTCAGCCGCCCCAGGGACAGGAGGGGAGGTGGTGGCACAATGCTGGGGGCTCTGCTTTCTTGGGCAGATATGCAGAGGTGGGCGCAGTAAGGGGCAATGCTCTGCAGTTATCTCTGCTTATGGGGCCTCCTGGTATCGTAACAGATCTGTGGCTACCTGGGACCTCTAGCTGTTATGCCTAGAACTCAGTCCCTCCCGTGCCAACAGCATCCACCCCTGCCTCTTGAGCAAAAGGAGAATCCCCATGAATTGCTAGCAGTAAAAGACTAGGGAACACAGTGGAGCAGTTTTGATCCCATGCAGCAGAGGGCAGCAATGCGCACACATCTGATTGCAATAGTGCTAGCTGTGCATTGGTCTGTTCCGCTCTCCGCCCTCTCTCTCCTGTGGACACGTCTCCTGCCCACTGGGCTGAGCTGCCCCTCCTTTGAAGAAGTGACATCTCCCCTTTACGCTGTGTGCTGGGGTTCGGCTGAGGGGCCAAGCAGGGGTGTCCGTGGCATGGGCCTCCAATGAGAGGCATGGTCCACAAGCCCCCCACCCAGCCAGCGCTTTACCCCAGCTGTGCTGCCCGCCACACCATGCCATCAGGTGTGTAGAAACAGCAGAGGTGGGGGGGGGGGGGGCGGCAGCATCTGAAGCATGGGGCCTGCTGGCAGCTGTGGTTAAATCTGGCCAGCCAGAGAACCTTCCCCGTTACTCACTGGGAGCCCTGCCAGCAGATTCCTATGGTGTGATGAGCTGCTCAGGGCTCTCCTGAGTCACTGCAAGGAATGGGGCAGCAGCGCAACAGCGGGCAGAGGGTAGGCAGGGAGGGGCACAAGCCAGAGGGTTGTAATTTGGGCTCTGTAGGAGCAAGAGAAGGTTTCACGGGTGTCAGGCATTGGAGACAAATCCCACGTGGGAGGGACTCACAGTGCAGGGCAGCCCACCCAAGTGGGAGAGAGATGGGGGAGCTAGCACTGCCCCACACAGCAGCTCCGAGGGGCAGCACGACTTGCCTGGCTCAGGGATGTCCCGGCCATGCCCAAGGCCCTAAGCCGAGGCCGTGCGGCAAAGGGGATGGTGCAGAGCTGTGCTGGGAGGGGCGGAGCAGCCCTCTCAACCCTTTGGGGTCGGTCATAGCCCCTCCCCCGCAGGTTCTCCTCCCAGTCTGCACTGCCATAGCCTGACCTTCCTTCAGCGCCCCGCGGGCCAGGCACGCCGGCTGCATTTCTCCGGGTGTGGCCCCTCTGAGCAGGAAGGCGAGCCCTGCATGCCAAGCCCAGTTGCTAAGCAGAGCCGGGCCCTGCACCGGCTCCTGGGGCGGGCATGAGTCACCAGGAGGAGCCGCTCTGTCACCTGCAGGAAATCCTGAGGGCTCAGCCCAGCAGGGGAGGAATTTCAGGCCATATATAGAGCGAGGCTGCATTCTTGGCCTGCAAGGGGGTGAATCCGGAGCAGTGCTGCTGCAGTCAGGGCAGCGGCTATGCGTTCCCACTGCAGGGACGCACTGCAGGTGCCACCGCCTTGGCTGCACTTGGCCTTGGCATCAAATGAGCCCCCATTGCTGCCCTAGTGGAGATGGACTGGGGAGAAACCTGGCTGCCCCCCTTCCCAAGCTCTGCGGGGGAGCCCCTGGCACAGGCTGAGCCCATGTGAGGGGCTGCCTTGTGTTGAGCCCCTGCTGCAATGGGCCACGTCGGGTATTGCACAGGGACAGAATCACCCATGTTGCCTCCAGCCCTGTCCCTGCTCTGCCCAGCGCCTGCCCTAGTGCTGTCCTGGGCCTGGGTGGAGGCATCAAGAAGGCAGTACCAGCTCTGGGCCTGGAGCAGGAACTTTCTGTGCCAGGGCATCCCCGGTGCTATAGCCCTTTGCCCCAGCCCGGATGGCCCAGAGTGACTGTAACACAGGCGAGAGGAGGCCCATGGTAGGAAGCACCTGCAGCCCTTGGAGAGCTGCCTGGCGGGCTCTGTGGCTAGCCTGGCTCCGTCCTGGACTGGAGGGTGGCAGGGAAATTCCTCGCTCGCCTGAGGCTCCCTTCTCCTCACATTCCTGCTGCTTGCCCCTCCCTCCCACGCCTATTTGCCTTAGATTAGGACCTTTCCCCCATTTCTTTTATCTTCCCCCAGCTTTGATCTTCCCATCAGTGGCTTCCTGCCCTCGTCATAGTTTCTTTATCTTTAGCGTCCCCCTCTCTCCTCCGCCTTCCCAGCGGCAGGGGGCCTGAGTCTGCCAGTCCCTCTCTAGTGGGGGCATTGGGAGGGGCACCTCAGATCAGGGGGGTAGCTATGCCAGGTTCAGCAACACGCAACAGGGATGGGGAGGGAAGGGGGCAGTGAGATGCATTGCAGCAGGGGAAGCGGCGGCAAAGTGTAGTGGCACAAATGCAGGGAGGGCAGGGGACCCCTCTGTCCATGGCATCAGGAGCCAAGCTAAGGTAACGGGCAGGGCTTCCCGACCCCGGGCAATGGCCATGCCACACGCTGCCTCCCAGCTGTTCTGCACCCGGGCGATGCAGGCCCCACTGTGTAACTTGCCCCTCTCCCTCGCCACTGCTTGGGCCATGGGGAAGGGGCCCCCTTCACACGGGTTCCAAGAAGCTGCCTCCCCCAGCTGGGATCTGTGTCCAACAGAGGCTTTGCCCCAGCCACATTGCTCTACCTAGCCACAGCCCTTGCCATGGGCTTTGGCATCTCCCAGGCACTGGGGAGCAATGGGGCAGCCTCTTGGAGACTCTGCCCCCAGGTGGAGCTGGGGCCTGGGGCTGGTGCCATAGGCCACTCTGGACACACTTAGCAGAGGGGGCTGCAGGAGTGGGACCCATTGCTCCTCTCTCCCACCTCAGGGCATGTGCTGCTGCTGACCTCCCCCTGCTGCTGGGGCCAGGAGAGCCGGGCCCGACGTCAGCACAGCTACTCCAGGTTTACACCAGGGTAACTCAGCTCTGAATCTGCATCGTAGGGGCTTTAATCTGCCTGACAAATCACCAGGGAGATTTCCAGCCCTGAGGGTCCAGGTGTCTTTATAGCTCAGCAGCATCCAGAGCCCCCCCCAGCTGGCCATGTGCACTGTGGCTCACCAGCTTCTCTTCCCCTTTGGGGGGTGGTGGGCTAGCGAGCTGCATGGGGCAGCCACATGGGGCTACAGGGGCTGTGGAGAAGAGGAACAAGGGGCCAGTGGTCAGGCTGCTAGCCACAGACCAGGAGTCAGTTCCCAGCACAGCTGGAGCTGCCCGCTGTGGCTTGGGCAAGTCTTGTCTCAGGGCTTAGCTGCCCATAGTTGCTGTGGGGCTAAGGGCCCGGACAGCTGTGCAGGAGTGTGCAAGCTGGCTCCATCTTCCAGTCTGGGGGACTAAGCGCATCCCTCAGCAGGCAGACCTGGCCCAAAGCCAGTTGACCCCAGAGTTGAATGAGGGGAGTCACTCCGCCCGAGCCCAAAGGGCTGCTTTTCTGTTTGTGCCCCCCCCAGTCCCACTGCAAGGCTGAAGGGAGTCTCTGAAGCCCCTTCGCTCTGGCACCCCTCTGCCCCGCCCCCTGGCCGTTCCACCTGCTACCCTTCCTTGGGTTTGGGGAAGGAGGCAGGGCAGTGAAGAACTTGGCTGCTTTGGCTCTAAGCTCCTCCAGTCCTCCTGTGCGATTCCCGCCCCCCCTCCCCCGTTACCCCTCTAGGCTGCAGAGCACATGCTGGACTCAGGGACACAGGTGCGTGACGTACTGCTCTGCTGGCCCCAGGCCGCTTGCACAGCAGCTCTAGCCCTCGTCGGGGCTACGCCATGGCAGGCATCTGCTACGGGGCTGTCCCCAGAGCACTGAGTCTCACGCTCCCCAGAAGGACCTCTCTATGGCCTCTGTCCTCCTCCAGCCTGCCCCGCCCCCTCTCTGCAATCAGTCAGAGAAGGGACTGGGCTGGAGCCCAATGCTCAGGATTTCCAGGGAGCCATGACGCTTCGGGCCTCTGGCCCACAGGTTGGGGAAAGGCTCAAACCTCTGGCTCCTCAGCTGGGTGCCCTACCCAACGGGGGCAGAGTTGCCAGCCAGCCATTTGTACCAGCAAGGCGGAAACCATGTCACTGGAGGGATCCAGCAGCAGAAGAAACCCAGATCCCAGGAGCACTGCTGAGCACTGTATCTGGACCAGGGTCAAGCTCTGAATTCTCAGCCCCTGGGGAGCAGCCGTGGTGGGCAAGGAACCGTGAAGCCCTGGGGAGGGACCTGCAGGTCCAGGTGTGCCGGGGACCAGCCTGCCTCTTGGATCCTGCTGGGGAATCCAGGCGACGTGAAGGAAGCACCTGTTCTGCTCCCCAGGCGACAGCTCGGCTCCTGCACCCAAGCTGTTGTGCATTGTACTGTGCAGCGGCTTCTGCCCCCAGCCCTGGCTCACACAGGCCTGCTCTCCCTTCTCGCTCCATGTCTCTGGGCCCTTCCTGGGCTGTGGGTTTCATGATGGCCAGGCCTTCGTCTCCCCCCGGCCCGATCTCACAAAGACCCTTTTCTCTCCCAGCTGCTACTCTGATCAGGACTGAAGTCAAGCCAGGAAGGCTCTGAAGCTGCCATACACAGGAGCAGAGATGGGGGTTGCACTTGGAGACCATGGGCCGGGCTATGCCCATTGAAGACTGGCAGGCGTGTCTGTACCATGAGAGGAACCATTGCCCATGGGTCAGTCTGATAGCGAGAGCTACAGGGCCTTATAGCGCCCATTGCTGTAGCGTCTGAGTGCTGGCCAGTCAGATGCACAGCTGTCCTGTGGTGTGTGGTGGCTCACAGGGGAGAAGGGAGTGTGGAGGAGCAGTTTGGAAGCATAGGGGTTCCGGTTTTATTGTGCACGTTCTCCATGTACATTAGGGGAGGCCAAAGAACTGCACTGAGCACTGGGCAGGGAAGTCTGGGCCTGTCCAGTCCATAGGCCCTGGGGGAGTTTGCTCCAATTTGAGATTGGGGCCGCTTTGTTTAGCCCCTGTAAGCACTGGGACCATGGCTTAGCTGGAGCAGCCACATGGAGCTCAGAGCCACAGTGGCAGCACTGAAGAAATCACCAGTAAGGCCCCCAAGTTCATAAGATTTAGCTAAATTAGCAAGGGGAGGTGTTAAAATAATCAATTGTGGGTTTTTTCTGGCTTTGGAGACTTTGTCCCACTCAGGTCCATTTTGAAGCTTCCCTGCCCTGCCCAGCATGAGGGCTGGAAACCTGCCTTTTACCCAGTAGAAGCCAAGATTCTTGTCCCGTCCCATGACCCTAGGAGCCGGGCTTGATGGAAACCCACCAAATGCCGCAAGACTTGGGCCAATGTTGCCAGAGCTGGCCACGCAGCTGTTGCCCTGCAGAGCACAGGGCCATGTCCAGGATGGCCTGCGAGCAAGTTCCACGCCCTGGCAGGGGCAGGAGAGACTGCACCAGGGCAGACCCAAGATTCCTGGTGAGGATGAACTGGGCCTTTGTTCCTGCCAGCAGGGAAGCCCTGTTGGGACTCCAGGCAAAGCCAAGGGGCTGGATTCTCCTCCTGTTTCTCCATTCACTCCAGGGGCTGACTCCTGACTTACACCTCAAGGTGCTAAAGAGGGCCTGTGCAACTGCATCTCAAAAAGCTGATTGACATCTGGAGCCAAAGCCCAGCCCTGAACAGCCCTGCCCTGAAGGGATCCTGATCCCTAGTGGGTCCAAATCCAGATGTGGTTGGAGCCCTGCATCTCTCTTGGCTGTTTGTGCTGGTGCTGGGGGAACCTGCGGGCAATGGCTTTCCCAGCCTCCTGCCAGTGGAGATTAAAACAGCAGGAGATAGAAGCCATCATGGCCGACACCGGCCCCATCAGGGGAGCCAGCTGTTCAGTTCTGCTTGTCCAGACAGAGTGGAGCCTATTGCTGAATGGTTCCAGAGTGCAGGGAGAGCCTTAAAGGCACAGGGAGAGCCTTCGGGAGCCCTTCTGCCCGCTGGCCGGGGACAGTGCGGACCCTGGAGCAGCCCGGCAGAGAACAGTTGGGTCCCTGTCCTGGTTTGTAACTGGCCAAAGGGGACACTGCAACATAGGGCCCAAGTGACCCGCTGCCCCCAAGTGCTGGGCTGTTTGGCTCAGGGCTGGCGGAGCCAGAGCTGGCTGGGGGCTCTGGGCTGTAGCCTGACATCAACCATCTGGGTTGTCCAGGTCCAGTTCGGTTCCCGCTCCCAACAGCTGCCTGGAGAAGTGCCAGCCAATGAGATTCCTGCCCCCCCATCCCAGCATACACACAGCATGTCCAGCTGGGTCCAGGTTGCATGGCCCCAGGCAAGGTCAGTGCCTGCTGTGGCCCCACGCCTCTGCCTTGCTACAAACCATTCACGCCAGGGATCTGAGCTGCAGCCTGGAACCAGGGGGCAAGGGACTGCCATGTTGACCATAAACGTCCTTTGGCTTTTCCCTCTGCTAGTGGAGCTGCTCAGAGGCTTCTCTTAGTTGTGCTGCCTACAACAGCTGTTCTGCCAGCCAGAGATTGTCAAGGTACAGGGGACACATCTGGCCACCCCTCCTTCCCCCCAGCTGCATCCCGTGGCTCTAGGCGCTGGGGCTTGATGTGGAATAGAGTAGCTATGCTGGAGAATCCCCATGTAACTGATGGCACCAGGGAAACAAGGCCCTTTGCCTCTCAAAGGGTCTGGTGGCCACAACTCCCCGCTTGGCACCTTGCACCCTCACTGATCGCTGGGCATGGTGTGTGCCAAATGCTCCCAAGGTGTAAATAGCTCTGCAAGGGCCAGAGCAGTGGGGATCCATATCTGTTGTGAGATGCACTGGACCTCTGGCTCTAAAAGGCTCCAAGGTGCCTGCCCCCAGGCTTGCCGGGATCTGCAGAGGCCTGGAAGTTTTTTCTCCCTCACCCGGCAGCTCGTCTCCCAGGCTGGCTCTGTTCAGGGAAACATGGGCACATGTGCAGGTGCTGGGTGTGCGCATGCATCAGTCTATAAAACTGAGCATGGGGGAGAGGGTGGAGCAGCCCCAGGCATCAGGGAACATTCTTGCAGCTTCCCAGTGTATCAGGAGCCCTGCGGTGCTAGGAGCAGGCTGTCCTCAGGTGCCCCCCGTCCTACACACTTGGGATCCCCACCCATCTCCAGAATAGGCAGTGTGTGAATAACACTCTTCCTTTCATCTCGGGGCTTCCTCAACCCCGGCTTGCATATGGGGAAACCGAGGCACAGGGCAGGGCAGTGACTCACTCCTGGGCACAGCCTAAGTCAGGGATAGGATGGAAGGCTGCATGGAGGGGCTGGGCAGGGAGCCAGTTGTGCCACTGCCAGAAATGGGGTGGGGGGAGAGGGTGACCATGGCAGGATTTGCCAGGTCAGCCCCAGCAGCCTGTATGCCCAGAAGCTGCTGCCTGGCTGCTACCCACACCCTTTCTACAGCTGTCCTATGCTACCAACCATGGGAGGGCTCCTGCCAGCCCTGGGTAATCCCCAATTCACTTCCTGGTACAGGCACCGCTCCAGGGAGAAGGGGGCTGGGCTCCTGTGTGTATGCACCTGCCTCCTCCCAAGTCAGGCCCGCCCTGCCTGGCAGTGGATGCAGTGTCAGCTGGAGGGCAGCCTGCCAGGCCTGTGAAAGGGGCTCTCCAATTGCAGGCATCATCTGGGGCAGGCACAAGGGTTGGGCTGGGCCAGCATCCTGACAGCCCAGGTTCAGGATCCTGCCTCCCTGCCACTGGGGTTTCAGAAGGGCTGCTTTGTGCTCCGTGGTCACAGGCAGGCCAGTGCTGCTTCTGCCTCTCAGATCCCCCCCGGGGGCAAGGACCAGCCCAGACTGTGGCCTGGGCCAGTGTCTGAGAGCTGCTTTTTTCGTACACTGAACAAGGACCTCAGGCTGCACGAGGGAAGCAGCCTTCTCCCCCAAGCTTCCCTGCCAGCTTCTGCCTCAGTTCCTCTGCCTCCTTGCTGCACATTGAAAGTACCAGGGTCCCCTGCACTGCTGCCCTGGGGGAAGGGAAGGCTTGGTCCTTGTTACCAAACAAAGGGGGGCTGAAGTCGGTGGGCAAGGGACTGGGAGCTATATCGTCTGGATTCTGGTCTCAGCTCAGGGAGGGAGTGCAGCTTAGTGCCTGGAGTATGGGACCAGCAGGCTGGGTTCCAGATAGGAGACTGGGATGCTGGACTGTTTCTGGCACTGCTCCTCCTGTACTGTGTGATCTCTGGGCCCAGCCTGCCCATCAGGACAAAAGGGCAGCTGTTCACTGCTGCCTGGCAGCACAGAGTGGTGAGCACAGATGGGAGATGTTGCTCCAATGCAGTGTCCAGAGGTTGCAGGAATCGCAGAAACCCCCTCAGTCAAGTGCCTCCCCAGCTGTACTTTGGTGCAGGATGGAAGGGCTTCTGTAGCTCCGGCAGCAGGAAGTGCCAGCTGGGCCGGATCCACATTCCAGTTCTCCCCATGGCTATCACTGCCCAGCCGCTGGGCTGCTGTGCTCCGTGCCACCCCTGGAGAGCACAGTGGCTAGGGGACCTCACACCCTGCCCTGCACCCAGCGTGGGGCAGCTGCCCCATGGGAGGCTGATTGGCACCCATGGGATGCCTGACTGGGGAGTGTTACCAAGACAACATGCGGTTCCCAGTTGTTACATATCTTGTGAGGCCACAGCTCTCTGGGCCTGCCCAGCCCCTAGCACCTCAGGCCCTGCTGAGCCAGTACCGTGTCCTACCAAGCGGGGCTCTGGGCCTAGCTTGGTGCATGGACGCTGCAGAGACATGGAGAATGATGCTAACCACAGATTTGTTCCAAATTACAGGAAATATTTCATTTCTGTTGGCTCCTGGATCCAGCCCAGTTTCCTCTCCCCTCCCCTGCCCCCCCCCCAGAGGGATGCAGGAGGAGGAGGGGAGGGCGCCGGGATGTGGCACTTTCCACTGAGCATAAATAACAGTCTGGTTACCCTGTTTCCCCAAGTCAGCAGTTGGGAAGCAGCAAGTTGACACTAATAACAGTGAGGGAGCAGTGGGCTGGCGCGGGAACCTTAGGTGGAAGAGGGAAAACGAGTGAATTAGAGCAGGAAGAGCTATCGTGTGGCTAGGACACAGGACATAAGCTCTCTCGGCCACAAAGATGCTGCTGGTTTGTTTGTATTGCAGTTGGACCCAGGAGTCCCGTTCGTAGCTAGGCACCCAGTCCTGCTAAGCATTGTACGGGCAAGTAACAAAGGAGACAGTTCCTGCCAGTGTTTTCTTGAGGGACCTTGGGCAAGGTCACGATGCTTCCGTTTCCCTGTTAGGTGAGATTAGCCATGCTGCCCTGCCCCATGGCGTCGCATAAAGTGCTCTGAGATCAGTGTCCGGAAGGTGCCACAAAACAACCAAAGGCTCCTGGCTACTGATCTTGGCTGAAGTGATCAAGGGCCAATCCCTCCTTGGTAGGACTCCAGTAACCCCCGGGGATGAAATTGGCCCAGCGTGACCAGGAAATGTAACCCACAGGAGTTCTGGCCTGTTGGCTGCCGGGACTAGAAATGCCTTTCCAGGCTCACTTGGCTGCTGTTCCAGCAGAGGTGGAAATTTTCCACCTCCCTTCTGGGCTCACTGTTCTCTTTGCCCCCTCACCCCCCCAGAGCCCGGCCTGTCCATGACACTGGTGAATGTTCCGCCATGTGGAATAAAAGCATCAGGATCTGACCCTTTGTTTCCTTGTGGATCGTTTGCTAAATTCCTGGTGATGGACCATGTCCCTTGGTGGTGGCTTCAGGGCTCCCCCTTGGCAGGCTGGATAAACCACTGGCCGGGGCAAAAGGATTGGCCATGGCTGCTGGGCTAAGGGGGCTGGCGCCAGTCACTCGCTATGGTACAGAACCAAAATCATGCTGGATCCAACCCTGGAGACAGGCAGAGATGAGCTTGTCCAGAGTCAGACGCCTGGAGCCATCCACCTGTCCCCCGATGGTACCAGACGCCCCCGTCTCACTAGGCTCCAAACACCCCAAAATGCTGGTGCTTCTGAAAGCTGAAGCCGGAGTTTGCAGCCTGGTGCTATCTCGGTGTTTCTAAAGCTCAGGTCTTGTCCACACACGCAGCCTGAACCAGGTTCAGCTCCAGCCAGTATCTAAATTGGCTGGGAAGCTAGAGCCAGCCTCTTTGTGGGCACTTGCGTTTTGGTGCCAGAGGGACTCACTTTGGCTAAGCTTTACCCTCTCCCCAGGCATTGATACAGGCCAGGTCTGTCCTGCTTCATGAGGAGCCATGTGGCCTTGGAAATCATGGAGTCTGCACAGCGAGGAGCCCCTGTGCAGTGCTGCCCGGGGGGCGGGGGGGGGGGCAGATGGCTGGTGATGGGGGGGAGGTGGATAGCTGCCTGCAGGACACCCCCCCACCCCCAGCATATCCAAGGCTTTATGGAGATTTAATGGCAGAGGAAGCAGCCCTGTGTGACACCAGACCCTATTCAGGTGGTTTGCGTCCCTCTCCCCCAGCGATTCCCCACACGGCTTCCTCCCCCTCCCCCTGTTAACAGCTTTATGGGGGGGGGGGCTGAGGCATCTCCCTTTGAATGAGCCTAGGCCCATAAAAAGCAGGCTGCCCATGACTGGGACTGGGAGGAGCAGCCCCCGGTTTACAAGGCGGATGGAGGAAGCGACCGAACAGGCCAGATGGTTGCAAGAAGCAGGCCAGACTGGAACTCGGAACGTAGACAGGCCTGGGCAGAGAAGGCCTGGCTCAGGGACGTTCTGGGTGCCCCACTTTCGGGAGCTGATTGCACCCACCTTTAATAGAGGTGCAACCCAGCAGGACTAGGGCCCAGCAAGCCATGATCTGTCATGCACTAAGCCGCTGGCCATGCTGCATTCTGGGCTCTCATGGGCATAGACAGCAGGGGCACACCTCCCTCCTTAAAAACTCAGAGCTGCATTAAATGGCTAAAGTGATTTCATGTTTGCACGCTGAAAACAGAGGCTTTGGGTTAGGACTCCCCTCGGCCACCGCTCACTGAGGGCGTGGAGGCCTGCAGGCAGAGCAACAGCCACACACACAAAGCTCCCAGCTCCCATGGATTTCAGTGCAGCGGGGCTGTAGCTGTATTTATCCCAGGGTATTAGCAAGACAAGGCGGACAAGGCCTGGAGGAGAGACATGCTTGTGAGCCACACAGAGCTCCCAGCTTGCAATGGCAGTTTGGACCTAAATGGGAGCCAAGGGAGCCCTACAGCTAAAATGAAGCTCCACCAATTACCTTGCTTGGGGCTGCGAAACATTTTGCACCTTGAACATTATAGTTAAGTTGACCTCGCCCCTGGTCTGTGTGTGATGAAGGGGAGGGATGGAGCAACCCCACTGATGGAACAGCTCTATCTGCATGACAGGGCCACAGCAGCACCATGGCAGCACCAGAGTGGCACCACTTTAGCAACTGTTGTGTAGACAGCTCCTGCTGGGCTTTGTGGCAAGTGGCCAAGTGAGCTGGCCTCTTGCTTGCTTCCCGTATTCCCTGCCCTCTGGAGGTCAGTGGGGAACGCAGCCCTGGGGTTAGCCTACAGTGGCTCTGTCAGTGCCACTGGAGAACAAAGGCTTTCATGCTCTCTGTTCCTTTACCTCTCCCAGTGACTCTGATGCGGAAAAGACTGCACAGAAGATGGAAGCCCTTTGACCAGCCATGGAAGCTCTGGGTTCTGAGGCCATCAGGCCTCTGGGTTCCTTTGTGCTGAGTGTGAGGCCCGGAGGAGGGAAGGAGAGCATAGAGGAGCCAATCGGGAGGCTCTGGGAGTCAGCCCCTGAGGAATGACAGCTGGATGGACCCATCATGGGTCTCTCGAGAGAGTGAGTGCAGTTCAGAAGTCCTCATGCACAGAGGATCCACAGCCTTCAGGAGTCAAGGTGGGAATCAGTCAGGGTGGTGGGTCCTGCCCAGAGCACTTCTCCCAGCCATGCAGAATTCCCCACACCAACAACGGCAGGCTCTGCTTGTTTGAGCCCTCCCAGCTGGGGCAGCCAGGAGCCAGAGCCTGCCACAGGAGAGCCCTGCTCCCAGACCCTGCAGATATCCTGGTGGGAAGAGCAGAGATCCAGCTGCTACGGTCACTGGAGTGTGGCACAACCGCTTTCAGCCACCGTTATTTCAGCCCCTATGCCCTGGATGAAGAGTTGCCTGCACCCCAGATCTAGAGACTCCCAGGGCTATGTAGCTTCCTAGACGAACAGTGAGCCAGGGGCTGCATTTGGCTGGCCCAGAGGTGGCACATTGGCCACTCTGGCCCTTGCTGCATGGCAGGAGGAGCCAAACACCTTCCGATACCAGCAGCCTCTTTTGTGGCTGCCTTAGAATCATAGAACACTAGAACTGGAAGGGACCTCAAGAGGTCATCAAGTCCAGTCCCCTGCCCTCACAGCAGGACCAAGCACTGTCACCATCCCTGATAGATGTCTATTTAACCTGCTTTTAAATATCTCCAGAGATGGAGATTCCACGAACACCCTAGGCAATTTATTCCAGTGTTTAACCACCCTGACAATTAGGATGTTTTCCCTAATGTCCAGCCTAAACCTCCCTTGCTGTAGTTTAAGCCCATTGCTTCTTGTCCTATCCTCAGAGGGCAAGGAGAACAATTTGTCTCCCTCCTTCTTGTGACATCCTTTTAGATACTTGAAAACCGCTATCATGTCCCCTTCCAGTCTTCTCCTTTCCAAACTAAACAAGCCCAGTTCTTTCAGTCTTCCTTTATAGGTCATGTTCTCTAGACCTTTAATCATTCTTGTTTCTCTTCTCTGGACTTTCTCCAATTTCTCCACATCTTTCTTAAAATGTGGTGCCCAGAACTGGACACAATGCTCCAATTGAGGCCTAATCAGTGAAGAGTAGAGTGGAAAAATGACTTCTCATGTCTTGCTCACAACATTCCTATTAATGCATCTGTGAGGAATTGGGCAGTTTTGGGGGCTCAATGGGGGGTTGCATACAGGGGGGCAATCAGTGCCCAGATGTTACTGGTTTAATGTGAAAGGGATTGGGGGAGTTTGTTGTTTCAGGGAACAGCTCAGAACTGGAGCGCTGGCGTCTGGTGCCCTGGTGACCCCAGCCCTGCTCAGAGGACACAGCTGGTTCGGCCAGACGACAGACAATGGGCTGCAGAGGGAGACCCCAGTGACTGGCCCAGCTGGTCCCAGTGAGAGGAGAACATTGGATGGAGGAGAGAAGAGGCAGAGAAGAGAGGGGCCCAGGCGACCCTTTTACCTGGAGAGAAGACAATGGACTGGGGGGGAGCTGTTGCTGGGGATATTGGAGGCTCTGCTGGGAGATCGTTGGGCTGTTCTTGGGGGGACTGAGAGCAGAGCAGGCAGGACTCAGCTAGCTGCAGGGAGACTGATGTGCAGGGCTGAGGGCCCAGGCCTACAGCCTGAGAGATCCTTTGCTGTGTTCAAAGTTCAATAAACCCTTCTGTTTTGTGCTGGCTGAGAGTCGCTCTGGTCTAGAGAACAGAGTTGCACTATTCCCTCTGGGAATGGAGGCCCTGGGGGTCCAGAGGGAGTGGACCCCCTAAAGGGGCTCATGGCGGAGGCAGGCATGCTGAAGGCCTGAGAGGCACCGTCCCGGAGGCGGATGGGCGGACCTCCCTGGGTGAGAATGGGCCCCTCAGGAGAGGGTCGCTGCACTGGAATGGACTCCCTGAGAAAGGGCTGTTTCACTGCCGCTGGAGTGGAGTGGGCTCCCTGAGAAGGGGCTGGTGTGCTGAAAAGGGGGGTCCTGACCAAGGGGCCAAGTGTGGCCACGACCTGTGAGCTGTGACAGCATCCTAGAATCGTGTTTGGTTTTTTTGCAACAGTGTCACGCTGTTGACTCATATTTAGCTTGTGGTCCACTAGATCCCTTTCTGCAGTAGTCCTTCCGAGACTCCTTCCTATTCTGTATGTGTGAGACTGATTGTTCCTTCCTAAGTGGAGCACTTTGCATTTGTCCTTATTAAACTTCATCCTATTTACCTCAGACCATTGCTCCAGTTTGTCCAGATCATTTTGAATTATGACCCTGTCCTCCAAAGCAGTTGTCACCCCTCCCAGCTTCGTAGCATCTGCACACTTAATAAGCATATTCTCTATGCCAATATCTAAATTGTTGATGAAGATAGTGAACAGAACCGGTCTCAAAACAAACCCCTGTGGAACCCCACTTGTTATGCCCTTCCAGCAGGATTGTGTGCCTTCCACTTTCAAATTCTCAACCAGTTCCTCCCTATTTGTTAAGATCAAATCTAGAACAGCTTCCTCCAGTAGCTTTTTCAACCTTCTGAAATAAAAAGTTGTCTTCAGTGCAGTCCTAGAACTTATTGGATAGCCTTTGCCCTGCTGTGTTAGTTTCCCAACATATGTCTGGATAATTGACGTCCCCCATCACCACCAAATCCTGCGCTTTCGATGATTTTGTTAGTTGTTTAAAAAAAGCCTCATCCACCTCTTCTCCCTGGTTAAGTGGTCTGTAGTAGACCCCTAGTATGACATCACCCTTGTTTTTTACCCCTTTTAACCTAACCTAGATACTCTCAACACATCTGACTCCTACGTTCATCTCCGCCTCAGTCCAAGTGTATACGTTTTAAATATACATAAGGCAACACGTCCTCCCTTTTTTCTCTGCCTATCATTCCTTAGTAAGCTGTACCTTCTATACCAATATTCCAATCGTGTGTATTATCCCA
This sequence comes from Pelochelys cantorii, assembly GCA_032595735.1. Taxonomy (NCBI): domain Eukaryota; kingdom Metazoa; phylum Chordata; order Testudines; family Trionychidae; genus Pelochelys; species Pelochelys cantorii. Next base: position 87,448 of record CM064348.1, read on the forward strand.
CCAAGTCTCTGTGATACCAACGATATTATAGTTGTGTTTATTTATTAGCACTTCAAGTTCTTTCTGCATATTACCAATGCTTCTTGCACTTGTATATAGGCATCTAAGATACTGATTTGATCTTGCCTCCCAGTTCTGCCTTGTCCCTCCTTTTTCTCTGTTGTTATAGCCCACGCTCCCTCCCATTTCTGACCCATCTTCCATCTCCATGTTCTTCACTTTCCTGTGGGTTTTGGTTACCTGCCCCTGTTGAACCTAGTTTAAAGCCCTCCTTGCTAGGTTAGCCCGTCTGCATCCAAATACTCTCTTCCCCTTCCTCGTTTACTGTTACCACTTGCAGGGTTGCTGGGTTATGCCGGTTTCCATTGAGTAGTTTTTTCCTACTGGTATCACTAAAGGGACACGTGCTTAAAGCCAGGGCCTGTGAAATGAGGCACGTGCTGATTGTGCACAACTCCCTCTGCATCCAATCCCAGCACTGCCAGGGTTTGGTCGGCACATCCTGCATGTTCTAAGCACGTGAGCACTGTTAGCAAACTGCCCTGGCCCAGGAGACTGGCTTGCTTATGAGAGGAAGGAGACCACTCGTGTGGCCACTCACTAGCCTAGGTTGCCCATTGCTGCTCTACACAGTGGGGAGACCAGCACTGTCCTGTCTTGGGGCGTGCTGGGCGATGGAGGCCTGGAGCGCTCCAGGCGGCTCCTGAGACATGACTAATCTACCATCCCCGGCTTAGCCAAAGCAAAGAACTCATGGCCACCCTTGGCCCATCCATCCCAGCCCTGCTCTAACCCTCACCGAAATCAGGGGACACAGAGCACAAACAATGGGTGTCCCTCTCTACCCGACTCAGGTGCACAGGTCTGGCTTTGGAAACAGGCCTGTTAGGTTTGCCTGGTGACTGTCTTGCCAGGTCCCTCAAGGGGCCTTGTTCTGGAGCAGTGAGCAAGGGGAGGGGCAGGGAGGAAAGGTTAACAAGCCCTTTAATTGCTGATTGCTGTGAAATGGCTCGACACAGGCCCGAGAGGACTTTATCTCCTGCTAACCCAGCTGCCGGCTCACCTCCAAGGGAGTGGACTCCCTGGTAGCCAACACCTTGCAGTCTGGAATAATGGACGTACCTCTTGCAGTCCTGGAGTCTGCAGACCAGGCCCCGAATTCCCCCTGCAGCCCTGCCCAGGTGCCTCAGCGCTGAGCCACATCCTACTGGTAACTTTGAGTGCCCCCCCCCCCTTTAAAGAGCTGGATTTTCAGAAGTCAGGGGCTGGAGATCAAGACCTTTTAAGATGACTCAAAAGCAGAGATGCCTAAAATCTCTTGTCATTCTGGAAGAACTAAGCCCACGCACTACTCACACTGTCTACTGGTCCATCCAGCTCTAGGCCTCTCTGCTGAAATTGCCAGTATGGGGTCACTCAGTACTAAGGTTTGGATTCCTACCCACTGGGAAAATGCTGAGCCCCCCGGAACTCATTTCACACAGGCCAGGGAATAGCTCGGTTGTCAGGAACAAGCCCTACCCGGACATGCAAGCTGGAAGACAACCCTGTTGCATCTCATCCCCAGTTCTCTGAGCCAGCCAGGACGATGGGAAGGTGGGTCAAACCCAGGGGTGGGCAATAATTTTAGAAGGGGGGGGCCACTTCACAAATATGTGAAGTGGTCCCGGGCTGCCCCAGAAAGGATGGGACCTAGGGCAGAAGGGGCAGGGCCAGACACTTCCGTGTTCACCCACCCCCGAGCCCTGATTGGCCTGGGAGTGGGGAGGTGTGCAAAGTCTCCTCCTGCCCTGCAAGGGGCACACAGCACCAGAGACATAGCAAGGGGAAGTGGGGGGGGCAGTTGCCCCATGGCGCCATGCTAGGGGGGTGCCAGTCTGGGGTAGGAGTGCACAGCTCCATATGTTGAGGCGAGCCTGGCACTGGCGGGCCATGTGCTCCCTGCAGTCAAGCCACCGAGGCAGGGCCGGGCAGCGGGAGCGGGAACTTCAAAGGTAGGGTTACCGTATGTCCAGTGCTTGGCTCTGTGGGAGGGAGAGGAGGATTGTATTAGAGTGGGGGGGGAGGAAGCTGGGGGTGCCTGGCTTGGGGGGAGGGGTGGGTGCATTGGGGGTACTTATAATTTTTTTAAAGGGGTACTTTATAAAAAAAAGGTTGAGAAACACTGCTCTAAACCATTCCTTCTGGCCTCCCTGTTTCCTTTCTCCTTTGGCGAGTTGGGCAGGCAGCAGTTTTGGTAAAAATATATCAGACATGCACACAGTGCCCGCTCTACCTCAACTGGTGCTGTATAATCAGGGCCTCAATTCTAAAGGAGCTGGCATTACTGAGGGGATCGATCTCTCCACATTTTGTTGAGGATTTTCCAAAGAAAATGCTTGTGTCTTCTATAGGTCACCCACATCTCCCAGTCCTAGCAGAGACTTGGGATTAACATTGCTTTCTCAACTAAAAGTCTTATACGTGTTTGGATTTTGTGATTGTGAACACCAGGCGAGGCAGTCTGCTAAAGGCAAAGCTGGCCTTGAATCTTGACATCTATTGCTTCAGTTGAATGGTTTGTGTGAATTTTGGAAGAGCAGCTCTGAGAGACCTCTCTCCTTTGCTTAAGGATAGACTCTCATGGCAGCCTGAAGGAAAAAGTCCTTGTGGCAGACAGAAAGCCACGCTTGCAGTGTAACTTCAGCCTTAGGCTACTTATTGCTTCAAGTACCTTCAAGAAAGTGAGGGCGATTCTTGTGTTGTGTGTTAGTTTTATTTAAAAGTTTTTCTGAGTGTTATTTTAACAGGTAAGTTAATCTCACATTCATAACTATGATGTAGTTTATCGCTGTGCGATAGCATGGAAAAACAACTAGGTTAACTAGGTAAGTAACTAAATCTTTTTACCTTTTTTCATTAAAGCAATGAGTTACTCATTTGCTATAACAGTGGTTTTAAATCTTGATTGAAATATAGTGATGAAATTCATATTTAGGTTGTATAACGTTTATTTCTCGTGTGTTTTATAAAACTTACATACTTTAAGCATTTGACATTTTTAATGTAAAACATGAACCTAATGAGAACAGGACATGAACAAATTAGAGAAAAAATTATTTAACAGAATGTAAACCACAAAAACAATAATTTATATTTGTCTGTAGTTAGTAAAATAAGTAATTTATTAAATGATAAATATCCTACAAGGTGGCTTATTTACAGTGGTGTAGCAAGGGGAACTTGGGAGGCAGTTGCCCCCGGGTGCCACGCTGGGGTGGGGTGCCAATTTAGTCCCGCTCCACTCCCCCTATCATCCCTCAGCTCGCCTGCTCCTCCTCCACCCGCCGCCACTAGCTGGAGTCGCCGCTTCCCCACCTCTCCGCCCCCAGCCCAACCCTCCTCCATCTCCACCACCAGGTTAGTGCATGCAGGGGCCTGGCCCCAAACTGGGGGTGTACAAGCTCCTTCCTGTCAGGGTAGTCAAACACTGGAATAAATTGCCCAGGGAGGTTGTGGAATCTCCATCTCTGGAGATATTTAAGAGTAGGTTAGATAAATGTCTATCAGGGATGGTCTAGACAGTATTTGGTCCTGCCATGAGGGCAGGGGAACTGGACTCGATGACCTCTTGAGGTCCCGTCCAGTCCTCGTATTCTATGATTCTATGATTCCAGGGTCAGGCTCAGCCGTGTGCCAGGTTCGGGGCCCCACCGTGCAGCGGTGGGGGGCTGCAAATTTTGCCTTTGCCCCCAGACACATTACACCCTCACTACACCTCTGCATGGTGCTTAGAGTGAACCATCAGCTGAATAGCTGGCAATTCACTCTAAGGGTATGTCTACACTATAAAGTTAATTGGAACTAACTTATTTCGAATTAGTTAATTCGAAATAAGCTAATTCGAAATAACGCATCTAGACCCAAAAACTAATTCGAATTAGCTTTTTGCTAATTCGAAATAGCATGTCCACACTGACTGGATGCTGGGTCGCATTTAAGGGCAGCTGAAACCGGTTCCAGCAGGGCATCAGGTCAGTAGTTGCTTTGTGTGGTTGCTGTCTGAGGCTCAGGCTCGTGCTTAAAGGGACCACCCCCCCCCCCGGACAGCCGGTTTTCAGCTTTTTCGCTTGCTTGCCTACCTCGCCGAGGGACAGCAAAGCGTTTTCCTCTGCGCCTGCCTGTGTCGGTGGTTCCCATTGGGGACACCACCGCAGTTGGCACCATGGAGCCAGAGTTCGCCCTGGGCATTCTGCTCCAGTTTTTGGACTTGCTGCTGCAAGCCTGCCAGCAATGGCTGGAGACTGCCTGGCACCATCTGGTGCACGTCAGCCCCCTGCCCCTCCCCCTGGCCTCCCTGGGGGCCGTGGAGGAGCCGCAGCAGCGCCTGGACGCCAGCGTGCCCCGCCACATCTGGCGTCTGGACACCAGCAGTGACTGGTGGGACCGCATCGTCCTGGAGCGCTGGGGAGACCAACAGTGGACCCAGAACTTCAGGATGAAGATGGACACTTTCCTGGAGCTCTGCGAGTGGCTCGACCCTGCTCTGCGGCGATGGGACACTCGCATGAGGCCCGCCATCCCCCTCCAGAAGCATGTGGCCATCACCCTGTGGAAGCTCTCCACGCCGGACAGCTACCGATCCGTCGGGAACCAGTTCGGCATGGGGAAATCCACCGTCGGAGCAGTGCTCATGCAGGTACGGCACTCACCGGCCACTGGGCCGGGGGGGAGGGGGGCTGCAAGGAGGGGATGGGCCGCCCCAGGGAAAATGGGGGGGGGGGAGGCGAAAGTGCCCCGCACGGGAGGGTTCGGTCTGTCCCGGCCATACTACATGCTGCCCGCGGCGGCCAGGATCGCAGCGGGGGTTGCTTCTGGGAGTGGGGCACGGGGCAGTGCCAGGGAACGAACACTCCCAGCCACCCAGGCACCCCAGTGATTCGCCGTTTGGTGTGTCTCTCTGCAGGTGGTCAAGGCCATCAACCGGGTGCTGCTCCACAGGGTGGTCTGCCTCGCCGACCCAGACGCGGTCATCCAGGGGTTCCCCAACTGCAGGGGGGCGAATGATGGGACGCACATCCCCATCCGTGCCCTGGAACACAAGGCCTCCCAGTATATCAACCGCAAGGGGTACTTCTCTGTCCTCCTGCAGGCCGTGTCTGACCACCAGGGCCAGTTCACGGACATTAATGTGGGCTGGTCCGGCAAGGCACACGACGCCAGGGTGTTTCGCAACTCCTCCGTGTGCCAGAGGCTGCACGCCGGGACCTTCTTCCCCGACCGCCACATCAGGGTCGGGGACGTGGACATGCCCATCTGCCTGGTGGGGGATGCGGCCTACCCCCTACAGCCCTGGCTCATGAAGCCCTACACGGGACACCTCAGCCCCTCCCGGCAGGCCTTCAATGCCAGGCTCACCAGGGCCCGCATCGTGGTCGAGGGGCCCTTCGGCCGACCGAAAGCATGCTTTAGGTGCCTCCTCACCTGCCTCAACCTTGCCGAGCACAATATCCCTCCCGTGGTGGCAGCATGTTGTGTGCTGCACAATTTATGTGAGCGGAACGGGGAGGCTTTCCTGCCAGCCTGGATGGCTGAGGCTGACCGCATGGCTGGCCAGTATGTGCAGCCCCACACCGCCGCCATCCGGGAGGCCTAGCGGGGGGCCGTCCAGATCCGGGAAGCCCTGTGGGAGAGCTTCCTGGTGGAGGAGGACTGAACTCTCCCTGCATGCCCCACTGGGGCCTTCTTCCACCGTCCCCTCCTTCCCCTTTCCCCTCCCAAACCCCCCTTCCTAATGTCAAATAAAGACACCTGTTTTGGCAACAAAAATCTCTTTTTATTTTACATAACTGGGGTGGGGGGAGGGAGGAATGAGGATGGGAGAGGGGAGGGGGAAACTTGGGAGGAGGGAGCTGGAAGGGGGAGGAAGGGGAGGAAGGGAAGGGAAAGCTCAGGGCTCAGGGTCCTGCTGGCTCTCCCATCTCACAGCACTGCGGGTGCGGATGTGTCGGGGGGAGTGGGTGTGGCGGGTGGGGCAGGAGGGATGGGGGGTGCAGAGGAAGCGGGAGGGGGAGCAGGGGTGGGAGGAGGAGCGAGAGCTGGGGTGGCCGCAGGGGCTGGAGCTGGAGGAGGCAGGAACCTGTCCACCAGGGTCTGGAGGTGACCTCTGAGGGCACGGCCCTGATCCTCCAGCATCTCCAAGCTCCGCTGCCGCAGCCACAGGTCCTCCCGGACCCAGTGCTCCTGGGTGCAGAGCTGCTGCCCCAGTAGCCGCAGGTGCCACCGCTGGTACTCCTCCTGGTTCCTGGTGCGCCTGCTGGCCCGGGTGTGGGTGGCTGTTGCGGGCGGGGTGGTGCACCCTGCAGTCCCAGGTGCTGCAGCTGTGGTGAAACAAGAGCAGTGGTCAGTTCTCCCTGGGGACGCAGTGGGTGAAACCCAGGCCCCCTCTGCAAGGCGAGGTTGGCGTGTGGGGAACGGGCCAGAGCCCCTGCATGACACCCAGCTGCTGCTCCATGGTGGGCAAGGCCCAGGCGCACGGTCCCTGGGCTCCCCTCCACCCCTCCCCCTCATACACATAAGGGGACCATGATGGCACTCACATGTGGAGCCCTCCCTGGCCTCAGACGACACAGCAGATGTGCTCTGTGGGATGACTCGGGGGTCCTGGGTCCTGGGCAGGCTCCCTGCAGGCTCCTGCGGCTCCTGGCTCTCGGCGTCCTCCTCTTCCTCCGTTTCTGCCCCGGGATCGACCACCACCCGGGGGGCATGGACTGTGTGAGCCCCCAGGATGCGGTCCAGGGCCTCAAAGTGAGGGCAGGCCTCTGGGTCAGCCCCTGGTTGGGAGACCCTGGAGTAGGCCTGCCGCAGGTCCTTAATTTTGTAGCAGACCTGCTCCTGGGTCCGCATGTGGCCTCTGGTGGTCAGGCTGGCAGCCATGCGGCTGTAGATGGCCGCGTTCCTGTGCCTAGTGCGGAGATCATGGACATTGGAGGCCTCCCCCCCAAACCTGTATGAGGTCCACGATCTGCGCACTAGACCAGGCGGGCGCCCGCCTCTTGCGGCCCCGGGCAGGGTCCTGGGAGCCGCCAGCCTGGTCCTGGGAAGAGGTGGAGGGTTGGGTGGCAGCGGGTGGCTGGCTCATCCTGTGCCAGGTGCAGGGTCTGCTGGCTGGATGCTGGCAGGCTTGCAACTGGCACAAGCACTGTAGCCAGACCGTGCCCCTTTAAGGGCTCTGGGGCTGGGAGGGGGGGCAGAAGAGTTTCCCTGGTTTGGCCCAGAGTGGCCACCAGGGCAACCTGGGAAGGGCTAGTTCGAATTAAGTGGCTACACAGCCTTTAATTCGAACTACTTAATTCGAACTAGGTGTTACTCCTCGTAGAATGAGGTTTACCTAGTTCGAATTAAGCACTTCGCTATTTCGAATTAAATTCGAAATAGCAGTTTGCATGTATAGCCGCTATTAAAGTTAATTCAAACTAACGGCTGTTAGTTTGAATTAACTTTGTAGTGTAGACATACCCTAAGTGATGTGCACCCCTGGCTGAGGAGGAGCCTTTGTGTGCTTCCACGTCCTCAGGCCCAATTGGCCTGGGGGCGGGGGAGCAGCAGGGCATCTGTGGGCCGAATCAATTCACTTGGTGGCCCACGGGGGCTCTCTTGCCCACCCCTGGTCAAACCTGAAATATTTCTGTGCCACTTTGGCTCCATTTAAGCCTCATTTCCATTGCAGGAGGGGTAACGGTAGTTCGAATTAGGATCTTTAATTCAAATTACCTAGTCCATGCCACGTGTAGCCGCGGGCACGGTGTTCGGATTAAGGGGGATTTAAAAATGGCGGCGCCTGGGAAGATGCAAATGAAGCCCGGGATATTTAAATCCCGGGCTTCATTTGCAACTCCGGTTGCCCTCATTAGACTACCTAGCTCGAACTAACGAGCTAGTGTAGCCTTACCCTAAACTGTTAATGTGCAGCCTTTGGGAGAAGAACCAGGGATGAGCGTTAAAGGAGCTAACTGGCAGCCTTGCAGTTGAGTCTTTTAAGCTCTTTTCTCTGTGTGCAGAGTCCTTTGCCCTCTCCTGGGCTCCAGTGGGTCATTTGGCTGGCTCTTACCAGACTTCCTTTTGCTCCTGTCTCAGGGCTCCAGGCACACGGCTCTGGCCCAGCTCTGGGTTACATAGCGAGGAGGAACAACATTAAGATGAGGGCTCGATATACGAGGGCAGTCAGTTCTTGGCAGCTCTGGGTAAATGGTGGGGAAGGGATTGTGGAGAGGAGAATGAAGGAAAGGTCTCAACAGATTCCAGGAAAGCAGATGCTGTTTGCAAGCAAGGTCCTGAGGGCACTTGAAGGAAGGAAGAGAGGGAGGGAGGGAAGGAGGGAGGGAAGAGAACTTTCTGGGCAAGCCTCACAGAACCTACCCCACAGTTGCAGCCTGGGTTGTACCCTCACTATCCCACTGATGAAAGTTGTCCCAGATGATGTGCTTTGCTCAGCCAGAGCGGGCGTGGCTGAGTGACAGGAGGGATTCACTCATAAGAACACAGGAACAGCCACACTGGGTCAGGCCAAAGGGTGCATCTAGCCCAATGTCCTGTCTGCTGCGAGTGGCCAACACCAGATGCCTCAGAGGGAGGGAACACAACAGGTTACCAGCCATCTAGCTTCACCCATCTCAGGGAGTGAGGGTGCTCGAGACTGAACCCAGGTTTCCTGTTGGGAGCAGCAGAGTGGGGAACAGTGCAGAGCCGCTGGACGAAGATTAAAGCCCTACCTTGCCCCGCACCGTCAGCTGGTGCACCCTATGTCCAATGCAGAAGCACTGAGGTTGCTGTGCTGCCCGATCCCTGCACAAGAAGCTCACAGCTATTGCTGCTTCCCATGGAAAGGTTCTTTTCTGAGAGGGCTGAAGGTGCTGCTTTTGCCCCTACCCATGTGCTGAACTCCCCTGGGATCTCCATGGGGGCCCTGGGCTTTCTCACACACTAGTTTCCTACATGCATGTCATGCATCTGATGAAGTGGGTCTTTGCCCATGAAAGCTTATGCTCCAACACTTCGGTTAGTCTATAAAGTGCCACAGGACTCCTCGCCGCTTTTGCAGATTCAGACTAACATGGCTACTCCTCTGATACTAGTTTCCTACAGGCTCTTTGCCCTACCCCAGGCAGGCACTTGGGAAAACTGTCTGGAAAAGGGCAAGAAAAATGGTCAGACTGCTAGGAGGGTGAAAGGGGGAAGGCAAAGGAGCTCATTAGTGAACCAGATAAGTTGCTACTTAGAGGAGTCATGAGTCCATGGCCAGTGTTCACCCACCAGCCTCTCAGGATGTGAAAAGCTGGGAGGGAATTGCCAGGAATGGCCCCTTGTGTTCAGTGAAATGGGGTTGCCTGGAGGGCCCCTGTGGCTCAGCCTCTCCCTGTGTTCAGGGCCTGGAAACACACTCCAAGGCTGCCATACCTGTAATTAAAGTGGGTGCCAGTTATCTGTCTGGCCATGTCCCCTCTATGGCCATGCCCCTGCCATTGAAAAGAGATCAAGGGTCTCAGCACAGCTGTTAGGACCTGGGAAGGCACCACACACAAGTGGAAGGCAGGACTGGACCATCAAGGGATGCTGCAGAGAAGGACTGAGATGCAGCAGAGAAGCTGTGGGGCTTGGACTAGCGAAGCCGAGGATGCTGCCAGTCAGAAGTAGAGTGGGGCACTGGCAGGGCTAGGATGGGGTAGGCTGGCCCTGAACCAGGAGATCAAGGTGTGGCAGGCAGGAGCTACAGTTATGCTTGCTGTCTAATAGGCGGGACTTGGCAGGAATGTGAAACCTAACTGATTCAGGCAGAAGTCACGGCTGTGATGCTTACCTTGAAAGCAAGCAGTGCCACAGCAGACCGCAGTGTCAATGATTTACCGCAGAGCCTTTCTGCACAGGGCGCTCCCACTGCCACACCTCAAAGCATCAAGCCACTGACCCACATGGGGGTAGTGGAGCCTGTGCCCACTTGTTACACCCCATCCCAGCACTAACATGGTGGGCAAGGGAATCATGCTCATAATCGTGGTCTGATAAGCCTGGGGCCAGGGAGACTGCAGGTACTGTCCGGTGTCTTACCAGCCCACTCATCCAGCAGAGGAGCTCTTGCCCTGCAGGGTGAATTCCATTGATGACACAGGGTTCCTGTAAAAAAAGACACTCCCTCCCTTGAGGCCTGGCAGCTTGCTCATCTTCAGGACTGTAGGAGCTCTGCAAGCTGCCCCCCCAGCCCTGTGATTGTACCTCAGTCCCATTCAGCATCTCCCTATAATTCCAGCCCTGGGGCTCCCAAACACATCTCTGCCAACGCCCCTCAGTGCTCCTGACCTCAGCCCCTGCTCTTCCAGTCTCGGGTTTCCTCCTCCCAATGGCTGTTAGTCCTGCTCTGAATCACACCCTGCAAGTCTAGTTCCTGGACCTCACTGACCTTTGCTTAGCCCTGAGTTTGCAGGGACAAGTCTGATCCCCATTCAAGTCTATGGAGCAACATTTCAGGTGATATGCAGAATTCGGCCCATATAATGCTTAGCATTGTACCCAGTCCATGGTGCTCCAGGTCAGCTTTGGAAAGCAGATAAGAGGGGATGCACCCTTTTACCATGCACAATGCTGGGATAAGAATGTTGCGATTTCATGGTGGACTATTTCATGATGCAAGATGAAACCACCCAGTTCACGCTGAAAACATGGGACATTGGAAACGCCCCACAGTGCTGACAGCTTTGAGCAGTTTGTGGGTATTGCTTGAAAACAGGATTGGTTCAGAACCCAGGGCCACCGCATTCCAGAGTGTAGCCCCCACTCTGGGTCACTTTTCAAACTTCCCTTCCTCCTCTTGTCAGATTGAACTCTGCAGAGCGATGCCTCAAATGGAACATGAAATGAAACCTTGATTTTTCCCCGGGATTTTGCATGTTATTCCAGATAGATCCTCTTCTCCCAAATTATTTCTAGGATATTGCATCTAAGGCCCTCAGACACACTGCCCCAGCCCCCTTGTGCCCTTGAGAGCTCACAGTCCAGAATCTAGATGGAACGTGACTGGTGAATTAACAGGGAAATGGCAGTAGGACAAGAGAACGCAGAACAGAGTGAATCCCCATTGAAAAGTCACAGTGATCTCTGCAGCCACAGATTAATTTCCAGAAAGTTCCATCGTTCAGTGATTTATTGGGTCTGCCCATCCTGCAAACCCTGGCTCTATGGAAGTTAGCTGGGCCCCAATCCTGGTGCAGGCAGATTCCAGCTGCCCCACACAGCCTCCTTGATGTCAGTGGGAAGGCACCAGGCAGAGGGATCAGAATCTTCCCTGCAGGAGGCAAGCTGGCCGGCTCAGGCCCAGCTGGGGATGCTTTCCACTTGAATAAACCCCACTTAGGTGACAAGGGTAATGTTCATAGAATCATAGAATACTAGGACTGGAAGGGACCTCGAGAAGTCATGGAGTCCAGTCCCCTGCCCTCATGGCATGACAAAATACTGTCTAGACCATCCCTGATAGACATTTATCTAACCTACTCTTAAATATCTCCAGAGATGGAAATTCCACAACCTCCCTGGGCAATTTATTCCAATGTTTGACTACCCTGACAGTTAGGAACTTTTTCCTAATGTCCAACCTAAATCTCCTTTCCTGCAGTTTAAGCCCATTGCTTCTTGTTCTATCCTCAGAGGCCAAGATGAACAAATTTTCTCTCTCCTCCTTATGACACCCTTTTAGATACCTGAAAACTGCTATCATGTCCCCCCTCAATCTTCTCTTTTCTAAACTAAACAAACCCAATTCTTTCAGCCTTCCTTCATAGGTCATGTTCTCTAGACCTTTAATCATTCTTGTTGCTCTTCTCTGGACCCTCTCCAATTTCTCCACATCCTTCTTGAAATGCAGTGCCCAGAACTGGACACAATACTCCAACTGAGGCCTAACTAGCGCAGAGTAGAGCGGAAGAATGACTTCTTGTGTTTTGCTCACAACACACCTGTTAATGCATCCCAGAATCATGTTTGCTTTTTTTGCAACAGCATCACACTGCTGACTCATATTCAGCTTGTGGTCCACTATAACCCCTAGATCCCTTTCTGCCGTACTCCTTCCTAGACAGTCGCTTCCCATTCTGTATGTGTGAAACTGATTGTTCCTTCCTAAGTGGAGCACTTTGCATTTGTCCTTATTAAACTTCATCCTGTTGGGTGGGTGCTTGCCAGGGGCCACAGGATCGGGTGGGTGAGAGAGACAAGCCTTTCTTCAGAGAAGTAACAGAAGCTTCCAGATCACAGGCCCTGGTTCTCATGGGGGACTTCAAGTGCCCTGACATCTGTTGGGAGACCAATACAGTGGTACACAGACACTCCTGTAAGTTTTTGGAGAATGCTGGGGACAAATTCCTGGTACAAGGGCTGAACGCACCAACCAGGGGCCATGTGCAGCTTGACCTGCTGCTCACAAACAGGGAGAAAATAGTAGGGGAAAAGATGTGGGTGGCAACCTGGGCAGCAATGATTATGAGATGGTCGAGTTCAGGATCCTGATGAAAGGAAGAAAGGAGAGGAGTAAAATACACACCCTGGACTTCAGAAAAGCAGCCTGTGACTCCCTCAGGGAACTGATGGGCAGGATCCCCTGGGTTGCTAACATGAGGGGGAAAGTATCAGAGGGGTAGCCGTGTTAGTCTGAATCTGCAAAAGTGGTGAGGAGTCCTAGGAATCGCCGCTTATGAGGGGGAAAGGAGTCCAGGAGAGCTGGCTGGATTTTAAAGAAGATGCAGGAACAAACCATCCCGATGCACAGTAAGAAAAGCAGATATGGTAGGAGACCAGCATGGCCTAGCAGTGAAATCCTTCAGAGGGGTAGTTGAGTTAGCCTGTAACGGGAAAAACTTAAAAAACAATGAATAGTCTTGCAGCACCTTCGAGATGTGGAGAGCTTAAACACAAAAATGAAGCTGACAAGAAGTGGAAACTTGGACAGATGACTAGGCAGGAGGATAACTATATTGCTCGAGCACTCAGGGGGAAGGCCAAAGCACAATTGGCATTGCAGCTAGCAAGGAATGTGACGGGTAACAAGAAAGGTTTCTACAGGCACGTTAGCAATAAGAGGGTGATCAGGGAGGATGTGAGGCCCTTACTGGATGAGGGAGGTAACCCAGTGACAGATAATGTAGGAAAAGCTAAAGTACTCAATGCTTTTTTGCCTCTTTCTTCACAGACAAGGCCAGCTCCCAGACTGCTGCATTAGGCAATGCAGTATGGGAAGGAGGTGGGAAGCCCTCGGTGGAGAAAGAACTATTTAGAAAACCTGGACATACACAGATCCATGGGGCTGGATCTAATGCATCTGATGGTCCTGAGGGACTTGGCTGATTGCAGAGCCACTGGCCATTATGTTTGGAAACTTGTGGAGATCGGGGGAGGTCCCGAATGATTGGAAAAAGGCAAAATGGAAAAAGGCCCATCTTTAAAAAATGGAAGAAGGCGAATCTGGGAAACTACAGACCACTCAGCCTCACCTCAGTCCCTGGAAAATTCATGGAACCCTCAAGGAATCCATTTTGAAGCACTTGGAAGAGAGGAAAGTGATCAGGAATAGTCAACATGGATTCACCAAGGACAAGTCATGCCTGACCAACCTGATTGCCTTCTATGACAAGGTAACTGGCTCTGTAGACATGGGAAAGTCGGTGGACGTGATATATCTTGACTTTAGCAAAGCTTTTGATACGGTTTCCACAGTATTCTTGCCAGCAAGTTAAGGAAGTATGGACTGTAAGGCAACTGGAAAGCTGGATAGATTGTCAGGTTCAATGAGTAGTGATCAATGGCTCGATGTCTGTCTGGTGGCTGGTATCAAGCAAAGTGCCCCAACGGTTGGTTCTGGGGCCATTTTTTTCAACATCTTTATTAATGACCTGGATGAGGGGATGGATTGCACCCTGAGAAAGTTCACAGATGACTATTAAGTTAGGGGTGAGGTAGATACATTGGAGGGTAGGGATCGGGTCCCGAGTGACCTACACAAATTGGAGCATTGGGCCAAACAAAATTGGATGAGGTTCAACAAGAACAAGTGCAGAGTTCTGCCCTTGGGACAGAAGACTCCCAAACACTGCTAAAGGCTGGGGACCAACTGGCTAAGCAGCAGTTTGGCAGAAAAGGACGTGGGTATTACAGTAGATGAGAAGCTGGAGATGAGTCAACAGAGTGCCCTTGTAGCCAAGAAGGCTAACACCATATTGGGGGTGCATTAGTAGGAGCATTGCCACAAGATTTAGAGAGGTGATTATTCCCCTTTATTTGGCACTGGTGAGGCCACATCTGGAGTATTGCATCCAATTCTGCCCCTCCCCCCATTACAGAAAGGATGTGAACACATTGGAGAGGGTCCAGCGGAGGGCAATGAAAATGATGAGGGGGATGGAGCACGTGACTTACGAGGAGAGATTGAAGGATTTGGGTTTGTTTAGTCTGCAGAAAAGAAGAGTGAGGAGGGATCTGATAGCAGCCTTTAACTATCTGAAGGGAGGTTCCAAAGAGGATGGAGAGGTGGTGGTGATAGATGGCAGAATGAGGAGCAATGGTCTCAAGCTGCAATGGGGGAGGTGTAGGTTGGATATTAGGGAAAACTATTTCACCAGGAGGGTGGGGAAGCACTGGGATGAGTTCTCTAGGGAGGGTGCGGAATCTCCATCCCTAGAGGTTTTTAAGTCCTGGCTGGACAAAGCCCTGACTGGGATGATTTAGTTGGGGTTGGCCCTGCTTTGGGCAGGGGGCTGGACTTGATGACTCCTGAGGTCTCTTCTGGATTCTAGGATTCTATGACTCTGTCCGTGTAGCAGATAGGATCTCAAGGCCAACCCTAGTCTTGACTAGGCTGTGAAAAGGGCTCCCAGGATGTTATCATAATTCACACTTCCCAGAACTGTGTTGCCATCACATTACAGTTCCCAATACAATAAACATGAGGTTAAGGCTGGTGTTTTATGAGCGCTTTGTCGGCTCAGAATGGCATTCAGAACCTCAGGCCCTTCCCTGGGCTTTATGGGATTGTTCCTTCTTCATTAGGGTTTATGGTGGCAGCATAAATACCACCCTGGGTTATTTTTATAAGGCTCACCTATAATCCTTTCATTTGTCAGGGCTGTTCAGAAGCAGCCCCTGGGGAGTTGTTGTCAGCTGGTCAGAATGCAGGCTTGGGGGTTACATCGGCTGTATAGAAAGCTACTAATACAAGGTAGGAAAGATCCCAAAGTGCTGTGTGATAGAAGGGTCAGTCCTACTGCTGAGGAACAAATTTGTTACCTCACACCCGCTGCTGGTCCTAGTCCAAGAACATAGTTAAGCCTGTAAACAAGCCTCTGGATCTTTGGAAGACTAATTCAAACTTAAAGCTGAAATCTGAACTAACTTCCCTGTAGCCAACACCTCAGGTGAAGCCAGCCAAGTGGGAGCCCATGCAGAAAGAACCAATGTCTGTTTGCAGCACTTGAGTCTCCTCAAGCCCCCTCAGCCATCACTCCAGTCTGTGGGGTCACACCAGGGTCTGTCAAACCATTGGCAGGGAGAGCAGCCTCATGCAAGGGTCCACCAAAAATCTCCTCCCCGCAGAAGTGAGGGCCTGCTTGCCCCCAGCTTGCTGCAGTGGAGACACCTCCCAGTTCATGGCCTGTGAGAAGCAAATCAAGTGGTGACCCGGGTCCCTGAGAACATCAGAAGGATGTCCAGGGTGTTTGGGAGGTTCCCGTGACACATGGGGTTCAGAGAATGGCCCATGGGGCTGAGTTTGCTAAAGCACTTGGGGCCAGGGTTTCAAGTGCTTGGAGCTCACAACTGGAGCTAGATTTTAAAAAGTGGTCTGAGCACTTCTGCAAAATTGGGCTCTGGCTGTGAGTCCTGAGAATCCAGGCCTTAGTGCAAGTTCTGCTCTGGGCATTAAAAAATGTTACCTAGCTGTGGGGGAAAGGATGAAACTTTAAAAATATTTCTGGACAGGTGAAAAGAAAGAGGCATATCAGTGTTAATTACATGGAGAGAGTGTGGCATGTTTACTGGGGATTAGAATATTACAAGGACGTTTCCTCACAATTATTTATCTCCTTTGAATGAAACTCTGGGTGCACTTGTGTGTAGGGATGTGTCCAGCAGTAGTGGGAGGACAGTGAGGATATTTCGGTGTGTGTGTCAGGTGCCCAGCTGTAAAAGGTGAGACATCTCTTACATACACTCTATTTTAACACCCAAACGTGTCCTTCCTTGTCCCTAAGGAGGAGGCAGGATGAAGGCGTTTCTCATCTTACTCCTTTCCCCAGGATTTACCGTATGCCCCTGCGTGAAACTTTTCTGCGCCATGGGAAGATCCCCCCTCCCTGGGGTGAACAGGATGGCACTTAGGTGAGAGGTGGTAAAAGATCAAAGCTCCCGGGCAAACCTGCTGGGTCTGATTAGTTCCCTTTGCTGGCTCACTTTGTTGCTCTGTCTCTTTAAGGTCCCGCGTGAGGCAATCCTCGGGGAGTGGCTTGGGTGACATCAGCTCAGGGCATGAATGAACAGCACCGAAGTTTCCCACAAACTCCCATTAAGTTGCTCATGGCAGGCGGGCGCAGATAAGGCAGCAGCCGCCGGACAGAGGCGGATCATTTTCTGTGGAGCCGAAAGTTGGAGACATGGCCCGCGGGTGGGCACAAGCGCCCTTCTACTTCGCCCTGCTGCTGCTCCCCGGCGCCCTGCCCCGCTGCCGGGCCAAGGAAGGTAGGGACGTGGGAACGCCTCGCCGGGGGCCTCAGACTTGGCCCTGGGGCTTTGACTGGCCCTGCGATATGAAATTGACAGGCCGGGTCCCAGCCCTCCCACCGGCCCCCCTGGAAACGCGGCGCCCCTCGCCGGGGGAAGCAGGAAGCCAAGCGATCGCAGGGCGTGTAGCCCACGCCCCTCACGCGTGTGCTGGGGGAAGGGGCTGCAGGGGACTCTGGGACCAGAGTTGCTGCGTGGGCTGGAGCCGGGTCAAGAGGCGGAAAAGAGGGCCCCGTCGGCTCCTGGCCGGCGCCCAGACAGGTTGTGTTAACGGCGTGGGGAATTGGGCGTGACTCCGGATCGAGAGGAGCGCTAGTACCCACGCGGCCCCTGACTGATTGGCTCGTCTGGGGACGCACGCGAGGGAGCCAGTGGGGTGCGGGCAGTGACCCGCGTGGGGTTCGTTGCTGAGGGCGGCGGGAGGAAATCGCCCCGGGTGGGTGGATTTTCTCCTTCTTCCAGTACTCGGGGAAAGGCGAGGCCCCCCCTCCCCCCCCCGGTCCCGGCCGCTGCGGATCCATGGGAATAGCCTGGCGCCCGGAGAAGGAGCAATCGCCTCTCCCCCCAGGTGGCTGAGTCAGGGCGCTGTCACGCTTGGGTGACACCCCAGTTACACAACCTCCCCATTGGGACAGAGCCTTTCGGAGCGGGCAGGAGGGGAGCGGCCTGGCCCCCGGTTAGGTAGGGGGATGAGGGGTGGCATAGCTTGGGGGTGAGCCATGAGCGGACGGAGGGGGGCTTCTTTGTGATGTCCTGCTGGATCGTGCTTTCCATGGGGCTCTGATCATTGCTCATTGCAGGCCATCGCTCAGGGGTTGTCTGGATGCTGCTCTTGTGAGAGTGGGCTTTGATCAGTGTGACAGGCTACTGGGCTAGATGGACCTTTGGTCTCACCCAGTACCGCCATTCTTATGTTCTTATGTTCCTCCTGCTTTAGACCCCACACACCCAGGCTGTGTCTAGACTGGCCAGTTTTTCTGGAAAATCAGCCGCTTTTCCGGAAAAACTTGCCAGCTGTCTACACGGGCCGCTTGAATTCCCGCAAGAACACTGACGATCTCATGTAAGATCGTCAGTGTTCTTGCACAAATACTATGCTGCTCCCGTTCCGGCAAAAGCCCTCTTGCGCAAATGCTTTTGCACAAGAGGGCCAGTGTAGACAATCCAGAATTGTTTTGCGCAAAAAAGCCCCGATGGCTAAAATGGCGATCGGGGCTTTCTTGCGCAAAAGCACATCTAGATTGGCCAGGGACGCTTTTCCGCAAAAAGTGCTTTTGCGGAAAAGCGTCCGTGCCAATCTAGACACTCTTTTCCGCAAATGCTTTTAACGGAAAACTTTTCCGTTAAAAGCATTTGCGGAAAATCATGCCAGTCTAGACGCAGCCCCATTGTGCCTGAGAGAGGGCCAGTTTCTGCGTTCAGTTACACCAGAGTAAGTCTGGGCTCACCCTCCCCCTGATTGTTAGTAAAGCTGCACCAGACTTTCCCCATTGGCCCTGGTCTTTAATTCTGAAAGCCAGAATTATTAAATTCATTTGTGGGGGCAGCTGGAGGGAAGCTACTGATTTGCTACCTATTGATTCCAGCCAGGTGGGTCCGAGCTCCCAGTCAAAACTCTTCCAGAGTTTAGATCTAGGCTTTGGGCCCTGTCTGAAACATTCCCAGAGTTCTAGGGTTTCACCTACACCCCTGGGATTGCTGCACTGGGAGACAAATCAAAGCAGATTCAAGGAGATGGGAGTTAACTGGAAGCAGAATTCCAGCCTCAGGTCATTAGGGCAATATCAGGACAATATTAAGAGTAATTTAAAATCAAATAAAGTTTCCCCCATCTTTCACTCTCCCCCCGTTACAATGATCAGAACAAGGGTGCTTCAGTGGGTATGTGTTACTTCTGAGTAAGCTATGCCAGCAAAAGCACCTTTTTCCTGGTATAACTGCGTCTGTGCACTGCTTCAACAAGTTCTGTTTCTAAGCAAGACATGAGAAGTTATTCTTCTGCTCTACCCTGCACTGATTAGGCCTCAATTGGAGTATTTTGTCCAGTTCTGGGCACCACATTTCAAGAAAGATGTGGAGAAATTGGAGAAGGTCCAGAGAAGAGCAACAAGAATGAGTAAAGGTCTAGAGAACATGACCTATGAAGGAAGACTGAAAGAATTGGACTTGTTTAGTTTGGAAAGGAGAAGACTGAGAGGGGACATGATAGCGGTTTTTGGGTATCTAAAAGGGCGTCACAAGGAGGAGGAGAAAAAATTGTCCTCCTTAGCCTCTGAGGATAGGACAAGAAGCAATGGGCTTAAACTGCAGCAAGGGAGGTTTAGGTTGGACATTAGGAAAAACTTCCTACCTGTCAGGGTGGTTAAACACTGGAATAAGTTGCCTAGGGAGGTTGTGGAATCTCCATCTCTGGAGATATTTAAGAGCAGGTTAGGTAGACTTCTATCAGGGATGGTCTAGATCTGCAATTCCCAACCTTTTCCAGATGGGGACCCATTTTGACAATTCAGGAAGACTTGGTGACCCAAGGCAATTAAAAACAGGGGGAGGAGGGAGGGCAGAGCCACCTGGGGAGACACTTGGCGACCCTTTTGAAATGTAATGGCGACCCATATTTGGGTCCCGACCCATAGGTTGGGAAACCCTTGTCTAGATGGTACTGGGTCCTGCCGTGAGTGCAGAGGACTGGACTCGATGACCTCTCAAGGTCCCTTCCAGTTCTAGTGTTCTATGATTCTAAGCTGATATAGTCATCCAATTGCAACTAAAAACTGTGCAGACACGCTTGTAGGGGTCAGTAACTGATCTGCGGAGTAGATGGACTCCCACTGGCTTTGAGCTTTGGCTTAGGTCCAGAGAGCAGCTCAGGCATGCTGCTTAGAGGCCCCAGGATGACTCCCAACTTCTGATCGGGTCCAGATTCCAGAAAACCTGAAGCTGTTACAATCTGGAGTTTGCGTTCTCTCTGATCTGTTTACAAAATTCCAACCCAGAGCTGAATGTTTGGACTAAGGATTTTTGTCTTGCCCCATCTTTCATTTAAAGAAATCATTAGAAAAGGGAGCAAACAGATCTAAGTTTGACATTTTGTGAGTATCACTAAATAAATACAAGGAATGTTGCAAAGAAATCCAAACCCTAGGTTCTGGCACGTGACATCAGGATGGTTTTGGTCTAATGCTGATTTATTGGGAAAGGCAGGATTTCTTTAAAAAACAAAACTGAATGTGGCTTAGGCAGGGAGGAATTTGGAATAATATGCACACTTAGGAAGATGGGCTGTAATTGCTCAGAAGGAAGCATAAGAATCTATCTTGTAAATAGAGATTTAAGGGGAAAAATCACCCCCCTCCCAACAACAATTTAGCAGCAGCTGCTAATTTTGGGTGCTTGGATTTATAAATACTCAGCACAGGAGCTAGGTTTTTGGGTGCCCAAGATCACTGTGCCTCAAATTGGCCACCCACAACTAGAGGCCACTCTTGAATATTAGATTGTCTTTAAAACCAGGCATCGCTACAGCATTTTCCCCGGGGCAGCTTGATTAGATCCCAAGAGTCGGAGCTGCTGGAAGACAGCAGCAGTTTTTCAAATTAGCGTTGCGTTTGTGTCTGCAAGTGCCAAAAGTAATTGGTGTCTAATGTGGACTAATCTCTTGCCAAATTGAAGTTTCCAATGAAGTTTCCAATTAACATTGCTGTGGAATTAGAAAAGGGCTTGTTACTTGGTAAACTCCCCAAGTCTATTTTTATGCCAGCTTTAAACTAGGCTTCAAACCAGTCCTTTGGCTATAACCTTACAAGACAGGGTGAAATTCTCCTCTCCGATAAGCATGACAGCTCTTACCGTGACTGCTACTCTAGGAGCACAAGGGAGAGCAAAACATGGTTGATGCAGTCCACAGCATGGAGGCCAGGCCAGAGGAGATCTTTGCCAGTAGTGCAGAGCACTGTTATTACTGGTACTCTGGTCTGAGCTCAGCTCTCCAAAACTAGAGCTCTAATCCCAGCTCCCAGGCTGGTCTCCACTGACTAGAATGTGATGGGTAATTCTCCTCCAAAGAGAGAACAAACAGGGCTTCCTAGAGCATTTGGCCAGTTACTGCTTCAGAACATTGGACACCACAGTCCTAGAAGGTTGGAGGGGGAGATAGTTGAAGGTACAGAGCACACATGGTGGAGGGGGGAGCTTCGCTCATTGAGGCCCTGATCTGGCATGGCAATTAAGCACATGGTGAAGTCCAGGAAAGCACTGTGCTTAGATTCTTGAAGGTATTCAGGCTCCAAACTCCCACTGGAAGTTAAGAACCTAAAACTTTTTGGGGATCCTGGCCTAAATGACCCCCGGAAATCAAAAAGGATTTCAATGTGTAGCTGGGTTTGAAACTGGAGCTTGCAAAGGTTGGGGCTGTGCGTCAAGAGATCCGGGTTCTGGGCTCTGCCAGTTGGACTCACTGTACTGCATCACTGCCTTGCTCCGTGCCTCGGTTTCCCCAGCAGGAGAATGAGGAGCAGTCAGCCCTGCAGTTGCCCCATGAGCTACAAAATGGAGGGGGGGGGGTCGTTTTGGGAGGCTGAGCTGAATCTTTGCAAAGTGCCTGTGGCCTGGGAATCTTTGGAGGGAGATAAATGGGTGAACAAAGGAGAGGGAGCATTCCGACCTGGTTCCCTGGGACAATTGGGATGGAGCTCAGCAGAGCCCACTGTCACATATAACTGACCCAGTGGGGGCGTGTTAGCTGGGCAGTGGCAGAGACAGGTGGTGCTGGCAGAGGCAACTGCAGTCGTGAGAAAAGAAATGAAGGGCCTGAGTGAAATCCCTGGTGCGGGTGCCAGCTCTATGCACAGCCCAGTTTCTGAGCTTTGCTGCAGCCATCTCTGGGTTGGGGGTTCCTGCCTCTGGCCCTGCCAAGGGCTGTGCTGGTGACTCGCCAGAAGCCGGTGCACCACGCCCGGTTTGCCTGTGGATTGAGCCACCTCCATCTTTAATATGGAGGCGCGGCTGGTGGAGGCGCAGGTCCCAGCATGTGATACAGCAGTGCTGGCAGGTTGATGTGGGAACCCAGCTCTGGGATATGTCACTTCCATGTGCTGCCGGGGGCGGGGGGAGTGAGCAGAACTCTAGGAGCCTTGTTGGGTTTGCCAGCCTCTTCCAGGAGCGCAGGGCCCAGATCAGGATATAGGGATACCCAGGCTGGTGACCCAGGTGGGGTTAATTAGTGTGGGAGCCAGAGTACACCCCACTGTCCGTCAGTGGCTGGAAGCCTCAATGATGAGTCCACTGTGTTTAGTAGAGGCCCTCCTGCTCTGGGGCTGCTGACTGTCCTCCCAACAGTCGCCTGGCTCAGGGTGTAGCTCACAAAAGACCTGCCCCATCCCAGGCACCCAGGAGAAGGACACTGTGTGGCTTTTGCTCCTGGGCTGGTCTTTCAAACCCTGCTGCGACTTGCCAGGTTCAACCTGCTGAAGGAGCCCAAGAGGATGCACCTTCTCTCTTCATTGGCCAGGGGCTTGCCCCTGATGCTGGCTGTTATGCAGCAGGGATGTCAACGTATAGTCGACTACACAATTAGCCTGGGCTTATCATTAATCCTATGAACTACACGCATTTCCTCGCCCCCTTGCTGCCTCTATATCAGAGGTAGCAGGAGGCAGGTGGGAGCCGGTCTGCCTGGGGAGCCCGTTTTTAAACGGGCTCCCGTCACAGACCAGCTCCCACCTGCCACCCCGTGTGGCTGCCTCTGATACAGAGGCAGCAGCACAGTGTGGCAGGGGACTCCCTGGGAGTGGGGCTGGGAGTGCACTGCTGCCAGCCCACCCCCTCGGGAATATAGACTAATTATATAAAATAATATCTGGCACAACTATATGATTGTTCAATTACACAATGTCTAACATCCCTAATATGGAGGGGGGCAGGGCTGTTGCCCTAGCTGAGAACTCTCAGACTCAGTTCACTGCCATGATGTGAGACCTGGCTGTGCCTTGCCTCACTGCTGCAGGGGATGTTAGAGCAGTGTTTCTCAGCCAGTAGTATGAGTACCCTTAGGGGTACTCGAGAGAAGTCTGGGGGGTACGTCAACACAACTGAAATTTTGAGGAAACTGTATTTTTGTTTTAAGTTTTATAGCGCTTTATTATTTTTGTACTTTTTACACTCAAAAATGTCATCGCCTGCCTGGCTATGATTAAGTTGTTTAAACAAATGTGTTGCAACAGTTGGAAAAAAAAATTGTGTGTCTGAAAACTGTAGGTATTGGGGGTACCTTTTTTTTTTTTTTTTTTTTTTTGAAAAAGGGGTACTTTATATTTTAAAAAAAATGTTTAGAAACACTGCATTAGAGCACAGGAGAGCTGGGAAGAGATCTGTGTTAGGGAGTGTATGCAAATTGGTCATGCTGCATAGTCTACACCTCCTTTATCCCTGCACCGAGAGGGGAGGCTGGCACCTAGATAAAAGTGAGGAGGGGGGAGTTGGCAGAGCTGGGCAGTCCCACAGTAGCTGGGTGGTCCTGAACCTCACCCCCAAGCTCTCTGCTGGGGTCGTCTTAACCACAGGTGCATCCGTCCGTGGATTAAAGGTGTTTCCAGCCCTAGAGCTGGGCTGGGGCCCAAAGGCAGGTAGCAAAAGAGAAAGCCACAGGCCAGCTTCCTGGATCCAGCTGCCCCCATAGATGTCCCCTTGATTTGTCCCAGGATCTGCTCTTAGCTGCACCATTGCAGGCGGGAGGAGCGGAGGCAGGGACAGACATGGTTTCAGCTGGGTGTAATCAGGGAAGTGTGAAGGTGAAATGGAATCTGGGGCAAACAGAAAAGTGAGGCCCAATCTGGCTCATGTGGTGGGCACTGGGCTTAGAGGTCCTCAGGGGTGCAGGGCCCCACATGTGAGCCAGTTTGTCCTAGATTTTGCACGTGAGCCTAGTCTGTTTGGTCCTTCTGCAAGACAGCTCCCCCGAGGAGCCGTCGGGCTAGTGCCGCGGGTCCATCTGCATTGTAGTAAATGCAGCCCCAAGATTCAAAGCCTGAGCTGGGCTGCAGGATGGATGTTTGGGCTCGGAAACCGTGAGTCTGGGCAACTACGCTGCAGTTTTATAGTCCTGCAGCACAGACTTCTCCTCTGCGCTTTGCTCTGGGGCGCCGGCATCCTCCTCCCTGGGCAGGAGCTTTCTTGGCCATGTACCCCAAAATGCTGAGGCTCGGAGCTCCAGGGATCCCCATGCAGCAGGCAGAGCCCAGCTCCTTCTGCTCCAAATTGCCGTGGCCCCAGAGTCTGGAGGAGGGGCAGTGGGAACTGCAGGTGTTTGGGAGGAACAGGGGACACAGGCCCTGCTGTTTCTCATGCCTGTCTGGCCGGGGTGGCAAGGGGGCATTTCGTAAAGGAAGCTGGCAGGCTGCAACGGGGTGATCTGACCAGTGCTCTTTTATAGGGGCAGGGAGCGGGGCATGGAGCCAGCTCTGTTGCCCTAGGGGAAGAACCATAAAGAGACGCATGCACCCAGCATCCCAGCAAGGACTGCAGCCTATCCTGCGTGGCCTGGGCACCCTTGGTGTCCAGGCTGCAGCTCTGGCACAGAGATCTCAGGCCTGACTCCACTCAGGCTTCCCCGGCTCTCACGGGTCTGAGGAGGCCAGTTGGGACAGTCCCCAGTCTGGACCCTTGGAAGTGCCCACAGTGCCCAGGCTCGTGGGCTCTGTGATAGCACAAGCCAGGAGTCCCAGGGTGCGAGCCTCCAGCCTGCATGATGCCCTTCGCAGCTCGCTCACACGGCCCCGATGCGATCACATTCCTGGCGGCTGATTCACCGGGGCTTGGCAGGCTGGGTAATTGCTTCCACTCAGGCCTCGGTCACTCGCCCTTTGCTTTCCCTGCCTGTCAGGCGGTTGCTGGGTTATTTATTTTACTTCCCTTCTTTCCTTCCTCTTTTCAAACCCACTTGATCCCTTGGCAGGTCCCAGCCTCCGCCCCTGTGCTGGTAGGGACAGCAGACTCCAGCCCAGCATGTCTGGACATGTCTGATGAGATCTGGCAGGCTGAGGCTGGGCCAGTCAAGCCTGCCAGTGCCCAGCATCCGTGCTGTGCTTATGCAATGGGGATGTGTTCATATGGGGGGGGGGAGGATTAGGGGGTGTATTTCTTTCCTGATCCCTGTGCTGGGTGGCTGTGCCTTGTTATCATTATCTTTTTTCTTGTGGTTGCACAAGAGACCTGGCCTCTCAAAGGCCATGTTTGCATTGATGGGGAAAGATGGCCTCCTGGTTAAAGCCCTGGGTTGAGGCTCAGGAGGGCTGGCTGCTGGTCCCAGATTTTCCACGGGCTCCCTGGGTGAACTTAGGCAAGTGGCTGATGCCTTTTGAGCCTCAGTTTTCCCACTTTAGAATGTGGATAATTACACTCCCCATCTCAGAGGATTATGGGGATAAATGTGTTGGTAATGAGCTTGGAGAGACAAGACTGCAGAAATGCTTAGGAATCCTGCAGTGGTGAGTTACGCAGGTTGGCAGCATGATGTGTGAAAATGGGAGGGTTCTGTGGATTTATAAGCCAGGAGGCTGCCAACCTCTGGTCCCTGCTAAGCTCATTATATCCCCTGGCCAGAGCTAGGAAAAGGTTACCCCATCCCCCGCCAGCCCTTCTTCCAGGCACAGCTTTATAGCACAGGATCTATCCTGACTCCCAGCGCGTAAAGCAGGAAGGCAATGGGGATACGATGCTGCAAGTCAGAGAATGAGCAAAAGCAGAATGAGTGGGGGTGAGGTTTCTGCCATCTATCCCAGCCCAGCACATGTGCTGAGACCCGGAGAAGGGAGACAGCCCCTCCCCCCCCGGCTGTCCCAGCCCATTCAAGCCCCCAAGAGACAGCAGGGTTGGTTTGCAAGCTACAGCGTAATGCTAATGAATGGCTTGCAGCGTTGGCAGCTGTGAGCAGCTCCTGAATCCAAACCAGTGTCTGGAAGAGATTTTGTTCCCCACAATGGAAAAATCTCTGGCAAATGGGAGCACTACAGAAGAAAACTCCGGAGACAGTAGAGATCCTGCTCGGTTGGGGTAAAGGGCCAGTGTATCGGGGGGAGGGGAAGACATGCAAGCAGGAAGGACTGAATTGGATGCTCCAGCGCAGGAGTTAGCAGAGCAAAGGGGCATCCTGCCTGGTATCCTGTCTGCGAAGCTGGATGCTTCCAAGCCAGGCATCAGACCTGCTGCTGCAGTGATAGGGGGAGGAAATTCCTGCCTGACCTCAGCTGAGCTGGTGCCCTGAAGCATGAGGGCTGATAGCCTCGTGATCCTTTTCCCAGCTAGTGCAGATGTGTCTGTGTACAGGACCAAATTCATTTCTGGCGTAACACCATTGACTTCATTGGCATTATACCAGGGATGATTTGGCCGTAACCCCTCCTGGCTTCCTTTTAACCATGAACACAGCTGGGCTGGCCTGACCTTTGCCAGAGCCTCCCTTTTACACCTTTGGATCCTCTGCCCTTTCCCCTCAGGCTGCCACCCTGTTCCTAAATAAAGTCTCTGGTTTGTTAGTCAGTTGCTCAAATATGGGTAACGAGGGCAAACAAAGAGCAGCCCTGCAATAAGTGTGGGATAAGGGCACTGGTGTCTCTACTCCTTCCCCACCCCATGGTGACTGCTCTCTGCTGGGGGTGTGCTGCTGCTACAGCCCCTGTGGTTTTGGGGACCTGGCACAATGGGGGTTGGGGAGAGTAGAGGCCAAGGTCCAGAGGGTGCGGGTGCCTACACTGAGAGGCCATGCTTGGACAGAGTTGCCCTGCCTCGGCTGTGCACTGAGCTGCAGGGCCACCTGGATTTTGTGTTGCCCCATTGTGGCCACCATCAGCCCCCCTCCCCTCCCCTCCCCAGCTGAACCAGAGCAGGGAGCTGAGTGCTCATCGGGGCAAGGGATGAGCCAAACCAAGGGGCTGGGCCTTTTTTACTCCCTTGTGGCACTCGTGGGAGGTGTCCAAGGCTTGTTAAAAACAAAAGTTGCTGCCTCTGTGCAGCATGGGGCTGTTAGGCCTTTGACACCTTGTTTCGGTGGGAGGGTTCCTTGGCCACACAGGGGCATGGCTGCTGGATTTTAACACAGAAGGATTTTCTTCCTGCTGTGTGGCAGGTGTAGGCATTAAGTGGACATGAAAGAAGCCAGCCCACGGCCACTCGCTCACACCCATGTGAGCCCAGAGTGTGTGAACAGAGGGCTCTGATCTGGGGGAGAGGAGGTTTCTACCATTGCAGAGAGGCCCAGAGCGTTCACCAGGCCAAATGTCTGTTGGCAGGAAGAAGTACCTGTTGCTAGGCTGTGTGTTCTCCCTCCTTTGGTCTAACAATGTCATTTGCTTTTCCTTTCAGTCGTGCTGCTGGATTTTGCCAAGGCCCAGGGAGAGCTCGGTTGGCTGAATGAGCCCTATGGGAAGGGGGTAAGTCTGAATCTCTAGCGCCAGCAGGAAGCTCTCAGGGGCCCTAGCATAACTCCACAGATCCACTGCCGAATCACCCTGAGCTAAGCGAGAGGAGAGCTGCCTGGGCATCTATAGATAACCTGAGAATGCAGGAGGTGCTGGTGCCCAGTATTGACCCACCACTGGAAGTAGCAGCCATGGTGGGCTTAGGGAATTTTTTGCCTTTCCTTCTTGGATCCTGCTCACTCTCAATTCAGTTTTAATCCAGAAGAACTGCTCGAGTGTAAATGACAGCTGAATTTGGCCAGCGATGCTGCCTGGTGGTGGTCCTAAGGGGAGTTTTTCAAACTCAGCTCTCGCATCCAAAGGGAAGGCCCACCTCTGCCATTGGAATGACAATTGGGGTCAGTTGACTGGGCTCTATAGCAGGGGTGGGCTGCACGTGGCTCACCAGAGTTAGCCTCAGAGGGCCACTGTTCCCAGCCAGTGACAGCTGCAGGAAGTGGTGTCCCGGCCTGCGCCACTTCCTGCAGCTCCCATTGGCTGAGAACGGTGAGCCGCAGCTTATGGGAGCTGTGCGCAGCCATACCTGCAGATGCACAAGTAAATAATGTGTCTGGCGGCCCACTGGGGCTACCCCAGTGAACCACATCCAGCCCACTGGCTACTCATTGCTCAGCCCTGCTCTACAGGGTACATCTGCTTTAAACATAAGTCGGGCCTGGGGCCAAAGCACAGGGTGGGGTTGGGGGAGTCTGTCCCTTCATAAGCAGGTTTGGTTTACTGTCCATAAGTGGGAGTAGGGATGTAAGATCCCGTTTAATTAATTAACCGGTTAAATGTGAAGTTTAACAGTCAGCTGATTAAAATGAGGGCAGCTGGGGGCCTACTCCTGGTGGCCACCCCATGGCAGGAAGAGCCACTATCACTTCCAAGGCTGCTTCCGTGCAGGGCTGCTGCTTCTGCTCTCTGGATACTGGTTAAGCATTACTCAGTAAGCATCACCCGTTAAGATGCTGAGAAGCCCTGGGGCTTTGTGTGGTGGCTTTCAGGGATCACTGCAGTCAATGCTTTTCAGCTGTTAGTTTTTAAAGCTGATCAGGTCAGTTCAAACTGATCTGTGCGTGTCTCCTCTCTCTCTCACACTCACACTCACTCACACTCACACTCACACTCACACTCACACAATTCCCTGGTGAAGTAGGTCACTGTCACTGTACCCGTGTACTGGAAAACTGAGGCACAGGGTGGGGAAGAGATGTGCTCACATATTGACAGTGGCAGAGTCAGGAATTGAATCCAGGTCCCCTGGCTCCCAGTCCCCCCTGGCTCTCACCAGCCCTGAGTCTCCTGGCTCCCACCCTCTCCTCCCAGCTCTAACTAGGCCTGGGTCCCCTGGCTCCTGGTCCCCGCTGTTCTAACCATTAGACTTTCCCCTTGAACACTCTGGCTGGAGACTGTAAGTGTTGGGCTGCGTTGATGCATTTGCAGAAAACTGGCTCACTTCACTTCTACCTACTGGGCAAGTCTAGGTCTGCATCCCTCTTTCCCCAAGTTTCAGGACCTGCCTTCTCTGTGTCCAGTGTCCTGGCTCAGGCTCAGGCCCTGAACTGCCCTGCAGGAGGTAGCCATGTTCTCCTGGGGGAGGACTCAGTCAGGAGGGTGGGACAAGGATGGGAAGGAACCTGAATTCTTGGACCCTGGCCCTGGCAGGGGTCGAGCTGTGCCAGGGCCTTGGGAAAGAGGCAGGCCCTGCTTGCTGATAGCTGCCCGGCAGGGCGGGGCAGGGAAGAGCATAGGGCAGTTCTCCCACCGAGGAGCTGAAGATCAGGCTCTGGAAGGAAGATTGGGGGGGGGGGGTTGTGCGGTGGGGTCTCTGGATGGGACGCAGGCTAGAGATCAGGCAGTGGCCCATTGCTGCGCGGGGCTGCTGGAGAGAGGTGCTTTGGCGCACTGGGGGTGCAGGCACCTGCCAGCATAGCAGGGTGGCCCGTTGGGGATCCTTGCCCAGCACTTGCCAGAACTGAGCCCTAGGGCAACTGCAGCTCTCCACTCATACAGTCAAACAGCTCGGCACCCATCCCCTGCTGCAGCCAGACAAACCATCCCGGGCCAACCTGGCCCCTGCTGTGACTCCCCTGAGTGGGATGAATCTGGCTTCCGTGCTTACCCCCCTCCTGCCTTCTTGGGAGAGTCTGTTGTCTGGCCCCGCCAGACCCCTGTGAAACATTCCAGCTCTGGCTCCCCAAGCACAGTCACATGCAGTGGGAAGGGGGGCAAAGAGGCGGGGGGGGGGGGACGTGTCTCCCGGGTGGGATCAGGTATCCCTTGTTTGCAGCTGTGCGGAGACCCCCAGACTGGCTGCTCTTCCTCTTCCTCCCCTGGCCCCACCGGGGCGGCTGTTTGTTTTGGTCTCTCCTGGCAGGTTTCCTATCTCCTGCCCTCCCGTGGGCCATGGCAGGAGGTTAATTGGACGGGTGTTCTGCTCTCCACCCACAGGACTGTGCTGACAAGTTAATCCGCTGGGTTTGTTAAACCTCGGCTACTTCCAAGGGCCAGGTTGAACCCGGCTGGCTCCAACCCCAGCCCTCCTGTCTCTCCCAGAAAGCCACCACCCAGGCCATGCTGACAGCCTGATCCAGCTCCCAGGGATCCCACTGATGGCTGGCCAGGCCTGAGGTGGATTCTGAGGCTCCGGTCCCCTTGCCTGGCTGGGCTCCCCAGAAGTGGCGTGAGATTTAATTTCATTTCCAGTGTGTGGCGCAATTGGGGAGCAGTGAGAACAGAGCAGCTGGGCGAGAGCGCTGGCTCGAGCAGGGAGTGGGCAGCTCTGTGTTTGCCCTCAGCAGGCTTGTGCTGGGCACCCACAATCTGAGGCCTGACCCACCTTGGGCCTGTTCCTCCGTTTGTAGAACTGAGGTTGTCCTTGTGATCTTCCTTCTGCAGAGGGTGTGACGGGTCAGTGTCCCTCCGGGGCAATGGCAACATGTCCGCAGGGGGCCATGCCTGTGGGCAACGGAAGGGGGCCAGGGGCGAGCATGCAGAGACTAGGGGCAATTACAAGGCAGTGTTGAGATGAAGCCACCAGTAGCTGCTTTTAGTCAGACACTTGGCATGGGGCAGAGCCAAGGTAGCTGCGGCGTATGCCAGTCCTAGCTCCCAACTTCAGGGCGTGAGCCAGCCTCCAGCTGAGGGGGTGGGGAAGAAACTTATCCAGGGGCCCTGCAGGGTTTCTTGTTCCTTCTCTGATCATTTAAGCCCTAGCCCCAACAGCCCCCTTCGCCTTCCTTTAACGCCTGCTCTCCCCGGCAGTGGGATCTTCTCCAGAACGTCATGAATGAATCTCTCATCTACATGTACTCAGTCTGCAACGTGATGGAAAGCGACCAGGACAACTGGCTGCGAACCAACTGGATCTACCGCAGTGAGGCCCAGCGCATCTTCATCGAGTTGAAGTTCACAGTGCGTGACTGCAACAGCTTCCCAGGAGGGGCCAGCTCCTGCAAGGAGACCTTTAACTTGTACTACGCCGAGTCAGACGTGGACTACGGCACCAACTTCCAGAAACGCCAGTTCAGGAAGATTGACACCATTGCGCCCGACGAGATCACAGTGCGCGATGACTTCGCCACCCGCAACGTCAAGCTCAACGTGGAGGTGCGTTCGGTGGGGCCACTGACCCGCAAGGGTTTCTACCTGGCCTTCCAGGACATTGGGGCCTGCGTGGCCCTGCTCTCCGTCCGCATCTACTACAAGAAGTGCCCCAGTGTACTGCGGCATATGGCACTCTTCCCCGAGACCATCGCCGGGGCTGACTCACAGGCGCTGGCCAAGGTCCAGGGCACCTGTGTGGAGGATGCAGTGGCCAGCGAGGAGCCCAGCATGCACTGCAACTCGGATGGGGAGTGGCTGGTGCCCATCGGACAGTGCCTGTGCCGGGCAGGCTACGAGAAGGCGGAGGAGATCTGCAAAGGTAAAGGCATCCGGATGGGGTATGCACGGGGGGTGGCAAGTTCTCATGTGTATGGGGCTGCTGGTGCCAGGGCAGCATGGGCAGGAACTGCCCAGAACTCACATTCAATACCAGTGTTACTGTCTGGACAGCTCAGTGCCTCATGTACACCTGGCAGGCCTGACCTCTAGTACCCTCCGCTCTGACTCTAAGTTGCCCCATTCACAGCAATGCTAGCAGCCCCCCGTCCTCTTCTGTTCCCACATCCAGGCTCCCCCACCCAGCTCTGCCAGAGCCCCTCAGTCCCGACCTGCAGGTTGCCCCATTGCTCCCCCCCAGGCTTCCCCATCTGGCTCTGCCAGAGCCCCTCAGTCCCGAACTGCAGATTCCCCCATTACTCCCCCCCGGGCTCCCTAACCCAGTGCTGCCAGAGCCCCTCAATCCCGACCTGCAGCCCCCTCCATCCACTATTACCCCCTGGGCTCCCTACCCAGCTTAGCTGATGCCCCGCAGCCCCCTTGCTCTCCTAGCCCTGGGCAAGGGCGTCTATTTCCAGTTGTTCTCTTCCCTGCTCTGGGAGGGCACCAGGGCCAGAAAGCAGAGATCTGAGCTTCCTTGCTAACCCTTCCCAAACAATAGGCATCAGTGTTGGGAGCAGTGGGGGAGGAGCTGGGGGTCTGGCAATGGAGCAGATGCCTGTGCCGGCCTGGTAGCTCCCTCGTGACATGAGTGGTGAGGAATGTGCTGGGAGCGGGGGCGTCGGGAGCCTCCTTGGGACAGGGGAGATAAACCCCAGCAATGCAGAAAGTGGGGCTGGGGGAGGGGCGGCTCAGAGCTTGCCAGGGTGGAATCAACACCCTTCCCCCACACACACACACACCTGCTGTCGACCTTCGGCTGATCGGGGGGCCCGGGGTCAAGGAGTGGGAAGGATTTGATTTATGGGGATTAGCTCTTTTACAAAGCAGCCTGGAGTCTTGGGAGTGGGGGATGAAAGTGGACCTGTTCTGCAGGGGCAGGGGGCTGAAAAGCCAGGAGTCCCTGTGCTGCCTGGTGCTGGGGCTGTTCTTCCAAATGCCCCCAAGGCAGCACGGCCCCCAGAGACACCCCCAGTGCAGTGCTGGCTTGCAGGCCCCGGGTGTCTATTCCCACCCCCAGACAAGCCCAGCATGGACAGCAGCTTGGCATACCCTGGCCAGGTGCCCCCAGAGAGACCCCCTCTAGGAGGGACTACTGGCCCCATCAGTCCTTGGCTGCCCAGCTGCTGTCAGCTCCTTGCCTCGGGCCTGAGAAATATCATCTGCCAAGTGGGGTGGGGTGGGGGGGCACAGAACCCTGCTCCGCCCTGGTGTCTGTGGGGCTGAGCCACGCCTGGACTCTGCATCTGCCCCCTCCCTGGATCAGGGCCTTGTCAGCCCCACCAGAGGGGAAATAAGGTGCCATGTGTGAGCCCCTTGTGGGGAGCTCTGGAGCATCCATGGCTGGGGCTAAGGGTCAGGGTTAGGCATGCTCATGGATCCTGTTGCGTGCGTCTCTGGTAGTTAGTGGGGAGGCTGAATGGCAAGCTATAAATTGCCCAGCCTTGTGACCCCAGGGCTGGGCTGGCCTGTGAGACATGGAACGAGGTGTACCAGTAGTTCGAATTAGAGATCCTAATTCGAACTACCTACTCCGTGCCGCGTGTAGCCGCGGGCACGGAGTTCGGACTAGGGGACATTTAAAAATGGCAGCGCCTGGGAACATGCAAATGAAACCCGGGATATTTAAATCCCGGGCTTCATTTGCAAGTTCGAATGCCTACATTAGCCTCCCTAGTTCGAACTAGGAGGCTAGTGTAGACATACCCTCAGCTGTCTGCCCCAAGTTGGGAACAGGAGGTTATGTCACTGCTTCATACACAGGCAAATCCTGGGGCTAGAATATCAGCAGAGGCTCAGCGTCATTGAGGGGCGCTGGCACGGCTGTGTGGGGAGCACAGGGCTGGGCTAGCCAGAGGCTGTGGGTCAGGATTGAGGGGCATTGGCAGGGCTGCCCACATGGGGCCCAGACACAACATGGCAGAGCAGTCCCACCCCTGGCAGTGCCATACCTGGTTCTGTTCAGGGCTCTCACCAGCCCAGTCCAAACGTATCACAAGCTGGTCGGCCACCCCTGGCTTGTGGGGACTCTGCTTTGGGAGAAGGCAAGGAGGGTCAGTCCCTGCGCTGCCACCTGGCAGGGCCTGGGTCATGAGACCCCCAAAGTTAAAGGGAGTTTTGTGCCAACTCAGATCCTGCCTGGTGCCAAGTGCCATCCCTGGCTGTTGTTTGTGGGAGTGGAGGGTGCTGGACCCCAGTACCACACGGGGATCCCAGCATTGGCTCTGGGGACCTATGTGTCTGGTACCGGGGGGAAGCAGAGGGGCCTTCACAGCCCATGCACAGAACATGCCCTGACTAGGGGCACCAGCTCCCCTCCCTGCAAAGCTCAGCCTTCCCCAGGGGCGGAGAGGAAGGAAATGAAACAAACCAGAGATAAAGGGGCAGGAGATGAGGAGGGCACGGAGGGGCCCCCTCTATTTTATTGGGGTCAGGAATGTGGCAGGAGATAATCCATGGGCTTGCATAAAGAGGCCGTTCAGTGCTGAATCCAGCCCTCGCCGACGTGCACCTCAGGGAGAGCAGATAAGGAGCCTTCCAGTGCGCGGAAGCTATCGATGCTCTGTGTAACTGGTCCCTTCCCCTGATGCCAGCAGCTTTTGTGCCTTCTTATCAGCCCGCCTGGGTAAACCCAGTGGTCCCAGGGCCTGGGCTCTGGCTATGGATGGAAATACTCAGTACAAAAGTTAAACAATGTAATTTTACTCATTTAACAGTGGAGGGCTGGTGGGCTCTGGTGGCAAGGGATTAGAGGGCTGCTCCAGCCATTGAAGGAGCCAGGTCCCTTCGCTCTGGGAGTTTTGGCTTTTGGCAAGCCTTGGGTTGTTGCCCTGTCTGTCTGTCCCATAAAGGAAAGATCTGCAGGACAAAAATCCACCTTGCGTAACTCACAGCCCAAAGATCTGTTTGTCTTGGTGTAGTTTTTATGATGTGCTCATCCCTGTGGTATCTTGGCGCCTGTGTTTCCACAGCCTCAGTTTCATTTCCTCACACTCCCCAGTGTGCAGGTGACAAGAAAAAGTGCGTCCCTCTGCCCCTGGGAGAGGAACAAGAGCTGCTGTGCTCCAGAGCCCAGCCTAGGTTGGGCTTGTTCAGGGTTAGGTTTGGATTCTGTAGCTGCAGGGGAAACACGCTCCCATCAGGCCTCTGTTCTGCCCTTGGGACCAGACTGGCGAGCTGTGGGGGAGCAGCTCTCTGGCTTGCCATCAAATAGCGGACAAAGGGGCTGGAGTCTCACTTGATGGATGGGGAGGCTGGGGCTGCGGGATGGGGGGGGATGGGACCCTGTTCTCTCTCCAGCAGGGTTATTTGTACTGATTCCCCCTAGTCCACAGAGGGTTTTCTAGCCCCTCCTGGGTGCTGTGGAGGTCAGCCCAGAACTGCAGACCCTGTACCCCTTTCCTCCAGGCCAGGCTTAACCATGGTGTGGGCCCAGTGGGTCACCATAGTGACAGGCAGCCTAGCTGCTCTCTGGTCCCCTCGGTGTCCAGCTGTGCATGAGGGGAGCAAGCAGCAGCTCCCTTGTGGGCTCCCTGGGACAGAGTGGGCCAGACCCCCAGGGCACCTTCCTCAGCCAAGAACCAAACCGCCCCAGGCTGACATTGGACAGGTGCTGCTCCCCTCTGCCCCTCCTCTGCCTCCTCATTACTTCTTCATCAGCTGCGTGAGAGTTTGCATGGTGCCCCTTTCCCTTCCCAGCTCCCCAAGAGACACTTTAGGGCAGGGCCCTGCGGCTCCACCCCTTGGCCCCAGTGCCAGCCACATAGTCCCCAGCAGAGAGTGCCCGGGCACCAAAGCGCATGCATGGAGTGTTGTTGTACTCGCATTCCTTGGGCATCTGCCATGCCAGCTGGCCGGTCTTGCCAGTGCCAACCGCTCAAGTCCCTGGCCCTTTGGCATTGACAGATATCTCCCCTCCCCCCAGCAGTGCAGTGCCTCCTTCCCCCTCCTCCATGGTCTTGTGTGTCAGCCACACTCCATCTGTCTTCCTCTCTGCCTTACCCATGTTTTCCTGCCACCCCCCATCGTCCTAGGAAAACAAGACTTGCTAAGAGTTTGCATCCTCCTCCCCCCACTCTTTGAGAGGGTGTCTGTGCAGACACTCATGCTCTCTGGCTGAATGGAGCATTGTCTGCAGGAGTGTGTGTGTGTGTGTGTGTGTGTGCGTGCGCGGGGGGGCGGCGGGAGGGTGTGCAGGGGGTAGGGACCTTGCCCTCTGATGGGCTCATTACATCCCTTCAGACTGTGATCCCCTCTGATTCTGACACCTCCCTTTGTTCCAAACAGGCCTTGCTCTTCCCGCTGCCTCTGGTGGCCCTCTGTGGGCGTCCTTGGCCTTTTGGTGGTCTCCTGCCCTCACCCACAGGGGCTGAGCGAGTCCTGACCAGGAGGCCCAGATGCAGCTCACAGAAATCCAGAGCCCAGCTGCCCCATATTTTGTGGCTAGTGGAGCAGTCCACAGAGACTACAAGCCTCAGCATGCAGAGCAGGAACCTGCCCTGGCACTGCGGGTATCACACTGGAGTACTGGGTCTTTGAGGCAGGGGTTGCCATGGGCTGCCCCTTTGTCTGGGGCCAGGTGGAGCATTGCATGCTGGGACCTGTAGTCATTATGGGCCATGCCTCCATAGGAACAATGGCAGCAGAGAATGGCTAGTGCTTTGCCTACGAGCCCAGGAGCTCTTCAGATAAGCAGAGTTTGGGTGACCATAAAGGCATGTTCCACTCTTTTCCTGCCCTGCCAGCCAGCTTATGGCAGCTACCCTGGGCCCTGAGGAAGGACACTATGTTGGGGGGGTCCCCTAAGGATGGGTAGGACTGGCCCCAGCTGCTGTAGGACCATGGACCCCAAGGAGCCTTAATTCCGGGAGGCCTGCGTCAAAGCTGGACCTGATAGGGGTTGTTCCTGTGATGAGTCTGAGGTCCTCAGGGATGCCCTCCCCGGTCTGCCTGTCTAGTATTGTGCCAATCACTGTCTGTCAGATTCCGCCCCACGAGTGCCTGCGGAGTGTCCTGGGGCAGCAGGGAGGGAGGGGCCAGCCAGGCGGAGTCACTGGCAGTGCCCCACATTCCAATTAGGATTACCAGATTATTTCAAAAAAATACCAGACACACTTGATCTCAGATGGGAGTGGGGACCGGCCAGGAGGGGAGTGGGGCTGGCCGGGAGGAGGTCGGGGGGAGCGGAGCTGGCCAGGGGAGATCCGGAGGGGTGGGAGGGGAACGGCCGGCAGGAAGCAGGGCTGGCTGGGAGGGGTTTGGGGGGAGCGGGGCTGGCCAGGAGTGGAGCGAGGGGGGAAAGGGGGGGAACCGGCCGGCAGGAAGTGGGGCTGGCCTGGGCACACGCAGATCTCGGGGTGCTGCCCATCCCGCACATGGTCCCAGCGGGGCACACGGGTGAGTTTGGCCCCAGGGATTCCATCCTGCCCTGGCCCCACCCCCCTCCTCTTTACTGCATAGTTGCGTACTGCCTGGCTGGTAGACACGCTCACGCTGCATGAGCATGTCTACCAGCCAGGCAATACGCAACTACGTACTGATACTTAGGATAATAATAAAACTTACTTATATAGAAAATACCGGACATTTCTACATCTAATATTTTCTCAATTTGTTTCCCGGACAGAAAGCTCAAATACCGGACTGTCCGGTTCAAAACCGGACACCTGGCAACCCTAATTCCAGTGGTGGCTACCACCCAACTGGCTTCCTTGACGTCTGGGCAGGCCAGCAAGCACCTTGCTCCCATGGTCACTTGCTCTGTGCTATGATCTGTCCCTGGAGGGATGGTCTTGCTTCCTGCCCAGGATGGGGGTGGGGATGGAGAATGGAATGTGCCCTTTGTGCAGAGAGATTCTCTGACCTCCTGGAGCAATGGCAGAGCCTGCTGGCCAGTGTGAAAGGGAGCCTAGCTGGCAGAAAACAAAGGAGTTTATCTCCAGGAATAAACAAAATATTCTTACCCTCCCAGCTCTCCTCCTGCTGCCAGAATCTCCCCCCCCCCCCCCCCCATGAAGGCTTCACCGCCTCCTTCCGCCCAGGGGAACACTAAAGAGCAGTCTGTACCCTGTACAACTTGCCTGGGCCTGTGAGCACAGACCTTGCATTCGGCATCTGATCTATCTCTGTCTGTCTATCTATCTCCATACACCCCATCCATCTATCTATTTAATCTCCTCCATCATCAGTATTTAATCATTGAAACTAATTCCTATGAGTTACATTGCTGTACAGAGACCTAGGATTCCTGCCCCCTCCCCTGCTGGGGAAGGAAGCCAGTCTCTGGGCACCAGTGAAACCCTGACAGGTTTACTGCCCTATGCAGCCAAAGCCACCAAGCCAGGCAAGCAGAGACCACACACAAAATATTTAACTGGGCGGGGGCAGTTTCTCTTTGGAGAAGTGTGTATTTTTGTAATAGACCAGGAAAAGAGGCAGGAGGGAAGGGGAAACTTTCCTAACACAAGGCTGGGGGCAAGCGGTTCTTAATCTAGCTGCTGCAGAGGAAGGGACTTGTGAACATCTAAAATACCCCTTCCCTATGACCACCCATCACTGTGGCCATTGTACAGCTGGGCTGGCCTGCAGACCCCTGGTTTGCTTAGCCACCTGCAAGTGGGCACTGGGGCCAGAGCCATCTGAGCGTTTGGTCAAGATCTTTGTGTTTTTGTTAAAGAAACACTACAATGGAGGGGGAATCCATGCCCAGTGGCAGCACTCAGGCAGAACGGAGGAAAGGGCCTTCCTGAAAAGCCAAGCCACATAGCTTCCGAAACCGCTTCCTCTTCAGAACACTGGAGGAAGCAACTCCCACAGCCTAGGGTGGGTGAGGAGGCGGAAATTGGGTTCCTGTGGAAAACCCAGATCGGATGGGGAATGAGGCAGGCTCCTCCTCCCCCGCTCTTCTCTTTGTTTAGAGAAACCAAAGAAAAGAAACTAGCTGGGCAAACAATCCCAGTCCAACCTTCCTGTCTTAGACCACTGCTGTCGCATGGGGCCCGTCACCTTGAGATAAGGCCTTGTCTTATGGTGTTTTAACTGTATCTGTTTGAATGGACTGATTACAGTGGTACAACCCCACTGTGTGCGTGGGCATATTGGTAGAAAGGTGCCGTAGGCTGGAGTAGCTGGAAGGAAGGGGGAAAAGTCACAGTGGAATAAGTCACTTGAGGATTGTCCTGGTAGGCAGGCCATTCCTTGCTTTCATTCAATCCCCACAATGTAAAACACACACTCACCACCAACCACACTCTCCACAACAGACATACTAATCTTGGAACCAATCCCTGCAACAAACCCTCTTGCCGGCTCTCTCCACACACCTAACCAGACCATCAAAGGCTCATTCACCTGCACATCTACTAATGTGATCTATGCCATCATGTGCCAGCAATGTGCCTCTGCCATGTGCACTGGCCAAACCAGATAGTCTCTGTGCAATAGAACGGATGCAAATCAAACATCAAGAATGGTAACATGAAAAAACCAGTGGGAGAATATTTTAACCTTCCTGAACATACAGTTAGGGCACATCTACACAGAAGGGCTAAAGTCCAATTAAGCTACTCAACTTCAGCTATATCAATTGCATAGCTGAAGTCAAAATAGCTTAATTTGACTGTTGGTGTTGTCTACACAGCAGGAAGTCAAAGGAAGAACACTCTTCCTTCAACTTCTCTTAGGGTATGTCTACACTGTATTCCTCTTTCGAGAGAGGAACGCAAATGCAGCCAAGGGAAATTGCAAATGAAGCGCGGATTTGAATTTCCCATGCTTCATTTGCATAATGGCATCTGGGCTCTTTTTCGAAATACCCTGTTTCGAAAGAAAAACCGCAGTCTAGACAGGGTTTTTTTTCTAAATAACTCCGTCTAGACTGCAGTTTTTCTTTCGAAACAGGGTATTTCGAAAAAGCACCCAGATGCCATTATGCAAATGAAGCACGGGAAATTCAAATCCGCGCTTCATTTGTAATTTCCCTCAGCTGCATTTGCATTCCTCTCTCGAAAGAGGAATGCAGTGTAGACATACCCCTACTCCTCGTGAAATGAAGGTTACAGGAGTTGGAGTAAGAAGTCCTCCAGCTCAGCATTATTTCAAAATAAAGTCTTGTAGTGCACTATGTTATTTCGGAATAACGTCAGTTATTCCTGAATAACGCTGCTTTGTAGACGTACCCTTTTGGACTTGAAAGGTGCCATCCTCTATTTAAAAAAAACTGGAAACCAGGCTGCAATGTTAAATTTGTTGAGCTGGAATTCATATGCAAAATTGACGCCATCAGAATGGATCTGAATAGAGATTGGGAATGGCTCACTTATTGCCATAAGTTTCAGACGTGTAACCAAGTTAGTCTGTAACTGGAAAAACTTTAAACAACAACAAATAGTCTTGCTGCATCTTAGAGATTAACACAACATGTGGATGGTTAATTAAGTCATTATCATAAGTAATTTTCCACATTAGGTATTTTCACCTTCTTATCCACATCCACCCTGATTGAATTAGCTCTGATATAACACTTCCATCTCTGGATCTACTGTCTGTTTCTTTTTCTTTTCCTTCATGCAACTCATGAATGCTTATGTGCTTAAAAAAAGGTGCCACTGGACTCCTTGTTGTTTATATTGGTAAAACGTCACCCATCTATAAAATCAATGTGTGGACAAGGACACGTTACATCCCATAAACCAAGTGAAAATTATGTTGAGGCTCCGTACCTGCCCTGATTTTACCCGGACAGTTTCTATGCTTTTTCAGCCACATTCTCCTGCATTTACACGGTTTTCTCATCCCTGTTGCTGTAAAATCCCCCACCCTGGCGAGGGCAGGGGGTCTTTGAAAGAGGGACTCAGAAGGGGAGTTCAGAGAGACAGAACCATAGCAGCACGGTTCTGATTGGTTGGCATGTTCAAGATCCCAAGCTGGGATCAGGGCCCTATCCTGCTAGGTGCTGTACAAACTTGTAATAAGAGACTGCCCTGCCCCAAAGAGCAGACAGCCTAGGCGCTGTCTATTCCCATGTAAAGAAGCCCTTCCTATGCTGGGGGTTGCAGAGGGAGTAGGCTCAGCCCCTCAGCAGAGTGGGAGACCTCATGTCAGGTGGCTCCACTGGCCAATCCCCTCCGCAGGAACAGCATGCACATTCAGGATGTTATATGTACCCACCTCACCTAACCTGTGCCATGCTCTCCCCTCACAGCCTGCCCTGCTGGGTTCTTCAAGCCAGACATCTCCGGTGATGCCTGTGCCATGTGTCCCTCCCACACGCTCTCCTCTCCTGAAGGCTCCACATCATGCCAATGTGAGGAAGGCTATTTCCGGGCCCCAGAGGATCCAGTGTCTTTTCCCTGCACCCGTAAGTATGAGACCCTATTGTGGTGACCAACCTCTGCTGTTATCACCTGTGTTTCCAGTGTCCCCGGGGCAGGTCAGGGCCCCTGCTCCATCTTCCTGACCTGTAATAAACCCTCTGCTCATCTAGAATTGTACTGAGCCCCAAGGATTGCTGAGCGTCTTGTGAGCATTCATGCTTTCAGTGCAGGAGGGAAGTAAGTGCCTTTCCCTCTCCCCAGTTCATAAGTGGGGAAACTGAGGCATAGAGCAGTTGAGTGGCTTGCCCATTATCATATAGTGAGCCAGTGGCAGAGCTGGAAATAGAACCCAGGAGCCCTGCCTCCCAGGCCTCAGCTCTCAGAGCTACACAGCCCCTCAGCTCTCTCCATAAAGCCCCCTTCTCCTTCTGAGACTGCAAATCGGCAGGCTGAGTCTGAGGCAGCCCTGTCTAGACTCTTGCCACCTCCTGCATGCTGGGATGAACTCCATCTCCTCACCCACCCTGGGAACACCCCCATGACAGGAAGTCCCGCCCCTCATCCCTAGTGAAAGGTCTGCACCTTTGAGGGCGGCACTTCGCATAGTGAGGTTGTTCAAGTAGTGAATCTATTGGCTGGGACAGCAGTGGGGAATGGATGGGGCTGGGCCATGTCACTTGGGTATCACTCCTCCAGTTCCAGAAGTCCAAGCTCATCTTACTCTGCCTCCAGAAGGAAATGCCCTTAACACCTTGATCTTTCTCCTCCCCCATCCAGGTCCCCCTTCTGCCCCCCACAACGTCAAGGCCATTGGCTTGGGAGCCAAGGTGCAGCTGCGCTGGTCCCCGCCCCACGACACGGGTGGTCGTAAGGACATCACCTACAGCATCACATGTGAGCAGTGCTGGCCGGAGTCAGGGGAGTGTCGGCCCTGTGACAGTAGCATCCGCTATTCAGACCAGCCCCAGGGGCTGACCAGGACGTCTCTGACCATCAGTGAACTGGAGCCACATGTTAACTACACCTTCACCGTAGAGGCTAGGAACGGGGTGTCGTCTTTCAGCCCCAGCCACAGCTATGGCACTGTGAGCATCAGCGTCAACCAGACAGGTGAAGCATGGACATATATAGAACTGATTGGATTGTGTCAGCATGCCTGCGGTGTTCTTCGGGGGCATGATTTCTATCCAGATGAGGGATGTGCACCAGTTAATATGGGAAAGCTGTGAATCTCATGGATGGGTTTGGTGGGCAGGCAACAGAGAAAGGTTAGTTAGGGCAGTACACGAGGGGGGTGGCAAAGCAGCTGAAGTCACCTGTGAGCTACAGAGGAGACCAGCCATGGATGAGCAAGGTAAAGTGGAAGATCTCATGTGTAGTTAGATGGGTGGACTGACCACGCCTGCATATTGGCAGCTCTGCCAGAGCCCTGGGGGCCACTGGGCTGGCATTCCTCCACCCCATGAATGAGATGAGGGCTTCACACCTCCCAGCCCCCACCTGACTGTCGCCTTCTCCATTGGCCAGAGCCTCCCCGGGTGACATCAGTGAATTTGGACAGCCAGACTGAAACCAGCCTGAGCATCTCCTGGACCGTCCAACCCCGGCAGCAGAGCCGTGTTTGGAAGTATGAGGTCACCTACAGCAAGAAGGTTCGCTGTCCATCTGCTTTGCATGCTAGCCATGCCCGCTGTCGCTACCCAGGGGCCTGGAGCAGCTGCTCCAATACCTGAGAATATACGAGGGTGGGGCAATGCTGTGTAGGTCTTGAGTTCTTACTGTTCTTACCTAAGCCCCTGGGTTATTTAAGGGCCTGGGCTTAGAGAACAGGGAGGGAAAACAGAGGGGCTCTCACTTTCCTAGGTGGGTCTGTCCATGGAGCCAGCTGGAAGGGGAGGGCGTGGCTCGAATGCACAAGTCACAGCATGAGTGAAGTTGTTGGAGTGGCTTCAAGGAATACACACAGGGTGTGTCTAGACTACATGGCTCCGTCGACGGAGCCATGTAGTCTAGACACACCCACAGGGACATCAGGTCGCTGGGGGTGGGAGATTGTCCTCATTGGCTTGGCCTCAGCCTCTGATCCTTGAGCCAGGTGATACTGTCACTGGTTTGCCCTCTCTCCTGTCTCCAGTGGCCAGCAGGGCCCCGTCTGCATACACTGGGCTCTGGGGCATTGGCTGGTCCTGCGGGGATGCTCATCTTTGTGCTGGGGGATGTGTGCTTGCTTTCCAAAGATGGATGAGAACAGCTATTCGGTCCTGCGCTGTGAAGGGAACTCGGTCACCCTCCCCAAGCTCACACCGGGCACCAAGTACTTGGTGCGGGTCCAGGCCCTGACACAAGAAGGCCAGGGGGCCTACAGCATGGACTATGAATTTGAGACACGTGCTGAGGGTAAGTATGTGAGAGAGGGGCAGATCCCACTCTTATTCCCTCCATTTCCGAGCCCGGCACCAGGAGGGGAAGTGACTTGGCCCCAGCCATGCAGCAAATCAGTAGCAAAGTCTGTGGAACTAGAACTCAGATCTTTTGTTGCTGAATCCCCAGCTCTGATCCCTTGCCACAGCACTCCCAGCCTTGCCTCTCTTTGTGCCCCCTGTTCAAAACTTCCTGGCCCTCAGGGCCGGCCAGAGATCAGAATGGAGGGAACTGAGTGCGACAGAGGAAATGCGCACTCATTCTGCCTGGACATGGCCCTTGGAGAGGCCTGGGCGGAGTCTGGCCATGCTGGGAATGTGTGGCGAGTTTCCCTGTGGCTTCCTTCACAGTCTTTCCTTCCTCCTTCAGGCTCCGACGGTATGAACACAGCAGCAGCAGTTGGGGGCTCTGTCACTGGGATCCTTTTGATCCTGGTCTTGGTAGCTGTGGGCCTCTACCTTCACCGAAGGTATTTGCTTTCCCTCCCCCTCCTTTGCCATTAGGGCATCCATAGCCCAGCAGCGGCTGCCTGTCCATTCCCCATGGGACCTCCCTCCCTCACAGCCAATGTACCCCCCGGCCTACAGGGGTAGGGGTGGGGGTGGGGGCAGCATTGCAGGCAGCTAACATCTGTCTTGCTGCCAACCCAGACATCTGTTACGATGTGATTTTTCCCACTGCTGACCTGGCCCCAGCTGCTGAGAGAAATGGGCAGGGTTGGATCCAGCTTAAGCTGTGTAAGAGCAACCAAAATGTGCCTATTTCTCTACTTGGGAAACTGACCAGAGATCCTGGCAGGAGAGCCAGGATGTGCAACTGACCAGAGACAGAAGTGAAAGAGATCAGTCTGTTCCCATTGGGCCCTCAGGTACTTACTCACTGGTTCCCCAGCCAGGGTGTCATTGGGAGCTTTACCTGAGGAAGGACGGAGTGCAGGACCCCCCAGGAGCTGGTCCTCCCTACTAGGAGGCACGGCAGGTGGCTGGATTGATCTGGGCTCTGGGCGTGTGTATGGGAAGGGGTGAGCTTGTTCCTTCGTGGGGGCTGCTGGTCATGTGATTTGGGAAGCAGTGGGGAGCCTCTCCAGGCTTCTAATCCTCCCTCTCAATGTAGGAGAAGGCGCTCTCGGGCCCGCCAGTCATCTGAGGATGTTTACTTCTCCAAGTCTGGTGAGTGAAAGAGTCCAGCAGGGACGGCGTTGGACCTGCAGCATGGAATCTGCTCTCTGGGACTTGCGTGCCTGGTGTCCCTCAGAGACGGGTGCAGCAGATCCCAGCTGTATGTTCAGCTGGGCCGGAGGGGTGGAGACAGGCTATCTGGGGGCAGGGACAGCACTTCCCCCCAGGAGGTTGTGAGCAGACCCAGCTCAGGGAAATGCCCATGCAGCAGATGGGCAGAATCAGACCCTACAAGCCCAGTACCCCTGTCACAGGCCTACTGGGGTCCCCGGCCCACTGCTGAAGAAAGGGTCCAATCGTGGCCTCCGGAGCCACCTCTAGGGTGAGGCCCTTAGA
This sequence comes from Pelochelys cantorii, assembly GCA_032595735.1. Taxonomy (NCBI): domain Eukaryota; kingdom Metazoa; phylum Chordata; order Testudines; family Trionychidae; genus Pelochelys; species Pelochelys cantorii. The sequence goes on from CM064348.1 coordinate 131,980, forward strand.
ACTCTAGGCCTACCACAGATCCCAGTGAGCAAAAGGTACCCACAGCATGACCCATAAATGTCTGTGCAGGCTCAAGGGAGACTCTGTCCCCCACTGCCAGCATGACATCAGCAGAGTCCCTACCTACCATGCGGGGAGGAAACGGGTGTTGGGCTGAGGACACCGGGACAGCGGGGCTTCAGATAGCCCTGAGCTGAAGTGTACTTTTGGTCAGATGAGATCCCGCTGGGATCCTGAGCCCCAGCCTCATGCCTGCTTCAACGTGTCACCTGCTGCCCTCCCCTGCCCCACAGAGCAGCTGAAGCCCCTGAAGACATACGTGGACCCTCACACCTATGAAGACCCCAACCAGGCAGTGCTGAAATTTACAACTGAGATTCACCCCTCGTGCATCAGCCGGCAGAAGGTGATTGGTGCAGGTAGGTCGCTCCCTCTTCTCGCTGTGAGTGGCTGGTGAAACTGGGCCCCACCTTCCTCAAGCAGCCTGTGGTTGGGGTAGGTAGGACTTGCCTTCCTTAAGTAGCCTGGGGCTGGGTTGCAGCCTCTTAGTAGGAGGGACTTGGCCTCGTGTTGCAGCCTATAGGTGGACGGATTTCCCCCATAGAAGAGACAGATGGGCATTTCCTTTGCATCAGCCAGTGGTGGATGTGCCCACATCTCCAGTAGCCTCAGGAGGGTCACACTCTTCTTCCTTTGCTCCTGCCAGGTGAATTTGGGGAAGTTTACAAGGGAACGCTGAGGCATGGGAAGAAGGAAGTCCCAGTGGCAATCAAGACTTTGAAGGTTGGCTACACGGAGAAGCAGCGCATCGACTTCCTGAGCGAGGCCAGTATCATGGGCCAGTTCTGCCACCACAACATCATCCGGCTAGAGGGCGTCGTCTCCAAGTGTAAGCACCGCACCCCTCCCCCCCCCCCCCCCCCCGGTAACTCCTTCTCAGCCATGGGACCCCGCGGGACAGCCCATGGCTTTTCCTGCCAAGAGCAATGATGTGGCTGGACAAATGGCCAGGTGTGTGCTGGGGCAACTCAGGGAAAGCTGCAGCTCTTAAGCTCAGCTGGAAATATCCCATCAGCCCTCACTGCAGAACTTTGCCCAGGATTAGACCTGCTGAAAGGTGCCCAGATCGTCGGGCTGCACCCAAACGGCTTCTTGAAGCAGAATGGAGCAGCTTGGCAGGGCTCGGCAATCAAGCCAGGCTGCAAGAGACTCTCTCGCAAGCATGACCCCTTCCTAGTCACGTTCCCTGACAAGTGCCCATCAGTGCAGATGGTGCCCCCACTCAGTGGAACTTTGAAAGATCAGGAAAATTGCCTTCTCAGCTTGTTCTCCTGAGAGGCTGTGATCCAGGCCCCTTTCCAGTGCTGTGCACTTATGCCCCAGGCTGTTGCCCGAGGGTGCTGATGTCTGGGCAAGGAAGCTCTCCCGGGACTTTCTATGATTCCAATTCTCTTTTCAGACAAACCTTTCATGATCATCACTGAGTACATGGAGAATGGAGCCCTGGACAAGTTCCTGCGGGTAGGTGTGCTTCCTTGCTTGTGAACCGAGAGCTAGGAATGTAAGAGTGCAGTCGATTAACTGATAAGCAAAAGCTCGTGGATTAATGCTATAGACTACATGCATTTCCCCTGCCTCCCCTTCCCCCCCCCCCTCCCCAAGTAAAATGTTTTAGCGGGCTGGCCAGCAACCCAACTCAGTTCCGACTCGCGCTGGTTCTGGGAGCTCAGCCCCACCTCTGTGGACAGGGGCTGCTACCAACCCAGGCTACTGCCTCTGTATTAGAGGCAGCAGCATGGGGCGACAGGCAGCCGGTCCAAGAGGGGAGCTGGTTTTTAAACTGGCTCTTCTCATGGACCAGCTCCTGCCTGCCACCACATGCTGCTGCCTTTGATACAGAGGCTGCAATGCAGGGTAGCAGGGGGCTCCTCGGGAGTGGGACCGGAGCGCACTGGCTGCTGGCGCCACCCCCAGGGACTATAGAATAGTCGAGTAACTGATAAGAATTCACGAGGTTAATCAACCTTTCAATTAACCAATATTTAACATCCCTACCGAGGGCATGATTCAGTCCTAGCCAGGCCCATCTGCTTGAAAGGGACAATGTCAAGAACTGCAGGCCACACCTCAGATTTAGGTTGTGTCCAATAATAAGGAAAGGAATGACTGAGCTTTTTCAAGTCTCAGAGGGGTGGCTGTGTTAGTCTGTAACATTAAAAACATTGAGTAGTTCTGTGGCGCCTTAGGGTATGTCTAGACTACATGGCTCCATCGACGGAGCCATGTAGATGAGGTTTCTAGACATAGGGAAATGAAGCCGCGATTTAAATAATCGCCGCTTCATTTACATCAAAATGGCTGCCGCGCTGTGCCGATCAGCTGTTTGGCGGCACAGCACGATTGTTGACCGCGGAGCGTCCAGACTATCGCGCTGTGCCGCCAAACAGCTGATCGGCACAGCGCGGCAGCCATTTTGATGTAAATGAAGCGGCGATTATTTAAATCGCGGCTTCATTTCCCTATGTCTAGAAACCTCATCTACATGGCTCCATCAACGGAGCCATGTAGTCTAGACATACCCCTTGAGACTAACATATATCATGAGCTTTCGTGGGCAAAACCCACTTCCTCAGATGAACTGTACTATGTGTATATATTGTTAGTCTCTAAGGTGCCACAGGACTACTCATTGTTTTTCAAGCTTTTTCAGTTCTGCTGTGGTTGTAAACTTGTGTAGGGATGAGAGTTTATGAAACTTTGCCCTCAGCCTTTGGATCCCTGGCATCTCCACCCTGGACTAATGCATCCCAGCTGGGAAGTGAATCTGACAATTCTGACCAACCTAAATCCACGTCTGGAGCTGGGCAAAATGCAAAATAACGGAGCAGCACCAGTGAGGCAAAATCCATGGGGTTGTCAGAATGCTCCTGATCTGAATCATGGGAGTTGGAACCCAAGGAAGGGAATTGGCTGTTTAAGATTTTTTTTTTTTTAACCACAACTTAATAAGAAAAAGAGCCGGACTGTCTAACCCAGTGTGCTTCAATATTGTTTGCCCAGCAACCCACAACCCAGCATATCCCACAATCCTTTGCAGGTGCAATGAGAGGACAGTCAAGCCTAGACTTGCATGCAGTGTCCTGTATGGGAGTCAAGCCCATAATTCCTAGGTTCTGCCTGGGCTTGAAAGATCTCCCAGCCCTCGATTTGTGCCAGTGGCCGTGGCCTTGCCCCCCTCTTCCTGCCCCATTGTTGTGGTGTGTGGATGGGCAGCCACTCTCTAACCCAGAGGTGGCTGCATTCCAGCTGCATGGCATAGACACGGTGCGGGACATGGTCTGGGCTCAAGGAGCCCTGTAAATGGGAGATGGTAACAGGAGCATTGAGCGTGCAGGGAGGTCGTGTGGGCCAAGCACTTACCATCCTGTGCACATCTCTTCTCGCCACACAGGAGAAGGACGGTGAGTTCTGTGTGATCCAGCTGGCGGGCATGCTGCGGGGCATCGCTGCAGGTATGAAGTACTTGGCTGATATGAACTACGTGCACCGGGACCTGGCTGCCCGCAACATCCTCGTCAACAGCCAGTTGGTCTGCAAGGTGTCCGACTTTGGCCTGTCCCGTGTCCTGGAGGACGATCCCGAGGCCACGTACACTACCAGTGTAAGTACTACTTGGCTGGGCTGGCCTGCCTGCCCTGCTCTGCTCTCCCAGGGTGTCTTCTGTGGTGGGGAGACTGCATCCCCCTGCTACTTAAATGCCCCGCCCTCTCTGTCAAGGCCCCTCCATCCCAATTTGCAGCCCTTCCTGCCAGGCCAAGCTTTGGCCCCACCCAGGCAGCTCCCCAGACCAGAGCTCTCCCATCCATAAGAGGCTTCAGGGCAGACGCTCTAGCCCCATGCTTGGGGGGCCCCATGGGGTTCAGGGTGGCCTGGGGAACTACCAGGGAAGCAGCTTCTGGGCCTGTCCCCAAACTCACCAGCAGTGGGGGCCATGGAAAACAGAGTGACCCCGCCCTGGCCACCTGCTTGCTTCACTGCGGTGGTGAGAAACCAAGCTTCCCAGCCCCAGCCGCTCTGCTGCGGCAAGCGACACGGAAAGGAGCCAAGCTCAAGGGAGTGCAGCAGGCTGAAGCCAGGTCACACTGCTTCCCACCACTGTGGTGACTGCAGGGCGGGGGGCACTCTTGCTGTTGGCACAAGGGCCCGATAACCCCCTGGGCTGCATTGCTGGGGGTACAATAAGGGACAGGAAGAGGCAGGGCCTGGGTGGGGGGAGGAGGGAGGTTTATCGGTTCCAGTTAACTGGTTGGTAGGAGCTGGAGCAGTCCATGGCGGGCCTGACCCAGCCCCACCACTGGCTGGCCAGAGAACTCCTTGTCCGTGGTGGGCCTGGCCCTGACCCCTGCCAGCCAGCTGGAGCAGCCTTCTCCATGCTGCACAGACAGCAAGGCCAACTGCGTGATTCTTGCAGGGTGGCAAGATCCCCATCCGCTGGACGGCCCCAGAAGCCATCTCCTACCGGAAGTTCACCTCGGCCAGCGATGTGTGGAGCTACGGCATAGTCATGTGGGAAGTGATGTCCTATGGCGAGCGGCCCTACTGGGAGCTCTCCAACCATGAGGTGAGCGCTGCTGGCTGGGCACGGGGTGCGGGGCACAGCTGGCCTGACTGCAGCCTGCCAAGCTCCCCGGGAATGGCAGCTGTGCCCCATGCACTGCTGTTCACTGTGCATACTGCCTGAGTGCTGATAGGGCAACAGTCTGGGTGTTGAAGGGACCTGGTGGGAAGTTAAAAAGCCTGCGTGTCTCTGCAGCCAGCCATCACTCTTCCTGAGGGGCCTGGACATGACTGGAGGCCTGGCTGGAGACACAGGGAGGAGCCCAGGACAGGACTCCAGCCCGGCTTGGTTGTGAAACACTGTCCTGTCTGATGGCCCTTTGAGGCCCATGTGAAAGTCACCGGGGGCCCAGAGTTCCAGGGACAGGGGTCTCCAGGACAGAGCCCACCCTTATGGCCTGCAGTCAGTTGTTGGGCTGTGAGCACGAAGCTCCTTGTTTGGGCCAGGGACACTGCACAGGGACACTTGCACTGTTGTGAGCCTGGTAGCACTGTAGTACCGCCACCTTGGGCATCCGGAATGGGTGCGATTAACATGGCCTTCCTAGGAGCCCTCACGATGGCAGGATGAGACCCCCTTATGGAGCAGAGCCCTGGGCTGTACCATCACAGCCAGGGCGGCGACTCCAGGCCCAGCCCTGGTGTGGTCTGACCAAGGTGGCCGTTCCCAAAGCAGGAGACAAGGAGATGCTCCCACTTCACAGGGGAGTTTATGGGCGAGCCAAGGGTGGGCTCCAGGCAGAGTCTGCCTGCTGTGAGCAGTGTTTGCCTTGCCTGTGTGTGGGAGCGGTGCCTCTGATCTGCCGGCCACGTCCCTCACCTCTCTGCATCTTCCTCGGCAGGTCATGAAAGCTATCAATGAAGGCTTCCGGCTGCCTGCTCCCATGGAGTGCCCCTCTGCCATCTACCAGCTGATGATGCAATGCTGGCAGCAGGAGAGAAGCCGCCGGCCCAAGTTCAACGACATTGTTAGCATCCTCGACAAACTCATCAGGGCCCCTGAGTCACTCAAGACCCTGGCTGACTTCGACCCCCGGTAGGCAGCTGGCTGCCAGCCCCTTGTCCAGAGCCCCCCCGCAGGGCCTGGCCCAGGTTCAGCCAGGGATTCCTCTGGTCACAAACCAGTGCCGCAGATGCAGCTGTTCCGAGCCGTGTGCAGCCAGCCTGATAGCAGGGGCTCAAGCAGTGCTGGGTCCCAGAGGAGGCAGAGCAGCTACCAAGCCCTGCTGGCTAAAGGAGATGGTGTCTCCGCGCAGCCCTGACCAGCAGGGCTGACCCCGCAGCCAGAGCTGGGCTCAGGGTGCCATTGTCCCAGGGCACTTGTTGGCACTGGCAAAAGGCTGTTGCGGGGGGAACGTGAGCTCCTTGGGGTTGGGGACGTGCAGGTGGTGTTACTGGGCAGGGCTGCCAATGGGCTGTGCCAGGGGCAGGACTCAGATCAAGCACAGGGCATGCAGGGCCGAACTCATCCCTGGAGTCAGTGGGGCCGGGGCTCTTTTGGCTTCTCTCCCCATCACACCCTGTAATGGTCCCCTGGAACCTGAGCTCTTGTGAAGCTTGGTCCCAAGCTGGCCCTGTGGGCCTGGGCCACCTGACCGTCTCCCAGCAGAAGGGTTTGACCCGTTGGTCCCTCACGTCAAAGCAGATGGGCCCATTGAGTCTCCCCCAGCTAACAATGAGGGATAGTTAAAAAGCATTTAGCACTGGTCCAGCCTTTTGCAAATAGGGGGCAATTAACCCTCCCAACTGCCGTGCCCCAGGGAGCAGGGGTTGTTAGCCACAGCTCCTGCAGACAGACAGGGAAACTGAGGCACCGCTCAAGCTCTTTATCCAAGGTCTCCCAGCAAGCTGGTAGATTAGAAAGTCAGGGATCCTGTCTCCTGGCCCTGTGTTCAGTTGATTAGGGCATGCCGTCCACTCTCCAGCCCTGACTCGTATGTCTGTAGCTCAGCGCCCCTCCCGTGGGGTTTGACGCCTTTGAGGTGAAAGGGAGAGAGATGGAAACATGTCCCCCTAGTGGAGGGGAGGTGTGGGTCTCCCTGCACAGGGGGTGTGTGCGCATGCTGGGAGAGGAGTGTGCTTAGAGCTCAGCCCATCTCCTTGCGGCTATGTTACCCATGTGGCTCATAGAGGAGGAAGTGGCTTCTGGCATTCCCCCTTGGTTGAACTGTCCTGGGGGTGCAGGAGAGGGCTCCAGCCCTGCTGCCCTGCCCAGGGATCTGGGACGCTAACATCTGGGGCTTTGTGTCCTGGCAGGGTGTCCATCCGCCTGCCCAGCACCAGCGGCTCAGAGGGCCTCCCCTTCAGGACTGTGTCCGAGTGGCTGGAGTCCATCAAGATGAACCAGTACACGGAGAACTTCCTGTCGTGCGGCTACAACGCCATTGAGAAGGTGGTGCAGATGAGCAACGAGTGAGTCACGCTCCCCCATCTCCCCGCTGCCTTTGCCTCACATCTGACCCGCTCGCTGGCAGGCCTCGCCTCAGCGTTTCCAGGGCAGGGCTGTGGGCTGATCCGCGCACCCTCTGCCCATGCGCATCTGACAGCTCCCCACAGGCCAGTGCTCCCCAGCTCCCCACAGGCACCCACTTCCCAGAGTGCCTGCTTAGTGTCCTGCCCGGGTAGGGCAGGGCCTGGGCATTCCCACACAGGTCAGATAAGATGGGCTCCAGCGGGCACCTCCTGAGAGCCAGATTATCTCTGCCTGCGGCACTCCGAAAGGAGCCAAATCCCCCCGGCTCTTGACGCCCCGTCAGTCTGATCTTTGCCAAGGACCGGCTGCTGAGGGCCGGTCACACCAACACCCGGAGCCTAGGAGGGGGTGAGAGCTCTAATGCAGGGCCACACTGGCCACCGGAGTGCTCCCTTGGACTGGGTACCTAGGGCCACCAGGCTGAGGCCCTCTGAGCTGTTCGTCTTATCTCCGGGGCAAAGCTGTCCCTTCCCCCCTGCCCCCACTTGGCACCATCTGGCATCCCCCCCTCCCACAAGATGCTATCAGCTGTGCCTGCTCAGAGGGAGGCTGGGGGCACATTCTAATTACCCCCAGGGACTTTGTCTTTTTCCAATGCTCCCAGCTCTGGCTGGCCCTGGAAAAAGGAGGCCAGGCCTGGGGATCCGAGCCCAAAGCTTCCGTGTGGCATTGCGCTGTCCTAATTACTGCCCCCTCCCCTCTCTGCATGGCCGCTGTCCCAGCTGGTCCAGGTGTAGGCGCTAGGTGCCAGGGCACGGCAGGGCAAATGAGCCCCTTTGGGCTCTCTCTTTCTTAGGAGTTGGTGGTTTCAGCTCAGTTTTGCCCCCTGCCTTCCCTGCTCCCCATATCCTGGCCTGAATTCCCACAGCCCAAGGGCTGGGTTCCCAGCAGAACCACGGGAAGCTATGCCTTTCTCTGTGCTAGGACCCTGCTCGGAGTCACCCCGAAGGGAGCAGCCCTACCCCTGCCTTCAAATCCTCATTCCCAGGAAATAGCAAGCCCCCAAGCTGCCTGGGTTAAATATAGCCTGTGTAAACAGCAGGGCTGGCTGGCCGCTGGACAGGCTGGGAACCCAGGGGAGCACCCGGGGAGAGCTACAGAACATCATGTTCCCTATGCAAAGCTGGCTCAGCCCAGCCTGAGAGAATCCTCTTCTGCTGCCCAGCCTGGGCAGTCTTTGCCAGGCATCGGGCTGCTGAGGGCCTCACACCAGCACCTGGAGCCTGGGAGGGGGCGAGAGCTCTAATGCAGGGTCACACTTGCCACTGGAGTCCCTCTTTGGACTAGGTACGTAGAGCCCCAGGCTGAGGCCCTCTGAGCTGCTTGTCTAATCTCCAGGGCTGCCTGCTCTAAATGCAGAGGAGGCAGTGTGGTCAAGTGGCTAGGGCACTGATGTGGCACACAGAAGACGTAGGCTCAAGTCCCAGTTCTGCCACTAGCCTGCTGGGCAAGTCAGTTTCCCTCTCTGCCCTAAGCAGTTCAGGACAAGAGCTGACCCTGATGCTGGAATTCTGATGGGGCCTCTCTGTGTTCTTAGGCTGCCAACCATGCTGGGAGGAATTGGCCCATCTTCGGACCTGGCTGATTGTTGGGTTGTCCTTCAGTGTCTCCAGGGAGGCAGCATTGCCTAGTGGCTAGAGCACAGGGCAGGAGTTGGGGGGATTGGATCTGCCAGGAAGCACCGCCATGCCTGTGCTGGGTTCCCCAGTGAGGACTCAGTGCCCTCTGTGGAGGGCCTTCAAACATGCTGTGGAGCAGAACAAGACACATTTCCCTTGTTACTTAACCTGGGGAGGTGTGTGGAGCTGCCTGTTTTCTCCACTGGCCTTGGCCTAGCCCACAATGATGTCTCAAGAGGTCCTGTCAGAGCACGCACCCTGCAATTAATTGGCTTTACGGGATGGGGAAACAAGGGAGAGGCTCATTAACAGAGAGGCTGCTCTGCCCTCCCTGTATTGTTCAAGCGCTGGGGCTGCCAAAAGGAAGTAGTGTCAGGAGAGGGCATGAGAGAGATTCTTTCAGCTTCAGCTGGGAACACAGAGCTTCTCCCAGAACCTGCTTGAGTCTGGGAATCTTCCCCTTGGCTTCAAGTTGGGGCATCGGCCACTGGCTTCAGGGAAGGATTCAGGCTGGGTTGGGGGGAAGAAGAAGTCAAGAGAATGGGGAAGAAGAGCAGGGGGAGGTCATGTTGAGACAGTAGAGAGGCCATTCCTCAGTGGTGATCACAAGGGGTGGGGTTGTCTCCTTGGTCCTGAGGCCAACTCAGCACCATCTGTTGTGTAGTTTAGGGCAGCCTCAAGGCTGCTCTCAGCTTTGCCCGTTGCCTGTGACCTTGCGGGGCTGCTGCACCAGACTGGGAGGCACTCCAGCCATGCCCCCTTTTCCCTGGCCGTGCCCCACACACTTGGGCTGCCAGGTCAGCTTTCATGGCTGCTTGGTAAATGAGCCCTCCCCTCCTCCCCCCCCCCCGAGAATACCAGTTGATCACATTGTGGAGATCAGTTCAAACCAGCTTGTACCGGAAGGGCCTTGGCATTACGCCTGCTTCTGGCATCAGCACGTGGTGGTAGCGCCTGGGCCCTTCTGGCCTGCTGACATTGCCCTTTGCCTTTTTGCTTCCTAGTGACATTAAGAGAATCGGGGTGCGCTTGCCGGGTCACCAGAAACGCATCGCCTACAGCCTGCTGGGGCTGAAGGAGCAGGTGAGCACCGTTGGCATCCCCATCTGAGCTGGCGCCGGCCCGGAGCCAACCTCGCCCCCTGCGGGGAGACGGAATCGCGGCAGGAGAGAGAGGGACACTCGGTGGCCGTGCAAACCGGGAAATACTTGAAGTGGAGAATTGAAGTGTGCTTGGCATTGCCCCCTTGCCGTGAGCCGCTGAGGACACCTGGCCAACAGCCCCAGGCAGACTGAATGGCAGTGCCCAGAGCGGAGTCAGCCAGTCACTCCTGCCACCCTGTACCCACCATTACGCCTCCAGAGCATGCACTGTATTTATTGCTGCAATTATTGTGATTATTCTTGCGTGCCTGGAAACTGCAGCTGCTGTGCAGTGTTAACTGACTCCAGGAAGAGGTGCTAGACCACAGCCCCTTCTGAGGAAACCCCTGGCTCTCTTTGGCCAGGGCACCAGCCGCCACCCTTGGAAAGTGGCCCCCAGCGCTCCAGCTGCACAGCCTCACACCCGGCAGGTTCCTAGCTGGGGCCGAACAAATGCCTTCTTCCACCTGCTGCCTGGCCAAAGCAGAGGGGACTCCTTGTTCTAGTTCATTCCCTCCTCCGCTGACCCTCTCCTGACTGTCAGGAGTGTGTGGATTTTCCCGAATGGCCTCCGTTCCTTTCCAAGCCCCCTTCTAGACAGAGGCTGGGCTGAGACTTTGCTGTGACAAAGCGACATTGATTCTTCCTTTGCTCTTTATAAGAGGATGAAGATTTATGGTAAATAAAATGATGCCATTTAAACTTCTAAACAACCGAGCTTCCAGCTGTGGGGCAGAGACGCTGCTCTGGGACTGGTGTTTGCTTTTTAAGCAACTGGCTGAATCAGGGACCTTTCTCTAAGTTGTTTTTGCTTCGGTTGGTGCCACAAGAGACGGGAAGATGCCAGTGCCTTAAATGTGACATTCCCCTGGTAGCGAGTGAAGTGGCTTTGCAGATAATGGGTGAGAGCTGTGCCTCAAGGTCATGTAATCATTTTCCTCCTCTATTTATTCTTCCACTCCTCTCCCCGCCCTCTGCTCCTTTGCGTCTCACAAGACGCCCTTTGCTAGTCTGCCAGTGTTGAACTTTTTTTAATGTAATTTATTATATTTTTTTATATTTATTGATGGAAATCAAAGGCCTTTTGTGTTTTCTCAAAATTGCTGTTCAGATTAAAACCGCGGCCCGTCCAACGGAATTAAGTTTACTCGTGGTTTCCAGGAAAATTTGTTCTGTGATTTAAATAAAATGTGTGGGTTTTTTTTTTTTTTTTAAACAACTTTCCACTGAGCCTGCACTCTTGCGTGGAGCAGGGGACAAGCCAGGTATACTTTCTTGGCTGCATACCATTAGGAGAATTGATTCAGCAATACATAATGACCCATTGCTTGGGGCATCAGCTGGAGCTGACCATGTAGCTTCTAGTTTCACTGTGCCTTCAGTGGGACTTTTGTACTTGCTGATGTCAAGCCCGGAGTTAAGGGAGCTTTCCAAACAGTAGCTCTGGTCCAGAAGCAGGGAATAGGTAGACGGAGAGAAACTGGGCTCAGGGGAACTATGGGGAGGCACTAGAAGACAAGAGATGTTCAAATGGAGCTAGCCTGTGTCCACATTAGAGCTGAGGAGTTGTACTCATTCCAATTTTGCTCTACATGCCACTGTGGCAGGCCACTTTCAATTAACAGCAGCATCACACTTGGGCCACCAGGTCTGACTCAGGTGATGCTGCCAGGCAGACAAGCTGACCTGCCCTTGGTAAATCTCTCCTGGGGTTCTTTGGGCATTGGAACCCAAGGCAGCAGCAGCAGGAGGGGGGCAAGGCTGCCCTCTCTGGAAAGAGGAATGGGGGGCACACACCACAGGTTTTGGGCTTGTGGACACCCAAAAGCTATATCACTTGAAGTGAATATAATGTAATGGATGTAAGGATTGAATCCTACAGGTGTGCAATGCATGCAGCAGGATGCTGCTAACCAGTGCAGCTAGTCCTAGATGGGCAGGGGAATAAACCCTGCTGGGATAAAGCACTTTGGTAGTGATTTGGTAGTGATCCACACTAGGTGTTGTACCGATGTAAGGATCAGTAAAATCTCTCCCACTCCCGGCCACATGGCAAAATCTCTGCATTGTCCACAGGGGGTGATTGGCTTTTATGTGGGGTAATTTTCAAATCACATGGTTAGCCATGGAGCCCTCGCACGTGTGTGCGAAAGGTTCCTGAGCTTGCTGTAACATAGCACTGGGTTAAACTGCACTTCATTACACAGTCCGGCTCATGCCCAACGCATTCGCCTGCTTTGGAAATGAGTCCTGTGGAGCACATCTCCCCTCCGTGTAGACAAGCCCCTTGCCAGTGTGGGAGCTGTTGAGCTCCCTGGCAGGTCAAATCCAGTCGGTGCCAGCTCAGCCAGGGCTCATTGCATATGTAGGGGAGCTCCTAGGGTTCCACTCAGCCCAGGTGGGTGGTCAGACACCTCCTCGGTGTGACTCCCACGGGAGAGTCACTCTTCAGACCAGACAAGAAGAGGCTGGCATAGGCTGGGTAGCCTGGGCAGTGGCAGGGTGGCAGAGAAATCATTGTGTTCCTCTCCCCTCTCCTTCCCCCCCCCCCCCCCGCCTGGCTCAGGTGAGGCCCCCATGCAGCTCTGTGCCTGCAGCAGGGTTGCGTCAGTGCTGATTTTACGGAGCCAGGCACCAGCCCATTCCCCCTTGCGTGTCCCACATGTTCCCAGAGGTGTCTGTAGGTTGCTGGCTGTGTGGGAACGGGTCTGTGCTTGCAGCCGCAAATTGGCTCTGCTAGCCACCCAAGCCAGTTCTTAGGCCGTTAGTTGGGATTTTACAGAGGCAGGCAAAGGAGATTTATTTGCACGGCTGAGCCCGGCTTAGTCAGCAGCGTCATCCTGAGATTGCAAAACTGCCTCTAAAGAATTGTGCTCGAGCACTGTGTACAAATCAGTCCAGCCCCACTCTGAATGCTCCTAAAGGAGCCCCGGGGGCTTTGCACACGAGGACTCGGCCAAAGCCTGTTCCCATAAGGATGGCTCCCAAATGACAGTTACAAGATAAAACTGGAAAGGCAAAGGGCCCGGGGAAGAGCGTTTCCTGCGCACAGAAGCACATGCAGCTTCCCAGCATGAGACTTTGCAGAGTTCTGGCAGCAACGTGTGGCAAGGACTGACTAAGATGGTGGTAGTTTCATGGGGTAAGTTTAATGACAAGTTGAATGGCACAAAGGGACCAATCAATTAACCTGTGAGCTTCCAGGCCAATTAATAGGAAGCAGCCTTTTTCACTCGGCTGCACTACAGGCTGGCAGTTGAGGGTGCAGCGTCCTAGTCCCAATTCGGGCCCTGAGCTGCAATGGAGCTTCGGTGCCTAACTCCCATTAAATCCCTTGGAGTTAGGCTCTAACTTCCATTGAGGCTGAAGCCCTCTGCCTCTGACATAGGCAAGTCAGTGGCTCTGCATGGCTGCCTTCTGTCAAAGGGGCCACACTGTGGTTCTACCCTGAGCGGATCTAGCCACGCTAAGGCAAGCACCGTGGTTCCAAGCGGATGTGCTCTCTCCAAACCAATGTCTGCCTAAAGCAAGCAGGAATGTAACCTCGCCCAGCCTGCCAAGAGCTCTCGAGTTAGTGTCCCTTGGCTGGAGGAGCTGCATTGCTCCCAGAGCCTCGGCCTGGATTGTTAACCAGAAGCAATTCAATTAGGCTCGGATTCCACCTTTAAATTGAAGCCTGGTTCAGAGATGGCAACCAAGCAGTGTTGGCCTTGCTGAGCTGTTCCCTGTTGGTGTGTCGGGCCAAGAGTTCTGGCTCAGCCCTGAGCATCTTCCCTCCTCAGCCTGTCGTTCTTTTCAAACCCAAGCATCTCATCTAATCGTGGGATAAACGATGGGTTCAAAATTCAATTATCGTGCTGAGCTCTGGTTTCCGGGTGGCTTGGCCTTTCTGCAAGTGGGGAGGGAGGTGGGAGGCAGCTAAACACAGACCTTTTTTGCTGCTTCAAAACCAAGAAAAATAAATCCATCATCTATTGCATTCCTCCAAATAATGGAGGGGGAGGGGAGAAATCCCTTGGCGAAAGCTGTTGATATGGAAAGGGGAACCAAACCACTGGGGCTATGTCTACACTTGCAGCTTCTTGCACGAGAAAAATGCAAATGAGGCTAAGCATGGAATATCGCCGAGCCCCATTTGCATACCTAATGAGCCGCCTTTTTTGCAGAAGAGGCTCTTGCACCAGAGGGAGCTGTTTACACTGCCCCTTCTTGCGCAAGGAAAAACCCTCTTGTGCAATGCCGTTATTCCTGAAAATAATCGGCATAGTGGCATTACGCAAGAGGGGTTTTCTTGCACAAGAAGGGGCAGTGTAGACAGCTCCCCCTGGCACAAGAGCCTCTTCTGCAAAAATGGCAGCTCATTAGGTATGCAAATGAGGCTTGGTGATATTCCACACTTAGCCTCATTTGCATATTTCTCACACAAGAAGCTATGAGTGTAGACATAGCCTGGCTGTTTCACAGATCTGTGGATGGTGGGATCAGAAGGGACCATCACAGTCATCTAGCCCGGCCTCTGTTCCGAAAGACCCTCAATCAGCGATTCCTCCAGCAGGCCCAGACCCGGTGACTGAGCTAGAGCAGATCATCTGGAGCTGATTTGAAGATGCCTCTTGAGGGAGTTGCCAATGCCCATGTAAGGGAGTTGGCCTAGTGGTGAATTACGCTCACTAGAAATTTGCATTTAGGCCTAGTCTGACTTCTACTCCCAGCCACTGGCGCTGGTTCTGTCTTTGTATGAGCCCTTGCCAGCCAAGACTCCTGGGATTTCAGCAATAAAAGGGTGGGGCAGAAGAGCCTTCCAACTAGGAAGTGCCATAAATCTTTCCCCCACATCGTTCAGTGGGGACTCCCCACCATGCTACCTTCTCCAGCAGCCAGGTCCCTGTTGGCTGAGCTAGAGGAGAATCTGGTGTGTGTCTGTTCACAGCACAGGGCTTAGGACACAGCAGCACAGCTCTGCTTCCAAGCAGCTGCATCCCTGCACGAGGGAAGGAGCCTGCCAGTATCTTGCTGATGTCACAGTCGTGGTGCTTCAGTCCTTACTGGGGGGGCTGCAGGCTCTCTCCTCTCCCCCCCCCCCAACTTTGATACATGGCTACGCAGAGTTGCTAAGTTGCAGCATGGGCATTGGTGTGGAACATGAGTTCAGCAAAGGAGAGGGCCCCTGGAGCAGGGAGTGGGGATTTTTGTTTACAAACAGAGGCAGGGCGAGTAAGATATGAAAGGGCTGGTTATGGCTTGGAAAGAAGGAATCCCTCAGGAGGAGGTGGAGGTGGTGCCAAGATCAGGGAACTCTGCTGAAATAACAGCCGAGCCCTCTGAGCCAGCATTACAGTCAGAAAAGAGGAGATGTGAGGGCAGAGGTGAAAAGAAGGGGTTAAACCCAGGGAAGGTCAGCAGTGCAGAGAGACGTTCCCACTCTCCCTGGGGTACTTATGTGCCCCATCACCATAGTGTGTGAGCACCTCACAGGGACTCACCTATTGCTCCTGGACAGGATGGCTGGGATAGTAAGGTGGGAAGTGGATAGTTACTGAGCACATGTGAATGTCTCTGAGGGTGTGTCTAGACTACAGGGTTTTGTCGACAAAAGTGGACTTTTGTCGACAAAACTATACCTGTGGCTACACTGCCACTGAGTTCTGTCGACATAACGTTGACAGAACTCAGCAGTTTTGTTGTTGGCTGTAAACCTCATTCTACGAGGAATAACGCCTTTTGTTGACAGAGTTCTGTCGACAGAAGGCGTTATTGCATCTACACTGTCCTGTGCGTCTATGCTGTCAAAGCGGCTTGCTTTGTCAACAGAACTGGATGTAGTCTAGATGCTCTTTGTCGACAGAAGCTTTGTCAACAGTATCTATCGACAAAACTTCTGTCGACAAAAGCCTGTAGTCTAGATGTACCCTGAGTGAAGGTGCTTCACAAGAGAAGTTTTACTTGATTAAGGGCTAGAAGATCTGACCCTCCGTAGTGCTTTCAAGACAAAGAGATGCCCAGAGCTCCTGGACCTGCGTATTTTCCTCTCCTGCCTGCCGTGGCCCTGAGATACCTCAGAAGTATCTTTTTTTTTTTTCTCTCAATTTTAAGATATGGAATTGTCTTGGAGTTTGGGTTTAAACATTCTCCAGGGAGCACTGTGACTTAGTCACTGCAGTGTGTGTTTCTGAGCTGCCTGGAGAGTCACTAGCCTTTAAACAGCTGATGTAGCAGTGTTGCCAACTCTCACGAGTTAGTGATGAGTTTCAAGGTATGTCTACACTAAAGAGTTTTATCAGAAAAAACGGCCATTTTTCCGACAAAACTTGCAGAATGTCCACACTGCAATCGTGTTCTTTCGCAAGTAAATCGAAAGAACAGTGGGGTTTTTCCAGTATTGGTAATCCTCATTCTACGAGGAAAAAGCCTTTTTGCTAAAGAGCTCTTTCGCAAAAAGGCGTGTGTGGATGTGGAGGAGGGTTTTTTGTGGAAGAAGGAGGCCTCCAGGAAAAAGCACAGGTTCCCTGGTGGCCGCTCCATTACAACTCTATAGTTCCTGTCTCCTGGCTCCTCTTGAAGCTGCAGGCACCCTGGACAAGCCTTGTGGCAGGAAGCTGGCTTCAGAGCAGCACCCTGACTGCGTGGCTCTCCCTGCCACAGATATTTGGAGCTATGTCCGCACCTCAAGCCCCCCACGAACCTCCTGGCACTCACCGGGAGCAGCCCCAGGAGTCCCTGGACCCACCCAGGGGGACGAAGAGGCATATCCTGTCCTGCTCAGGCCCAGAGATCCAGTCCCTCCTCAAGCTGTGGGGCAAGGAGGAGACATTACAGCAGTGTTTCTCAACCTTTTTTTATAAAGTACCCCTTTTTCAAAAACAAATTTATAAGTACAGTAATTCCTCATTTAACACTATAGATATGTTTCAGAAAATGATCGTGTTAAATGAAAACATGTTATGCAGGGTCAATTTTCCCATTGAAAATAATGGAAAAGGTGGAGGTTGCATTTCAAGTGGTATCTGTTGGGACCAAGACATAAGGTTGGGGGAGAAAGGGGACTGGGTTACAGCAGGGAGGGGAGGTGTTTGGCTCTGGGGAAGGGAAGGGGAGGAGAGGGGAGGGGGATTGGGTTGGGAGTATGCCCCTGTGACGGGTCTGCCGGGACCCGCATTGCGTCCAGCGAGGGGGGGGGGGGCCGGCTGCCGGGGAATGGCGCCGCGAGCGGCGAACCCTCTGTCGCTTTGCAAGGAGGTGGGGGAAGCCCCGTGCAGCTACCGGCAACAGGCTGGCTGGGGAAATCGTGTTATTCCAGGGACGGCCGTGTAATTCAAAAAACATTCCTTAAAAAAAAATCGTGCTAGCGTGAAAACGTGTTAAGCGGGCACATGTTAAATGAGGAATTACTGTACCCCCCCCCCCCCCCAGTACCTACAGTTTTCAGATACACAAATTTTTTTTCTACTGTTGCAACACATTTGTTTAAACAACTTAATAGTAGCCAGGTGGGAGATGAAATTTTTGGTGTAAAAAGTACAAAAATAATAAAGTGCTGTAAAACTTAAAACAAAAATTCAGTTTTCTCCAAATTTAAGTTGTGTTGACGCACCCCTCCAGAGTTCTCTCCAGTACCTCTAAGGGTACTCGTACCACTGGTTGAGAAACACTGCATTACAGGATGCCCGGGCCAAGCATTGCAGTGCCGACAGTTATGGCTGGATGGACGCGTCCCTAGCGGAGCATGGACATCCATCCCCGAACTATGGAACAGGTCTGGAGTAAGGTGAAAGAACTCTGCCAGGGATATGTCCGGGCTACAGAGCGCAGCTCGCACTCAGGGTCAGGACCCCACACCTGCCCCTATTACCAGGAGCTGCACCAGAGCCTGGGGGGTTGGGAAACGTCTTCCCTACCCATTCTGGTGGACTCTGGGGTTGAGACCCTCATCATTGTCCAGTTGGAGGGTGCCCTGGAGGAGGAGCAGGAGCGCCAGGGCCAGTTGGCCTTGGCAGAGGAGGAGGAGGAGATGGGCACCGTGACCCTCTCCCTTGAGCCAGTTCCTGTGAGCCAAGATGTCTCCTAGGCCTCCTTGGATGCCTGGGAGGGATCTTCAGGTGAGTGGTCTCAATTTGTCACACTCTCAGGATGGAGGAGGTAGGCACACAGGGGGTGGGGGAAAAGTGTCGCTCGGGATGCTCAGGCTGCACGTCGTGCTGTTGTCTGTGCACGTGCAACCATGTGCTGCATTAGTGTGTGGCAAGTGGACACAGCAGGCAGCCCCTGAGCACACCCGGGATCCTGCTCCCAGGCTCAGGAGGCCAGACACATCCTGCCCCGTGGGTGTGTGAGGGGGTGAACCCCAGCTAGAAGCAGGCTAGCCACAAGGGCTCAGGCATGACCACACAGATGGAGGAGTTCCACACACAGCACACGGGCATGCCTGCACATGCGAGGCAGCAGCTGCTCCCACACACAGCTCAGTGAGCCACACCTGTGTGTGCGGACCCCAGGGAGGCCCAGGCTTGTCCCAACTCCTCTGCAGCCCATGAGGGGATCCCACTGTGGCCGGACACTTCCCTTGGCTGCTTGTCCGTGGGCCGAGGGGGGTGGGTGGGCAGCATGATCTTCTGGGCATGTCGGGGCCCCTGTGAGACAGGGCCTGCTGTGCAGGCCACACCTGGCAACCCTAGCAAAGGTGCACAGGCCTAATTTCCCGCCAGGAGCTTCAGCAACCAAAACGTGATCAGCTACGTAAGCCTGGTCAGGCCAATGCAATCTTTGGCTTGTCCCATGCTCGAGGGTATAAGCAAGGCTCCCCCCCAGGACATCTCTTGAGAGGACTTTCCAGGACGTTGTGCAAGAGCACTCTGCTCACATGTCCTGCGGCTCCAGCCTTCAAACCCTTTGGGCCATCCGCAGACTCCCTGGCCAGGCCCATGTGCTGTGACTTTCCCCAGGAAATGGCCAGCCTCCCCTCTTGCCCTGCACAGCAGAACCTCCTGGGGGGCATCAGTTTCCCAGCTGGCCAAGGGGCTTTCCCAGCCCTACCAGCCACCCGGTGGTACCTGAGGGCAGAAGACCAGCGGGAGACTGATTCCCGCCGGGCTGCAGTGCACTCCTATTAGAGGGCTCATTCAAGCCCAGCACTGCACGCAGATGACTGGATGCTCCATTTAGAGTCCCAGGGCCTTGGTTCCCTTCTCCCTGGGGCCGTGTCCCACCGGAGACAGCTCCCTGCAGCGTTCCTGGGGGAATGCTCCATCTCAGCTCCCTGCATGGCCCTGCCCCGGCCCCCAGAGCCTGGATCGCTGCCAAAAGGGGCTTAGTGGCAGAGGAGGCTGCAGGGGCCGGGCCAGGCCAGAACCACCCAGCCGGAGGGGCAAGAGGAGAGCAGAGAGAGGCCTTGCAAAGCTGCCCTGCCCTTTCTGGGCAATTGTTCTGGGACCCTCCCCAGCTCCCTGCCCACAGTCGCTCTTCCCCTCTGTAACTACTTGCTCTGCAGGCCCTGGAGGAAAGCAGGTTTTGCAGGACACCTGGGCTCTCGCTGTGACTGCCCCACTCTCTGGCTTGGTTTCCCCAGCTGTATGATGCAGGTGTTACATGTCAGCGCCCACCCAGCAGGGGCACAGGGTTCAGGTTGATAATAGCTCTGCAGTGCTATCACTGAACACCACTGGTACAAACAGCAAGAGACCTCAGCTCCTTATGCTCCAAAAGTCCAGGCCCCTGCTGCTTGAGCTAAAGGAGAATCTCCATCCCCCATGTGCAGTGTGAGGGCTATGACACACAGACCAGCACTTCAGAGTCCATTTGGTATTTGCCATCAGTGACGGATACTAGCCACACCTCGATAACTGCTGCAGGGGCCCATAAACATGCTCTGGGCCAGGGCAAGGCCCATGGATTGGTGCTGGGGGACCATGGCTAAGTAGGTCAGTGGCTCCACATGCCCCATCCCAGGAGTTCAAGCTCAAGGGGCGGGTGCAGCGGTTACACCAAGGGGGCCATGGCTGAAACTCTTGCTGCAGTGGGGCCAGTGACTCAGTCGTTGGGGGAGCAGCTGGAGCAAGACTGAGAAAAATGCCCATGCCCAGGGTCAAGCTCCAGCTCCTGACAGGGCGAGCAGAGAGCCCCCCCGTGTGGGTCCTGCTGCAGCTCCAGCACGGGGGCTGAGGCTCTGCCGGGCAGCCTGGTGCAGCAGGCATGCTGGGACAGAAAGGCTGGGCCAGTGAGCTAGTGGTCCCTCACTGCAAGGTGGGCAGCTACAGCCGTTCCTGTCCCCCACCCCACCTCCTGAGGCTGGTGCCCTGCACTGCTACCTGCCACCCGAGCTGTCTGCTACCTCCTCCTCCCCAGCCTTTCCCCATTTTAACACAGGGAGGGTGCTACTGACATTTTCCGAGCGCTGTGGAGGATATGGGTTAGCTATTGTTAATGCTGCAGTACAATGTAGGCCACTGGCCTTGTGGCACCACATCAGCCCCGGACAGGGCCCGCTCCTGCATTCTTTCAATGCATGGCTCCCTCGAAAGCCAGGGCCAGGTCATGTCCTCAAGGCTTCACAGATTCCAGGGATGCTTATTTCAGGCCACCCAACTGCCATCCCTCAAGCCCCCTGACAGCTCAGGTGGAGCTGAGATTTTTAAGAGCCTCCCATTCCCTGCCCACAGCGCAGCATGACCACAGCTATGCCCAGGCACATTCCATTGGGACCTAGCCACAATTGCAGCCTAACCCTCGAGCCACTTCATCTGCCACTGGCCTGGGCCATAGCAGAGAAAACAGCATTTAGCGGGTGGCCCAGCCAATATGCTGAGCCTGCATGCTTGGCGGGTGACTGGATCTTTTATTTTCGCTTGAGAAACATAGACCAACATTTTACTTAATGGGCTAGAACTGTCCTCTGAGAGCTATTGAAATATCCATTGTCACAGTTTAGCCCTCACAGCTCTGTCGGCATTCACCCTGCTGCAGCAACATCCAGGCTGGGATCTCAAAGCGCGTTGCCTTCCTTGAGTTAGCTTCACAAGTAGCTAGGGCTGGGAAGTAACTGAGTAATCTCGTCCCATTAGCCTCTGGTCGCTATCCGAAGGAAATCCGTCTTTTGCCCTGGGTGGGCAGGAAAGTTTGAACACCCCTGTGCTTAGAGTTGCCAGGTGTCTGGTATTGACCTGGACAGTCCAGTATTTTCGCCTCCTGGCTGGTAAAAAAAATTCAGAAAATACCAAACACCTAAACTGTCCGGTATTTTCTGATTTTTTTTCCCAGCCAGGAGGTGAAAATCCCAGGCGCTTACCTGGTTCCACAGGGGAGCTGTCTGGCCTGGAGCAGGGAGACAAGATGGCTTTTTTTAGGGCCAAAAAGCCTCAAAAGCATTTCTTAAAGGGGCCACACTGGGTTTTTTTTTTTAAATTTAAATTTTTTTTGCTTAATAACTTTGGTCTCCCCCTTTTTTTCTCAACAGAATTTTTTCCCTGTTTTTTTGAGGGGGGGAGGGGGCTCAGTATTTTTGGTTAAACCATCTGGCAACCCTACCTGTGCTAGAGGAGTCAGCGAAAGGAAATGTACCTGAAGCAAGTTTTTAAAAATATTGGGCTCAAAATCCACTTCACTGCTGTGACACTATTCGCTCACTTCTACAGCTCATCCCTGTGTTGCTAATGGGCCAAATCAGGACACAGACATACTCAATGTGGTGTAGTAAGTCAGCCATGATGAGACCACACACCTCTCCTGCTCCCTGACCCATGCTTGAAACACGCCAAACTTGGCTGCCTTTGATTTGTCAAGTTACCTGCTTCGATTTGTGTTATACTAGACATTGCGCTGATCAACTCCCCTCTGTACAAACATTTACCACCAAAAGCAAGCAGCCCACCAAGCTTACATGAGCTTCGCGCGCTGTCTCCCACCTCTGGTTCCCAGTCCCTTTGGTTTAATTCTCATCCAACTTGGTGGTTAGTTCTGTGTTTACTAAAGTGTCTGTGACAGATGTTTTCTTGTGCTGGGACCTGCTTTTAAACGAAAGGCCAACCCCTGGATTTGTCCCCTAGTAGGTTGTTTATTCCTGTTGTGGCTATTTTAGAGCTTTCCAAGCTCTCTGTGCTCCCAAGGGGTCGCACAGGAACGCAGGCATTGAGCAATATCATCCAGTCTCTACCAAGGACGCAGATATTAATGGCCAAGGAAGTGCAGCCCATGTCCTCAATGATCCTCATCGAGCACATTTCTGAGTGGTGATCCCACAACAATGGGCTTTTTGTGATGTCTGGAGGTGGGTCATGCAGCAAAAGGATACATCCAGCACCCAAAGTTTTCTTTTGACGTGTCTTTAACAAATAGACTGCGGCAGACACTGAAATCCGCCCCGGTCAGGGACTTGCTCAAGGGGACACAAGAAGGTTGTGGCAGAGTCAGGAACTGAGCCCAGGTCCATGCCTTCCTCCTTGGTCTGTGCTGAGGCTGAGAACATGCCTGTGTTCTCATCAGTTTCATGCTGGATCAGCACCACAGACTTTGCTGTCCTCCACAGGATGGGCTCGGCACCAGCTCCCCCACCTTCTGCCCTCTGCGGCCCTGCCTTGGCCCTGCCTCTGGGTCAGAGGAGCTCAGGCTCCGCAGCCCCATCTTGCTGCGTGCTGAGGCAAGTGGCATTAGCTGGGAGGGGGCTGGTCTCACCCGCTTGCTTCACACTGGGGATGTCTGACGCCAGAGATGCTCAGTAACCCTGCTGGCCTGGGCTGCCACTGACCCAGGGCCAAAAGCCCTATGTCGCCCACTGCACATTCCTGGCATTACTCAGACTCAAGGAGCTGCTCCCTGGCAGTGGGAAGCAAGCACTGGGCCAAATCCCTCCCTGGTGCCAATGGATTTTTCCCCTGGAAGAAACTGGCCCAGTTGCTTTAATTATCAAGGGAAGCTGTTGTGAGCAGCCCCCGACCTTGCTCCTCTGGAGGCCTGGGACTGAAGCAGCCTCAGGCCAGGAGGGAATGAAGCTGGGTGGTCTGTAGTGTGTCAGAATTGGGATGTGTCCCTTTAAATACTTGGGAGCCCTGGAGGAAGCTGCTTTCAGTTCCACTGAAGACCACCAGCCAGACCCTGGGCAGCCTGTACATGTCTCAAGCCTATTGTAGCCAGTCTGTTACCATGGGGATTCGGAGCCCGGCTGGTTTGCTGCACAGCCCACCCCAGAACTTAGCCCAGCGGGCCCCCCCCTCCCCACAGGCAGGCGGGGCTGCAGGCTCAGAGCAAGGGGCCCTGGGTGGAACATCCTGCCTACTCGGTGCACTGGAAAGGGACTGGCCCTGCCAGGAGGTGGCCTGGTTCCAGGGTGTCAGGATGAGTGACAGGTTCAGCCACAGGCTGGGGAGGTCTGCAAGGTTGGGGGCAAGTCTTCCATGGGACACAGGCCTAGCAGATGGCCCATGTGACCAGTTCTGCAGGTGCAAGCAGCTCTAACAAGCTCCCTGATGCGAGCCAAGTTTAATTTGCACACGCTGGCATATAGGCACATCTTTCTAGCGTACAAATATGTATTAACCTTGTCTGCAACCCAGGTATCCTGTGAGAGGTCTTTTTCAAAGCTGAAGTATATTCTGAACAAATTGCGAAATTGTCTTACAGTCACATCTTGAATCCTTCATGTTAATGTCATGTGAGAAGGACATACTGTCCAAAATAAATAATGAGGACGTTATGAACAACTTAGCATCAAAGAGTAAATTTTTAAAAATTCTTTGATGCGAAAAAGTAGGCTGTTCTCAACCCATTTCCTGGGCCTATTTTGATTGCTAGTCCATCCCTGGACAGGCTGATGCTCCATCAGCCCTGCCTGAGAACCCAGTCCAGTCTTGGGACAGGCAGGCTGTGCGTTCACATGCTGGCCTGGTGAAGTCTGTGGGTGCTGGATGGCTGGGGGGCTGATGCTAGTGGGATTCCCAGGGCCACACATTCTAATAGCTTCCTGCTTAGAACTGCCCCTGCAGCCTCCTACCCTGGCAGTCATCTGCACCAACCACTGCTGCTCCTGTGACCAAAGCCCTCACTCTCTGTGTCTCTGTGTCTTTCCCTGACCTCCAGCCACCCCCAGCCCACCTACAGTGCAGCTGCCCCAGAGCATCCCTCTTTTGGGGTTAGAACGAGCCTCCTAATCCCTGCCTACATGTATTCCCGTCTTAGCCCAGTGGCCTTTGCTTCGAAGCGCTTCTTGTGCTCTGGGTTGGGATGAAGCCACTGTGCTTGGGCTAGGGGAGGGACATGAACTAGCCAGGTGTTTCGCAGCTGGTGGGTCAGACCCCCCCCAAGGCACGTTTCAGGCTGTGACTGGGGCTTCTGTGCCCAGCAATGGTCACAATAAATACCAATGAATAAATAAATAACAAAGAAATGTAATCTGAGGGTAACTTGGGAGCATCCTGAGCCAAGGCCCAAGCTCAGCTGCAAGGAGGTGGCTCAACATTTCTGCCCCTGTATAAGAGACGTAGGGTGACCCAGCTGTGCCATAAGAGCATAAGAACGGCCAGACTGGGTCAGACCAAAGGTCCATCTAGCCTAGTGTCCTATCTGCTGACAGTGACCAAGGCCAGGTGCCCCAAAGGAAGTGAACATAACAGGTAATCATCACGTGATCCCTCTCATGTCATCTGACAAATAGAGGCCAGGGACACCATTTCTACCCATCCTGACTAATAGCCATTGACCCTCCATGATCCTATCTAGCTCTTTTTTGAACCCTGACAAAGTCCTGGTCTTCACAACATCCTCTGGCAAGGAGTTCCGCAGGTTGACTATACACTGCATGAAGAAAAACTTCCTTTTGTTTTATTTGTTTTAAACCTGCTGCCTATTAATTGCATTTGGTGACCCCTGGTTTTTATATTATGGGAATAAGTAAATAACTTTTTCTTATTCATTTTCTCCACAACTGTCATGATTTTATAGACCTCTAGCCTATCCCCACTTAGTCTCCTCTTTTCTAAGCTGAAAAGTCCAAGTCTTTTTAATCTCTTTTCATATGGTACCTGTACCAAACCCCTCATCATTTTTGTTGCCCTTTTCTGAACCTTTTCCAATGCCAATATATGCTCAGAGCAGCTCCCAGTCCAGACGGTCCCAAGGTGCAGCCTCTGGATCAGCCACAAAACCAAGCGCTTCCCTCCCCCAGGCACAGCTCTCTCCCTAGCGGCTTAAGCAGGTGTCTGGGCAAGTCCAGCAGATGCCTTCCGAGAGACAGCGTCTCAGCTGCCAGGGAAGCAGGTGACATGGGCTCTGCTAAAGCCACCAGGGGCTTGTTTGGCTCGTTACCCAGTGAAATAAACCAACGTCCAGTTTGGTCCCTGGAGGCACCTGTCTGAGCTGCCAGGAACGGAACAGCCCACAGCCAGGCCTACGAAGAGGCAATGTACAGGAGGCTGTCAGCCCAACTCCCTTTGCTGCTAGGAGGAGGGGGCCTGCACTAACCACCCCTCTGCCAGCTGCAGAGACAATTTCTTTGGGTGGCTCCCCAGCCCCGCTTGGCACTGCCCTGTGCCCCTGAATCATCCCCAGGAACCGGGCTCCCCGGCACTTGGGGCCAAGATGGTACAGTCCTTTGATACCAGTAAATTTCATTCTGGAGGTGGATGGGACTGGCAGGAGGGTGCAGCATGGGCAGGGGTAGCACTGGCTTGCAGCAAAGGTGGCTTTTCCTAGAGCCTTTTGGTGCAACAGCTCTCCAAAGCATGTCATGTCCCATAAGCCACCTGGATCAAATGCAGCCACCTCTGGGGTGAACAGCAGTGACTAGCCAGCACACAGCACCCTGCACAGCATCAACTGGGATTGTCCAGCGCCCTACAACAGAAACCTCCTTACCCAAGTGCCATGAGGGCCGTAGGGCCATATCTGCATTTATGGGCTCCAGGCCAGTTCCATGGGCAGTGACACTAAAGGGAAAGCATGGTAGCTGAGCCCATGCAGAGCCATCATGTCCGAGGGGCTCGCCCAGCTTTTCTTCCCATGGGTACTGCAGGACACTCAGCTGAGTGGGATGAACAGGGCCAATCCCTTCACCCATGTAGAAAGGCAGAGCCGAGTGGGAGGTGCTCAGTGTCTTGGCTGCAGGGTGGCCAAACTGCCCCCCCCCGACCCATGCAGCTTGGACTCCCCCACCCACTGCAGAGCCTGGAAGAGAAGAGGACTTGCTGACTGTGGCACAGAGAGCCAGAGAAACACAAAACCTCTTGCTCTGCCACTCCCCAGCCTCCCAGTGCCCTTGGCCTGACAGGGCCGTCCGCAGGAATGTGCCTGGCACAATGTCAGTTCTGGGCAGAGATTTATGAGGGCCACAGGCTGTGGAGGTGGGAGCAGCTTTTCAGGGCTGCACAGAGGGCGGGGGGAATACTGCCAGCCAGCCCACCTGGTGGCAGGTTTCTCCTTGTTCCTCTGCCAGTAGAGTGCACTGCAGCAGCAGGACATTCCCTGGGCCACGCAAGGACATTCCCAGTGTGACAAGGAGCCAATGCTCTGCCCTTTCCCCTTCCTGCAGGGGCCTCTCAATCTCCTGCAGCCCAGCAGCAAGGGTTCATCCAGCGGGCACCATGGGCAGCACCAGTGCCTGCTCCCATCTGTGCTAGAGCCCAGAACTGCGTGCGGCTGCACCAGGGCCAGCCCCGTGGCTCAGTGCAGCCACCTGACTTGTGTCCAACTCTGCACTTGTGCTGCCCGGAGCCATTCTGGGTGCAATGCCTACTGGGCAGCCGCCCACAGCTGCCATTGCTCACAACATTTCAGAAGTCACTGGTACCTGGGGGGATGAGAGAAGCCAACCCAGCCAGTCTGCAGCCAAGCGGGCAGAGTCCAATGGGACACAACGAGCACCTGAGACTAACCAGTATATCTGCTCAGTCTGCTAGTCCCTAAGGTGCCCCAGGATGGCTCCTTGTTTTTAAAGTTACAGCCTAACCCGGCTCGCCCCTGAGACATTCTCCACTCGCAAAGGCACTCGAAGCCTGCATGGCTTCCTGACTGCTGCATGCCTGGGCTTGGCTGACCCCTTGGCTAGGAGGGCCAGGCTGGAAACAGGAGGCTGGATTGTCTCGAGGGCAGATGAAGCTGTAGGTGCCATGGAGGGCAGAGAGGGGCAGGAGTAGGGCTGGGGCTGGCTGAGAGAGGGAAGCCAGGCTGTGGGAGTAGGCTGTGGTCTCCCCAGGCTGGAGGGTATTTTGTGGGCTCAGTGATTAGGAGTCTCCCTTGAGAGGGGAGGCAGCCCTGCTTCCCAGACCCTGCGTCCTTTTGTAAATTACAGCGGCACGCTTCCTGCCTTTGGAGCTAGGCATCTAAATTAGAAGGCAGGCAAATGGGTGGCCTCCTGTGGCTCTTGGGCATGTGGCCCAGTCGCGGCCCAGCTCCATGTCACAGATGGCTCCTCATTTTCCAGGCTGGATTACAGGGTTGGGTGCCAGGCTTACAGGAGGGCCCGGCAGGAGGGCAGAGCAAGGCCTGGGATGAGCAAAGCAACCCAGAGCCCAGAGAAGGAAGCAGCCACTGTATCCCAAAGACTGTTACCGTGGAGGTGGGGGGTCCTGCACATTCTCTGGAGTGTGTCCCCAGTGCCCTGCCCAGGCACAGAGCTGCCCAGAAGTGTAACTCCCTGGGCTTGCACAGGGTCACAGCCAGAAGGGATGCCTGGTCTTCATGCTTCCCCCAGTTAACAAGCTGGGTGCCATCCCAGAGCAGGTTCCCTGGCAGCCCTGCCAGCTGCTCTGTCCTCACAGGTGACCTACTGTAAGGACAGGCTAGGCACCTTGCCCCTCACTGGCACTGCTCTTGGGCACCAGGCACATAGCTGCTGGGCTCCGAGTACTTCACAGCAGCCTCAGCCAGTGCACTTTGCTCCCCTACTGACCTGCCGGGGCCCACTGTCCACCAGCTTGGAGGAGCCACACTCCAAAGTGTTCTTGTGCAAGAGGCCAGTGTAGACAGCAACGTTAATTTCTTGCGCAAGAAAGCCCGATGGCTAAAAGCAAATCTTTTGCACAAAGGCACATGCCAGTGTAGACGCTCTCTTGCGCAAATACTTTTAACGGAAAAACTTTTCCGTTAAAAGTATTTGTGCAAAATCATGCCAGTCTAGAGTGTATGGTGATAGAGAGATAGAGAGATAGGTAGAGGGAGGGAGTGTGCAGGGATGGATAAATAGATAGAGAAGGTGTTTAGGGATAGATAGATAGATAGATAGATAGATAGATAGATAGACAGACAGACAGACAGACAGAGTGAGTATATGGGAATGGATAAATATATAGAAAGGGTATATGGGGATGGATAGTGTGGCAGCCTGAGAGCAGGGGGCTGCAGAAGCCTACAGGAAGGCAGATACACAGGGACTATTTGGTGTCCGGGAGGACCTCCCCCCAGCCTGCGGGGAGGACCCACAGAACCCAGAAGACCCAACTAATTACTGGGGACAAATAATGAGAAAACAGGTACGGGTGTGAGGGTCAAAGGGCTAAAACGAGGGAGCCGGATGGGGATACCGAGCAGAGAACCCTGGACAGCGCCCACTGCTCCCCGAAGGTCTCAAGAGAGCCAGCGGACGCTGCCCATTGGAACTCTGCCCGGATACGTGAGCGGATACAGCAACGGAAATAGGCCCCACAGTCGCAGGCCCCTCCCCCAGCCAACCTCTTCTCCCTGGTTTTATAGATTGCCAATTTGGCCATAGCCAGGAGGAGGTTGATCAGGAGGTCCCGCAACTTTGTGGGGCCACGGATGGGATGTGCGCCAGGGTCTCCCTCACGCCACAGAAGAGGCACGTTTCGGGGGTGGGGGATGAATCGCGCCAAGTACACGCCCGTGCTCACCGCGCCGTGCAGGACTCTCCAACAGATGTCCCCGGTGGGTCGTGGAACCAAGGTCGAATAGAGGCTGGCCCACCGGGGCTCCCCACCCTCTATTGATGGTAGGAGGTCCCGCCACTTGGTATCTGGGCGGGACACGACGGTGGGAAAGTGGAGCGTGTGGAGCACGAGCATGTACAGGTGACTCTTCGGCACGGTTCGGAAGGGGACTGGCTGCAGTGAGTGCAGCCGGCTCAGGTGACGAGGGGGAGGCGGTCGGGAAGGTACACGGGGCTGGGGGCCGATGGAGAGATCGGGAGGGCCAGGGGTAAGGGGTGGGCGGGGTGCACCCTCTCGCAGGACTTTGTTTAGGTACACCCGAGCAGTGGGCAGCAAAGCATCCTTCACCTCCCAAAGTACGTGCCGGGGAGTATGTAGGGTGGAGAGCCCCATGCGTTGGGCGAGCGCCCGAGGATCCACCCAGTCTCCCCGGTCGTAGTCCAGGAGGTCTCCGACTCTGGTGACTTCTGCCAGGACCAACCTCTGGCGCACCAAGGGGGACTCTGCCGCCTGCACACGTAGATGGGGATTGTGTAGCAGGGGCTCCACGAGGAGGTCTACCCCCACGGTGGCTCCCAAGGACCTGGTCACTGCTAGCAGCTTCCAGGTCCGGAGGAGGTCCTGGTAGAAGGCCGGCAGCCCGGAGAGGTCTCGCGGAAGACCTCTCAGATAAAGGAGCTGCCGGTCCATATCAAAGCCCTTGGAGGCGGCGAAGGAAAGCGTGCACAAGCGTGCTCCACGCCGGACTACCTGCATCAAATAGGAGTCTCTGCAGGGCCTGGAGGCGGAGGATGTGCACCCGCGTGTGCAAACACGTCAGGCCCTGCCCCCCCTCCTCCAGGGGGAGATGGAGAACCCCTGCAGAGACCCAATGCAGTCCTGGCCAGATGAACCACAGCATGAGCTGCTGGATACGGACCAGAAGGCCCGGGGGTGGGACCAGGGTGTTAAGAACATAAGAACATAAGAATGGCCATACTGGGTCAGACCAAAGGTCCATCTAGCCCAGTATCCTGTCTGCCGACAGTGGCCAGCACCAGGTGCCCTAGAGAGGGTGGACCAAAGACAATGATCAAGCGATTTGTCTCCTGCCTCTGACAAACAGAGGCCAAGGACACCATTTTATCCCCTGGCTAATAGCCTTTTATGGACCTAACCTCCATGAAATTATCGAGCTTCTCTTTAAACTCTGTTATAGTCCTAGCCTTCACAGCCTCCTCTGGCAAGGAGTTCCACAGGCTGACTACATGCTGTGTGAAGAAGAACTTTCTTTTATTAGTTTTAAACCTGCTACCCATTAATTTCATTTGGTGTCCTCTAGTTCTTCTATTTAGAGAACTAATAAATAACTTTTCTTTATCGGCCCGCTCCACACCACTCATGATTTTATATACCTCTATCATATCCCCCCTCAGTCTCCTCTTTTCTAAACTGAAAAGTCCCAGTCGCTTTAACCTCTCCTCATATGGGACCCGTTCCAAACCCCTAATCATTTTAGTTGCCCTTTTCTGAACCCTTTCCAAGGCCAAAATATCTTTTTTGAGGTGAGGAGACCACATCTGTACACAGTATTCAAGATGTGGGCGTACCATAGTTTTATACAGGGGCAGTAAGATATTCTGGGTCTTATTTTCTATCCCTTTCTTAATAATTCCGAGCATCCTATTTGCCTTTTTGACCACTGCTGCACACTGTGTGGAAGTTTTCAGAGAACTGTCCACGATAACTCCAAGATCTCTTTCCTCATTTGTCGTAGCCAAATTAGCCCCCATCATACTGTACGTATAGTTGGGGTTATTTTTCCCGATGTGCATTACTTTACACTTATCCACATTAAATTTCATTTGCCATTTTGTTGCCCAATCACTCAGTTTGGTGAGATCTTCTTGGAGTCCCTCACAGTCTGCTTCTGTCTTGACTATCCTAAACAGTTTGGTATCATCTGCAAACTTTACCACCTCACTGCTTACCCCTTTCTCCAGATCATTTATGAATAAGTTGAACAGGATTGGTCCTAGGACTGACCCTTGGGGGACACCACTAGTTACCCCTCTCCATTCTGAAAATTTACCATTTATTCCTACCCTTTGTTTCCTGTCTTTTAACCAGTTCTCAATCCAAGAAAGCACCTTCCCTCTTATCCCATGGCCATGTAATTTACACAAGAGCCTTTGGTGAGGGACCTTGTCAAAGGCTTTCTGAAAAATCTAAGTATACTATATCTACTGGATCCCCCTTGTCCGCATGTTTGTTAACCCCTTCAAAGAACTCTAATAGATTAGTAAGACAGGATTTCCCTTTACAGAAATCATGTTGACTTTTGTCCAACAAATTATGTTCTTCTACATGCTTCACAATTTTATTCTTTACTATTGTTTTGACTAATTTGCCCGGTACTGAAGTTAGACTTACCCGTCTGTAATTGCCCGGATCGCCTCTAGAGCCCTTTTTAAATATTGGTGTCACGTTGGCTACCTTCCAGTCATTAGGTACAGAAGCCGATTTAAGGGATAGGTTACAAAACACAGATAACAGTTCAGCAATTTCCCATTTGAGTTCTTTTAGAACCCTTGGATGAATGCCATCCGGTCCCGGAGATTTGTTAACATTAAGTTTTTCTATTTGTTCCAAAACCTCCTCTAATGACACTTCAATCCGGGACAGTTCCTCAGATTCATCACCCACAAAGGGCGGTGCAGATTTGGGAATCTCCCCAACATCCTCAGCCGTGAAGACTGAAGCAAAGAAATCATTTAGTTTCTCCGCAATGGCTTTATCGTCCTTGATTGCGCCTTTTATAGTTCGATCGTCAAGGGGACCCACAGGTTTTTTAGCAGGCTTCCTGCTTCTAATGTACTTAAAAAATATTTTGTTATTTCTTTTTGAGTTTTTGGCTAGCTGTTCCTCAAAGTCTTTTTTTGCTTTTCTTATTACATTTTTTACACTTGATTTGACAGTGTTTATGTTCCTTTCTATTTATCTCACTAGGATTGGACTTCCACTTCTTAAAAGATGCCTTTTTGTCCCTCACTGCTTCTTTTACATGGTGGTTAAGCCACGGTGACACTTTTTTAGGTCTCTTGCTATGTTTTTTAATTTGGGGTATACATTTAAGTTGGGCCTCTATTATGGTGTCTTTAAAAAGTTTCCATGCAGCTTGCAGGGATTTGGCTCTAGTCACTGTGCCTTTTAATTTCTGTTTAACTAGCCTCCTCATTTTTGTGTAATTCCCCTTTTTGAAATTAAATGCCAGGGTGCTGGACTGCTGAGGTGTTCTACCCGCCACAGGAATGTTGAATGTTATTATATTATGGTCACTATTCCCAAGTGGTCCTGTAACGGTTATTTCCTGGACCTGATCCTGCACTCCACTCAGGACTAAATCGAGAATTGCCTCTCCCCTTGTCGGTTCCTGCACCAGCTGCTCCAAGAAGCAGTCATTTAGGCCATTGAGAAATTTTATCTCCGCTTCTCTTCCTGAGGTGACATGTACCCAGTCAATACGGGGATAATTAAAATCCCCATGTTGAGGCGGTGCCAGAGCATGGACAGGACCAATTGGTTGAGTACCAGTACCCTCCCACGCAGGGAGAGGCACCGGAGCAGTCCCGTCCATCTCTGCAACCGCTCAACCACCCTGGCCTCTAAACCTTGCCAGTTCTCCGGCGGGGAGGGATGCGTGGCAGAAAGAAAAACGCCGAGATAGAGCAGCGGACCCGCGCTCCACCTGATGGCCTGAAGCGCGGGTGGGAGGGAGCCCGCCTGCCACCTGGCCCCTACCACCAGGCCAGAGCTCTTGACGCAGTTGACCCAGGCGGAGGAGGCCGCCGAGTAGACGGCTTGGCAAGCCTCCACCCGTTGCAGGTCCCCCGGGTCCTGGACCACGAGGAGCACGTCGTTGGCATACACCAACAGGACCAGCCTCGTCTCCGGCTCACGGAGCACCAACCCCGTCAACCTCTTGTGAAGGAGACGGAGGAAGGGCTCTATGGCCAGAGCGTACAGCTGGCCTGACAGTGGACAGCCTTGACGTACTCCCCGCCCGAAGCTGACCGGTGAGGTCAGGGTCTAGTTGAGCTTGACCAAGCACTCTGCGGAGGCATACAGCACCTGGAGAAACCCCACAAAATGGGGCCCGAAGCCGAAGGCCCGCAGGGTGCCCAGGAGGTACCCATGGTCCATCCGGTCGAACGCCTTCTCCTGATCCAAGGACAGGAGGGCGAAGGACAGACCATCCCTACACCCGAGCTTTAAGAGATCCCGGACCAGAAAAAGGTTGTCAAAGATGGTTCGGCCCGGGACGGTGTAGGTTTGGTCTGGATGGACCACGTCTGCCAGCATGGACTTCAACCTTAGGGAGATGGCTTTGGCGACGATTTTATAGTCCGTGCTGAGGAGCGAGACGGGACGCCAATTCCTCAGATCGCGGAGGTCCCCCTTCTTGGGCAGCAAGGCGATCATGGCTCACCTGCACGATAAAGGGAGGACCCCGCTCTCCAAGGACTCGGCCCAGACGCTAGCAAGGACTGGGCCAAGGCCGTCCCAGAACACGTGGTGGAACTCCACAGTCAACCCGTCCATGCCCGGAGATTTATTTGTGGGCATGAGACGGAGGGCTTCCGAGAACTCGGTCAGAGAGAGAGGCAGCTCTAGCCAGTCCCGGTCGCCCGCGCTGACCATCGGGAGTTTGTTCCAGAGAACCCTGCGGGCGTCGGCGTCAGTCGGATCCGGGGAGAAGAGAGAGGCGTAGAAGGCACAAGCCCTCTCGCGCATCTCCACCGGATCCGTGAGGGGGGTGCCGTCCTCTGCCAGAAGGCAGACGATGTGTTTTTTAGCCCCCCTCTTTTTCCCCAGGGCATAGAAGAAGCGGGAGCCTCGATCCATCTCCCGAAGGAGATGGATGCGAGAACGAACAAAGGCACCCCGGGCTCGAAGGTCCTCGAGAGCCCGGAGCTCCTCCCATTTCTCCCGGTATGCTCCGCAGAGAGGCGGATCCTCGGGGCCGGTGGCCAGCCACCTCTAAAACCTCCCATTCCAACTGCTCTATCGCTGCATCCCTCCGCCGGCTGGCCCCCCGGGCATAGTCACGGCAGAAGAGCCGCATGTGCACCTTCCCCACATCCCACCACCGCTGCGCCGAGGGAAAGGCGCACCGCCGCCCACGCCAGGCCAGCCAGAACTCCCAGAAGGATGCTACAAAGCCCATGTCCTCCAGCAGGCTGTTATTAAAATGCCAATAGGCCGGCCCCGGCCTCTCCGAGGAAAGAGAGGCCCGTACGGCCACCAAGTGGTGGGCCGAGAAAGGGGCCGGCCGAATGCTGGAGGAGTGGGCCCGGACGAGATGATGACGAGACAGATATACGCGGTCCAACCGGGAGTGGAAAGACCGACGACCCACCACCTGGACGTAGGTAAATACCGTTTCCTCACCCAGGTGGAGGTCTCGCCAGACGTCCACCAGGGAGTGATGGTCTATTTTCTCCCTGAGGACGTCTGCGGTGGCTGGGCACTGCTCGATCCCCGTACGGTCCCGCTCCTCAAAGGTGCAGTTGAAGTCTCCACCCAGGACCAGGCACTCGCAAGGATCCAAAGTGCCGAGAAAGGCAGATGCCCGCTGATAGAAGCGGAGCCTCTCCGGGACGGACGTCGGGGTGTAGATGTTGACGAGATTTAATATCAGCCCTTCCGTCTGAACCCGGAGATGCAGCAGGCGACCCTGCACGACCTCGGCGGTCCCCAGCACCTCGGGCTGCAGGTTCGGGGAGAACAGGGTAGCCACCCCGGCTTGATGGGCCGACAGGTGGCTAAAATAAACCCTGTCCCCCCGCTCCAGCTACCAGCTAGCCTCGGCGGCCGGAGCTGTGTGGGTCTCCTGGAGGAATATGACAGAGTACCCGCCCTTCCGGAGGAAGGAGAGTACCTGACACCTATGGAGACCCGACCCGCAGCCCCAGGTGTTCAGAGTGGCAAAGATGAGCGGCAGCATCGAGAGGGCTGGGGAAGATCCTCATTGGCAGGAGTGCCAGCGGCTCCCACTGGGCCCCGCAGCAAACCGTGACCGTACCCAAAAGTGAGCAGGGCGTCACGGAAGCTACGGACCCGCTGGTAAGCCGTGGCCTCCCGCCGCCCGGTCCCTTTACTCTCCCCCAAGAGGGCCCTTACTGTTTGTAAGACTAGATGAAAATCTCCCCAGCGCTGAAGGGCGAGAGCGACCTTGTTCTTGGAGCCACGGATGTCTTCCAAGAAAGCACGCATCTCGCCCTTCAGCGCAGCTGGCGTCGGGGCCTCGGGCCCTCGAACACCTTGGGGCCAGACCCCTCCGTGAGCCCATCAACACGGGGATGCAGGGCGTCTGAGGTCCCTGCTGGGAGGACAATGGTGGAGGGAGATCAGCCCCAGATGCGCTGGGAGCAGGAGAAACGAAAACTGCCTCCCGGGGGCCAACGTCTGGACTAAACGTGGCAGCCCCAGGGGCGGCAGTAACAGAGTAAGGGGAGGAAAAGAGTTCAGGGAGGGGATCAGGAAAAGGAGGGAGACGAGGAAGGGGAGTAGGGGGGAGGAAGAGGTGAGGGATTAGGGAAAAGACAAGGATGGCGGGGAGGAGGAAGAGAGAGAGAGAGAGAGAGAGAGAGAGAATGTACAGGGATGGATGGATAGATCGATAGAAAGGAGTGCATGGGGAACAAAGCTCTGTAAGATGGTGGGGTGCAACATGGGATATTTAAAGACTTGTGATAAATAGATATTCAGGGTTGGCCTCCTCCATTTTTCCTAGAAGTCTGTGGTGAACCAGCTGGATTCTCACCCAGGAAATGTGCTGCAGTTAACTGGTCTCTACACATGGGAGTGATCTTTGGCCTGAAGCTTTGGTTGGTATAATTGACCTCTAGCTGCCTGTCAGTCCCGGGTGCCATGCTGACTTTTGCCAGCACCCAGCTGGTCCTTTTCCTTTCACCTGGTTTTGTTAACCCCTGCATGGCTGGAACATCTTCTTGGGATTCAGAGAGACAAGGTGGGGGAGAGAGGAGCTTTTCTTGGCAGTGAGAGTGGGGCTTTGGATGCAGGCAGAGCTGGGCATTCACACAATTCTGCCAGGCTCAGCCCTGCTCCGCTGCCACCCCAAGGATAGCCCAACGACCCTGCTGGTGACCCCCAGCCCACGGGCCCCTCCCCTTCCAGTCTGAGGCTCGCTGGACACAGCTCAGTTTGTTCTGTCCCTTGTCTGTTTAGAGATCAGCCTCAAGGAGGGAGGGACCTGGCTCGCACCCAGTGTGCAACACCTAGCTCGCTGGGGCCCAGTTCTGGGCTGGCACCTAAGTCCTGCCCTGCAGGAAGCCCTGCCTGGGCACAGCCTCTACCCCAGCTCTGTGCTCATCTGCCCCCTCTCCCCCAGCACTCCCTTCGTCTGACATGCTCTGGCTCCTCCACTGAGGGAGGGAAGATTTAAGTGGCTCATTGAAAGGGGAGGGGACCCTGCTCTGCTTTTACAGCATGGGTTGGGGGGGCTATGTCCACGTGCTGGGGAGGGAGCTTCGAGAGGCAGCCTGGCCCTGCCCTGGCTGGCTGGCAGCTGGCAAGGAGCCCAGCTGGGGAAATGCCTGAGAAACCCCAGCAGTTGCCATATGAATAAAAGCAAAGGAATGTGAGGGGGGGGAGCTCTGCAAACCTGCCAGGCAGGTGGTTAACCCTTAGAGCGCTGGCTTCTGTGTTGGGCAGGGGCCTCAGCCTGCACGGGCTCAGCCCAGGAGCCCCCCGGGAATTCCCCAGCCAGGGGGGTCAGAGGCCAGGCAAATGCTCTCAGCTACCTCTGGGCAGGCGCTGTGACCTGTTGCTGAGGGGCTAAGGAAGGCAGCTGCTGGGGGGACCTCAGAGGTGATGGGTCAGGAGGAGCTGAGGCTGTTCTGTGCCCAGCCCAGGCCAAGGGAAGGGCCAGGCCCTGCAGTAATTTCCAGTCCAGTCCAACGGCCACCAGGAGCTCATGGTGCTGCCCTTTCCCGTAGGTGCCAGAGACAAAAGCAGGGCTGGAGGAGCAGATGGCAATGAGCAATCGCTTTCCTCGGGCTGCGGGGCACCCTCCTGCTGGGCTGCTCCCTGTGACGGGTGGCAAAGGCTGGGGATCCTCTCCCCCCTGAGGTGCCATTGAGCATCAACCCTCTGGACATGCACCTGACTGACAAGCTCAGGAGCAGCCTCAGGAGCGTCCGTTCTTGGTGTAATGCCATTGCATGCCAAGGGGGCAGGCAGGCAGCCATCTCACTGGGTCATGGCTCCAGCAGGAGCAGCACAGAGGCAGGAATGCTCCTGCCACA
Organism: Pelochelys cantorii; assembly: GCA_032595735.1. Classification (NCBI taxonomy): domain Eukaryota; kingdom Metazoa; phylum Chordata; order Testudines; family Trionychidae; genus Pelochelys; species Pelochelys cantorii. Next base: position 169,000 of record CM064348.1, read on the forward strand.
AACACCTTCTCCTGGAAGCAGGAGGCCTGGGCTGCTTTTTTTAAGGCTCCCACACCCTCCAGAGACAAACTAGTTCCCCTCCCTCCCCTCCTTCCACCATGTAGTCACCAGGCTGGCTCAGCCCAAGACTGAGGGCAGTGTGGTGTAGTAGTGAGTGCACTGCACTGGAGATCAGGGTTCTAGTTCCATCTCTGCATCACCTTTCTGTGCCTCAGTTTCCCCAGCTGTCAAATGGGGATAATGCTCCTGCCCTCTTGGGTATAGTGCTTTGAGACCATCTGAGGAAGATGGTTCCTGTTTGTGGTGACATCTGGCAGCCCAGGCTGGGTGCACTGCTCTAGCGGCTGCAGAACCAAAGCTTCCCACCTGTCCACACCTCCTTTCTGCTCACAGCAGCCCAGCGCTGGACACAACAGCAGTGGCCACATTATCTGAATCCAGGGCTCCCGAAGCACAAGCCATAACCCTGATGGTACAGATGGGGAAGTTGAGGCACAGAGGGGGCCACGCCTTGCCTGAGGTTGCATGGCAAGTCAGCCAAGTCTGGACTCTCCCCAGTGTCCTATCAATGAGCCTGCACAGCCTGGGGAAAGGCCTGACCAAGGTCCAAGGATGGGGTCCCAGTCCAGGCCCGGCGACAGAGCTGAGTCAGACCCTGTGGCTTATCTGGCCTGTGTTTGCAGAGCGGGGTGGTGGGGCCTGAGCGCGCTCAGCCTTTCATTCCTGGGAGGGGCCCAAGGCTCTCTGGTAGCAAAGTGCAGGGGTGGGAGCTCCAGGAAGTGCCTCCGGTCCCAGGGAGCCCCAGCCATGATAAGGAACAGGAAGGAAACTCCTGAGATTATTCCAGGGCAGGGACCAGCGGTGCCCAGGGGGAGTTCAAGGGGCCGCCAGGCAGGTGTGACAGAAGGTGCCTATGGTTAAAGCACCTTGCCTCAGGCTGGGCCAGTCCCCACACCTGGGCGTCTTTGCCCATCCCTCAATAATTTGTCAGTGAGAAAATCCCTGCCAGGCGCCTGCCCTCTGGTGCCACTGCAGTGGAGGGGGAAGGCTACCTGGTCTCAGTGCAGGGAGCGGGCCAGGCCCCAGGCTGCCCAGAGCACCTGAGAAGGAGACAGAAAGAGCATTAAGTCTGGTTGCAAGACCCTCCTGCCAGGGAGCCCTGGCTGCAGCGTGGCTCCTTTGCCTCCCAGCTCCCCTCCGGTCACTGTCACAATCCCCACTGCAAAGATGGGGAAACCGAGCACAGACTTGCCCCCAGGGAGCTGCTGGCGCAGCACCCTCCTCCCCACAGCCTCTGGGTGCCTCTTTCTAGAGAAAGTCTTTCTCCTCCTGCCCCCAAGAGGCAGGTCAGGGTACTCAGGCAGAAAGAGGCAAAGACCCAAAGGGATTCAGGTACCTAGCTCACTGCAGGATCCCTTTGAACAGCTGGGCCAAAGTGCTCAGTGTCATGGCGGAGCCAAGATTAGAACTCAGATCGTCTAGGCTGGTCCCCTAGCTATTGGTGTTGCCTCCCTCCACTGACGTCCCCTTGGGCCAGCCTGCCCCATGCCACCGGCAGGCTTTACAGGTCACCATGCATTTCTGGTGCTGCAAGCTCCCCAGAGGCCTGTGGTCCCCACCCAGTCCTCACGGGGACATACGGAGAGATGCTGGTCCTCCCTCCAGCCAGGAGGGAGCTCCATGTCCTCACCTGGCCCTGTGGCCATGGCTGTGGGATGACAACAAGAAAGGGGATGAGTCAGCACCTGGTCTGCAAGCCTGTAATTGATATTTGGAGCCTTAAACAAGCCCCTGCGAAGAGGCGGACTTGCCAGAACAAGTGGCGCCTCCCTCCCCCCACTTCTCCTGTTTGCATGTGTGTGTAGTACCCCGTCTGTGCGTGTATGGGTGTGCGTGTGTGTGTGTGTGTGTGGCGTGTGTGTGTGTGTGTGTGTGCGCGTGCATGTGTAATACATAATTGCCTTGACTGTGTATTCTTAAGCCCATCATACTCCTGTGTGTGTCTGCCAGGATACAAAGGGCAGGCTGTACAGGGAACATACAGAGGGAGTGGGGAAGGGGTGGAGGTGGGGGGGTGTGTCACTCTCCTCTGATGATCTAGTGCTGACATGAGCAGCTGGTATGTTTGGCAGTGGGAAAGGTTTGCCTTCCCAAACCACTAGGCATGGCCCGCCCACACTCCGCCTGCTGTAGACGTACTGAGGGTGGAGCGTTGCTGTCCCAGAGCACCTTCATGTGCGCTGGAGGCTGGGGTGCATGTGCTTGCCCCCTCCTCGCCCTGTGGGGAGAGGAATGCACATGCTCGGCATGCTGCCCTGCCTACTCCTCTCCCCCTTGTGGGGAGGTGGGGCTTCAGCAGAAAGGGTGGAGCTGTACATGGGGCTGGGGGCCTGCCTCCCCCAGCCCTGCCTTTACCAATCACCCATGCTGACCACTCCTGGAGACTGGATCCTGGCTCTGATCCATTCTGGAGATTTCCATGTTAGGGTCCTTGCTCTACACCGGCCAGCATCCCGGCTGTCTTACAAGGCAATAGCAGGAGGAAAATACCAGCTACTAAAGGGCTGATTGTCCCTGTGCAGAAAGGCAGAACCAGATCCCTGGCTGGCAATTAAATCCAGACACATTCACATGTGGGGGGGGGGGGGCGGTTTAGCCACTGGCAGAAGCCACCCAGGGGAGTAGGGTTGCCAGGTGTCCGGTATTCACCCCGACAGTCTGGTATTTTCACCTCCTGTCAGGTAAAAAAATTCAGAGAATACCGGACACCTAAAGTGTCCTAAAATGTCCGGTATTTTCTGATTTTTTCCCCCGGCCAGGAGGAGAAAATGCTGGTGACCTGGCAACCCTACAAACACTCTGCACCCGGCCTCCTGCCCCCCCGAGTCCTTCCTGCCTCCCAACACCCCCAGCCCCCCGCCCCCATGCTTACCTGGTTCCACAAGGCTGCCGGCACAAAATGGCTGCCGACAGAGGGGAAGCAATGCTTCCCCTGGGTCTTAGTGCTCAACCACTCCCCTGTTCCTATGACTGCACTCACTCTTAAAGGGGACATGCTGGTTTAATGCTGTTTTATTTTAAATTTTTTTTGTTTTGTTTTTGCTCACCAACTTTGGTCTCCCCCCCCCGCCCCCTCCTTTTTTTTCCTTCAACACAATTTTTTCCCGGTGTTTTTTTTTTGGGGGGGGGGGTGTTCGGTATTTTTGTTTCAACCATCTGGCAACCCTACAGGAGAGTGTGGGGTTCTTCACAGGGCCAGCCTCACCATACAGGTGAGCAAGCCCTAGGGGACCTAGGGCACCAGCCGTTAAGGGGTGACAAATTAGATGAAATTGAATTTTTTTTCTCTCTCAAAAAAATCCAAATATGTTCTCACTTGTAAAGGAAAGTATCAAATGCCACACTTGTCAAGCAGTGTGGCAAGGCCAAGTCAGAAGCTGTGTTCTATTGTGTAGTTCACATTGTGGGGCACGGTTGGGTACATAAATACAGTGATGATACTGCGGCACAGCAGAGCTTCAACAGAACAGCGCCTTGGTTTGCTGCCTGGGAAGGTGTCTGGCTGTGCAGTGTTTCTCAGTATCCCAGTTTTGTCCAGTCACACAGCTGAGTCAGGGTTGCTCACCACTTAGTGAAGGCGGGTCAGCAACCCGCAACAGCTGTTCTGTCATGTGATGAGCCATGATCGCTGTGCCCATGAAGAATGTATATTGTATTGCACTTGAAAAATTTGGTAAGAGGCTTTGGCAAGATTGTAAAAAGAAAATCACAGGTACTTGTAAGACTATGATTGTGTGTTTATTATAGACTGCAAAAGCAGCGAGGAGTCCTGTGGCACCTTATAGACTAACTGAAGTTTTGGAGCATAAGCTTTCGTAGGCAAAGACCCACTTCGTCAGATGCATGACTGTTACTGTGATAGTAATAGTAAACCTCAGATTTTTCAAACACCTAAATGTTTACACAAATCAATGGGCCAGTGCAAAAGGGTTACAACTCAAAACCAGACTTTAGTCATGCATAGTTGCCCAAAAATCAGCTCCTTTGGAAAGGTGACAGTTGCAACTTGAAATGCATCTGTTTAGCGTGCCAGCCAGAAACACTGTGTACAACTCAACGCAGTTACATCTTTAGTGTCAGCTCCTGGGCAGCTTACCCTGTACAGTGTAATTGTGTTAGAGTTAATGAAAAGTAGAAAAAAAATCATATGTTTATTTTTATTTTAACATAGTTCATTTCCAATACCAAGTAAATACAGTAACATTTCATTCTAGACTTCCCATTTTTCTCTATATTGGGGGGCAAAGTCATAGTTCACCTAGTGTACCAAAAACCCCTGGGCCAGCCCTGGTTCTTCATGTCTTCAGCCTAGACCAGATAACGAATTAGCCAAACACAAGGGCTTGGTCTCAGCACAGGTATGTAAGGCTGTGTCTACACTAGGAAGGTTTGGAGACAAAAGTGAAAACCGGTCAAGCTGGTTTTTCTGCCTCCCCTTGTGGACATTTCATGGCCACATTGCTTGCTCCCCTGTCGACAGAGAGAGCAAAGCATTGTGGGTAAGCATCCCACAGTGCAGTGTGGTGGGAAGGCAGAGCTGAGCCCTGTGCTTCTTGGGTTCTCCCCCACCATTCTCACAGCTGGGAGCAGCATCATGAGGAGCTCTGTGAGCTCTTTGTGCTGAGGAATGTCAAAGCAGAGCAGCCAGCCCTCCAGCCCTCCCCCTGCAGCATTAGTCTGCCTGCCACTGTGTTCCTAGCAGAGCAGAACGGGAGCACTCCAATGATTTGCTCTTTTAGTTTGTTCCCCAAACGGAACAGCTCACTCAGCTGTCAGACACTTCCCGGAGCTTTGAAAGGGGATGGGGGGGGGGGTGCCTGCAGGGCAGCAGAGATCACAAAACACAGAGCACAGTCATCAGAATAGGCATTGTGGGATACTGGTGGAAGCCAGTTCTCTTGACAAAACAGAGTCCACACTGTCTCTTTGTAGACAATAAAGGGAGGGGAAAAGACAAAAGCCTCTCCCAGGCGTGGAAGTTTTTTGTTGCCAAAACTGGGTGTTGCATTGCAGTCTATACGCTCTCACTGTTTTATCAACAAAAGGCAGTTTTTGACGACAAAGCGTGCCAGTGTAGACAACGCCTTGTGCAACTCTCTGGCTCATGCAATCCAGGAAGTGAGACTGGTTCTGTTTAGCCCTAACCTGTATGAATCTATGGACCATGGGATGGAATAACAACACACTATAAAAATTCCTTTGGAAACAATGCAAGTGAGGCCTTTCACAAGGCACTATCAGAGAACAGAGAAGCCTCTGCAATCTGCACAGCAAGGCATTTAAAAACAGCCACATGAGGTTTTGGGGGTTGGGTTTTTGGGGGTTTTTTTTCGGGCTAATGTCTTAATGCTTAATTTCTTAATTTTTTTTCCTGGCAGCTCCTCTGATCCAGAGATGAAACCTCCTGGGGGAGGGGGACACATTTTATCAGCAAGCTCAATGAGAAAAAGTTTCTGAAAGCCTTGGAACAGGAAGCATGGGCTAGTGGTTAAAGCAAGGGCTTAGTGTGAGGATTCCTGGGTTCTGTTTCTAAGGGCTTGTCTACATGGAGAGCTGTGCTGGTTTAAGGGGTGAAGTTAAACTGACTTGTTAAACCAGCGTAAAACCCATTGTTTGGACTAAAAGCGGCCCACTTCAGTTCAGACTAGGTTGACTTGGAAAAGGTATAAGATAAAGCAATATAAGACTAATCTCTAGAGCACCAAGTAATTCAAGTCCATTTTATAGATGAGGAAACTGAGGCCCAGAGAGGCAGTCATCCATAGCAAAGCAGGGCTTCTGGATTTCTATGCTGTATTTTGCTGAACCTCACTGCCTCTCCACTTAAACTAAACCAATAGCAGCCACACACGCACAGGGGTTTGCACCAGTGTAACCACACTCTTCCTGCACACATAGCAGATGCACGGATTCAATCTTCCCACACCGACCAGACCTTGCTCTGCTGCAGAGTCAGTGGGTGACTAAGGACGAGCTGCTAAGGTGAGCAGGTTCAAAAGTGGCCCCTGATGCTGGGGACCTGATTTGAGACACATGGCCAGTGCCCAGGAGCTTCCCCATGAGACATTGACAGCCAGGTTTTGAAAGAGCTCAGCACCCACTGCCTCACTGCGCTTCTGACCAGCTATCCCAGGGGTGGGCAAAAGGACCTCCGCAGGCTGGATCCAGCCTGGCAAGGGGGTTGATCTGGCCAGGGGGGGGTGCCCTGCTGCTCCCTTGCCCCCAAGCCAATTAGGGTCTGGGCACGGGGGAAGTGCACGAAGTTTCCTCTGCCCTGCCAGAAGCACGTGGCACTTTGAAGTGCTACACTGTCCCGGCAGGGCGGGAGGAGACTTTGTGCACTCCCCGCCCTGAAGCCCTGATTGGCCTGGGGGGGGGGCGGGAGGAGCGCACAAAGGTTCCTCTGCCCTACCCCCGCCCTGCAAGGAGTGCGCAGCACTTAGAAGTGCTGTGCGCTCTTTTTGCAGGGCATAAGGAGGTTTCGCACGCTCCACCACACCCAGGCCAATCAGGGCCTGGGGGCAGGAGGAGTGCATGAAGTTTTGTCCACCTTGCCCCAGCCCTGCAAAAAGCGTGCAGCACTTCTAAGTGCCGTGCGCTCCTGGCAGGGCGGGAGGAGGCTTTGCATGCACCCCCGCCTCCAGGCCCTGATTGGCTTGGAGATGGGGGAGCATGGGAAGCAGCGGTAGATATAGGGCAGGGCAAGCGGGGCGGCTGCCCCGGGCCCCGCGCTTCAATAGGCCCCCCGCGCCGAGCCGCCGTGCGGGAGCAAGCGGTGGCGCAAGCGGCCGTTTGGGCCCTGCACTCCCCGTGCAGCACGAGGGTGTAGCACAGGGCCTAAACGGCTGCTTGCGCCGCTTGCTCTCACACGGTGGCCCAGCTGAGCAATGCAGAACTCAGCTGAGTGCCACGGCGGGAGGCAAAGGGCGTAACAGAGGCCCCAGGTCCCATCCCCTGGCCATGTACGTCACTGCCCCCCCCCCCCCCCCCCCCCCGCTTCGCCTCCCATCGTGGTGCTCGACTGAGTTCTGCGCCCCTCAGCCAGGCCGCCACGTGGGAGCAAGTGGTGCAAACGGCTATTTGGGCTCCATGAGTGAGAGGCAGAAGGGGGAGGAGAAGAGAGTGAGAGGCCGGAGGGGGAGAAGAGAAAGAGAGAGACAGAGAGAGAGAGGCAGGAGGCAGAGGAGAGCTGGGGGGGGGGAACAGTAGGAGGAGGAGAGAGAGAGAGAGACAGACAGCCATGGAGGAGAGACCCAAAAATCCCGTCTTATGATGGGCTATTGGCTAGGTTTTTTAATAACCAACACTTAATATTGATATGTGAAACGTGTAATGAAGTAATGTGAATACGCAACGGGCAACGGATTGAAACTGATTTGCGCATGTGCTACCTGCCGGCTGTGGCCGTGGAGCATGTGCCATGTCACTCACTCCGGTTTTTTACAGAAAAATAACTATTTTATAAGAGTAAATTCGCCGGCAACCCCAAATTATAAAATGACTAGCAGAGCGAGAGACGCAGGTAGAAAATATTTGTCAGGAAGCCAGAAAATTAAAGAAAACTTGAAGAATGTAATCTCAGTATAAAAGGTACTATGGAAAAATTGAAACTAATAAAGAATTATTTAAGATCTACTATGAGCCAGGAGTGTTTCATCGATTATATCGATTGAAAACGACCTGTATAAAGAAATGGACTTTAATGACATAATTGAAGAATATGCTGCCAAAAGAGCTAGACAGCTATAATAGACTTAAATACAAATGAAAATTTTTAATTATTAATGCAGAATTTTGTTTAAGAATGACTTACAATATAATTAAAATAAAAATTATCCAACTAAATTAAGTTTCTATCAAATTTACCCAATTCACATTTAATATGAAAATAGCCTTCAATTTGCGCATTTGGTGCTTTTTTTCTATTTTTTCTCCAAAGGGGAGCCCCGCGAAATTGTGCTGCCCTGGGGCCTGCAAAACTCTCATCCGCCCCTGACGGTAAGTCTCCTCCCACCATCAGGGACATGGGTGCTTAGTTTGGGGGGGGGCAAAGGGGCTCCCCCACCCCCAGACCAATCATGGTCTGTGGGTGAGGAAGCCCAGAAGCATCCTGGCCCCACCCCTTCCATTTGAGGCCCTGCCCCTTCTGGTGCGGCCTGGGACCACTTTTTGAAGTAGCCCCCAGCAAAAAATTATTGCCCACCCCTGAGCTAGCCTGATACAGTGTACTGAGCCCCTGGAGCTGCCAGCCATTTCAGGAGGGAGCAGGTCAGGAAATCAGCTCCCAGATGCAAGGGCACCCAGAATTAGTGGCCACTTTGGCAACCATTGGCTTGACTGCTCTGTGCCTCAGTTTTCTCATCTGAAAAGTGGAGACCATGATACTGCTCTAGCTGCTGGGGGGAGGGTGGAGAAGACCTCCAGGTGCTGGGAGAAGGTGGAGAAGCTTTGAGGTTGAGGGGGGTGTATATTTTCATTAAAACTCTCCCCCACTTCTCCCCCAACCTTTGTACCTTTCTCATTGTTCTGCTCTTCTCCTTGCTTTGCACTGGATTGCCACAGCCACCCCCCTGCTCCCTTTTCCTTTCCTAAATGCTGCATAAATCCCCCACTCCCACTCCAAGCCAGGGTCATGGCTCTATCTCGATAGCTGTTTCCATGGCTCTGGTCAATGCTGAGTCGATGAAACATCCTTCTCAAGGTAACAGACGATCCTAATCCATGTCAAGGAACCTTCCCTCACCTAGCACAACAACAGGTATTAAGCACCTGCCATAAATCTGCCTCACTCAGACTGTGCTATCTACAGTTTGTTTAGGAGCTTTGGAAATAATCCCCTGAAGAGCATCAGGTTTCACTACGTGATGACACAGGGTTTATACAACAGGGTTTCAGACTGGCCCATGATCAACTGTAAAAATGGTACTCCTGACTCTGTTTTTCTGTTTTCTGTCTCTTTCTCTCTGCCTGTAATTTCCAGCCCCTTCAGATTTATTGCTCTCTCTTAATGGTTCTTTGTCTTTCCCTCCTTCCTGCCCTTGCTCTTAGATCTAGTTTTAATTAGAACCAGGAGGTAGCAGCTCTGGACTGAAGGGAGCCGTTTGCTTTTCATGATCAATCTGTGGCCTTTCCCCAGTCTCTCACATAGCAGGCTCTCAACACCCCTTAGTTCATGAATGAAAACCATGCAAAAGGTTAGGGATGCATGAAAACCATTTAACTCTTTCACTGTGGTGCAGCCACCTCTCAGGCAGAACACAGCAGGTGTTTGAACAGCTACCCACCAGTTAACTGTAGTGGAGGAGGAAGTGGAAAAGAATGGGATGTCCAACGGGCACTGCAGGAGGGAATAATTAGGCAGTTCAGGGCCAATGGGTCACCCCCCCCCCGGGTCTTATGAAAAGCTCAAGGGGATGAGCACAAACTGGGCTTTGTATCATGTCTGAAAAAGATGGCTCACGTCTCTACTAAGGTGATGAAAGATAGCAGCAACTCCCTTTCTGGCATCACCTGGGTGTTCCCTGGAGCTCTCCCATGTGAGTGTCAATCTGGCTTCACCCTGTATAGCAGGGGTGTACTGGGGCAAGTGGCCCAACACAAGGCAGTGGGGGGGCCAGAGACACTCCCTGGCTTTCAGTTGCTCATTAGTGGTTTGCTCCTCTGGAACTGGGAACTACAGGCAAGTTGAGAACAAAAATGAAAACATTTGCCTGGGGCCTGCCTAGGAAGGTTTTACTAGTTACGCCGGTGTTGCTCCCATCACCAGCCTCATGGACATGCTTATTCCTCTAGCAGACTGGCTTTTGTTCTCATTTAGCTCAACCCCCTTCCCAGGCAACATAAGCTAATCTGAAAAAAGGCCCTCTGATACCTTGTTTTAAATTCACCCCTTTGCTATGCCAGTCAGAGAAGCCCCAGCCTCGCTGCAGTCTACAGCCAGTCTGACACGGGAAATGGATGAAAAAATAATCCAAGGCTACACTACACTACAAGATCAGGTCAAATGTATTAAGGCTGATTTTTTAGCACCCAAGTTTGTAAAGTCGAAGGTGCATGTCCCCACTGTGCACGAGATTTCGATGCAGGGTATCCTCAGGGGGCAGGTAATGCAGCGATGCATTATGGGTAGCCATCCCACAGTTCCTGCCACCCCTTTACATTCTGGGGTAGGCTCCCAGTGCTTTTGCTATAAAGAGACTGTTGTTCAGAAATCATGCATTTTTATTTAGGGAACACAGCAGGGAGAGAAAAGGAGGCCAGGGTGGGAGCTTTGGGAGTGGGGGAATCACAGTTGCAAGAACGACAGTCTTTTGCTTCGCAACACATCTCTGGGGGTTGAGTGTGAGGCTACATTTGACACACACACACACCTCCAGCACCCTTGGGCCCCTGGGAGAAGAGGCTATGGAATTCAGCGAAGAGGGAATGTTGATCTGCAAGGGCTGGAGGGGGTGCCTGGGCATGGAGACAGCCTGGAAGGCCATCACATCCCCCAGGGACCGCCTGTCCTCACACTCTATGCTCATCTCCTCCGAAGCCTGCTTCCCCCACTCCCTTACATGCTCCCTGCCCAAGATGGTGGGTTACATCTGCTCCTGGAACGTCTCTCCCCTCGTCCGTTTTCACCTGAGGATTTGTGCCAAGCCGACAGCGAGCAGGGCCAGGGGAGTGCACAGCAGGCTCCCTGCTGTTCCCGCTGTAATAGAAAGGGAAGGGCAGACTTTACAGGAGACACATGGTAGAGTGCAATGCTTAATCTGTTCGAATAGAAGGAAGGTCTGTCTAAAGACAAGAGGGGTGTGTCATGTACAAGGCCACAGTTATGCTTTTAGGTGGCCATTCTGCGGGTGGCAAGGAAGGATTGGACTTGAGGACTGGGGTTGGGTAGGGCTTATCTGGGGGGCAGATTGTTGCAGGGGTGTGGTCTTGGGAAAGTGGTGTGGCTTTGGGCAGAAAGGGTGGGGCTTCAGCTTGCCCTCCCCTGCTGGGCCTTCACTTACCATCCAAGGTGGCAGGTATGATAAGGGACAGGCTGGGGCAAAAGCCTGTGGGAGGAAGGGATTCAGGGGAGGGATGTTAAATTTCAATTAATCAGCTAATCGAGTAGTCGATGGAATTTCTATCAAATACTCAATTAGTTGATAAGAGGGGGGTGGGGCACTCGCTATCCTGGCTGTGCCTACGTGCCCTAGGCTCTTACTGCATTTAAAAGGCAGAGGCACAGCGGCAGTCCCCTCCTTGTCCTGGGACCCAATTGCTGCACTTCTCCCTTTCCAATGTAGCAAGGGCCTCGCAGCCTGCTTCAGTCCCCACTCTCCCCGGGTTCCCCACTGCGCCTCTGCCTACCCTGCTCATGCAGAGGCAAGTAGTGACTCAGCATAGGCTTATTGGGTAGTTGACTTGTTTACTAGTTGCTTACATCCCTAGTCCAGGCGTGGTGACAGAGCAGGGCAGGGGGCTCATGCAGTGCCCCCCATTTGCCAAGACAATGCAACTTTCCCTTCCTACAGCTGCACGTGAGTGGCCAGGAGGGGAGAGGTTGGCAGGCAGGAGCACATGTTTCATTGGGGATGCACAAATGGAAGTTTACTGAAGAAGCAGCAGTTAATAGCTTCCCCTGCTTCATCCAGGTTGCCATGGAAGACACGTCTTCTCCAAATCACACAGGCACCAGGAGCTGATGCTGACTGCATTAGGGATGTGAATGGTTAACTGGATAATTGGTAGGCATCACGCTTACTGAGTAATGCTCACTGGTTACAGTTAACTGGAGGCCTGGCAGGGCTGGAGTGCCCCCCCCCCCATCCACCACAGTTTAAGCGGTTATCCAGTTAACATACCGTTCAACCAGTTAACTGATTAAATGGGATTTTACACCCCTAGACTGAATGTGGCCAGAGACCTGGGCCTTATGCTGCAATGCTTTGTGCTGCAGTGACCAGACCACTTACTGCTGGCGTGGGAAGATGTCATACCGAGGAGCATGGAATAAGGCAGCCTCCCCAGAAACCATGTGAGAAGGATCAAAGTGTTCGTCCGTGAGATTCCTGCTCTGTCTCCAAACACGTTAACCAGCTGTTCCAGAGACACCCCCCCCCCCCCCGCCAGTGTAGGCAGAGTGGCCACCACAGATCACACCCCTTTGCCTTAACCCACTTGTAGCAAGATAAAACAAGTGAACTCACCAGCAGTGCCCACCCCGGGATCACTGCTTAACCGCACATCCTGGGAGGAAGGGATTGTCTCCAAGGTTATAAAAGATCTTGGCTCTCAATGCCCGTGGTTGCCCCACTCTGCTGCTCACCATTCTCCTCCTTCTCTGCACCACTGCCTGAGGCTGCCCAAGTGTCTTGGGAGGAATCCATGGACTGGCTAGGGAAGCTGGTCGGGTCCCCCCGCAAGGATCACAGGCAGCTGCTCATAGAAACAGCATGTTTGCAGCGATGCTCCAGACCTTCCGTTTGCCTCCTTTGCCTTTTGATACGACTGCCCTCAGCACCTTCATTGTCACACGGCACTGCTGGGCGTCCCTGGCGGACCCTTTCTCCTCCATGCCTCTTGCGATCTTGGCATAGAAACCAGTGTTTCTTTTGCTGGTTCATAGTTCTGCGAGAACAGATTCAGCTCACAGATTCTGCGAGAACAGATTCACATTGGTATGTGGGGAGAGGAATCTCCTCCATGCTGGCGCTCGCCTGTGACCCTGGGCATTCACAGTCAAGCGTGCTCCTTAGCAGAGATGCCTCCTCTGAGGTCTGCTCGACACACTGGCCCCACAGAAAATGAAATTCAGATTTGCCCGGGACTTTTCCTGTTCACATGGAAAGCAGTAGAGTTGAAAGTCCTGGCCAGACTCAGGGCACGGTGGGACACCGCCCAGAGGCCAAGACATCAACTTTCACAGCACTGCATCCGCACTAAGTCGCATTTAGCGTTACTCCTCGTGAAAGCAGGAGTACTAAAATCGACTTTAATTATCCTGCTAGTCAACAGAATGGGCTTGGTGGTGTGGACTCATTGTTTAGAAAATTGACATAATGCTGCTAAGTTTGACCTACGTGTAGACCAGGCCTGCACAGGGAAGAGGGGAAGGTAGAAGAAGTGGAGATAGCCCCAAGCTGAAATCCTGGCTTTGTTGTTATTTGTATTGCAGTAGCCAGCACCTAGGAGCTCTAGTCATGGCCCACACTGTCTAGTCGTTGCGCCAGGCACTGTGCAAACCCAGCTTCTCCTCTCTGGTTGGAATTGATGCCCACTCATGATCAGGATGGTCTGCCAATAGCAGGCTGCGTTTGGCTGGTTGTCTTGAAAGAAACCAGCTGCCAAGCCTTCTGTGACCTGGCAAACCATAAATCGAGGGGTGCAGAAGCAGGATGGAATGTCCAGAAGCCGGGTGGGGAGCTGACACATCAGGACATGAGGCAAGAGGGGGTCTGAGGAGTGAGATGTGACAGTGCTCAGCCAAGTTACCAACCGGCTACAGCTCCCACCCAGAAGCTGAAATCTGCCAGGAGCGTTGCATGGAATGTCTGTTAGAGCATGACCTGCTCCCAGGATGCCAGCCGGATCACATCAGTGCCAGTCCTTATTCACCCAGTGCAGGCACATGTGAGTGGCAGGAGTTTCCTTACTGGGGCTGTGTGTGCTGGTACAAGGGATGTTAGATAATGCTTATTTTAGTAATCATGTAGCCACAAAACATTTTATCAATTACACAATTACAGCTGCCACACCACGCTGCTGCCATCCCACCCTGCTGCCACCCCGTGCTGCCTCCACCCCATGCTGCTGCCACCCCACCCTACTGCCACACTGCACTACTGCCACCCTGCACTAGTGCCACACTGCATTACTGTCACCCCATGCTGCTGCCACCCTGCACTACTGCCACCCCACCCTACTGCCACCTCACACTACTGCCATCCCGCACTGCTGCTCCCTCACACTGCTGCCACCCCATGCTGCTGCCAACCTGCCAATCTGTGCTGTATCCGCAGCAGCAGGGCAGGGTAGTAGCAGCTTCTGTGTGAGGGAGGCCTGAGCTTCCTGTGGACAGAGGCTGCTCTGGCATCCCATGGAGCAGCCTCTGTCAGCAATGAGCCCAGGCCTCCCCCCTGCCAGCCTGCCCCCCCAAGCTGCTGTATCTGATACAGTTCTGCGGGAACAGGCATGCATGGGGAGCTGGCTTGAAAGCTGGTTCCCCATGAGCACTAGCTCCTGCCTCCCCCTCACCCCCGGCTGCCTGCTGTCATTTGGATTAACTGATAAGCTCAGGCTTATATCAGTTAATCATTTAAGTGACTACACACTAACATTGCTAGGTGGCAGCACAAATGGGCATAGGTGTCAAATTACAGTGGGGGAGGTCTAGGTTGGATATTAGGAAAAACTATTTCACTAGGAGGGTGGTGAAGCACTGGGATGGGTTCCCTAGGGAGGTGGTGGAATCGCCATCCCTGGAGGTTTTTAAGCCTCAGCTTGACAAAGCCCTGGCTGGGTTGATTTAGTTTGGATTGGTCCTGCCTTGGGCAGGGGGCTGGACTCGATGACCCCTGAGGTCTCTTCCAGCTCTGTGGGTCTATGGCACCGACTGCGTAGCATGCTTGTCGCCTCACACACAGTGAGCATCCACCCAGGTTGTTGGTAGAGCGAAAGGGCCCAGCAGAGCACTCCTAGGGAATGAGTGCTGTGTCAACACACAGCCCCTGGCCCGAGGGCGTGCAGGAAATGGTCAGCCAGAGAACCCAAGAGGCCTGGGCCTCGCTCCAGTGCTCTGCCTGCAAGTCCTCTGCCTGCAAGTCCTCAGACAGGCTCACTGGCAAGCTGCCACCGCCTCAGCTAAGGTTGCCTTGTGGTCCAGCCCAGCAGCTCTACACTGGCAGGCAAGTCTGTAATGACCGACTGAGAGAAAAACGCCCTGGGACCTGCTTGTAAGGAATGACTCGATATACTGCCAGCAGCGGCTGGGAGCTGGGAGCTGAAATGGACGCTCTAGATGTGCTTGGCTTCCCTCATATGCTCAACTGTTTTGAAATGCCATCATGCTTTTCGCCACCAGATCTCAATGTTCTTTGGCCCTGGGAGTTAGGAGCCTGGGTATCTTTGAAAATCTGGGCCTTGATGTCTGGGCAACAGAAGCAGAGGGAAGTAGCTCACTTAGCCCGCCCAGCTAATCTGTGACAGGGCTGGGAGGAAAAGCTTGCTTTCCTGACCTCCCCCCACCCAGCATCAGTGACCCCAGCACAGCTGCGCTGTGGCTCTGTTCTGCTTTCCTGGCAGTCTGCAGCCAGTGGGATTCCCGGAGGTGGGAAAGGAGATGGTTTTGGTGGTGGGGTGTGAGACACAGCTGGGAAAGCCAGCCAGCTGTTGTCAAAGCTGTTCTATGAATGTGGCAGATGTTTCATTCCCCTGATTTGCACTGGGAGCAGCACAGATGATGTTTGGCATTTGTATTTCAGAGCCAAGCCCTTGGTTTGCTGCTCAGGAGTAACCAGCCTAGCTGGAGTTTTCCTCCACAGCGGCTGCAGCAGAGAGGCCTGGTTTTGCTGTGATAGTGGATGGGGGAATTGCAGACAGGGCCTGGTGGGGCGATCATGGCACACAGCGCTGTGAGGAGCACTTTGCAAATGCTACCGTGATGTCTTCTAACAACACAGGGCAGGGGAGTTCGCCAGTCTCCTGGCTGGCTTCCAGGCCAGGTAATTAGGTTCCACCTTCCTGAAATTCCTCTGGGATTGAAACTGGATCTGTGCATTTTCCAGCCTGAACCGATGCGCAGAGCTGCCCTGCGATGTTTCCAGGCTGCTGCCTTCTGCCCCAGAGAGGGCTGCTTTTTAGTGGTGGTAAAGTGGGTGAAACTCTCTAATCATGAAACGCTGGATTTGGTCTAGGGCCTGATGTGCCTCTTGCCAGGCAGTCAGGAGGGACTGAGCTAGTTAAGTGTAGTGAAATGGGGATGAGGAGCATCTTTCATACGCCGGACTGTAAAACACCTCACTGATTTAATTGCAGCCATTAGGGAATTGGGTGTTGATGGAAATAAAGCCCCTGGCTACGTCTACACTGGCATGATTTTGCGCAAGAACTCTTTTGCGGAAGAGTTCTTGTGCAAAAACTCTTCCAGAAGAGAGCATTTACACTGGCATGTGCCTTTGCGCAAGAGATTTGCCACTCTGGGCACAACCAGGCAAACTTCCTCTCCTCTCCCCCCAGGGCATTTTCTCAGTCAGTCATTACAGACCCGCCTGCATTTCTTCCAGTGCCCTTTCACGGGGGTGAAGAGTTGCTGGGCTGGATCACAAGGCCACCTTAGCTGAGGAGGTGGCAGCTTGCTAGGGGGGGGTGTCTTCCCCTGTTTGGGAGCTGCTAGCTCCTTAATTTTCATGCGCACCTGCTCCTGGGTGCGCATGTGGCCTTTGGTGGCCAGACTGTCAGCTATCCGTCTGTAGACAGCCTCATTCCTCCATCTAGTGCGGCGATCATGGACATTGGCGGTATCCCCCCAAACCTCAATCAGGTCCAGGATCTCCGCACTGGACCAGGAAGGCGCCCGCCTTCTCCAGTCCCTGGCAGGCTCCTGGGAGCTGGGGGGACTGGGCCCAGAGAGCAGTAGAGGGCTGGCTGGCACTGGCTGCCTGGTTCATGGTGGGGCCACTGGGTCAGGGGCAGCAACTGCTGGCTCTGTGCTGGCAGGCCTGGAGCTGGCACAGGCACTGTGGCCAGAGTCTACCCCTTTAAGGGCTCAGGGGCTGGGGGAGAGGAGAGGAAGTTTTCCTGGTTGTGCCCAGAGTGGCCACCAGGGCACCCTGGGAAGGGCCGGAGGCCTCCTATTTTGAAATAAGCAGCTACACAGCGCTTATTTTGAATTAGCTATTTTGAATTTGGTGTTATTCCTCATAGAATGAGGTTTACCAAATTGGAAATAAGTGCTCCACTATTTCGAATTAATTTCAAAATAGTGGTTTGGCTGTGTAGATTCTGGAAAGTTATTTCAGAATAACGGCTGTTATTTCAAAATAACTTTGCTGTGTAGACATACCCGTACAGACTAATTCAGCTACCCCCCCCCCGAAGCTTTTATTTCACCTGGTTTGTGACCCCGTGGCCACACCTGCTGGGATCCAAGGCTCCCTCCAGCTACCAGCAAGGCCTGCACAGAGCCAGCCTGTGCCATCCCCGACCCCTCGTCTTCTGTCTGCCAGACAGGGGCATTTGAGGGATGCTTGCTCATCCTTCCATCGCTGCTGAACTAACACACAGTGGCCCATCCCGTCCATGCCTCAGTGAGATGCCACTTGAGACTGGAGCTTTCCCTTGTCTGCTGTTGTCTTAACGGACAGGGGTTTGAGGGCAGTCTCTGTCATTGCCACTTGTTCCTCTGCTTAGCATGCCCCCACCTGCCTTGCTTCCTTCCCTGCCTCTCATCTGATCGGGCTGTCTCCCAGCTTGACCAGCCATGTGCTACCAGCACCCATCCTCCCTTGATCTGCTCCCGGTGGGTGGCCCCCTTTGTGGGATGCATGGAAGGACCGAGGGGTGGGGCCTAGAAGGGAGACTAGAAGGATTAAAGGATAGACAAGAAGAGGGAAAGGATGGATGGATTGTGGGATGAGCGATAAATATGAAGATTAAGGGACAGATGGGTGTGTGTTTATGGAGCAAGAAATAAACAGCCAAACTCCGCATGCTAATCAGAGGGCGAAGGGATGAACACATGGAGAGAGAGCGAGAGCCAGACAGATTCCAGACTTGATAGTGGAAGAGTGGGCAGAGGAGAAGTGCTAGCGGAGGATAGAAGGAGGCAAAGATCTCCTGGGAGAGGAGTGGTACCGAGGGATGGCTGGATGGCTTGGAAGCATCTCAGGCCAGTGGCTACATGTATCTCTCCAAGCCAACCTGGTCCCAGAGGCATAGCGAGGGTGTTACGCACTCGGGGGCAAAAGTAAAATTTGCCCCCCCCCCCCCCCCCCCCCCGCCGCCGCTATGCGACAGGGCCCCAAACCTGGCGCATGGCTGAACCCTGACCCTGGGAGGAGGGAGGGAGCTTGTACTGATCTTCCCCTGCCCCCTCCAGTTTGGGATGGGCACTATCACGCTGTTGAAAATGGAGGAGGGTGGGGCTGGTGGCAGAGAGGTGGGAAAGAGGCTTCACAGGCGGTGGTTGGTGGAGGAGGAGCAGGAAACTCAAGGGATGCTAGCGGGAATAGAGGGGCAATTCCCCCCCCCCCCCCCCCACACACACCTCCTTTGCTTCGTCAGTGAATGTAAGAGATTAATTTGCTTGTTAAAATAACACTCAGAAAAACTTTTAAATAAAACTAACAAATAACATGAGAATCACCCTCACTTTCTTGAAGGCGCTTGAAGCACTAAGTAGCCTAAGGCTGAGGTTACAACGCAAGCACGGCTTTTTGTCTGTCACGAGGACTTTTTCCTTCAGGCTGCCGTGAGATTCTATCCTTAAGTAAAGGAGAGAGGCCTCTCTGAGCTGCTCTTCCAAATCTCACACAAGCCATTTAACTGAAGCCATAGATATCAAGATTCAAGGCCAGCCTTGCCTTTGGCAGACTGCCTCACGAAGCAGTCACAATCACAACGTTCAAACATGTATAAGACTTTTAGCTGAGAAAGCAATGTTAATCCCAAATCTCTGTTAGGACTGGGAGATGTGGGTGACCTATAGCAAACACCAGCATTTTCTTTGGGAAATTCGCAACAAAACGTGGGGAGATCTATCACCTCAGTAATGCCAACTCCTTTAGAATTGAGGCCCTGATTATCCAGCACCACCTGAGGTAGAGCAGGCACAGTGTGCATACGTCTGATATATTTTTACCAAAACTGCTACCTGCCCAACTTGCCAAAGGAGAAAGGAAACAGGGAGGCCAGAAGGAATGGTTTAGAGCAGTATTTCTCAACCTTTTTTTAAAATAAAAAAAAATTATAAATACTGCCTTTTTTTTAAAAAAATAAGTCCCCCCCCCCCCCCCAGTACCTACAGTTTTCAGACACACAAATGTTTTTCTACCATTGCAATATATTTGGTTAAACAACTTCATCATATCCCCATCACTCCTGACAAGGTACACTGCCCATGGAGGTCTATGGGGGCTGGGCTATTTTATATGTAAAGGTACTGAGAAATGTATATGGCCATACCATGATGGCAATGCCTCTTATGTAAATAATACCGAATAATAATTGCCAACTGAGACCACTTCCCAACCTGCTTACAAAGGGCCTGATACAATTTAAATTTTAAGCTAGGATTGAGCCTAAAACAATCTGTTGATATGACCCAAAAAGATCCAGATAACATTTAGTCACCCTTCAAACATATAAGGGACCAATCAATAAAAGCCCCCCCCCCTTTCTGGTAGAGGCGATCTTTGAAGAAAATTGGAGAAACTTTGAATTTACTTTGTCTGACAGCAGCAATTTCTCTCACTGAATGTGGGGTCTTCAGCACCGGTTTCACTTTGTGTCAGAATAACTCAGAAATGTGTCGTCACAGCTAACTCCATTCAGGTCAAAGCAATGTGCACCCCAAAGACAGAAGAACAAATCCCTCGAAACTGGAAGTCAAAACATCTCACCTCTTCAGAGCTCACAAAGAGTCTTGTTCACCCAGAGACATGAGCCATGACAGCTCTTTCTGGAGAGAGACCATACAGCCTGCCTCTCTGTGTGTGCACCGAGGCTACGTCTAGCCTGCACGCCTTTTTCGACAGAGGCCTTGTCGACAGTATCTGTCAACAAAGCACTGACGAAAAAGAGCATCTAGATTACATTATGCAGATAGAAAAATAGATCCGCTTTTTCAAAAAAGAGCGTCCAGACTGCCAGATTCTCTGTTGACAAAAGAAGGCACCCGGAAGTGCTACTGTCAGGGCATGGGGGGCGGCCTTTATTTCCAGGTGCTGCTGCATGCCCTTTGTAGAGACGCGTGCTTAAAGCTATCCCCTGGACAGCCGTTGCTCTGCTCCTGCTTCTGGCTTGCCTACCTCCTGGAGGGAAAGCAAAGCTGCTGCAGTTCTTGCTCTGGTTGCCCTGCTTCCTTGGACACCACAGCAGTTTATTTTCTGGGGGATTTTTTTTCTGCTTTTCACCTTTTATTTGGCTATGGAGCCTGAGCTGCCCCATGGCAGGTGATGGCCCCACGCTGCCATACTGCAGGGTCTGCTGCATCTGCATGACTCTGTCATGAATCTTCTGCCCCATATGGACCCGGACCGCTCCGAGGAGACCCTCCTCTGGGATGCAGGAGCTCTGCCCTTGCCCCCAAACTTTTTGGGGACAGGCAGATATGGAGGCACAAGATGAGTTCAGACTGGTGGGACCGGCACACCATGCAGCTCTGGGATGATGACCACTGGTTCTGCAACTTCCAGATGCGGAAGGCCACATTCCTGGAGCTGTGTGCCTGGCTCGCCCCTGCTCTGGAACACCAGGACACCCACCTGCAGAAGAGGGTCGCAATTGCCCTGTGGAAGTTGGCCACCCCTGACTGCTACCGCTCCATTGGACAACCAGTTTGGTCTACCATCGGGGCCTTCTTGATGGAGGTAAGTCACTTTCGGGGGACAGGCCCTGCTGAGTTGGGGGGGGGGGGGGGGTGAGAAAGGGGGGCTGCAAGGCAAGGGGGGGGGGGGGAGATGGAGTGGCACTTGGAGGCCGCTCCTCGGCCACTCCTGCACTGATGTGGGGGGGGGGGGGGGCGTCCTGACAAGGGGAGCGGTGGGTTGGTGGGGGGGAGGGGGGGTCCACCCCAGGCGCTTAGGTAACCTGTCTAACTCCCTGCTTTCTGTCTGTCTTTTTGTCTCATGCTGCAGGTGGTGAGGGCCATCACTGCAGAGCTGCTGAAGGGGCTCATCCGTCTCCGGGACTGGACAACATCATTGCCGGGTTTGCCGCCCTTGGATTCCCGAACTGCAGAGGAGCCCTCGATAGGACACACATTGTTATCCACGCACCGCCCCATTGAGCAGCCCAATTTATAAACCGGAAGGGCTACTATTCGATGGTGCTGCAGACCCTGGTCGACCACTGGGGACACTTTCTGTCAGAGGCTGGAGATGGATGGCAGGAGATAAATCGCTTGATCATTGTCTTCGGGCCACCCTCTCTGGGGCACCTGGTGCTGGCCATTGTCGGCAGACAGGATACTGGGCTAGATGGACCTTTGGTCTGACCCAGTACGGCCATTCTTATGGTCTTATGTTCTTATTTGTGTCGGGTGGTCAGGGCAGGCACATGATGCCCGCATATTCCAGAACTCCTACCTGTACTGCAGGTTGCAGGCAGGAACATTTTTTTCCCCCAGCAGCACGTTGCACTTGGGGACGTGCAGCTGCCGGTGTGCACAGGTCTACCCCCTGATGCCGTGGCTCATGAAGCTCTCACCAGCCACCTGGATGTGAGCAAGGAGCTTTTCAACACGCATCTTAGCCAGGCTCACATCCAGCATTAAAATAGCATGTCCCCTTTAAGCGCAGGGATAGGACAGGGGAACGGTTAAACACTAAGACCCAGGGGAAGCATTGCTTCCCCTAGGTCTTTTGGCTGGCAGCCATTTTTGTGGCTAGTACCCCGTTCCGAGCACCCTTCCCCAGTACCCTGTCCCCTGCTCCCACCAGCACAGTTGGGGCCACATTAGTGAGGCTTGGGGGGGGGGTTTGGAGGAGGTGAGTTTTTTTTTTTTTTTTTTTTTTGCATCTCACTTGTGTGGCCCCAGCTGACTTTTCTATGGGTCAGTGACCCCTGACTCAAAGCAGGTTCCCCACCCTTCTCATAAATAAAGACAATACTGAAACTTTTTATCTCTCACTGCTTCTTTTACATGGTGGTTAAGCCACAGTGGCTCTGTTTTAGTTCTTCTACCATGTTTTTTAATTTGGGGTATACATTCAAGTTATGGTGTCTTTGAAAAGTGTCCATGCAGCTTGCAGGGATTTTACTTTAGTCACTGTACCTTTTAATTTCTGTTTAACTAACCTCCTCATTTTTGCATAGTTCCCCTTCTTGAAATTAAATGCCACAGTGTTGGGCTGCTGAGGTGTTCTTCCCACCACAGGAATGTTAAATGTTATTATATTATGGTCACTATTTCCAAGCAGTCCTGTTATAGTTACCTCTTGGACCAGATCCTGCGCGCCATTCAGGACTAAATTGAGAATTGCTTCTCCCCTTGTGGGAGTCGTTTAAGCAGTCGTTTAAGGTATCAAGAAATTTTGTCTCTGCATCTCATCCTGAAGTGACATGTACTCAGTCAATATGGGGATATTATTGAGTTTTTTATTTTGATAGCCTCTCTAATCTCCCTAGCATTTCATAGTCACTATTACTGGCCTGGTCAGGTGGTCAATAATAGATCTTTACTGTTATATTCTTATTAGAGCAGGGAATTACTATCCATAGAGATTCTATGGAACATGTTGATTCATTTAAGATTTTAACTTCATTTGATTCTAAATTTTCTTTCATGTATAGTGCCACTCTCCCACCCGCACGACCTGTTCTGTCCTTCTGATATATTTTGTACCCTGGAATGATTGTGTCCCATTGATTGTCCTCACTCCACCAGGTTTCTGTGATGACTGATATATCAGTATCGTCCTTTAACACGAGGCATAGTTCACCCATCTTATTTTTTCGACTTCTAGCATTTGTGTACAAGCACTTTAAAAACTTGTCACTGTTTATTTATCTCCCCTTTTCTGATGTATCAGATTCTTTTTTATGGATGGTGATAGGTCTGCTGTTGTTACCTGCACAACATGTGCCATGTTTTTCTTCCTCCCGGAAGAAAGAAGGGATTTCATCTGCACTAAGTGCAAGCTGGTCACCATTTTGGAAGAAAAAAATTAGAGGACTTGAGGCCGAAGTATCAACCCTACATTCCATTAGAGAGGATGAAGACTTCCTCGATAGAAGGCAGCGTTTAATCCTGCAAGCACAGCAGGGTGAAGGCAGTACCAGGACAAGGAAGAGAACTGGCAGCATGTAACCTCTAGAAGAAGGCCAACTCAGGTATCCCCCATTCCTGTAGAGGTAAGTAAGCTCTTTCAGGCTCTCTTAACAGGCACTGCACTGGAGAATGCTTTGGCAAGGACCTCTCAGGGAAGAAATCAGAAGGAAACACCATCTACTGGAAGGCATGGGATGCGTAGTCCTAGGGATGGGGGTTCCACGACCACCACCCCCAAAAGAAGAGGACAGGCGGTGGTGGTCAGGGACTCCCTCCTAAGAGGCACTGAGTAATCCATCTACCGTCCAGTCCTGCAATCTTGAGAAGTGTGCTGCTTACCAGGAGTTCACATTCAGGATGTGACCAAGAGTCTTCCAAAAGTGATTAAACCTTAGGATCGCTACCCCTTCCTGCTTCTCCACAGTAACTAACAATAAGGCCAAGAATGTTAGGTCACAGCAGATTATGTAGCACTGGGAAGAAGGATCAAAGAATTTGACGCACAAGTGGTGTTCTCGTCCATCCTCCCTGTTGAAGGAAAAGGTCCAGGTAGGTATTGTCGAATTGAGGACGTAAATGCGTGGTTGCGCAGGTGTTGTCGGAGAGAGGGCTTTGGTTTCTTCGACAATGGGACTCTGTTCTGGGCACAAAGATTGTCAGGAAGAGATGGGATCCACCTAACGAAGAGAGGAAAGAGCATCTTCATGGGAAGGCTTATAAATCTAGTGAGGAAAGCTTTAAACTAGGCTCGTTGGGGGACAGTGACCAAGCCCTGTGGTAAGTGAGGAAGTCAGCTACCGGGAAAAAACACAAGGAGGTACAAGCGAGGACCCCAGAGTCGAACGGAGAAGGTAGGTTAGCTAAGGTGTTTGTACACAAATGCGAGGAGCCTGGGAAACAAACAGGAAGAATTAGACGTCCTGGCCCAGTCAAAGAACAATGATTTGATTGGAATAACGGAGACTTGGTGGGATGACTCGCATGACTGGAGCACTGTCATGGAAGAGTATAAACTGTTCAGGAAGAACAGGCAGGGAGGTGTTGCATTGTATGTAAGAGCGCAGTATGATTGCTCAGAGCTCCAGTATTTAGAGGGCGAAAAGCCTGTTGAGAATCTATGGGCTAAGTTTAGAGGTGGAAGCAACAGGGGTGATGTTGTGGTTGATGTCTGCTATAGACCACCAGATCAGGTGGATGAGGTAGACGAGGCTTTCTTTGGAAGTCAAAGTTAGTAACTATTTCGAAAAGCTAAACATACACAAATCCTTGGGTCCGAATTTAATGCATCCGAGGGTCCTGAGGGAGTTGGCAAATGTCATTGAGGAGCCTTTGGCCATTATCTTTGAAAACTCGTGGAGATCGGGAGAGATCCCGGATGATTGGAAAAAGGCAAATGTAGTGCCCATCTTTTAAAAAGGGACTTAGGAGAATCCAGGGAACTACAGACCAGTCAGCCTTACCTCAGTCCCTGGAAATATCATGGAGGGGAGCCTCAAGGAATCCATTTTGAAGCACTTGGAAGAGGGAAAAGTAATCAGGAATAGTCAACCTGGATTCACCAAGGGCAAGTCATGCCTGACCAATCTGATTAGCTTCTATGATGAGGTAACTGGCTCTGTGGATATGGGAAAGTTGGTGGATGTGATATACCTTGATTTTTGGAAAGCCTTTTTGATATGGTCTCCCACAATATTCTTGACAGTAAGACAAGGGAATATGGATTGGATAAATGGACTGTAAGATGGATAGAAAGCTGGATAGTCTGTCGGGCCCAGCGGGTAGTGAGCAACGGCTCGCTGGCAGGTTGGCGGTTGATTTCTAGTGGAGTGCCCCAAGGATCTGTTTTAGGACCGGTTTTGTTCATCTTTATTAATGATCAGTATGAGGGGATGAATTGCACCCTCAGCAAGTTTGCAGATGACACTAAACTGGGGGAGAGGTCGATATGCTGAAGGGTAGGGAGAGGGTGCAGAGTGACCTGGACAGATTAGAGGATTGGGCCACAAGAAAGCTGACGAGGTTCAACAAGGACAAGTATAGAATCCTGCACTTGGGACGGAAGAATCCCAAGCACTGTTATAAGCTGGGGACTGAATGGCTAAGTAGCAGTTCTCTAGAAAAGGACCTGGGTATTACAGTGGATGAAAAGCTGGATATGATCAACAGTGTGCCCTTGTAGCCAAGAGGGCTAATGGCATATTAGGGTGCATTAGGAGGAGCATTGCCAGCAGATCCAGAGAAGTGATTATTTCCCCTTAATTCAGCTCTGGTGAGGCCCCCCCCCCCTCCCACTATAGAAAGGATGTGGACGCATTGGAGAGGGTCCAGCGAAGGGCAACCAAAATGTTAAGGGGCTGGAGCACAAGCCCTATAAGGAGAGACTGAGGGATCTGGGTTTGTTTAGTCTGAAGAAGAGAAGCGTGAGGGGGGGAATTGATAGCAGCCTTCAACTTCCTGAAAGGAGGTTCCAAAGACGATGGAGAGCGGCTGTTCACAGTAGTGACAGGTGGCAGAACAAGGAGCAATGGTCTCAAGTCAAGCCTACAGTGGGAGAGGGCTAGGTTGTAGATTAGGAAAAACTATTTCCCTAGGAGGATGGTGAAGCACTGGCATGGGTTACCTAGCAGGTGGTGGAATCTCCATTCTTAGAGGTTTTTTTTAAGTCTTGGCTTGACAAAGCTCTGGCTGGGTTGATTTAGTTGGGTGGGGGGGGGGGGGTGGACTTGATGACCTCCTGAGATCCCTTCCAGCTCTATGATTCTATGATTAGGTTGGGGGTGCCTGAGGGGTGCCTGGCTCTGGAGGAGGGGAATGGCATTAGGTTGGAGGTTGGGTGTGCCTGGCTCTGGGGGAAGGGAAGACATTAGGTTTGGGGGGGGGGGGGGGGGTCTGAGAGTGCCTGGCTCTGGGTGTGAGGGAGGCATTAGGTTGGGAGTGCCTGGCTCTTGGGGGAAGGGGGAGGCATCGGACCACAGCCCTTTCGGCTCTTCCCCTTGTACAAGCATACAATTCAATGTTAATTGCATGGTGTCATATACTGTTTCTCAAATAATATACTAGCATACAGTTTTTTTCCACTGACTGGAATGGAATGGGATCCAGAGTACTGTAATATAAACACACACAAGGGGCTGATTTGTGGTTCCCAGTTTAATTTTCATATGTCCTAAGTTTTAAGTACCTAAATGTACTGTGTTAATATTTGTCATATGATTACCTTGGAATGTAGGCATTGCCAAATCAACCACTGGGACCCTCTAGTCTAGTCCGGTATTGTAGCTACAAAAGTGGCCAATACAAGATGTGTCATAGAATGGGGTGTGAGTGTGCTCGCACTTGTCCACAAGAAGCTATAGTGGACCGTTATCTCCGGATAGGAACTGTTTCTTCTTCACGCCCACCTGTTTGTGGGTGGCTTTATGACCTGAAACATGAGTGGGTTTTAAGCTGGTTTTTTTTTTTATCCTACCTATGGTATTTTAGATGTTTTTATTATCAATAAGCCTTCGTCCTTTTAAAAATCTTACAAACTTTTGACTTCACTGCTATTTAATGGCAGTGAGTTCCACAGATGAATTGAGTTAAAAAAGTTTCCTTTTATCAATTTTTTTTGTCATGTTTTGGCTGTTTGCTCATCGATTCCCACTTTGCACACCTGATATCTAGCTTAAATTTTACCTTCCTTATTTCAGTTTCTGCTCTATAGACTTAACTTGGGATGGATTTCCAATTTCTGAAGGATACCCATTTGGCTCAAATAATATCTCTTTTAATGATTAAAAAAGGAAAAGGAAATTATCCAGTTTTATATATCTAAGAAGTACCAGCCAGTCAAGGGTAACAGGGGCATACCAATATTGCACTAGTACATCAGTCAGCCAAAGGGCAATTAACTCATTAGTCTTGCATGGATTATCTGTGAGCGAATATTACATGTACCTTTGAAAATGCAAAGTTTAAGAAATCCTAAGGATAGCATAAGGGCCAGCTTTGCAAGCCACTTGATTCGTTTTGGTAATTCTTCTGGGGACAAATAGACACTTAGAGCAGGCGGGAAGGAGGTATGGATGCAGAATAAGGCAGCCAACACAAATGTCATATTTAAATTCCAGGACAAAAAGAGAATCAGTATGTACCTGGTTTACATTGTGTTCCTTTAAAGAAAATTCAATGGCTATTGTTTGCCAGGCTGAGGCACTTACTCTGAAATATGCATCTCTCACTTATTGTTTTGGTCTATACTTGTTTTTATTTCAACAAAACCAGTTATGTATCATATACAAATAATTAAAAAGTACCTTAAATTTATATTTAAAAAAAATTATAAAAATTATTATATATGAGCAAATGACAACAATTTTACACATCAAATTATTGTATTATATTCAAACAGGACCTGAAAAGTATTATACAATATACCTAAAACATAATGTATAACAATAAATAATTACGACATTCCAATAGAAGTACATTGGTGGCCCTGAAAGCTATCAGTTTTCGTTTGTGTGACCCTCAGTAGGCTTCGAGTTTGATATGCCTAATCTAGACTATGCCTGACAGAGGTTTGTCAAACCTGGTCTTAGAAATCTCCAGTGATGGAGATTCCACAATCTCTGGAGACAATTTCTTCCAGTGCTTTACCACCCTGACAAGAAGTTTGTCCTAATGGCCGACCTCTTTTGCTGCAATTTAAGCCCATTGCTTCTTGTCCCACCCTCAGAGGGTAACAAGAATAATTTTTCTTCCTCCTCCTAGTAACCACCTTTTATGTACTTGAAAACTGCTATCTCCTCTCCCAGTTTTATCTTTTTCAAACTAAACAAACCCAGTTCTTTCAGTCTTCCCTCATATAGGTCATGTTTCTAGACCTTTAGTAATTTTTGTTGGTCTTCTGTGGACTTTTTCCAATTTGTCCCTAACTTTTCTGATATGTGGTACCCAGCACTGGACACAGCACTCCAGCCAAGGCCTAATCAGCATGGAATATAGCAGAAGAATTACGTCTTGTCCCTTACTTTCAACACTCCTGCTAATACAATATACTATAATGTGTACGGTTTTTGTGATACTGTCAGGCTGTTGACTCATATTTAGCATGTGGTCCCCAAACTGGAGGAGTAGGGAGCTGTGGGTTGGCAATGAGGGGGCATTGGCAGATCTGGTAAGTAAGGCCCATGATGGCTAGGGTGATCAGAGATCAAGTATGAAAAATCAGGGTGAGAGAGGGATAATAGGCCCCTATAAAAGACAAAGCCCCAAATATTGGGACTGTCCTTATAAAATAGGGACGGACAGCTGGTCACATTAATGACTGCAATACCGAGATAGGGCCAGGAGAAGGTTGGAGCAGCAGGACAGGGCCTAGCCATTTCTTACCCAGAGAAGCATCTGGCACCAGTGACTGAACTAGAACTTCCCAGCTCCATTCACTCACAGCTCTCCAAGGCTTGTAGACCTTGTTGAGGGCTCAGGCAAACTAAAACATGAAGCTTAGGCTGCTAAGCCACCTGCCTTGCCCACAGACCAGCCGTGGGATGGCAGGGCAGGCTTGCATGCTTGCTGTGGATCACTGCTGCTCTCTTGCTCCAGCCGGGGGGGGGGGGGGAACAGGAGTCCAGGACAGCTGGCAGTATTTTAAAGAAGCCTTATTGAAGGCACAAAAAGAAACCATCCCGATGCGTAGCAAGAGAGGCAAACATGGTAGGAGACCGGATTGGCTTACAGGGGAAATCCTTGGTGAACTTAAGCACAAAAAGGACAAACGACCAGGGAGGGGGTTGAAATGTATACCTCCAGAATGCCGGGGGGATAATCAGGAAGTTGAAAGCGCACTTGAATAATTGCGACTGGCTAAGGATGTGAAGGATAAGAAGAAATGTTTCTACAGCCATGTTAACAAGAAGAATGTGAGCAGAGAGGGTGTGCGGCCCCTACTGCATGAAGGAGGCAACCTAGTGACAGATGACGTGGGGAAAGCTGAAGTACTCAATGCTTTCTTTGCCTCTGTATTCACGGACAAGGTGGGCTCCCAGACTAATGCGCGAAGTGACACAAGATGGGATGAAGATCGACAGCCCTTAGTGGGTAAAGAACAGGTCAAGAAATATTTAGAAAAGCTAAACGTACACAAATCCATGGGTCTGGACTTAATGCATCCCAGGGTACTGAGGGAGTTGGCAAATGTCATTGAGAAGCCTTTGGCCATTATCTTTGAAAAGTCGTGGAGATCGGGAGAGATCCCGGATGATTGGAAAAAGGCAAATGTAGTGCCCATCTTCAAAAAAGGCAAGATGGACGATTCAGGGAACTACAGACATGGGAAAGTCAGTGGATGTGATATGCCTTGACTTTAGCAAGGCTTTTGATATGGTCGCCCACAATATTCTTGCCAGCAAGTTAAGGGAATGTGGATTGGATAAATGGACAGTAAGAGGGATAGAAAGCTGGCTAGAAGGCCGGGCCCAGCGGGTAGTGATCAACGGCTCGATGTCAGGATGGCAGTCGGTTTCTAGCGGAGTCCCCCAAGATTCGGTTCTGGGACCAGCTTTGTTCAATATCTTTATTAATGACCTGGATAAGGGGATGTATTGCACCCTCAGCAAGTTTGCAGATGACACGAAGCTCGGGGGGGGGGGGGGGGTAGATACGCTGGAGGGCAGGGATAGAGTCCAGAGTGACTTAGACAAAGTGGAGGATTGGGCCAAAGCAATCTGATGAGGTTCAGCAAGGACAAGTGCAGAGTCCTGCACTTGGATGGAAGAATCCCAAGCATTGTTACAGGCTGGGGACCAACCAGCTAAGTAGTAGTTCTGCAGAAAAGGACCGGGGGGGGTTACAGTGGATGAAAAGCTGGATATGAGTAAACAGTGTGCCCTTGTAGCCAAGAAGGCTAATGGCATATTATGTTGCATTAAGAGGACCATTGCCAGGAGATCCAGAGATGTCATTATTCCCCTTTATTTGGCTCTGGTGAGGCACAGCTGGAGTATTGTGTCCAGTTCTGGTTCCCCCCCCCCCCCCCCAGCGGAGGGCAACCAAAATTATTAGGGGGCTGGAGCATATGACCTATAAGGAGAGGCTGAATGAGTTGGGGCTGTTTAGTCTGCAGAATCGAAGAGTGAGGGCGGAATTTCATAGCAGCCTTCAACTTCCCGAAGGGAGGCTCCAAAGAGGCTGGAGAAAGGCTGTTCTCAGTCGTGACAGATGGCAGAACAAGGAGCAATGGTCTCAAGTTGTGGTGGGAGAGGTCCAGGTTGGATATTAGGAAAATCTATTTCACCAGGAGAGTGGTGAAACACTGGCATGGGTTACCTAGGGAAGTAATGGAGTCTCCATCCTTAGAGGTGTTTAAGTCTCGGCTTGACAAAGCCCCGACTGGGGTGAGCTAGTTGGGATTGGTCCTGCCTAGAGCAGGGGGGGGCTGGACTTGATGACCTCCTGAGGTCTCTTTCACCTCTATGGTTCTATGACTCTATGAGGCAACATGAATTTCTTGCGCAAGAAGCCCCTATGGTTAAAATGGCAATCAGAGCTTTCTTGCGCAAGAAAGCGTCTACACTGCCATGGATACTCTCACGCAAAAGCACATCTCTTGCATAAAAGCACATGGCAGTGTAGATACTCTCTTATGGAAGAGTTGTTGCACAAGAACTCGTCCACAAAAGAATTCTTGTGCAAGTAGCTGCCAGTGTAGACGTAGCCTGAGTGTCGAAAAGAAACTTTTACTGAAAGAGAGAGAGAGAGAGAGAGAGAGAGAAGTCACATAGCATTAGCTTGGGGAAATACCAATACAAACAGGCGATATCTAAACTTAAGGATTCTTGCGCAAGTATGGCCATTCTTGCACAAGAATCCGCAGAGCATCCACACTGCCTGCCCTCTCTTGCGCAAGGAAATTTACAGTATGGCGTCTAAGAGCGGGCTTCTTGCACAAGACCTATGCTCTTTTTTAACAGGTATAAGCTCTCTTGCGCAGCAACTCTTGTGCAAGAGGGCAGTGTGGATGCTCAGCAGGGATTTTTTGTGCAAGAAAGCGTCCACACTGCCATGGATGCTCTTGCGCAAAAGCATAGCTCGCACACCACAGTGCGGACATTTTCTTGGGCAAGAGTTCTTGCACAAGAACCCTTGCGCAAGATGTTCTTGCGCAAGAAGCCGCCAGTGTAGTCATAGCCACAGAGTTCGTAGCCTCCTCCCCCAAGAGTAACTGTCCCAGCTCAAAAGGATTGTGCAATGTCTTTTGCCTCTCTGGCGCCCCAGTCCAACAAGGTAAGGGTTCCGTTCACTTACCCAAACTTTCTCCGTACCCCACATCAAACACCCCACTTACAGCTCTGTCCAGTCAGTGCAGACCCTGACACATCATCCTGATGACTCTACTCCTTGGCTGCGTCTAGACTGGCATGATTTTGCGCAAATACCTTTAACAGAAAAGTTTTTCCGTTAAAAGTATTTGCGCAAGAGAGCGTCTACACTGGGATGTGCTTTTGCGCAAAAGGCTCCATGCCAGTATAGACGCTCTCTTGCACAAGAAAGCTCTGCTGGCCATTTTAGCCATCGGGCTGTCTTGCGCACGAAATTAACGTTCCTGTCTACACTAGCCTCTTGCGCAAGAGGCTATCCCTTAGCGGGAGCATCAGAGTATTTGCGCAAGAGGCACTGACTTTGTACATTACAATGTCAGTGTTCTTGCACAAATACTCATGGCCAGTGTAGACAGGTGGCAAGATTTTGTGCAAAAGCAGCCACTTTTGTGCAAAATCTTGTCAATGTAGACACAACCCCTTTCTGTTGCTCCTACCAGCCACCTGCCGTTCCCACCAGCCGCTCTACTGGTTGCAATGGGTCTGGCTTCCGGCCAAACCCGTGATTTCAGCTCTTAGTGATTTCAACTCTTTAACCACCACCTAGGCTGGCAAAAGAGTCCAGCTTCCACTGGACTAGCAAAAAGACTCCTCAAGAAATCTGCTTTAGGTCTGTCCTTAAAACCAGGGGGGAAGTGGTAGGTTGAGCCAGTCTTACAGCTCCCACCTGGCAGGCATGAAGCAGGTTGCCTCAAGCCCTCCCCCCCACAACTTAGTTTACTCAACTCTGGCGGGGGTGGGGGTGGGGGGGCTTGTTCCTCTGAGACCTCTTACAATGATGGAGTCTCTCCTGCAAGCACTGGTGTCATATTTTACAGTTCCCACATTTAGGAGTAGCAAGATTTGTGACCCCCCCCCCGACCCCCCCCCACAGCCCCAAATTAGTTACAATACACCACATTCCATTCCGACACTGAGCCTCCATCAGCCCTGGCTGAATTGGCTTTACATAGCCAGACCTCGGATTTCTTCCCCCTCCTCGCATGACCTGTATCTACATATCAACAGTTAACTGTTAATCATCTTGCAGAGCTAAACAATTGGCTGTGTCTACACTGGCACGATTTCGCGCAAAAGCGGCCGCTCTTGCGCAAAAACTTGCTGCCTGTCTGAACTGGCCACGACTTCTTGTGCAAGTAAACTGTTCTAATGTATGAAATCAGGGCTTCTTCTGACAGACCTCTGACGCTTCCGCTCAGGAATAAGCCCTTTTGCGCAAGTGTTCTTGCGCAAGAGGCCAGTGTAGACAGGCACATGAATTTCTTGCGCAAGGAAGTCCTATGGTTAAAATGGCCATCAGAGCTTTTCTGCACAAGAGAGCGTCTACACTGGCATGGATGCTCTTTCACAAAAGCACATCTCTTGCTCAAAAGCACATGCCAGTGTAGATTCTCTCTTGCACAACTACAGCTCTCTCCCTTTAGTTGGCTGATAGCAAGCAGTCATTCAGCCCCTGCTTACATAATGAATCGGGGATTATTTAAATCCCCGTTTCATTGACTATGTCGGGTAAACTAGTTTACATAGCTCTGGTGACGGAGCCATGTAGTCTAGACATACCCTACCACTGCCAGCAGCACACAGACACCCTCTGCAAACACTGCAAGCACTTCTGCAATGGATTCACTAGCCTCCATCTGGTCTGCCCCAGGGCCTTTGCCTGTAGCTTTTCCCACATCGGTGTGGTTCTCAGGAAGGAGAGGCGGCCCTCAAAATACCAAATTCCTGATCCCTCCTTTAAACCAATTATCTCAGTGAATCGCCCCATGCAAGCTAACACGATAAGAGAATCCACCACCAAAGCTGCACCAATTTAAAAAAAAAAATCTTTCAACATGGTTGTATAATATTGGCAACATGTGCATTGGATAATGGAAGATAATGGCCTACTGTTGTAGCTGGTCAATGGAGCTCCTTTAGCTCAAACAGTAGAGGCCTGTAAGTGATGATCGTAGGTTGAGGCCCAGCTGCTGACCCCGATGGTGGCTGGCCACATACATACACCACGGTATATGCCTAGAACACACTAAACACAAACAGGTCCCCAGTAGCTGTTCTGGAGGACAGCAGCATGAAGCCCGTGCCCTGGTTACTAGAGAGGATAAGGATCTTGCTGCACAGATAGCCCTACTGACATCAATGGAGTAAGGTGAGGGAGGAAGCAGATCATAAGCCATGTTTCAGCTAAGCTGTGTGGCACCACAGCTTCACAGGTGCTTAATCAGCCCTGCCCAGTCAGAGGCTCAGGGCTCTGTGCGTGGAGCTCACTGACTGGATGGGGCTGATTAATCACCTGTGCCACTACCTAGCAGCTTACAGGGAACTCTGGTCACAAGCCAGTCCTAGGAGGAGGGTTTCAAAAGCACCTCAAGGATGCAGCTGCCCAGCTCCCTCTGGCATTCAATGGGATAAGTGGTCCCAACTCCCTTAGGCACTGTTGAAAATATCACCTAAAGGTTCCTGGTGCTAGGACCATGCTTGGACTTTGGAGACTGGTTGGGTTGGAGATGTTGGCTCTGACCCATCATTGATTTTAGGGCTGATATAAGCAGGGCAGAAGCCGAGTCCCTTGAGTCAAAACAGGGTAACGCGCTAGGTAATGAGGGGGAGACAGTGCATGGGGGGGGACGCCCACCCACCAGGTAACGAAAAGGCAGTTGAATCATCCAGATTGGGACCTACGCCCAGCAAGCCCAGCCTCCCAGCTAAGCAGCCAATATTAGGCCATGCCAGTTAAAATCATACCTGAAATGGCTTAAAATAAAACCAAAGCCCATTGGGAATCAAACAGTGAGGCCAGAAATGGCGTGTGGTGCTCCTTCACATTTGGTCTTCTGCTGCTAATATGAATCTGGCACCGCTCCTGGTCAAAGAAGGGGAGTGGAGAATTTTGCACATATGGAAATCTGGCTAAGCCCCCCCCCCCCCCCCCCCCCCCGACACCCACAAAGGGCTTCCACATGGCCCAGCAGGGTTGCTGTTCTCTGCATTGCACTCCCGCCTCACCTTCTAGCCGTGGCTCATTAGCCCTTCAACACGCTGGCAATAAGGCACGCTCCAAATGCCAGCCGGGACCAGCAGCATAGCTGTGGCACTGGCTTGAGCTACATCAATGTAGTTTCTCCAGTGCAGAGTTTGTATGCAAACCCTCTGCAGCCAGTCATACGAGAATCCACCTTCAAAGTTGCACCAATTTTAAAAATCACATCTTTAGGTCAGCTGATGCAACTTTGCGTTTGGAGAAGTCTACAGTGGAACTGCAGAGGTCTATGCAACCCAGACTGTGAAATCGTATCATCCTCGACAGCTAAGGTGCGTCTATACACAGCACTATAACTCAAAATAAGACATGCAATTTGAGCTATACAAATTGCGTATCTTATGTCAATGGTATTTCAGAATAGCTTATTTCATCATTTGATGCTGTCTACATAGCGCCAAATTTCAAAATAAAGCACTATTTTGAAATGTCCGTTACTCCTCGTAGAATGAGGTTTATAGGGAGGTTGGAATAGTGAGCTCAAAATAATGGGCTTGCTGTGAAGAGGCAGGATAGCTATTTCAGGATACTCTGGTATCCCGCAATAGCGTTGCAGTGTAGACATCCCCATAAAGATTTTTCTGCTGAGCCAACAAAAGCCATTGGGGGGGGGGGGGGGGGGGGGAGGGTAACATTTCCCACCCCCAATGCTGTATAATTGTCAACAAGCCAAAACCCAGCTATTTGCACAGCTGTGCCACACAACAGAAACGGTCCGTGACTCAGTTTCTCTGTCCTGGAAAACTGAGAGACTCCACCCCAAGGCCCTAGTCTCACTTTCCTTTCTCCTGTAGCTCTGTTAAGCCTTCTGAAGGACGGAGCCCAGGACAAACCCGCCAGTGGCACAATGCCGGGCGGAGGGGCACAGAAGGCATTATAGAGAGCAGCGAGGCTCTGCTCGGGCTAAGGCAGAGACAGGGATGTCCTGGGTGCCAGAATCCCAGTGCCCTGGTGGCTGATCATTTCCAACACTAATCCCACGTCTGGCCTGGTCTTTGCCCTGGGCAGCAATGGGACTGAGGAACCAAGGCAGCAAACGGGCCGGTCATTTTTTACAAGGGTCATTTAGTTAGTGCAACTGTGCCCCCTGCTGGCAAAACTCAGGGACTGGCTGGCTCAGAGATCTGAAAAGAGGCCCAGTTTTGCAGCTCCCTCACAGAGGGGCATTGCTACCTAACAGCTAGAACAGGACACCTGGCGTCTATCTTCTATTCCTGGCTCAGACATCAAGACAGGGCCAGAGGAAGACATTTGCTGGTGGCACGGGGTTTCCCCATCCATGTAACAGGAATCCTGCCAGCGCGGGCTGAGTTTTAAACCATTAGGCTACGTGTAGACTGGCATGATTTTGCGCAAATGCTTTTAACGGAAAAGGTTTTCCGTTAAAAATATTTGCGCAAGAGAGCATCTAGATTGGCACAGACGCTTTTGCGCGAAAGCATCTGTGCCAGTCTAGATGTGGTTTTGCGCAAGAAAACCCTGATCGCCATTTTCGCAATTGGGGCTTTTTTGTGCAAAACAAATCTGATCTGTCTACACTGGCCCTTTTGTGCAAAAGCTTTTGCGCAAAAGGACTTTTACCCGAATGGGAGCGTCAAAGTATTTGCGCAAGAAGCACTGATTTCTTACATAAGAACGTCAGTGCTCTTGCGCAAATTCAAGCGGCCAGTAGAGACAGCTGGCAAGTTTTTGCACAAAAGTGGCTGCTTTTGCACAAAATCATGCCAGCCTAGACGCAGCCTTAAAGTCTGTCAAGAGAAAGCTGCTTGGGGAGCATGCTCAGCAGCTACTTCCTGGGCAGTGCAGGCCGGTTTCCTACAGTGGGCAGCCGCGCAGTCAGGCCCTGGGCACCGTCACCCAGTCCTGCACATCTAGGGTAGGCGTGGCCACCTGGCAGGACGGTTCCTGTCTCTGAGAGGAGGGCGGGGTTCAGGGGAACATAGGGACAGGGGTTTTTTTTTTTAATCATATTCGGAGCTCTCAGAAAGGGCAAGCCTGGTTTGCTGACAAATTAATTCAGCCCTGGCCCAACTCGAAGCCTTGAAAACATACAGCCCCCAACATTCTTTAGAAAGAGACACAATCAGCTGGCTGCAAAAGGCTAGCGTGCGAAGTACCAACTTTTGCGAGAGCATGCCCCTCAGGCAAACATTACAGGGCAGATTCTCAGGGCTGTCAAGATGGAAGCGGGGCAGCACACTGGTTACAGCCCCTGGATTCTATGCCTCAGCTCAGAGAAGGTCAAAGCAGCCAGGGAGCCCTGTTTTAAATAGGGATGCAATAGTGTAGTCAATTAACTGCTTAACTGATAAGCAAAAGCTTATAGGTTACTGCTATAGACTACGTTCATTTCCCTCGTCTCATTTCCCCCCAAACCCCAGCAGTAAATTTTAGCAGGCTGGCCAGCAGACTGGCTCATACCTGACTTGCGACAGGTCCGGGACCTACCCCTCCTGCAGCTCTGCATTAAAGTGTATTGGGAGCCAGGCAGGCGGGCAGCTCAGTTCAGTTCCGGCTCACACCAAGTCTGGGAGCTCAGATCCTCCCCTATAACAGAGGCAGCAGCACAGGGCAACAGGCAGCTGGTCTGCAAGGGGAGCTGGTTTTTAAACTGATTCCCCTCATAGACCAGATCCCTCCTGATACAGAGGCAGCAGTGCAGCGTGGCGCGGGAGGGGGGGGGGGGGGGGGTGTTCCTGGTAGTGAGACCAGAGTGCAATATCTGCTGCCGCCCCCCGGAGATTCTGGACTAGTTGACTAACCGACAGGAATTCATGGGGTTAATCGACTATTCAATTAACCGATATTTACCATCCCTAATTCTAACTGGCTTGTAGCTGGTTATGGGCCCTGAGTGACTATGTGCCAGCTGGGCATTGCCAGAGCATGCTGTGCTCCAACCATGCCTCTCTCCACCCTGGCATGCTCCCTGCAGCAGGGGAAGTGCTGGCACCAAGGAATTGCCCAGCAAGGGGTTTCCACTTTCTTGGCACCATTCTGCACCATTGGCATCACCCGTTGGGTGAGCTTGGTGCTTTCCAGATACATGAAAGGATTGTAGATTCTCCCTAGGCGCTAATCACATAAAGCCCCAATAATGCCACCAGACCTGATAATCCAGGCCCCCCCCCCCCCCCCCCCCCCCCGCAACCTTCAATTGCCAGAGCAGGGCCTCAGCCTGATGTGACCCAAAGATAGGATGCAGGAGGAGAGCTGAACAGCAAGGCTGTGTTGAATTGGCCACTTGAATTTGCGCAAGAACACTGACGCACTGTCAGTGTTCTTGCGCAAATACTATGATGTTCCCGTTCGGGAAAAAGCCCTTGTGCACAAATGTATTTGCGCATGAAAGCGAGTGTAGACAACCCAAAATTGTTTTGCGCGAAAAGAAGCCGATGGCGAAAATGGCGATGGGGTTTTTCTTGCGCAAAACCGTGTCTAGAGTGGCACGGAAGCTTTTCCGCAAAAAGTGCTTTTGCGCAAAAGCATCTGTGCCAATCTAGATGCTGTTTTCCGCAAATGCTTTTAACGGAAAAACTTTCCGTTAAAAGCGTTTGCAGAAAATCATGCCACGCTAGACGCAGCCCAAGGGTAGTGTACTGCCAGTCACACAACTAGCTTTTCTCTCGGCGTAGTTATTTTGTATTTCATGGTGTGTATTTCATGCTTGCTGGCTTGGGCTGTTTCTTTTGGACACCCAAGAGGTGTTGCTCTTAGGAATGTGCTAGAGGTAGCACTTTCTTATTGGTACGATCGTAAAGAAGTGCTACTGTAGGAAACAAGCTGCTAGCGGAAGCATAATCCTACATACAGCAGAGCCCAACATTTCTGTGTTGAAAAACAGCTTCCTGTAGGATTGTGCTCCTGGGGGCAGTTTCCAGAAATAACAAATTGCTACAGCAAGAAACTCCTACTGGAAGTATCACTTTCATCTTTGCTGAACCCCGGTCTTCCATGGAACACCATTTTGGAACTACGTTATTGATCTAAAAACAATGTTGGAGTCCACCAACAGTTGTTTACAAAGGATTACTCTACACCAGTGTTTCTCAACCTTTTTTATAAAGTAACCCGTTCCAAAAAAAAAGTACCGCCTTTTAAAAAAAAATTAGAAGTACCCCCCCCCCCCCCAGTACCTACAGTTTTCAGAGACACAAATTTTTTTCTACCATTGCAACACATTTGTTAAACAACTTAATCATTGCAGGGCAGGAGATGACATTTTTTTTCATAGTTAAAAAGTCCAAAAATAATAAAATGCTGTAAAATTTAAAACATAAATTCCATTTCCTCCAAATTTCAGTTGTGCTCAAGTACCCCCAGCTATGTCTCAAGTACCCCTAAGGGTACTCACACTATTGGTTGAGAAACACAGCTCTAAACAAATAACAGAAGTGCACTTATAAATGCTTTTAATGAAAGTGTAAAAGGCTCTGTAAAAGTCCTCCAAAAAAAAGCAAATGTCATTGTGGTCTGCACTCCAGGAATTTGCTAGACCTGAATCAGCCTTAAGCTACATCTACACTGCACATTGTTGCGCAAGAAGTTATGCAAATGGGGCACGGCAATGAATATTGCCATAGCTCATTTGCATACCTAATGAGCCACCATTTTGTGGAAGGGGGTTTTGCACAAGAAGGCGCGGTCTGCACTACTCCTTGTGAAAAAAAAAACCCTCTTGCACAGGAGCCATTCTGCCACTTCTTTTCAGGCAGAACGGCTCCTGCGCAAGAGGGGTTTTTTTGAGCAAGACGGAGTAGTGTAGACAGCTCCTTCTTGCGCAAAACCCCCGTCTGTAAAATGGCGGCTCATTAGGTATGCCAATGCTAGTGCCACGCCTCATTTGCATATCTTCTTGAGCAACAATGCGCAGTATAGCCATAGCCTTAGGGTTTGAGAGGGTAGCAGTTGCTTATACTGCAGACTAAGTTACTGTTCCCCATAGGAATGGCCTACCTCCACTAGGACTTTCTCACTGGTCCCTGTAGGAAAGTGATACTTCCTGTAGTTTCTTACAGGAGCCGTGTTTTCTGCCCTCTTTAAATCCATTTTTAAAATTTTGGTGTTCTCCCACCGCACACTCCTTATAACATTGCTCTCCAACCGTTTTAACTGAAAGATCACTTGTCCAATGTAAGTGCAATATAAAATGTTCCTCAAACCGAAATACCCATGCCCTTCTTTAAGGCCCTGCCCCACCTCTGCCTCTTCTCTGAGCCCTCACCATACTCACTGCAGACCTCTTCTTCCCCCAACCTCAATCACTTGCACCAGGCTGGAGTAGGGGTTTGGGGAGAAGGCCCTGTGCTTGTGCCTGTGGGTTTGGCGTGTAGGAGGGGCTCTGGTCTTAGCCCAGGGTGGGACAATGGGGTCCAGGAAGGTCTTCAGGTTAAAGGTCTGGCACTGAGTTTGAGTGCAGGGGGACTCACGTCTGTGGCAAGAGGTTGGGTTGAGGGCTGGGACAGGGGTTCAGCAAGCAGGCTCTGGCTGGGCTCTGTTTAACTGTGATGTCTTCTGATGCGTCACCAGTGAGGTTAGGGCAGGCTTACTTTGGCCTGGGCCCTGCACCACTCCTGAAAGTCACTGGCATGAGCAGTGTCTGCAGCAAGAACAGCGTACGGAGACCCGCAGCAGTGACTTTCTCTGGGGCGGCAGGGACATGCCAGGCACTTCCAGGAGCAGCAGTTACCATAGGGTATGTTTACACTTGCTTCATCTTTCGAGAGAGGAATGAAAATGTAGACATTCAAAATTGCAAATGAAGCTGGGATTTAAATATCCCATGCTTCAGTTGCATATTCGTGAAATGGCTCTATTTTGAACTACCTTATTTCGATAAAAAAATGCTGTGTAGACACGGTTATTTCGAAAGAAAACCCTTCTGCCAAAATAACCCTTATTCCTTATAAAATAAGGTTTAAGGGTTCTTTCAGAAGAAGGGTTTTCTTTCGAAATAACCAGGTCTAAACAGCATTTTTTATTTCAGAATAAGGTATTTAGAACTAGCACCATTTTGCAAATATGCAAATGAAGCACGGGCTCCCTCAAAAGAGGAAGCAAGTGTAGACATACACATAGAGTGCCAGAGATTGTCATTCCTAAGCTCCCCCAGCCCTTTTTCTCTGTGTGATGATAGGGTACAGGAGTGTGGTGAGGAGGGACACCCTAACCGTAACCTCCCACACTTTTTTACCGCAAGCAGGAGGCTGCCGGGGCGGGGGGGGGCAGCTCCAAGGCAGAGTACAGGAGCAGCAGGACAAAATGGGCTGGTAATAGAATCACAGAGCTGGAAGAGACCTCAGGAGATCATCAAGTTCAGCCCCCTGCCCAAGACAGGACCAATCCTAACTAAATCAACCCATACGAACATAAGAATGGCCATACTGGGTCAGACCAAAGGTCCATTCAGCTCAGTACCCTGTCTGCCAGGTGCTCCAGAAGGAGTGAATCGAACAGGTAATGATCAAGCGATCTCTCTCGTGCCATCCATCTCCACCCTCTGACAAACACAGGCTGGGGACACCACTAATCCGTGGCTATTAGCCACAACCTAATCTGGCTAATAGCCATTTATGTACTTAACCTCCATGAATTTATCTAGTTCTCTTTTAAAGCCTGTTACATTCTAGCCTTCACAGCCTCCTCAGGCAAGCAGTTCCACAGGTTGACTGTGCGCTGTGTGATGAACTTTTTATTTGTTTTAAACCTGCTGCCTATTAATTTCATTTGGTGGCCCCCTAGGTCTTATATTATGGGAACAAGTAAATAACTTTTCCTTATTCACTTTCTCCACACCACTCATGATTTTATAGACATAAGAACATAAGAATGGCCGTACTGGGTCAGACCAAAGGTCCATCTAGCCCAGTATCCTGTCTGCCGACAGTGGCCAGCACCAGGTGCCCCAGAGAGGGTGGACTGAAGACAGTGATCAAGCGCTTTGTCTCTTGCCATCCCCCTCCAGCCTCTGACAAACAGAGGCCAAGGATACCATTTTATCCCCTGGCTAATAGCCTTTTATGGACCTAACCTCCATGAAATTATCTAGCTTCTCTTTAAACTCTGTTATAGTTCTAGCCTTCACAGCCTCCTCTGGCAAGGAGTTCCACATGCTGACTACACGCTGTGTGAAGAAGAACTTTCTTTTATTAGTTTTAAACCTGCTACCCATTAAACCTCTATCATCTCCCCCCTTAGGGTATGTCTACACAGCAAAATTATTTCGAAATAACTTTCCTAGCATCTACACAGCCAAACCGCTATTTCAAAAGAAATTCAAAATAGCAGAGTGCTTATTTCGAATTTGGTAAACCTCATTCTACAAGGAATAATGCCAAATTCAAAATAGCTATTTCGAAATAAGTGCTGTGTAGACACTTATTTCAAAATAGGGGGCCTCCAGCCTTCCCAGGGAGCCCTGGTGGCCACTCCAGCCTCAACCAAGAACACTCCACTCCCTCCCACACTCCCCGGAGCCCTTAAATGGGTAGACTCTGGCCACAGTGCCTGTGCCAGCTGCAAGCCTGCCAGCCCAGAGCCA
This sequence comes from Pelochelys cantorii, assembly GCA_032595735.1. Taxonomy (NCBI): domain Eukaryota; kingdom Metazoa; phylum Chordata; order Testudines; family Trionychidae; genus Pelochelys; species Pelochelys cantorii. The sequence continues at coordinate 210,969 of CM064348.1, forward strand.
GCAGTCACTGCCCTTGACCCAGTCGCCCCAAAACATGAGCCAGCAAGCCACTGGCAGCCAGCCCTCCACCGCTCCCCAGGAGCATTCTGCCAGCTCCCAGGAGCCTGCCAGGGCCCGGAGAAGGCGGGTGCCTTCCTGGTCCAGGGTGGAGATGGTAAACCTTATTCAAGTGGGGGGGGGGTGGGAGGGATGCCACCAACGTCCATGGTGGCACTAGACGGAGGAACGTGGCCAGCTATGGCAGGATAGCTGCCAGCCTGGCCACCAAAAGCCACATGCGAAGCCAGGAGCAGGTTTGCATGACAATCAAGTTGGTCCAGCGAGACCTCCCAAGCCTGAGCCCTGAGCTTCCCCTCCCCCTTCTTCCCGTTGCTTCCCCCTTCCAGCTCCCGCCTCCCAGGTTCCCCCCCTCCCCTCTCCCACCCGCTCTTCTCCCCTCTCCCGCCTCCTTTCCCCAGTCTCATCAGCGTTTCATTCCCCCCCCCCCCCCCCCGCCCCAGTTTTGTTAAATAAAGAGAGTTTGTGTTCATGAAAATACGTGTATTTTATTTGACATCAGGAAAGAGGGTTAGAGTGGGGTAAGTGGAAGGACGTGAGGGAGGAATGAGGCAAAAGCCCCCAGTGGGGCAGACCTCTTAGTGCTCCTTAGGGTGGAAGCTCTCCCGCAGGGCCTCCTGGACACTGACAGCCCCCGATGGACCTCCCAGATGGCAGCCTGCAGAAAGTGCAGCCGGGCTCGCAGCAACGCGTCCACAAGCGTGCCCAGGGGCCTCTCTGGCTCCATGTTGCAGAGTGCTGTGGTGTCCCAAGTGGGGGCAATCAGAGCATGCAGAGACAAAATGCTTTGCTGTCCCTCATCGAGGTAGGTAAGCAAGCAGGGAAAACTGAGAACTGTTCCCTTTAAGTACAGACCTCAGATAGCCTCAGATAGCCTCAGGCAGCAGCCCCACACAGTAAGGCCTTACCTGGTGCCCTCCCGGAACTGGTTTCGGGCAGCCTTAAATGCGATTCAGCGTCCACTCAGTGTGGAGACGCTATTTTGAAATAGCAAAATGCTATTTTGAAATACATTTTGTGTGTGGACGCATTACTTCGAAATAAGCTATTCTGAAATAACGATTTTGAAATAACACTGTAGTGTAGACATACCCTTTGTCTCCTCTTTTCCAAGCTCAAAAGTCCCAGTCGCTTTAATCTCTCCTCATCTGGGGCCCGTTCCAAACCCCTAATCATTTTAGTTGCCCTTCTCTGAACCTTTTCTAATGCCAGTATATCTTTTTTTGAGATAAGACCACATTTCTACGCAGTATTCAAGATGTGAGCGTACCATGGATATATATATAAGGGCAATAAGATATTCTCTGTCTTATTCCCTTTTCTAATGATTCCTAACATCCTGTCTGCTTTTTTGACTGCTGCTGCACACTGCATGGACATCTTCAGAGAACGCCAAGATCTCTTTCCCGCTTAGTTGTAGCTAAATTAGCCCCCCATCATATAATATGTATAGTTGGGGTTATTTTTTCCAGTGTGCATTACTTTATATTTATCCACATTAAATTTAATTAGGGTACGTCTACACTAGTTCGTTAGTTCGAGCTAGGTAGGGTAATGAAGGCAACTGGAGTTGCAAATGAATCCCGGGATTTAAATATCCTGGGCTTCATTTGCATGTTCCCGGGCGCTGTCATTTTTAAATCCTCCCTTAGTCCGAATTCCGTGCCCGCGGCTACACGTGGCACGGACTAGGTAGTTCAAATTAAAGATCCTAATTTGAACTACCATTACTCCTCATGGAATGAGGCCACAATCAGCAGTGATGTTGTGGTTGGTGTCTACTACAGGCCACCCAATCAGGTGGATGAGATAGATGAGGCTTTCTTCGGAAAACTGAGAAAAGCTTCCAGATTGCAGACCCTGCTTCTCGTAGGGGACTTTAATCACCCTGACATCTGTTGGGAAACCAATGCAGCAGTACCCAGGCAATCCAGGAAGTTTTTGGAGAATGTTGGGGATAACTTCTTGGTACAAGTGCTGAAGGATCCAACCAGAGGCCGTGCGCAGCTTGACCTTCTGCTCACAAACAGGGAGGAACTAGTAGGGGAAGTAGAGGTGGGTGACAACCTGGGAAGCAGTGATCATGAGATGGTAGATTTCAGGATCCTGACCAAAGGAAGAAAAGAGAGTAGTAAAATACACACCTTGGACTTCAGAAAAGCAGTTTTTGACTCCCTCGGACACCTGATGGGCAGAATCCCCTGGGAAGCTAACATGAAGGGGACAGGAGTCCAGGGCAGCTGGCAATATTTTAAAGAAGCCTTATTGAAGGCACAAAACGAAATCATCCGGATGCGTAGCAAGAGAGGCAAACATGGTAGGAGACCGGATTGGCTTACGGGGGAAATCCTTGGTGAACTTAAACACAAAAAGGAAGCTTACAAAAAGTGGAAACTTGGACAAACAACCAGGGAGGGGTTTAAATGTATAGCTCGAGAATGCTGGGGGGTTATCAGGAAGGCAAAAGCACAAGTGGTTTCTACAGGCATGTTAACAAGAAGAAGGTGATCAGAGAGGGTGTGTGGCCCCTACTGGATGAAGGAGGTAACCTAGTGACAGATGACGTGGGGAAAGCTGAAGTACTCAATGCTTTCTTTGCCTCTGTATTCACAGACAAGGCGGGCTCACAGACTCATGCGCGAAGTGATGCACGATGGGATGAAGATCGACAGCCCTTAGTGGGTAAAGAACAGGTTTGGAAGTATTTAGAAAAGCTAAACATACACAAATCCATGGATCCGGACTTAATGCATCCGAGGGTACCGAGGGAGTTGGCAAATGTCATTGAGGAGCCTTTGACCATTATCTTTGAAAAGTCGTGGAGATCGGGAGAGAGCCCGGATGATTGGAAAAAGGCAAATGTAGTGCCCATCTTCAAAAAAGGCAAGAAGGACGATCCAGGGAACTATAGGCCGGTCAGTCTTACCTCGGTTCCTGGAAAAATCATGGCAGGGATCCTTAAGGAATCCATTTTGAGGCACTTGGAAGAGAGGAGAGTGATCAGAAATAGTCAGCATGGATTCACAAAGGGCAAGTCGTGCCTGACCAATCTGATGAACTTCTATGATGCGGTAACTGGCTCTGCAGACATGGGAAAGTCAGTGGATGTGATATACCTCGACTTTAGCAAGGCTTTTGATACGGTCTCCCACAATATTCTTGCCAGCAAGTTAAGGGAATGTAGATTGGATAAATGGATGGTAAGATGGATAGAAAGCTGGCTAGACTGTCGGGCACAGCAGGTAGTGATCAACGGCTCGATGTCAGGATGGTGGTCGGTTTCTGGCAGAGTACCCCCTAGAGCCCCAAGGATCGGTTCTAGGACCGGTTTTGTTCAACATCTTTATTAATGGTCTGGTTGAAGGGATGTATTGCACCCTCAGCAAGTTTGCAGATGACACTAAACTGGGAGAGGTAGATACGCTGGAAGGCAAAGATAGGGTTCAGAGTGACCTAGGGAAATTAGAACAGTGTGTCAAAAGAAATCTGATGAGATTCAACAAGGACAAGTTCAGAGTCCTGCACTTGGGACGGAAAAAATCCCAAGCTATTTTACTGGGGACCGACTACTAAGTAGCAGTTCTGCAGAAAAGGGCCTGGGGATCGCAGTGGATGAGAAGCTGGCTAGGAGTCAACAGTGTGCCCTTGTAGCCAAGAAGGCTAATGGCATATTAGGTTGCACTGGGAGGAGCATTGCCAGCAGATCCAGAGAAGTGATTATTCCCCTTTATTCAGCTCTGGTGAGGCCACATCTGGTGTACTGTGTCCAGTTCTGGGCCCCTCCCCCACTATAGAAAGGCTGTGGACGCATTGGAGAGGGTCCAGCGGAGGGCAACCAAAATGCTTAGGGGGCTGGAGCACATGACGTATGAGGAGAGACTGAGGGATTTGGGTTTGTTTAGTCTACAGAAGAGAACAGTGAGGGTAGATTTGATAGCAGCCTTCGCTTCCTGAAGGGAGGTTCCAAAGAGGATGGAGAAAGGCTGTTCACAGTGGTGATGGATGGCAGAACAAGGAGCAATGGTCTCAAGTTACAATGGGGGAGAGGTCTAGGTTGGATATTATGAAAAACTATTTCACTAGGAGGGTGGGGAAGTACTGGAATGAGTTCCCTAGGGAGATGGTAGAATCTCCATCCCTAGAGGTGTTTAAGTCTCATCTTGACAAAGCCCTGGCTGGGTTGATTTAGTTAGGATTGGTCCTGCCTTGGGCAGGGGGCTGGACTTGATGACCTCCTGAGGTCTCTTCCAGCTCTATGATTGTATGACCTTCAGGCTCAAACAGTGTTCAACAAGAGAAAGCGACATACCTCCACATGGAGGATAAGTATCTATTTTTGCAGTCATACTAACTATAATGCTTACCTCAAGTGAAAAATCAATGTCTATACAACAATTGCAAAATTATAAGCTGTGTGGTAAACGACTTGGTTCCTATTACATTATAAACTAACTAAATTAATCTGTGCAGTAAGTTACTAAAAAACAACCAAGCAAAAAAAAAATCTTTAGTATGTTATCTAATTTAAGCTGTTTTAGTTTATATCCTAGGGTACGTCTAGACCAGTGGTCTCCAACCTTTTTACACCCAAGATCACTTTTTAAATGACAAACCAAGCCAAGATCTACTGCCCCGCCCCTTCTTTGAAGCCCCGCCCCTTCCTTGAATCCCCGCCCCTTTTTGAAGCCCCGCCCTCTCTAGTCTCCTCCTCTCCATCACTTGCTATCCCCAATCCAAGCTCTGGGAGGAAAGCTGGATGCAGGAAGAGGTGGAGAAGGGGACACTGGCTCAGGGAGGGGGCTCCAGGCCGGGCAGTGTTGGGGTACTAAGCAAGCCACAGGCTTGTGGATGTGAGGGTGCAGGACTTTGGGTTGGGGTATGTGAGGGGCTCAGGGCAGGGGAAAGGGGGGGGGGTCCAGTGTATGATAGGCTCAGAGCTAGGATCTGGATAAGAGGGAATGCAGGAGTGGTTGTGGCCAAATGGGGGCTTGGCCCCAATTGGGGGTTTGTTGTCCAGGCTTCATTTTTAAATAAAATACTGTTAAACACAAAAATTTTCTGCATTGTCTTTATTTACGAGAATGGCAAGGAACCTGCCTTGAGTCAGGGGTCACTGACCCATAGAAAAGTCATTCGGGAGCAGGGGACACAATACTGGGGAGGGGTGCTAGTGGGTTCTGGGGCAGGGAACAGGGTGCCAGTGGGTGCAGGGGAGAGGGGGCAGGGTGCCAGTGGGTGCAGGGGAGAGGGGGCAGGGCGCCAGAAGGACAGGTTTCTGCAGCAGGGGACATGGTGCTGGGGGGGCGGGGGAACAGGTTTCTGCACAGGGGGACAGGTTTCTGTAGTGGGGAAGGCAGGGGGACAGGTTTCTGCAGAGGGGTGGGGGGGGCAATTGAGAGGGAACGGGGGGGCAGGCGGGCGGGGGACAGGTTTGGGGCAGGGGAGAGGGAACAAGGTTCGGGGGCAGGGAGGCCCCTACACCAGTCACGGAGGAAAGCCTCCGTCCTGCGCTCCCTCCGGGCTGACCGCAGGGCAGCCAGGCGGAAGCGAAGAGAAGCCGCTTCTCTTCGCTCCAGCCCGGCTGCCCTGCGCTGAGCCTGGGAAGCTTGCTCCAGCACAGCTGGAGCTAGGCGCAGCCTCCCTGGGCTGAGCGCAGGGCAGCCGGGCCGGAATGAAGAGAAGCCGTTTCTCTTTGCTCCCGCCTGTCCGTCCTGCGCTCAGCCCAGGGCAGCCAGGTGGGAGGGAAGCGGCTGGCTGCCCTGCAGTCAGCCCAGGGAGTCTGCGCCTAGCTCCAGCTGTGCTGGAGCAAGCTTCCCAGGCTGAGCGCAGGGCAGCTGGGCTGGAGCAAAGAGAAGTGGCTGCCCGGTCAGCTGGCCATGGCGCTCAGCCAGAGTGCCCCATGCTCCCCGAACTTATTCCTGGAGAGGCGAGTTTGGAGGCTGGACACCAGTTCAGACTAGTGGGACTAGTTTGTTATGCAGCAGCGGGATGATGACGAGTGGCTCCAAAACTTTTGGATGCGGAAGTCCCCCTTCCAGGAGCTGTGTGCCTGGCTCGCCCCTGCCCTGCAATGCCAGGACACCCGCTTGCAGCCCACCATCCCCTTGGAGAAGCGTGTTGCTATTGCTCTGTGGAACCTGGCCACCCCCGACAGCTACGTGGGACATCAGTTTGGCGCGGGGACATCTACTGTTGGGACCGTCTTGATGGAGGTAAGTCACTCTTGTGGGACAGTCCGGGGGGGGGGTGGGGGCGGGCAGCTAAGGGGCAGTCAGGAATTGGGGATGGGGTGGCAGAGGTAGAAGCCCTCTCAGCCTCATCCTGCCATGGTGGGGGGGGGGGCGGAGGAGGGGTTGTCTGGGGGGGGGGGCTCTTGGGGTCGGGGGGGCGGCACCTCTCATCAGCTGAGCCAACCCCTCTAATGTCCTGTTCTGTGTGTTTCTATTTGTTCCGTTCTGCAGGTGGTGACGGCCGTCAATTCAGAGCTGCTTCACAGGACCGTCCGCCTCGGAAACCTGAATGCCATCGTGGCCAGATTTGCAGCGCTAGGATTTCCCAACTGCGGTGGAGCACTCAACGGGATGCACATCCCCAACCACGCACCACCCCACCGAGCAGCCCAGTATATTAATAGAAAGGGCTACTTTTCCATGGTGCTGTAGGCTCTTCTCAATCACCGGGGACAATTCACAGACATTTGTATCGGATAGTCAGGCCGGGCACATGATGCCCGCATATTCCAGAACTCGTATTTGTACTGCAGGCTGTAGGCTGGCTCCTTTTTTCCGGACAGAAACTTGGCAGTGGGGGATGTGCAGATGCCTCTATGCATCATGGCAGACGTGGCATACCCCCTTATGCCCTAGCTCATGAAGCCATTCACAGGACACCTGTATGCGAGCAGGGAACGCTTTAACTCCCGCCTGAATCGGGCTCGCTACCACGTGGAGTGCACCTTTGGCCGTCTAAAGGGCAGATTAGATGCCTGCTCACTCGACTGGACAAGGGGGGGGACGCAACAGCCCCGATGTGGCTGCTGCATGCTGTGTGCTGCACAACCTTGTAGAAAGGAAAGGGGAGGCCTTCCTCCCTGCGTGGGGGACAGGGGCTGACATGGAGGGGAGGCACTTTGAGCAGCCCCGGACAGCTGCCATCCAGCAAGTCCACCAGTCAGGACTGAATATCCAAGAAGCCCTGCAGGAGCAGTTCTCACAAGGAGGCCGATGATTGTCCCCAGGGCCTTCTAATTGTGGGATTACCCCATGCCCCCAGTGACTTACTCCCCAAAACCTCTACCACATTCACATTGCACACAATCACACTGAGAACAGAGACAGGTGTTGTTGTTGAAAAAAAATGTGTACAGTTTACTTCACTGTGGATTTGTTACAAAACTCTTGGATTCTGAAAAATAAATTGTTTTTGTTAACAAAAGAAAGTGCTCCCCTCAATGACTTTCATAGGGTGAGAGGGGATGTCAGCCTGGACGGGGGGAGGGAGGTCCACAGCTGAGGGTGCCGCTTAGGATGAGGAGCCCCCTGCCACCTTGGCTGCGGAGGCCAGATCGAAGACAGGTGCTCCTGCGGGCTGGGACAGTAGGGGCTGGGCAGGAGGTGGGGCTGTAGCTGAATCTGGGATGGCAGGGGCTGGGGGGGGGGGGGTGCAGGGTGAGCAGGAGGAGCAGGACCAGGCAGAGGACCGGGGAAGGGCACGACCTCGCAGATCACAGCACAAATGTCAGTGCGCTGCTGGGCAAGTCCTCCAGCAAGCACCTGTGCCACTCTGCCTCTGCCTCCATCCTGCGGTTTGTTGAGTCCTGCATCCCTTGCAGGACCAAGATATGCTGGCGCACCAGCTCCAAATACATGTGCCAGTGCCAACGGGTTCCCTGCAGCCGTCTGGGTGGTGTGGCGCCCCCCCCCCCCGGTCAGCTGGTCCGGCTGTGGAGGACAAGAGGGAAAAGTCGTCAGTCATACATGGTCACACTTCCCTTAAAGGGCATGCCCTCCTTCTCAGTAGGCAGTGGCTGTCCTAGGGTCAGAGGATGCTCATGTGGGTCTCAGTACGGCATGCTGTGGCCTGGTCAGCAGCCACGCCCCCCCCCCCCCCCCCCACACACACACCATGGCCAAGCAGCACAGACAAGTGTCAGGCCATAGTTGGGGTTCCCACAGAGTGCTGAGAGGCCTGAAGCTGTGAGGCAATCCCAGGGTCCCCAACCCATGCCTGCCCCTGGCATCACTGCCTCGCAGCATTCGGGTGCAGGGGTAGGACAGCCCTCCCTGAGGGCGGCCATGGGAGTGTCCCCCCTCCCAGGCTGTGATCAGCATGCCATGTCACAGCACTGCACCATCCACTTTCCTCCCGCCTGTCATGCCCTGTGTGTTGGACCCTCACAGCACTCACCTGATGTTTTTCCCGGGGGCCGAAGTTGTCTGGGAGGCCTCCTGAGTTTGGGCGTCTGGCTCCTGGGTGCTCCTGGTGCTGTCTTCCTCTTCTTGGAGCTCCTGGTCATCCGCCTGGAGTTGCGGCTGCTGCTAAACAGGGGTCTCCAACCCAGACTCCACAAGCCGCTCGGGAGGCAGGGGTTCCCCTGCCCCCAGGATCCGGTCCAGATCCTCATGGTAGGCACAATAGTGTGCCATTTCCCCGGAGCAGGAGCTGTGCTCACAGCCCCTGACGGATCCCTGCCTCAGCTCCTTCACCTTTTCCCAGTGTTAGCCAGACCTTCTGCCATTCGGGCATAAATGTCCGCATTTCCTCCTCCTGCTGGACTGCATGGCCTGGAGGAACTCCTCCTCAGCCCAGAGCCCCAAGAGGGCTTTGATCTCGGGCCCAGACCAGGAGGGTGCCCGGAGTTTGGTGCCTCTGGCTTCCTGTGGGGCTGTGTCCCTGGAGGGACCAGGGGGTTCTTGGGGGGGGGGGGGCTTGTCCCTGGGACATGTCTCCCGAGTGTCCCTACCAGGAAAAGCTGCACAGTCAGGGTCCTGGCTGGAGGTGGCTTGCTGCCAGAATGCTGATCCTGGGTGCCTGTGCCTTTTAAAGATGGCTACAGGCAGGGACGATAGAGTTGAAAGCTGTGGCAGGAGTGTCCACCAGAGCTTTTTCCTGGAGGCCTTTAATGTCAACATAAATTCTTCCCTGCGTCCACAATTACCTTTTGTCAATATAACTCTGTTGACAAAGGTGTTATTCTTCGTAGAATGAGGTTTACCGCCATCGACAAAACTGCCGCATTTTGTCAACTTACTGTCAACAGACCTCAACAGTAGTGTAGACGCAGGTATAGTTTTGTCGACAAAAGTCCACTTTTGTCGACAAAACCCTGTAGTCTAGACACACCCCTACAGACCAAAGAGGCAAGAAGAAATCACACCACAAAGACACCGGAAGATAACGGTATACAGCAAAGAAATGCCCAAGCATCAGAAAAAGAAAAGACGTGCTTTATATAAAAGATACTAGTCAAATACACCTCAGTCTACCATACATGGACAATTAAGTTGTCAGTCAGCTAAAAATTACTGTTAGTTAACTTAAAATTGGATTTTGTGCAAAACCAACTGTATTACTGCTATATCACTGTGTTATTGTATTGTATTATTGTTGTATACCACTTACAATGTGCATAACGTTGCTAAACTGTTTAACCAACACACAGGTTACAAAAATATACAAGACAAATCAACACGCGGCTGACAGAAAGCAACATGAAAAACAGGGGCAAACAAATTGGTTAAAAAAAATTAAGTTACGTAGTTGCTACAAATTGGGTAAACTAATTCTCTGTTAGTACCAGTCATCACTTTTGGGTCAGTGACACTGCATCCTAAGTGAGGCACATGTCATTCAAAACCGTCTCATTCAGTGTCTGGATACCAATGCTAAATCCTGCCACAAAAGTATGTAATAAATTAATTACTATACACTCAGTAGGTTATCTGAAAGACAATCAACATAAGAAACAACTTGATCTATGTCAACTACCAGTGTATCACAGAGCCCTGTAACCAATGAAACAAAGAAGTTAATTGTTCCTGTTTCATGCCCAGCAAACCTTAGCCCAGAGGGTAAAAACCAGCAGTGAGGGTAATCCATAACATGAATGGACTAAGTAGTAATTAATTACAAGACAATTATATATCAAGGCCTCATCTGTAATGTCACTGTTCCACATTTGTTTTACTTATTATGTACATAATTTTGTGGGACACACACTGTAACAATGCTTAGCCCAGTATTTCAAAACACTCAGCTCTGTAATGATACAGAGAATAACTATAATTGCCCTAATAGAAGTGTGTACTATCTTCAGTACCACAAGCGCCAAATCACAATACCAACTTAAAAAATAAATTATCAGGTTGTGTCATGTGTACACGTACGTACTCTATGCGCATATCCATTCATAGATATTATTTGGGAGTGCTTCTAAGGCTCAATCATAAAAATACATTCCTCACTCATAGTCTCGGACCTAACATTCCCAGGCCCACTATAAAGGACTAAAACACAATTGGCTAATAAAATCTGCCCATCACTTGTACGAGGAAATGTGCAGACTAAGCAACAGATGGGGCATGAATGTGTGAACAGGAAAGTAAGGTGTCCACCTAATAGTGTTTAGCCCACTGGGTCACCTTCAGTTCATGCATTGTGCTTTTCCAGGATGATAGGTAAACATTCGCCCCAGAAAAAAAAAAGTGGGGGGAATGTAGTAAGATGAAGGCCTAAAACATAAGCCAATGCAGCACAGGCCTGGTTTGATGCCTGAGGCCTAGCTAACAATGGTCAAAACACGGCTAACATGAAGCAACACTAAGCTGTGAGCAAGAAGCTCACAGAACTTGGCATTAACAGGGCTGAGAGTGCAAAACACTAATTGGTGCTAGGTACTGACTGCAGAACTATAATTGGTACTGGTCATGAGTGGAAAACACACGGGCTGCGTCTACACTGGCATGATTTTGCGCAAATACTTTTAATGGAAGAGTTTTTCTGTTAAAATTATTTGCGCAAGACAGCACAAAAGCATCCGTGCCGGTGTAGACGCTCTCTTGCGCAAGAAAGCTCCGATGGCCATTTTAGCAAGAAATTGATGTTACCTGTCTACACTGGCCTCTTGCGCAAGAACACTTGATTTTGTACATTACAAAAATCCCAGAGCGGGAGCGTCAGAGTATTTGTGCAAGAAGCACTGATTTTGTACATTACAATGTCAGTGTTCTTGCGCAAATACTCGCGGCCAGTGTAGACAGGCGGCAAGATTTTGCGCAAAAGCAGATGCTTTTGCACAAAATCTTGCCAATGTAGACACAGCCATGGTCTCACTAGCTCATTAAAAAAGACCTTGGTACCCACTCCTCGCAGATACAGACCCAGGTTTAGAAAAGGGTCTAGAATGACAGCATGATATAGAGAAATGATCTAATCAAACCACGAGGTACAGGGTGATGGGTGGAATCTAAGTAGCATCAGTGGGTGGTAACCTGACAACATCCGAGGGTGGCAACCTGACAACTTCAGTAGTGAGGTATAATTTGTTTGTACCTGTGTCTTGGGGGGGGGGGGGGGGGGGGAGACAGTCTTTTTATGACCGGGGGGGGGGGGCGCAGTGGAAATTTCTCACTGATTGAGTCATTCCATTGTGGCAAGTACGTGTGCATAGTGGTTCAGTAGAGTCTACTGACAACTGTTACTGCACTTCGCTCTACAATAAACCTGGCCTGGCACCTGCGATCCTTATCTGGTTTGTGGTCTTTGGGGGCCCTCTCAGGGTCTGCTGTGGAGATTAAATGCACAAGTCAACACAGAACACATGACTGAGCACATACACACGCAGTCTTCTGGTTATCATCATCAGCGGAGCCAGAGACCTGTGAGGACACCTCGGCAGTAAATCCTGACGGCCTCCTGACTAACTGCACTAGTGTTCCATGAGTCTATGATCTTTTCCACAGAGAAGTGTGGCTCTTGGACACTTTCCAAAATCTTGGAGTGGCCCCACACCAAAAATTATTGCCCACCCCTGATTGATCAGCTTCTTCTCACAGTCAGCCCTCCAGCCAGCTTGCATACAGCTCCTGCCTTCCAGGAGGGAGAGACAGGACCACCACCCAGCAATCCAATATCTCATGGCAGATCTTCAGCTCAAGATATTATACCCCTTTCTTGGAGGCCAATTCCAGACCAGGGGAAGCAGCTGCAGTCTGCTTCCTCCGGCTCCTGGATGCCTCCTACCTTGCCCTGTCTCTAGGCCCTTTTCCTCACCTCCCGCCTGGGCTCCCGCCTCCACCCTTCACCTCTTCCCAGGCTCCATACAGCCTTTTCCTACGCTTAGACGCCTAGCTGCCTGTAAGTAGGGTGGCCATTTGTCCTATTTTATAGAGGACAGTCCTGGTTTTTTTGCTACTCTGTCCTCTACTGATACAAAATGGGATGCTTTTATATCCTCTATTTTTCTCTTGAGACCAGAGGTGAGAGGAAGCCAGTGCACCCTGCTGCGGCACTCTGGCAAGGAGAAGTTGGCTGGCTGCAGTGCTCGGCTGCAGCTGCTCCTGGCTTGCTTGGTCTCCCGGGGCGCTCCTGCAAGCTGCCTTGCTAAGCAGCAGGTAGCCTGGCAGGGGAAAGAGGCTAGCTGGGAATGTGCGCCCTCCCCGCATCTGGGGCTGCCCTAGCCCCTAGTCTCCCTTTCCCCAACACCTTTAAGGAGGGCGGGAGCAGCGGCTGCAGCTGCACTTACCAGGTCTTCTTCCCCTTCCCCTGACTCTCAGGGAGTGAGGTGAAAGTGCTCAACTTGTGTCTTCCTCTTGCTCCCCACTGCCCAGGGAAAGGCAGAGAAAGAATGCAGCAAGCTATGAACTTTTCCCTTGCTCCCTGAGAGTCAGAGGTGGAAGAGCAACAGTGACCGAGTATGTGTGGCTGAAGCCCACCTCCCTCTGCCCACCCTTCCAAAATGTTGCCCTTGCTCCCCCCACACACACCCCAGCCCTGACGCCTGAAACAACCCCCCCCCCCTCCACTTCTTTCCCTGGGCCCCCTATGCACTAAATGTCCTCTATTTTGGAGGGACCTTGATGGCCACCCTTCCTGTACGGGCTTTCTCCCTGGCGGCCCAGCCTGCTACCAATTCCCCTTCTGCTTCCCCCTAGTGTCCTAGGATCCTTTCTTTGCCACCAGCTCCCCTCCAGGTGCACCAACTGCTGTCCCGCTCTAGATAAGTGTGTGCCAGTGCATACCCCAACAGGCCCCAAGGGACACTCCCTCCTGCTTCTGAGGGCAGAGTCACATCTGGAGGGGCAAAAGCAGGCTCCTCATCCCACCTTGTGAGCAGCAGGTTAAAACTAGTGGGCTGAGGTGAGGAAGGGTTCAAGGGAGGTGGCAGAGATCAGGGCAGCTCCCAAAGGGGAAGCTGACATTTTGCTTGTCACTTAGCTTTGTAAACAGGATGCCCTATGGACCTTGGCTGCTCCCAGATGCCCACAGCAGCAGCAATCTCCAACGCCCAGCTCCTCCAAAGTATTTCAGTACCTCACTCCCACTGAAGTCACAGAATTATAGAACTGGAAGGGACCTCAAGAGGTCATCGAGTCCAATCCCTTGCACTCACGGCAGGACCAAGCATTGTCTAGACTCATCCCTGAGAGATGTCTGTCTAACCTGCTCTTAAATATCTCCAGTGATGGAGCTGCTACCCCCCCCCCCCAGGCAATTTATTCCAGTGTTTAACCACCAGTTAGTTTTTCCTCATGCCCAGCCTAAACCTCCCTTGCTCCAATTTAAGCCCATTGCTTCTCGGCATATCATTAGAGGCCAAGGAGAACAAATTTTCTCCCCTCCTCCTTGTAACACCCTTTAGCTACTTGAAAACTGCTATCATGTCCCTTCTTGGTCTTCTCTTTTCTAGACTGGCTTAAAGCTCGTGGCTTTGCTGTGAGGCAGGTGGGTGAGGACTGTCCTAAAACCCCACGTCCCGCAAGGCTGGCGGCTCTCCCTTCTCCCAGCCTCTCGGGCCAGGCGAACGGGGGCCCTGGAAAAGTGGCTCAGTCGCAGCTTGCGGGCGGGGCTCGTTACATTCCCAGGAGCCTCTTCGTAGCACGCAGGGTGGCTCAGGGAGCGCGGCCCTCGGCCGGGCAGAGCCTCCGGGACTCAGGCGGCCGAGGCAGCGGGAGGAGACCCAGCCCCCGGGCCGCAACAAGTGGGCTCCGCTCCGCAAGCGGGGAAGGACAAGCCCCCCCAGGTCCGACAAGTGCTGGGGAGGCGCGAGAGGAGGCGGCTAAAGCCCGGCTAAGCTCCCGGGAGCCCGCCCGGCCCCTCGGTGTGTCCGTCTGTCCCTCCGCCGCGCCGGAGACCTGGCCGCGGCGCCTGTAAACCTGGCGCGCGGGGGGCGGAGTAACCGGGCGCGGAGGAGGAAAAATAAAACGGGGGCTGGGTCTCCTCGCGCGGTCGGGCGGGCGGTGGAGCCGGCTGGCGAGCGATGAGCCTGGGCGCGCAGAGGGAGCCCCCCGCTGCCCAAGCGGGAGAAGAGACGCCCCCGTGATGGGCTCCTGCATGTCCCAAGGTGAGTTGGAGGGAGACTCGCGCCTGCCAGCCCAGGGATTGTCTGCCCCCCATGCGGGTGGCCTCCCATCCCCCACCCGACCAGCCCGCTCCTGGGGTGTGGGGTGGGGGCCTTAGGACGAGGAGTCGGGAAATGGCTTTGTTCCCTACTAGCCAACTGTGTAGGCTGGCCTGGGGCATTTAGCTTTGGCTCCCTGGGACACTAGCTGGCGCTTTCCACATGTGCTGGGTACAAACCCCCATGCTCAGGGCATAAACAGGACGTAACAGAGGGGGTTGGGCACGTCATTCCATCTATGCCCACAAGGAGGTTCTGGCACCTTTGGCTGAAATAGCTTTTTCCGCTCTCTATCAGAGATGGGATATGGGCTCGATGCAGCCATAATCCACCCAATCTCTCCCTCCCAACACAGCCTCCTGGCATCCATTCCCTTCCTGTCAGCCCTGGTCTTAGAGTCGCATCAGCCATGCACAGCCAGGATGAGACAAGGACTCTGCCAAGGCAGCTCCTGGCTTGCTGCATGCAGATGGCCAGGTACCATCTTCCACCCCTGGGCCAGAGACAGCTCACCACAGCTCTAGAACAGTTACTCCTGGAGGAGCAGGCAAGAAGGGGAGGCATTGGTGCGAGGTGGGAAGCCTGGGGGAAGTGAAGGTCATCAAGCTAAAGGTCCCTATTGTTTGCATCATTGAGATTGGTGGGAATTACTCCTGATTTACACCAGCATACACTGGATCAGAATGGGGCTGAGAAGCTCTGTCACACATTGCCCCAGGGTGATTTCAGATGGTGAAACAATCCTGCAGCAACCTGGCTCTGGAGGTTACAAGAGTGGAGGCAGTATTCTGGGTTGTAGTCCCACAAACCTGGCCAGTCCTCAGCTTTCACATGCAACTTGTGTTGAATTGACCCCCAAAGAGTCATGTTTCCTAAGGAAATATTTCCTGTAACAGAGGCTTTCATCCAAAAAAATGCTTTGCAAAGCAATTTGTAATGATTGTTTTATCCCATGCTGAAATGCAGCTAGCTCTGAGGTGAGATGGGGACT
Organism: Pelochelys cantorii; assembly: GCA_032595735.1. Taxonomy (NCBI): domain Eukaryota; kingdom Metazoa; phylum Chordata; order Testudines; family Trionychidae; genus Pelochelys; species Pelochelys cantorii. The sequence goes on from CM064348.1 coordinate 226,634, forward strand.
ATATGCAACTGCACACTGGGACTAGCCTTCCTGTGCCAATGAGACCTTCAGTCTCTGGGATTCCCACAATGCACAAGGAAAGCTGGTGTTTGCGTGTTTTCCCTCTGTATTACTGGGCAGCTTTGAATAGTGAAAGGGTGGAGCCTATTTGGTGACGAGGACAGGTGGGCAGAGCCCATCAAAGCAGTGGAAGGACCTCAGGTGAAGGAGGGGGTCACAGGGCCCAAAAATCATCTGAATACTGCAGACAACAAATGAACGAACAGGGACAGGGGAGCAGGTCATGGGGGCAAAGCAAGGGATTTACACGGGGGGGTTGCAAGGAGGGGCTGGGCTGCCCCAGGGAAAACGGGGGGAGGGGGAGGCGAAAGTGCCCCGCACGGGAGGGTGCGGTCTGTCCTGGCCATCCTACACACCGCCCACGGCAGCCAGGATCACAGCGGGGGTTGCTTCTGGGAGTGGGGCGTGGGGCAGTGCCAGGGAATGAACACTCCCAGCCACCCGGGCACCCCAGTGATTCACGGTTTGGGTGTATCTCTGCAAGTGGTCAAGGCCATCAACCAGGTGCTGCTCTGCAGGGTGGTCCGCCTCGCCGCCCCGGCCGTGGTCACCCAGGGATTCGGTGCCCTTGGCTTCCCCAACTGCGGGGGGGGGGGGGGGGGGCATTGACAGGACTCACATCCCCATCTGTGCCCCGGAACACCAGGCCTCCCTCTACATTAACCGCAAGGGGTACTTCTCCGTCCTCCTGCAAGCTGTGTCTGACCACCGGGGCCAGTTCACGGACATTAATGTGGGCTAGTCCGGCAAGGCGCACGACACCAGGGTGTTTTGCAACTCCTCCTTGTGCCAGAGGCTGCATGCCGGGACCTTCTTCCCCGACCGCCACATCAGGGTCGGGGACGTGGACATGCCCATCTGCCTGGTGGGGGATGCGGCCTACCCCCTACAGCCCTGGCTGATGAAGCCGTACACGGGGCACCTCAACCCCTCCCACCAGGCCTTCAATGCCAGGCTCACCAGGCCCGCATTGTGGTCGAGGGGGCCCTTCGGCCGACCGAAAGCATGCTTTAGGTGCCTCCTCACCTGCCTCGACCTTGCCAAGCACAATATCCCTCCCGTGGTGGCAGCATGTTGTGTGCTGCACAATTTATGTGAGCGGAACGGGGAGGCTTTCCTGCCATCCTGGATGGCTGAGGCTGACCGCATGGCTGGCCAATACGTGCAGCCCCGCACCGCCGCCATCCGGGAGGCCTAGCGGGGGGGTGGGGGGGGGGCCGTCCAGATCCGGGAAGCCCTGTGGGAGAGCTTCCTGGTGGAGGAGGACTGAACTCTCCCTGCATGCCCCACTGGGGCCTTCTTCCACCGTCCCCTCCTTCCCCTTTCCCCTCCCAAACCCCCCTTCCTAATGTCAAATAAAGACACCTGTTTTGGCAACAAAAATCTCTTTTTATTTTACATAACTGGGGTGGGGGAAGGGAGGAATGAGGGTGGGAGAGGGGAGGGGGAAACCTGGGAGGAGGGAGCTGGAAGGGGGAGGAAGGGGAGGAAGGGAAGGGAAAGCTCAGGGCTCGGGGTCCTGCTGGCTCTCCCATCTCGCAGCACTGCGGGTGCGGGGGTGTCGGGGGGGAGTGGGTGTGGCGGGTGGGGCAGGAGGGATGGGGGGTGCAGAGGAAGCAGGAGCGGGAGCAGGGGTGGGAGGAGGAGCGAGAGCTGGGGTGGCCGCAGGGGCTGGAGCTGGAGGAGGCAGGAACCTGTCCACCAGGGTCTGGAGGTGACCTCTGAGGGCACGGCCCTGATCCTCCAGCATCTCCAAGCTCCGCTGCCGCAGCCACAGGTCCTCCCGGACCCAGTGCTCCTGGGTGCAGAGCTGCTGCCCCAGTAGCCGCAGGTGCCACCGCTGGTACTCCTCCTGGTTCCTGGTGCGCCTGCTGGCCCGGGTGTGGGTGGCTGTTGCGGGCGGGGTGGTGCACCCTGCAGTCCCAGGTGCTGCAGCTCTGGTGAAACAAGAGCAGTGGTCAGTTCTCCCTGGGGACGCAGTGGGTGAAACCCAGGCCCCCTCTGCAAGGCGAGGTTGGCGTGTGGGGAACGGGCCAGAGCCCCTGCATGATACCCAGCTGCTGCTCCATGGTGGGCAAGGCCCAGGCGCACGGTCCCTGGGATCCCTCTCTACCCCCTCCCCCATACACATAAGGGGAGCATGATGGCACTCACATGTGGAGCCCTCCCCGGTCTCAGATGACACAGCAGATGGGCTCTGTGGGATGCCTCGGGGGGTCCTGAGTCCTGGGCAGGCTCCCTGCAGGCTCCTGGCTCTCGATGTCCTCCTCCTCCTCTGTGTCAGGGACGGGGCCCTCTGCCCCAGGGTCGATCACCACCCAGGGGGCATAGACTGCGTGAGCCCCCAGGATGTGGTCCAGGGCCTCATAATGAGGGCAGGCCTCCAGGTTGGCACCTGGCTGGGAGGCCCTGGAGTAGGCCAGCCGCAGGTCCTTTATTTTGCAGCTGACCTGCTCCTGGGTCTCATAGACTCATAGACTTTAAGGTCAGAAGGGACCATTATGATCATCTAGTCTGACCCCCCCCCCCTGCACAATGCAGGCCATAGAATCTCAACCACCCTCTCCTAGAATAATCTTCTCACCTATATCTCAGATATTGAAGTCCTCAAATGGTTTAAGGACCCCAGGATGCAGAGAATCCTACAGCAAGTGATCCGTGACCCATGCTACAGAGGAAGGCGAAAAACCTCCAGGGCCTCTGCCAATCTACCCTGGAGGAAAATTCCTTCCCGACCCCAAATATGGTGATCAGCTGAACCCTGAGCATGTGGGCAAGACTCACCAGCTAGACAACCAGGACCAATCCCAACTAGATAAACCCAGTCAGGGCTTTGTCAAGCCGAGACTTAAATACCTCTAGGGATGGAGACTCCACTGCTTCCCTAGGTAACCCATTCCAGTGTTTCACCACTCTCCTAGTGAAATAATTTTTCCTTATATCCAACCTGGACCTCTCCCACCACAACTTGAGACCATTGCGCCTTGTTCTGCCATCCGTCACTACTGAAAACAGCCTTTCTCCATCCTCTTTGGAACCTCCCTTCAGGAAGTTGAAGGCTGCTGTCAAATCCCCCCTCACTCTTCACTTCTGCAGACTAAACAGACCCAACTCCCTCAGCCTCTCCTCGTAGATCATATGTTCCAGCCCCCTAATCATTTTGGTTGCCCTCCGCTGGACCCTCTCCAATGCGTCCACATCATTTTTGTAGTGGGGGGCCCAGAACTGGACACACTACTCCAGATGTGGCCTCACCAGAGCCGAATAAAGGGGAATAATCACTTCTCTGGATCTGCTGGCAATGCTCCTCCTAATGCATCCTAAAATGCCATTAGCCTTCTTGGCTACAAGGGCACACTGTTGACTCATATCCAGCTTCTCATCCACTGTAACCCCTAGGTCCTTTTCTGCAGAACTTGTACTTAGCTGGTTGGTCCCCAGCCTGTAACAATGCTTGGGATTCTTCCATCCCAATTGCAGGACTCTACACTTGTCCTTGTTGAACCGCATCAGATTTCTTGTGGCCCAATCCTCCAATTTGTCTAAGGCACTCTGGGCTCTATCCCTGCCCTCCAGCGTATCTACCTCTCCCCCTAGCTTAGTGTCAGCTGCAAATTTGCTGAGGGTGCAATCCATCCCCTCATCCAGGTCATTAATAAAGATATTGAACAAAACCGGTCCTAGAACCGAACCTAGGGGCACTCCGCTAGAAACCAACCGCCATCCTGACATTGAGCCATTGATCACTACCCGCTGGGCCCGGCCTTCTAGCCATCTTTCTATCCATCTTACTGTCCATTTATCCAATCCACATTCCCTTAACTTGCTGGCAAGAATATTGTGGGAGACCGTATCAAAAGCCTTGCTAAAGTCAAGGTATATCACATCCACTGACTTTCCCATGTCCACAGAGCCAGTTACCTTATCATAGAAGCTAATCAGATTGGTCAGGCACGACTTGCCCTGTGTAAATCCATGCTGACTATTGCTAATCACTGTCCTCTCCTCCAAGTGCCTCAAAATGGATTCCTTAGGGTATGTCTACACTACAGCACTAATTCGAACTAAGCTAATTCGAATTAGCGCATCTAGACTTAAAAACTAGTTCGAATTAGCGTTTTGCTAATTCGAACTAGCATGTCCACATTGAGTGGACCCTGAACCGAAGTTAAGGCTGGCCAGAACCAGTGCCGACAGGGCATCAGCTTAGGACTTAGAGCGTGGAGCTGCTGCCTCAGGCTAGCCAAGGGCTGTGCTTAAAGGGACCCAACCCTCCCACCCCGGACAGAAGTTCTCAGGGTTCCCCGCTTGCTTGTCTACCTCGATGAGGGACAGCAAAGCAGTCCTGTCTTGGAGTGCCCTGAGTGCCCACCCTCGGCACATCACAGCACTCAGCCATCAGCCCGGCTGCACTTGCCGCAGGCTACCATCCGGGGGGGTCATTCTAGAGGCTGTCAGCATCCAGGAGGCCCTGCAGGAGAGCTTCCACCCCGAGGAGCCCGCAGAGCCACCCCAGTCCTCTCCATCGGGGGCTCGAGCCCCATTCCTCCCTCACCTCCTTCCACTTACCCCTCCCTAGCCCCCCTTCCTGATGTAAAAAATAAAGGCCACGTGTGTTCAAAAATGGAAACTCTCTTTATTTAACAAAACAGGTTGGGGGGGGATTAACCTCTGGGGAGACTGGGAAAAGGAGGTGGGAGAGGGGAAGAGAGAGGGTGGGAGAGGGGAGGTGTAAACCTGGGAGGAGGGAGCTGGAAGGGGGAAGACAGGGGAAGAAGGAGGAGGGGAAGCCTAAAACTATGGTACTCTATATCTTCAGTATGGTATAGAGATGGGGGGTCTCCTCACCTCAAAAAAATATTTTGGCCTTGGAAAGGGTTCAGAAAAGGGCAACTAAAATGATTAGGGGTTTGGAACTGGTCCCATATGAAGAGAGGCTAAAGAGACTGGGACTTTTCAGGTTAGAAAAAAGGAGACTGAGGGGGGATATGATAGAGGTCTATAAAATCATGAGTGGTGTGGAGAGGGTGCATAAAGAAAAGTTCTTCATTATTTCCCATAGTAGAAGGACAAGAGGACACCAAATGAAATGAATGGGTAGCAGGCTTCAAACTAATAAAAGAAAGTGCTTCTTCACACAGCACATAGTCAACCTGTGGAACTCCTTGCCACAGGAGGCTGTGAAGATGAGAACTAGAACAGCGTTGAAAGAGAAGTTAGATAAAGTCATGGAGGTAGGGTCCATGGAGTGCTATTAGCCAGGGGGTAGGAATGGTGTCCCTGGCCTCTGTTTGTGGAAGGCTGGAGATGGATGGCACAAGACAAATGGCTTGGCCGTTGTCTTTGGTCCAGCCCCTCCGGGGTACCTGGTGTTGGCCGCTGTTGGCAGACAGGCTGCTGGGCAAGATGGACCTTTGGTCTGACCCAGTATGGCCGTTCTTATGTTCTTATGTTCTAAGCTCAGGGTAGGGGTTCTCACTGGACCAACTTGATTTTCATGCAACCCTGCTCCTGGGTCTGCATGTGGCCTTTGGTGGCCAGGCTGGCAGCTATCCTGCCCTAGACGACCACTTTCCTGTGCCTAGTGCGGCGATTGTGGACGTTGGAGGCCTCCCCCCAAACCTGGATGAGGTCCACGATCTCCGCACTAGACCAGGCGGGCGTCCGCCTCTTGCGGCCCCGGGCAGGCTCCTGGGAGCCATCAGCCTGGTCCTGGGAAGAGGGGGAGGGCTGGGTGGCAGCGGGTGGCTGGCTCATGCTGTGCCAGGTGCAGGGTCTGCCGGCTGGGTGCTGGCAGGCTTGCACCTGGCACGGGCACCGTAGCTAGACCGTGGCCCTTTAAGGGCTCCAGGGCCGGGGGGGAGGGGGGGGCAGATGAGTTTCCCTGGCTTAGCCCAGAGTGGCCACCAGGGCAACCTGGGAAGGGCTAGCCTCCCACTAGTTCGAATTAAGGGCTACACAGCCCTTAATTCGAACTACTCAATTCGAAGTAGGCGTTACTCCTCATAGAATGAGGTTTACCTAGTTCGAATTAAGCGCTCCACTATTTCAAATTAAGTTCGAACTAGCAGTTTGCATGTGTAGCGCCTATGAAAGTTAATTCGAACTAACAGCTGTTAGTTCGAATTAACTTTGTAGTGTAGACATACCCTTAAGGATCCCTTCCATGATTTTTCCAGGAACCGAGGTAAGACTGACCGGCCTATAGTTCCCTGGATCGTCCTTCTTGCCTTTTTTGAAGATGGGCACTACATTTGCCTTTTTCCAATCATCCGGGATCTCTCCCAATCTCCACGACTTTTCAAAGATAATGGCCAAAGGCTCCTCAATGACATTTGCCAACTCCCTCAGGACCCTCGGATGCATTAAGTCCGGACCCATGGATTTGTGTACATTTAGCTTTTCTAAATACTTCCTAACCTCTTCTTTACCCACCGAGGGCTGTCGATCTTCATCCCATCTTGCGTCACTTAACGCATTAGTCCGGGAGCCCACCTTGTCCGTAAATACAGCGGCAAAGAAAGCATTGAGTACTTCAGCTTTCCCCACATCATCTGTCACTAGGTTACCTCCTTCATCCAGTGGGGGGGGATGAAGGAGGTAACCTAGTGATCACATGGTCTTCTTGTTAACATGCCTGTAGAAACCTTTCTTGTTATCCTTCACAGCCTTAGCCAGTCGCAATTCCAATTGCACTTTCGCCTTCATGATAACCCCCGAGCATTCTCGAGCTATACGTTTAAATTCCTCCTTGGTCATTTGTCCAAGTTTCCACTTTTTGTAAGCTTCTTTTTTGTGCTTAAGTTCACCAGGGATTTCCCCTGTAAGCCAATCCGGTCTCCTACCATGTTTGCCTCTCTTGCTACACATCGGGATGGCTTCTTTCTGTGCCTTCAATAAGGCTTCTTTAAAATACTGCCAGATCTTTTAGGCTCCTTTCCCCTTCATGTTACCATCCCAGGGGATTCTGCCCATCAGGTGTCTGAGGGAGTCAAAATCTGCTTTTCTGAAGTCCAAGGTGTGTATTTTACTACTCTCTTTCCTTCCTTTGGTCAGGATCCTGAAATCTACCATCTCATGATCACTGCTTCCCAGGTTGTCACTCACCTCTACTTCCCCTATTAGTTCCTCCCTGTTTGTGAGCAGAAGGTCAAGCTGCGCACGGTTCTGAAAGAACTCAAATGGGAAATTGCAGAACTGTTAACTGTGGTTTGTAATCTAGCCTTTAAATTGGCTTCCGTACCTACTGACTGAAAGATAGCTAACGTAACAGCAATATTTAGAAAGGGCTCTAGAGGCGATCCCGGAAATTACAGACCGGTAAGTCTAACGTCAGTACTGGGCAAATTAGTCAAAACAATAGTAAAGAATAAAATTGTTAGGTAGGTAGAAGAACATAATTTGTTGGGCAAAAGTCAACATGGTTTCTGTAAAGGGAAATCCTGTCTTACTAATCTATTAGAGTTCTTTGAAGGGGTTAACAAACATGTGGACAAGCGGGATCCAGTAGATATAGTATACTTAGATTTTCAGAAAGCCTTTGACAAAGTCCCTCACCAAAGGCTCTTGTGTAAATTACATTGTCATGGGATAAGAGGGAAGGTCCTTTCATGGACTGAGAACTGGTTAAACGACAGGAAACAAAGGGTAGGAATAAATGGTAAATTGTCAGAATGGAGAGGGGTAACTAGTGGTGTCCCCCCAAGGCTCAGTCCTAGGACCAATCCTATTCAACTTATTCATAAATGATCTGGAGAAAGGGGCAAGCAGTGAGGTAGTAAAGTTTGCGGATGATACTAAACTGTTTAAGCTAGTCAAGACAGAAGCAGACTGTGAAGAACTTCAAAAAGATCTCTGAGTGATTGGGCAACAAAATGGCAAATGAAGTTTAATGTGGATAAGTGTAAAGTAATGTACGTTGGAAAAAATAACCCCAACTATACATATAATATGATGGGGGCTAATTTGGCTACGACAAATCAGCAAAGAGATCTTGGAATTATCGTGGATAGTTCTCTGAAAACGTCCACACGCTGTGCAGCGGCGGTCAAAAAGGCAAATAGAATGTTCGGAATTATTAAAAAAGGGATCGAAAATAAGACCCAGAATATCTTACTGCCCCTTTATAAAACTATGGTACACCCATATCTTGAGTACTGTGTACAGATGTGGTCTCCTCACTTCAAAAAAGATATTTTGGCCTTGGAAAGGGTTCAGAAAAGGGCAACTAAACTGATCAGGGGTTTGGAACAGGTCTCTTATGAGACGAGGCTAAAGCAACTGGGACTTTTCAGTTTGGAAAAGAGGAGACTGAGGGGGGATATGATAGAGGTATATAAAATCATGAGTGGTGTGGAGAGGGTGAATAAAGAAAAGTTATTCATTACTTCCCATAATAAAGGAAACCAAATGAAATTAATGGGTAGCAGGTTTAAAACTAATAAAAGAAAGTTCTTCACACAGCGCATAGTCAACCCGTGGAACTCCTTGCCAGAGGAGGCTGTGAAGACTAGAACTATAACAGAGTTTAAAGAGAAGCTAGATAAATTCATGGAGGTTAGGTCCATAAAAGCCAGGGGGTAGGACTGGTGTCACTGGCCTCTGTTTGTCAGAGGCTGGAGACAGATGGCACGAGACAAATTGCTTGATCATTGTCTTCGGTCCACCCCCTCCGGGGCACCTGGTGCTGGCCATTGTCAGCAGACAGGCTACTGGGCTAGGTGGACCTTTGGTCTGACCCAGTACGGCCATTCCTATGTTCTTATGTTCTTATCCCAAAAGTAAAAACAAACAAACAGGGGTGGACACTTGAAACGAACCCCAGGGGCACCCCAAGCTCTTTTTCCCCAAAAGAGCTTGAAAAAGAGAAAAGAAAAACAAGCTGCAGTCTCTGGCAGTTGACCCCCTCAGTCAGAAGCATGCAGATACACATGGACAGATTTTCTAGGATACAAGAATCAATCAATACCAATTAGTTAGAATTTAAAAAATCTTTTATTATCAAAACAAAACTACAGTTGCAAGCATAGTAAACTGGCTAGGTGGAAGGAGCCACAATTTGATATATATACTCAGGGAAGGTCCCTGGGCTATAATAGGGTATGTCTACACTAGCCCCCTAGTTCGAACTAGGGAGGCTAATGTAGGCATTCGAAGTTGCAAATGAAGCCCGGGATTTAAATATCCCAGGCTTCATTTGCATCTTCCCGGGCGCTGCCATTTTTAAATGTCCCTTAGTCCGAACTCCGTGCCTGCGGCTACACGCAGCACAGAGTAGGTAGTTCGAATTAGGATTTCTAATTCAAACTACCGGTACACTTCGTTCCACGAGCACCTAATGGGCTATTGTAACATCTAGGATCCCAGTCATGGACCAGGACCCCATTGGGTGAGGCACTGTACAAATCTTGAACATAATGACAGGTGCTGTTCCAAAAAGCTGACACGCTAAAGCCATGGGGCCTTCCCCACATGTCAGCACCGGCAGCAGTATGTTACCAGGGCATGCCAGGGAAGCTGCTGCTACCTGACCAGCCCAGCTCTGGGTTCCAGGGCTGTCTATCCAGCACCATTCCTATAAAAACAGTGACAGGGAATGAGTTTAGTAGATAGGGCCCCCTGCCTGGAAATCAGGATACTTGGGTTCCATTTCTAGCTTCACCACTAACCTGCTGTGTGGCCATAGGCAGCTCACTTCCCTGCTGTGTGCCTCAGTTTCCCCATCTGTTCATGATCCTGCCCTGCATTAGAGGTGAAAAGCGCAATATCAGAGCCTGGAGTTGTTGCTACCACTCAGTACAGTGACTCTATGCCAGAGAAGATGGTGCTCCAAATTAAACAACATGGAAAGAACATGGGGGTTGAAGTGGTGTAACGTTTTCATTGGCTGACATTGAGGGCATTGTGTGGGTCATTCCAAACTGCCTCCAGTCTGTCCTCCATACCGCATCAGGCAACTGCCTGTTCTGTTTCTATGTTTTAGGAATTTTAAAACCCCCAACCTATTGGTGCCTCAGTTTCCCATCAGTAAAACAGAGACCATGACACTGAGCTCTTTTGGACACTGCTTCACTCCCCTGAGGGGGAGAGAAGCAAGGAGCAACCAGCACAATGTCTATGAACAAGCTGTGTGAATAAAGAATTCTCCATCTCTCAGCAAAACCCAGGCCAGACCTTGAAACATGATTCTATCTGGGGGGTATATGCCCCTTTGGGGGCCTCTCACAGACATTAAGCAGTTTTCCTTCCCTGCACCCCGGAAAGGAGGAAAAGAATTGCCATTGTTTTACAGTTAGCAAAAAGACTGAGATTAGGTGAGCTGCCCAAGGCTAAACAACAGAGCTGGGGAATTGAAGCCACAGCTTCTCATGTAGTGATTTAGCCACCAGCCCATTCTACCTGCACTGGACACACTGCTGACTGAGGCCTGTCAAGTTCATTTCACCAGTGACCCAGCGCAGCAGCAGAAATCACTCCCATTCCTTTTACTGAATCGACCTGAAGTAATTTCAGTTGGAAAGGCAGAGATCTGGCTCATGGACCCTGCTCCTTCCCAAGCCCTGATGCCGGTGTGGCTGTTTCTCCAGATAGGTTCATTTGGCTTTTCATGAGGTTCACGCTAACCAACCCCTTCATCCCCTTCATTCTGTCTGTGGCTGTTCTCCTGCTCACTCACTCACTTATTTTCATGGGCTGCCTCAGGGGTTTGAGATGAGGGAGCGGGTGAGGGCCCTGGATGGGGCTGCGAGCTCCAAGGTCAGGCTGGGGAGGAGAGGTTTGGGGTATAGGAGGGGGCTCTGGGCTGGGATCCAGGGGCTCAGAGGGGGATCAGGGCTGGGGCAGGGGGTGGAATGAGGACTCTGGATCAGGGTGCAGGCTTTGGGGTGAGGGCGGGAATGCAGGGTTTGGGCTGCAGGAGGGGGCTCCAGGCTGGTGCCAAGTGTTTCAAAGAGTGGGATGGGGATCAGGTTTGCAGGCTCCAGGCAGCATTTACTTCATGCAGATTCCACAAGCAGTGGCCTCTCCCCTTTCCCACATGGAGGCAAGGTCAGGCCCCATCTGCAGGTGCTGCCCCCACCGTGCCTGTTGGTTGTGGTTCCTGGCCCATGGGAGCTGCAGAGCTGGCTGTTGGGGTGGGGGCAGCATGCAGACTGAGCCCCCTTGCTGTGCCTATTCATAGGAGCAGAGAGGGAACATGCCACTGCTTACGGTAGCCACACAGAGCCAGGGCTGGCAGGGAGCCTGCTTTAGCCCTATACGCCGCTGACCTGACTTTTAGTGGCCCAGTCGGTGGTGCTGACTGGAGACCCCAAGGTCCCTTTTCAACCAGGCTTTCCGGTCAAACAACAGACACCTGGCAATCCTCTCACCACTGGGCTGACAATTGCCTAGCACAGACTCCCAGAGGAGCACTGGGAAAGAGGCAGGAGGGTGCAGCTAGGCCAGACATCCAGCCACAATCCCAGGCAGCAGGCAGCAGGTGACTCAGCTTCCCCTGAGGGCTTGTGGCATTCCTCAACCAAATGGAGCTGGCATTAGCTGGAGCTAGGGCCAGATCCCAGGAGGGGCTTGATCCCATCCCCTCTGAGGGGAGGTCCAGCGATCCCTTTGAGTAGACAAGAGCCTTGCCTTGGCTCCAGGGAACAGAAAAGGGATTCTTTAGCCCAGGCTGCTGGATCCACACAGACCCTGCGATGCTCTCTGATTCCGAGACTGGCTGACACAGCCTGCCCTTGGGTCACCGCATGGGGAAGTTCCTTTGGACAACACCATCAGGCCTTTCAGATCTGCCCCTCGCTCCACAGCTCAGCTGGCACTTGTGCCAGCTTTGGAAGAGGCTAGCGCTGCCCATAACCACAAACAGACCCCTTCCCTCCCCCCCCCAGCATGCTACAGGCCAGGCCAAGGGGCTCTAATTGTCCCAGCATGTGAGATGGAAGGGGAGGGAAGGGGGTGTATCAGCTTCCAGCAGTCACCAGCATAATTAATTGTGTGCGGTGGAGATTAATAAGGTGTTTGTTTCCATGGAAACCGCCAGCCGGCTGCTCCTGCTGGCCTGATTCCTTTTTTCTCCACAAGGCTGGTGGGTGTGGACTAGCGCCCCAGGCTGCCTGCCAGGGCCCAGTGCCCAGTGCCGGCAAGGAGTGCCGGAGACAGGAACAGGACGATATTGCTCAGAGCACGGCACAGAGTGGGGGAGGGGCAGACATGGGGTCCATCTGCTCAATGCAGAGCCAGTGCATCATCACGGGCATCGGTCTGTTTCCTCTAAAGCCCTCCCAGTCCTGCCCAGGCTCCCACACAGCACTGCTGGTGCCCCTCACTCTCGGTCTGCCTCCCCATGCTACATGAAGCCCAGCCCTGATGCCCAGCCCCTGGATGGGGAGCAGTGGGTAAAGCTGGTCCCAGTGGCTGAGGGATACTAGTGGGAAGGCAGATCTCTGCCATCCCCCTCTATTGGGGACAGATTGCACAGCTCCCCCGGGGTGCTGTCTGGACCGCCCAGGACCATGGTGATGAAAAAATGACCTCCCCCTTCTGCCCCTAGTCAGGAGAACATGCCTCATCCCACCCAACACAGAGATGGCCACAGTGGGCCCTGCATTCCTGCCCAGTAGGCCTAAGTGCTGCAATTCCTTGTACCTAGGAAAGGAGCCACAAGCCCTAAAAAAGCTCCAGTCAATGGATACAAAGCATGGCAGCCTGTATCCCTCCTGGTTCAAGGTCACCAGAGCCCTCCAGGGAAGGGCCCTGGCTCCCTGGGCTATGCCTCTCCTGTCATGGCCATCACCATGGCTGTGTTCTACTGCCATCAGTTAGCCCTAGAGACACAACCTGCTCTGGAGTTGACCCTGGACAGAAAGGGCTAGGGGAGCGCTGCCGCAGCCCTGCAAGGGGCAATCTTGCTGCACAATGCTGGGAGGAAAAAATGACCCAACATTGCCAAGGCCAGGTCCAGGTCACCATCCAGAGAGGCTGGGGGCACCCAGGGTGAGGTCCATTCCTTCAGGGGCAATGGTACATTTCCATTCCACCCTGCACTGTCCCCATCCCCTGCTGTTCCAGTCCAGGGCCTCCTGCAAGTAACTCTGCCAATGCCCCTCAGTCCTGACCTGCAGCCTCCCTCTACTCCATCTTGAGTCCCAGCCACAGCTCAGCCAATGCCCCTCAATCCCACACAAGGCAATATCTTATAAATGTCCCTCTAGCTCCCCAAACTGCTCCCTAGGAAAGCTCCCAACAGAAATCCAAGCCAGCTACTGTATTAGACTTAGTGGCCACTGAGAGCAGGGCAGGCTGGCAGGGGGTTGGCTACCGCGGTGCAGATACCCACCCAGCATGGACAATGATCAGTCATGCAGGGTGCCGTCAGCACCATGTCTTGATGCATTGATCGAACTGGGCTGAATCCCACCCACTTCAGCCCAGCTCCTCCCTATCTCTGCTTTAGGGTTAGTCCGGACCATAAAGGACCACATCACCAAGCCCACCACCATGGTTCACGGCCGGGTGGCCCACCTCATCGAGTGGAAAGGCTGGAATGCCCCCCAGGCAGGCTGGGAGCCATGGCTGACAGAGGAAGAGCACTATTCCTACCTCACAGATGAGCTGAGGGAGGCACGCTTTGCAGCAGGTGTGTGTGCGTGCGTGCGTGCGTGTGTGTGTGTGCGTGTGTGTGTGTGTGTGTGAGAGAGAGAGAGAGAGAGAGAGAGACGCGAGGTACCCCCTAAAGGGAGGTGACAGAGCACTGCAGGTGCTGGGCACTGGGGCATCCATTGGTGAGCCGTGCCCGTGCATTTGGCACGTCCCTTAGCTGTCTGCTGAATGGTAACCAATGCAGAGGACTCCTAGCCCTGCTCCAGATAGAAATCACTCACAGCTCCACTGCCATCCTAGGGCTTTCCACTCTGCGATCCCTGTATCACAACGAGCTGCCATTGCAGAGCTGTTTGCACCTTCCTCTCGAGCAGGGAGCTGGTCACGGCTGGAGACAGGGCTCTGGGTGGAGTATGGCTGGATCAATATCCTGGTGATAGAATTCTTCTGGTTTGCCAGGGGACAAGCAGTTCCTGAGAACACTGGTGTTAATCCAGATCACTCTGATTTTAGTGGTGTCATTCCAGATTTCCCCTGGGGTAGCCAGGTACATGGCCCAATATCAATCTCCTTGTAACTTGTGTTTGGTTTCCCGTGGTCCTACCCAGGGGTCGCTGAGCAATTTGCCATCACTGAGGCCACCCTGAGTGCCTGGTCCTCATTAGAGGAAGAGGAAATGAATTACGGGGGCAGCTCCCAGGAGATCATACAGCTTCAAGGTACCTCTCCCCTCCTGTCTGCCATGAGCAGCCTTTCAGGCCTCCTGCTGCTCCCCAGCCCTCCCTACATGTAATGATTCAGGGCCACCCTTCCTGGTCTCCTGTCTCCCTGGGCTTTCAGGTGTAGATCTGTCATCTTGTTCCAAGGGAGATGTTTGGACAGCTGGGGACCATGGAGCACAGCTGCATTCTGACCACACCCCTGCATTAGGCCAATGCTGGGTCCTTGGGGGTCCCCTTCCACTAGCCCACGGTGGCACCCGGAGCTGAGGGCAGGATTGGGACCCTGGATGGACTCAGCAACTCCAGCTGGATTCAGTAGAACCCACAAGCCATCATGGTCTCTGGGAATCAGGTGTCTCAAGCAGGGCTCCCTGGATCTGTGGCCACTCCTGAAAGTGTTGGCCTTGCCCCTTCTCAGGGCCCTGCCAGCTGAGAGGAGCTGGCCCTGCTGAATCCCTAACACACAATTCTCCCCTCCCTGGCTTTGCTTTCAGACCTGGAGAGCATCTACCTGCAGGAGAAGCTGCTGCCAAGTCCCCAGGTAATAAATAGCCCCGACCTGGAAGACAGCCTGCCTGCCTACTCTTCCTCCACACACCCCTCCCCCACAGCCTGGGGGCACCCTGGAGTAGAGAAATGGAATTCTAACCACATCTTCCCTGGGGCTCTCCCCCATGGCTCCCTCCAGACAGGGATCCCCCAGGCAGACAGCTCGGAGAAGGAGCTGGCCTGCACAGGGCTAGGGCAGAAGCGGCTCAGCAACTCCCTGCACTATGTGGACAGCAGCTCCCTCTCTGAGGACAAAGTGTTTTATAACTAGATCCAAGGCAGAAAGAGGGGGTGATGTTGCCCTGAGGGGGTCCTGCCCCAGGAGATGGCACGTTCCAGCTCCCTGGATGTTGCTGGGAGAAGTGATGAGAAGTTGCCTATTGGTTTGACATGGCATGGCAAGTGGGTGCCCATAAAATCCCTCCTACTGCTGGGGCTCCTCGAGAGCCAGGTTGCCTTTGCTGGACTGTTGCCATTTGCCCAAGGTGGGGGCTTTGATTTATTTTCCTTTGGCCGAGGCTGCTGATGGCGTTAAGGAGAATTTCTTAACAAGACATGTTCTGTCTCCCAGGGGGTTCCCCGAGGGCTGGACAGCCAGGGAGCATGGGAAGGCATCCTCATCCAAGCGTATTGAATGTCTGTGTTTCACACTTCCAGCCTCGGTGCCCCCAGCTAACCATATGAGCGGGTGGTCTGTACACGAGCCAGCACGTGATGCTTTGCCTTCTTGTCCCCACCTAGTTTGGATGAGACCTCGGCAGGTTTAACAGGGGCATGGCTGTGCTCCCCCATGCAATTCCAGCTGCTATGGAGAGGCACTGGGGTCTCCAGCCACTTGTGGCTGGGAGCTTTGGCATTTGGCTAGCAAGCAGCTGGCTTGTACGAAGGCCATCCTGGTCTCTGAGACTGGATGTTTCACAGTTGCCTAAGGGGATTAGGTACCAAATCCCATCAATGGAGGGTGATTGGGGTGTCTAATTCCCATAAGGTCTTTGCAAATCCTAGCCTAAAGGCTGAAATCCTACAACCCCAGTCAGTTTGGTCCTTTCTCTTTACAGGACCAGAGTTAAACTCCAGAGCCCAGCTGCTGGATGTTAGTTACACCCCCCACACACACACCCCACCCCACCCTGCTGGCCATGCCTCTCACTGTGCTCCAGCCTTGGGGGGGCCGGGACACAGCCAGTTTCCAGGACTTGGTTACAACATGGTCAGGATCATTCAGCTGAGAGGACAAACCTCATCATATGTACTCCCCCCCCACCCCAGTGGCTGCAGGGCACAGCTGGCTTTGACTCTCTGACCTCAAAGGTTTGAATAGTTCTGTGAGCAGGGCATATACCATCATTCACACATGCCGGGTGGGGGGGAGATACCAACAAGAAATCTCAGCCCACTGGGGGATGGGGAGCAGCTGAATGTATTCACTTGAGAAGACTTTGTATGCCATTGCCATTGTGCCTCTGGCAGAGGCTGCATCCGCGGGGTTTTCTCTAGGGATGTAAGCGACTAGTTGAGTAGCCAACAAGCAAAAGCTTATTGGACAGTCGATACACTAGTCAACTAGTCGCTCCTTCCCCCTCCTCTCCCCCCCCCCGGTGCCTCTATCACAAATAGGAGGGGGAGGGGGAGGAGAAGATGGTGGGGGAGCCAGCTTAAAAGCCGGTTCCCTCCAGCTCCGTGAGAGGGGGCAGGGGCCCAGCGGAGTCCCTGCTGGGACTCTTGTGCATTTCAGAGGGGAAGTACCGTATGGAGCCTGGGGTCAGCGGGGGCTCCATGCGGGTGCCAGCTTTGAAATGTATAGGAGTCCTCAGCAAAGACTCCTGTGCATTTCAAAGCGGAAGTGCCTGCTGGCCCCGGTCTCCACGCCACATTCCAACTTTGTAATGCACAGGCAAAGGCAGAACACGGAAGTTCTTATAGACTAATTGAATAGTCGATGGAGATCCCATCGACTATTTGATTAGTTAATTCATCGCAATTTAACATCCCTAGTTTCCTCCCAGTCAGGGCGGGTCTGTAAGGACAGAGACTGGCATGTGAATGAGTCACTGTGGACCTCAGTCTGCCTCCTCCTAGGCTGGTCCTCCTTTACCAGTTACTGGCCAGGCCAGGAGGGCGGGTGTCATGCCTGGCGTGTGAACTTAGTAACCTACATGGTTACTAATGTTGCTGGGAGACGTGCACCTTGGCAACGCTCCCTGCGTCAGCAGGGGCAAAAGGAGCAGGTCCCAGGGCGGGGGGTGGGGGGGGAGCAGCAGTGACACCTTTTCCCCTCCACGTTCCCTGCTGCAGAGAAATACAAAGGATCAATAGCTCCACACAGGCCGGCTCTGTCTGATTTACTTGGCCATGAGGGGGAACAATGGATTTCAGAGGAGCCACTCACAGATGGGCTAAGGCCCAGCTACCCTGGAGATGGTGTCTGGGGACAGGCAGGGGGTGCTTTGGCTGCACAGGGCTCCTACAAGCCTGTTTCTGGCTTAAACAGGCATGGTGCCTTTAGGAACGATTGGAGAATAAGGGCCGCGCACAGGAGAATTCCACACAGGCTGGTCTATGACGGGCTCAGATGGGCGCAGCAAGAACTGGGGCCTTCACTGGCAGAAACACAAGCCCCCAGCCCTTAGGCTACCAGCGCTTCTCTTCTAGGGCTTGCTGAGCAGTACGCTCTGGTCCCACTGGGCCCAGCCCCCAAGGGGCACCAGGCACTCAGTTCAGGATGTTCCGGGCACATTTCACATGGCAACAGCCACTGCAGCCGTGATCTGCCCTCTGCGCTGAGTCTCGCTTTACAGTAGCTGAGGTCTACAGCAGCTGCTAGGCTTCCTGGGGCAGAGAGCTCCAGGGGTTATGTCTGCCCTGGCTCCCTGCTGTGGGAGCAGCAAGGGGTGGAGCTTTCCAATCCACTTCAGTTTACAAAAAAATATTTGAGGAGATTGCAGCAAGAGGCAGGGGTTCCTGCTGGCACCGCCCCTGCCTTCTGCTGTGATCTGTGCCCCAGCGAGAACCTGTCCCCACTGCTCTGCAAGGCTGAGAATCACTCATGTCAGTGTCTTCGGATTTGCCAGGTCTTCAATCGCCTTCTTCACCTGCAAGAGAAGCGGCAGTTGGGCCAGACTGTGCCCCCGCCAAGCAGGGCAAGCTCCTTGCTCCTCCTGCCCCAGGCACTCAAGAGCCATTAGGTCACCTCCTCAATGCCCATGCCTTTCCAATCCCAGATGGGTCCTTGGGTCCCTGGCCATCCCCCCCAGGTAGCTCTCTAGTCTGCCCCAGCCCCCTGCTCCTGCTGGCCCCAGCCCTTTCTGCCTACCCCACTCCTGCTGGCCCCAGCCCTTTCTGCCTACCCCACTCCTGCTGGTCCCAGTCCCCTTCCCCTGCTCCTGCTGGCCCCAGCCTCCCCCCCCTCCCCCGCTTCTGCCGGCCCCGTTCCCCTCTCCCACTCCTGCCAGCCCCAGCCTCCTCCCCTGCTCCTGCTGGTCTCAGTCCCCCTCCCCGACTCCTGCCGGCCCCAGGCCCACCTCGCTCCGAGAAACGGTCCCAACAATCTGCCCCAAGGAGGTGACGAAGACACGCTGCAGGTTTAGCAGCTCAAATAGGTTATGAGCCTGCAAGAGAAGAGGAAGCCAGTGGGGCCAGGGTGCTGTGGCAGGCAGTTCTCAGCAGAGCCCTCCCTGTGCCTCATGGTGCCCTCTTTGTGTGAGGACAGCAGGACCCAGTCAAGCCTGGAACCGCTGGGGGGAGCTGGGCCCAAGGCTGCTCCATTGCACCCGCCCTGCACCCTCCCAGGCGAGTTCAGGGCCTGCAACCTCCCCTGCTGAGAAATCCGTTCAGGGAGCACCCCATGCCATGCACTGCAGTGAACACCAGATGCTACCCCTCCTTCATTCACGTGCTCCACAGGGGACACCCATTCCCAGAGTCAGCGGTGAAAGCAACTTTAGTTCCTTACAGGTACTGTCCTATCACAGCCCTCCCAGGGGGCCCCAAAGCAGGAGGGGGGGGTGATAAACAGTAAGAAATGTAAGTGGGGGGGTGGAGTGGGGGGACTCAAGGCAGCACATTAGAGACTTGAAGTGTGAGGGAACGCAGGAGTCAGGATGGGGCATGGGGATGTGGAGGGGTGCAGGAGTCAGGGCAGGGAGCTGGTGATATGGGGGTCACAGTGCAGGAGTTGGGTTGTGGGGGGCTCAGGGCAGGGGGTTGGTGTGTGTGTAGGGAGGCAGGGGGCTGAAGCTTTCCCCCTGAGATTTGTATCAGGGCTGCTTGCTGTTCCCTTCCTGTCTCTGTCAGGGAGTGGGAGCAAAGTGACAGGCTTGTCTGCCCCTTGCCCTCCCCAGCCACAGGGAGAGGAAAGCAGCAAACTGGGCACGTTCCCTTAGCTCCCTGACAGTGAAGAAGGGGAACAGCCAGCAATGTCGTCCTCCTGGTACGAATCTTGGGGAGGGGGCTTCAGCCCTCCTGCGCTCCCTAGCACATGCCGGGGGGGGCTTGGAGCTGGAGCAGCCCTGGATAGGGAGCGTGCCCCCAGACTGTCCCTTTCACCTGCCTGCTGCTTAGCCAGCAGTCTGCAGGAGAGCCCCGGGAGCCAGTGTGGGAGCACGCCGCCCTCCTGCAGCTGAGCGCCCCAGCCGTCTGGCCCCTTGTTACCAGAGCAGTGTACTGGGAGCACCAGCTCTTTTCCACCTCTGCATGGAACCAAACAAGTGCATCTGGAGCCAGAACTTTGTGATGCTGGGGGAGCAGGGTGAAGCATGTTGGCCACGGGCCCAGAGCCTGCCCAGACCTCTCTGCCTCCGACGATGTAGCTGGGTCTTTAGATCCCACTCATGGCCGTGGGGACTAAAGGTCACGTTGAGTGTGACCTGCATATGAAACCGACAGCCCTTCAGTGCACGGGGCCAGCGCTCTACCCAAGCAGCGTCACTCTTGGTTTGACTGCACTTGTGCAAAGGGCTGACAGCAGGACAAGCAGGGCCAGGCCCCAGCCTCGCATAGGGCTGTATTTCGATAGCCAAGACACCTGGCTGGCCTGCCAGCAGCTGCCCCCACTCTGCAAGGCAGGTTTCTCTCTGCAGCTGGCTCGGGTTCTGCTGGCCCCATTTAGGCGGGGCGCTGTGTGCATCCCTCTTAGGGCTGTGCATAGTGAGAGACCGTGTCTCACTGTGCCCAGGCTACACTGCAGGGGCTTTTCACAGGCTCCGCACAGGAGCTTTGACTTGCTCCATTTCTGACCTGGGCTGGTTCACCCCTCCTTAGGCAACCTGGGGACTCCCAGCTTCCCACGGATTCCTCCTATTGATGCCGAACTTAGTGCGGACACCTGATCGGCCCAGCCCCCTGCAGCCCAGAACTCCTAAGTGCAAGTGATCCACCAGCCTCAGCCTCCCACGAAGCTGGGATAACAGGCAAGTGCCACCGCGACTGGCTTCTGCAGCTTGCAGACTTCTTGTGAGATCGCTCTCTCCCCCAGGCCTGGCCTCCCCCACAGCCCTTCCCACCTCCTTACCTGGTGCAGAGACGTCCAAGGAGACAGCTGGAGGGTTATTGGCTCGATGGTGCAGTCATCCCCCAGAGTCCCGTTGGAGTGAGACTGTTGGGGAACATGGGCCATGGGCACTGGGCAGAGGCTGTTGTAGCGCCGCCGCTTTCAAATGGCACTCTCAGGGGCATGTCCTGCCCAATGCTACCTCCCATGGGGACAGCCCAGGGCTGGGACTCAGCAAAGTGCCTTTGCAGGGGGACACCATGAGCGCAAAGTGCTGCCCCCTTCATAGGGTGGAGCCTCAGCAGTGGGAGTGGTCCCTGCAGATATTAGGGGCTTCTCCCTAGAAGTGCCCCCCACAGCCCCTGCCTGGGCTGGCGTCTCTGGGGATGTGACCTCAGTGGCGGCATGTTGCAGCCTGTAGTGCTGACCCCTCCCCTACTGAAGGAGGGTCTCAGCTCCAGGAGGGCCAGGCTGTGACGCAGTCACTTGTCATTCTCGGAAGGAAACGGACTGCCCCATGGCTCCCTGCCTGCCCTTGCCAGACTGGAGGAAGCACTGGAATGTATAATGCTGCTTATCTGTGGGGCCGCAGAGCCTCTCCCATCGCCCTGGGATGAAGCAATGAGAAGGGAAGGTGCTCTGAGGTGGGGCTAACTGGAGGGAGGGGCAGCCTCCAGGTCCCTCCCAGGTCTGGCTGGACGCTGGTTTCTCTAGACTTAGATCTGTGCTAAGAGCTGCTGGTTGGAGGGGCTCCCCCAGGGCAGTGTGGGCAGCAGGGGGGTGAGTGCTCTGAACCTACCTTCTCCTCTGGCTCCTTCTCCCCTGGCTTGGCCTCATCATGGGTCTGGAGGTACCTCACCAGCACAGCTCTTTGCACCACGCCCACCAGCATCAAAGACTCTGGAGGAAAGGAGGAGGGCAGGATGGGTGGCTCATCCCAGTCATGGGCCGAGGCCGATGGGCACCGCAAGGGCTGTGGCCAGGGAAACTGCTCCATGCCAAGGGCTCTGTTAAGCCATGGATGCTCCTCCACCAAGATAAGGCTGCTTGTGCCCCTGGCCCAGGGCCCCCAGCCATGCCCATCAAAGGGAACTGCTTCAGGAGCTCTGCCCCTGCCAGACTAGCAGGGCCCAGCTCCAGGGCAAAGCGGGGGGGTGGAAAGAAAAAGGGTGCGGGAGGGAAGGAGATGCAGAGGGACAGCGGAGACTGGGAAGGGCCAGTGGGGTCTGAGTGCGGTGTGGGCATGCTACCTGCGCTCTCCACAATGGGGTACTCCAAGTCGTCAGTAGAGGTCACAACTCTGAGGATCTCCTCAAAGCCGGCGCCCTTGGCCAGAACTGCAAAGTGTGGGTTCATGAACTGGTGAGTGATCACACTGTAGGAGCTGGGGATGGAAGGGCCACAAGTGAGCCAGGGCAAAGGGGTGAGTGCTCTCCTCTGACCTGCACCGAGACCTCTGGAAAGCCACCATCCCCAAACCAGGCACCTCACACCGAGACCAGCGTGGCCATGGGAGTTGGGGACCCTGAGGTTCA
The DNA here is from genome assembly GCA_032595735.1 of Pelochelys cantorii. Taxonomy (NCBI): domain Eukaryota; kingdom Metazoa; phylum Chordata; order Testudines; family Trionychidae; genus Pelochelys; species Pelochelys cantorii. The sequence continues at coordinate 248,584 of CM064348.1, forward strand.
TCTGGGGTTAACCCCAGTGCACGAGGGCCCCTGTCCTGTCTCAGCTCTGCCCTTTGTGCCAGGCATGGTGGGAGCCTCCAGCGCCTCCAGCTCCAGCTGGCTGCACCTGTGGAAGCCCTGCACCAGCCTCTCCGAGGGGCAGCAGCATCTCCCCAGGGCTCACCCGATGTGCCGGCTCCTGATGCGGGGCAGATAGGGCAGCTTCTTCACAATGATGGTGCCATCGTAGAAGGAGGGCTGGAACTTCTGGGCAATGGCATTGGCCACCAGCACAGCCAGGGTGACGGGCAGGATGTGGGCAATCTGCCCGGTCATTTCAAAGGCCAGCAGGGCAGTGGAGAGCGTGTGCGTGACTGAGCCCGAGAAAGCAGCTGCCCCTGTCAGGACAATGTCAAGAGCAGTGACCTCCTGGTGCAGCCTCGTGCCCAGGGAGTGGCTCTGCTGGGGGCTTGTGCCCAGCTCCCGTGCAAGCACTGTGCGACAACTCTCCCTGCCCCCCCCCACTGCCATTGGGGAGGGAAAGGAAAGGGGAAGACACGCCTGAGACGTGCTAGTGACTCACCGGCCAGCGCGTACCCGCCTGGAGTGATGGTGTTAACTGCGCCATCCGACTGGATCCCATGGGGGAAGAGAAAGGCGACCCCTTCTCCCACCAAACGCCCGATCGCAGCCCCTGGCAACACAGTCATGGCTGGAATTCACCCACACTGATCTTCAGAGCACATGAGTTCCCACTTCCCAGGTCACCAGTGGGCTCCTCTGGGACAGGAGGACAAATGCTCAGGACTTGAGTGTATGTCCCACCAGAGCAGGAACCAAAGTTCCCAAGAGCCAGGGGTGGATCTTGCAAGCACTTGCTGCTTTTCCCTCTGAGAATTTTCTGCTCTGGGCGTGGAGGGATCCCAGCAGCTGCCATTTAGCTCTGAGTGATAAAGGACTGGCCCAACTGGCAGCCCTTATTCTCTGGTCTGATAGTAAGGGCAGACACATGGTCCATCCAGGCTTGTGTGCCAAAAGGGGTACAAAGGGCAGGCTGAAATGGTCTCACCGTACACAAAGATCGGCATAAAGTACCCAGCAGGCATCGGCATGGTGGTGGCCAAGATGAGCATCCAGAACTTTAACAAATGAGGAAGCAGGAGTGAGTAAGGCACCCACACACATGCACCTGCTGCAGCCTTCCCTCACCCACAGTGGTCCCAGCCACCAAACCAATCTGCAGAGCTCTCCACCCATCAGCAGGCCCTGCTCTCCTCATATACCTGCCCCTTAGCAAGTCAGGGTTCCTAGCCAGACCCACCTCACCCAGAGGGGACAGTTCTGCCAGGGGACCCGAAAGGAAACCTCCCCCTGCACTGGTTAGGAGATGTGCTGAGCTGCTCTCAGCTGACTGCCAAACATAACATGGGGGAGCTGGTTCTTTTAGCCCTCAGGTCCTTGCCAGGAGACACAGAGCGGCACTACAGGAGTTTCTCGCTATGCCTCCCCTTGGTTCGCACACAAGTGAGAGACATTTCCCCAACAGGAACCAGAGATTTCTTCCCTCAGGCCCTCCACTAGGCCGTCCAGCTAGCACCTTGCATCCCCACTTGGACACCATGGGGTCCTCACCCATCTCTGCTCTACTAGGGTGTAGATGGAGCCATGTAGATGAGTTTACTAGATATAGCAAAATGAAGCGGCGATTTAAATAATCGCTGCTTCATTTACATGAAAATGGCCGCCACACTGCGCCAATCAGCTGATTGTCGGCACAGCGCGGTAGTCTAGACGGGGATCAGCCGACCCCAGAACCCTTTGTCGTCAGATCCTCTATGCCTTGTGAAACGAGGCTTACAGGATCTGATGACAAAGGGTCCTGGGGTCAGTTGATCCCCATCTAGACTACCGCACTGTGCTGACAATCAGCTGATCGGCACAGCACGGCGGCCATTTTGATGTATATGAAGCGGCGATTATTTAAATCGCCGCTTCATTTTGCTATGTCTAGTAAACTCATCTATGTGGTTCCGTCGACAGAGCCATGTCATCTCAACACACCCCCTAGGGTGCAGGTTCTTGGTTCTCCCTGAAGGACCCAGGGACTGATTTAGCAAGGGGCTGGGAGCTCCTGACTCCCACAGAGCAGTGAGGTGCCTGTAGACTCAGACCCATGGCAGCTAATTTCATGGCGATCTCAACAGGCCCGATACCTTCATCACCAGGAAGAGCGCCAGGCTGCCATAGATGGTAATGCTGGGCTCCCACCACTCAAGCCACAGGTTTTTAGGGTCAACTTGAAGAGGCCTGGCCAGCGATGCATTCTGGGACAGAATGCCCCACGTCTGGTTGTCAAAGAGGGAGGTGAGGTGCTCCTTCATGCTGAGCTGAGAAAGGAGGAGACGGTGCTGAGCCCTGCCCCACCCAGGAGGAGATGCTGTGACTGGCTATCATGCTCAGACAGAGTCCGTTTCTCCTGTCTCCTGCTCCACAGAGGTCAGTAAAGTGAAGGTGCACAACTGGTCCGGCCTGCTACCCCTACCTGCTCCAGTAAGCCTGGAATACCAGAGTGGGGGGAAATATGGGCTTCAGAGGACTGCTGCCCTACCAGGGGGATCTTGGGTGGGAGGCAGAGAGGACCTAGTGTGTGGGCTAAGGAGATAGAGGCCCCACAGGTGCAGCCAACCCTGGGAGATGGTTGGAGCTGGACTTTAGTATGAAGAGGGCAGTGGTCTTTGTTTGTAAAGCCAAACTCTAGGGCGGGTGGTATTCATCTCTCTATGAGGTGGGAAAGGCCCCTGATCTAAACATAAGGGGAGTGTCCTGGAGTCAATGATTGTCCGTGTATATTCCAGTTTAGAACTCCAGCACTGGAGACACTGATGAGCAGGTTGGACAGGCACCTGTCTGGGATGATCTAGATGGTGCTTGGTCCTGCCGTGAAGGCAGGGGGCTGGACTCCATGACCGCTTGAGGATCCTGCCAGGTGTAGTGTTCTATGATTCTGTGATTAGATCCCCACTGGTCACAGAACAAGCGAGGGGATCCCAAGGCCTAGACCAGTACTTACCCTGGATGCCATGAAGTGCCCCAGGCTGGGCGGGAATGTGATGGAGGCGAGCAGGAGGGCCACCAGAGAGGAATAAATGGGCTTGCTGGAAAAGACAGATCAGTTCAGAGGTGAAACTGAGCCAATGTGCCCTGGTGCGGGGCTCCAATAACTGGCCGGCTGGGGACGGGGCACTGGATGTTGCCAGCCACCAGCATGGGTAAAGTTTCCATGCCAGTGCTGGGCATGGGCAGCCCACCCCTCCCGTTCTGACCCCCATCCCTCACAGTCAGAGCCCAAACCACTCCCCGCCTCCATTGCCCACACCCCCAGCGCTGGATAGACCATAGTCCCTGGGTGGCCAGAGCACAGCCAGGCTCCAGCCCTGAATCTTAAGCAACACAGTTACTGCCCCAGCCAGCCACGGGGATCCCACCCTGAGACCCTCCACACACCTTGCCCTGAGCCCCGTCCCACCCCAGTCTCTGCCCTGAGATGCCACACACGCAGCTTCCTGCCCCTCCCACATTTCTGTCCTGAGACCTGGGCCCCCACGCCCCCTGTCCTGACTCCTGCACCCCTGCCCTGAGCCCCCCAACTTCCCAAAACCCCTGATCTGAGAGGGATGCTCCCCCCACATCCCCACCCCCTGCTGTGAGTCCCCCCAGCCCTCAATCCCCTGCCCTCGACTCCCCCACAGTCACACACCTGCCCTGAGCCCCCAGCACTCCAACCACACTTACATGTCTTATGAGTACTGTTGTATTACACCACCCCAACCCTCTGCCCAAAGGGGGTGCAATACAACAGTCCCTGTAAGAAATGTCAGTGTCTGTTACCCCAGCTCTGTCACACTACGGCCCTGGCATCGCTCTGACTACAGGGAAGGGGAGGGCCAGGGAGACTGCAGGCTGGGAAGAAGCAACTCCTATGAATTCTCCCATAGGATGCAAATCCAGCACAGGCTCAGGAGCAGGAAGGCAGTTTCCTTTCCCTCCTGCAGCAGAGGAGAAGGCGACCGACCATCTCTACATATTCTGGGGCCCTAGGATGTGCACGCAGCAGTTGAGGAGCCAAGAACTATCCAGCATGGAGGCCTTGCAGGAAAGGAGCCTTGATTGCCGGCCATGGCAAAGGGAATGGATGGACTGGGGGGGGGGGGGGGGGGGGGAATGACCAGGCCGCCAGCTTCAGTGCCTCTGGGGACTGAGCCCAGGAAGGGCGTGGTGGGTGATGGAGGGTACAGCAGAGAGACAGGGCCAGGGCAGAGACAGTCTTTGGCCACAGACCTGCTGAGGGAAGTGGCTTGCACAGCTCCCGTCCTGCTGCCCCCGAGAATGCCCCTCCCCCCAGAACACCTACTCTGCAGCCAGCAGCTTGGCAGTGAGCGAGTTCCTCCGGACGTAGCCCAGGAGCCAGCGCTGACAGAAGAGGTATGCACAGCCTGCAACCCCACAGATCCCCCTGCCAAGAGGTGAGACTGAGCAGCAGGAATTAACCCTCACCCACACCCTCCATGACAACCGGAGCGCTGCCCGCACATGGGTCCAGGGTAATTTCATGACCAGACATGCCAACACGGGAGCACGGAGCCCACGGGCAGTGCTATGCCTGGGCTGGGTGAGTGCGCGCTCTGTGGCACATGCATGGCCCCGCAGCCCCACCCAGCTCTTTATGGGTTGTCACCCCACATGCCGGGAGGCAGAACGTTGCCTCTGTAAGTGGCCCACAGCAGCCGTAGGACCTGATACCGTTTTGCCAGGCCCCGGGTAGCAAGCTCCCCATGGCCACCGCCCGCCTGAAAGCAGCACCTCAGCGCAGCACGAAGAAAACTGAGGGGCCTGCTCCTACCCCAGTGCCATGAAGAAGAACGTCTCTGGGAGATCAAAGGGGAAATCGATCTTAAAACTGGTCTTGAAGAGAGCAGTGATGGTTTCTGAGAGAAGGAGTCAACAGTCAGCACCACACTGGCAGCTCACAACACGCTCTCCAAGGCCACTCGCCTTGGCCAAAGAGCCGTGGACAGGCCCAAACGGTGTCGGGGGGTGGGGGGGGACACAGACATCTGAAGACTGTCCCCACCCCTGCCTGGCCCCTTCCCCCCCAAGCTCCTGCCCTTGCCTGGCCCCTTCACCCCAAAGCGCCCACCCCTGCCCGGCCCCTTCCCTCCAAAGCGCCCACCCCTGCCCGCCCCCTTCGCCCCAAAGTGCCCACCCTTGCCTGGCCCCTTCACCCCAAAGCGAACCCCCCCCCCCCGACCCCTTCTCCTCAAGTGCGAACCACCACCTGGCCCCTTCAGCCCAAAGTGCCCACCCCGCCTGGCTCCTTCTCCTCAAGCCTCTGCCCCTGCCTGGCCCCTTCCCCCCAAGCGCCCACCCCTGCCTGGCCCCTTCCCCCTAAGCACCCACCCCTGCCTGGCCCCTTCCCCCCAAGCGCCCACTGCTTCCTGGCCCCTTCCCCCCAAGTGCCCACCGCTGACTGGACCCTTCTCCTCAAGAGCCTACCCCTGCCTTGTCCCTTCCCCACAAAGCACTCACTCCTACCTGACCTCTTCCCCCAAAGCACCCACCCCTGCCTGGCCCCTTCCCCCCAAGCCTTGTCTAGCCATTTCCCCCCAAGAGCCAGGGCAGGGGGTGGGGCTCAGCAAGGAATGTGGGTGGGGTGCAGAGATAGAGCTTGGCAGGAGGGCCTGGGGGGTGGGGAGCTCAGTGGGGGTGGGCCAGATGTTATGCTTATAGGAAGCACGCCATAGGGGTGCTTTTCAGGGGAAAAGGCAACACACCGCATTTATTGAAAATACAACATGAAAAACAGCATATGCATTCACACACACACACACACACACACAAACACACACACACTATCACTCTCATACAAACACACACACGCGCATGTTTCTTATAAGCATAACACACATGCTTGACGAGCAGGGTTCATGGGAGTGGGGAGCCAAGTGAGGGGTAACTCATCCGGATGGGCCCTGAACAGGGGGAGGAGGGCTCAGTGGAAGGGTCTGGGTACGATGGGTCTGGATGCAGAGAGGTTGGGATCCCTCCCCATTGGAATCCTTCCCGCTGGGCTGAGGAGCGATCAGTATGGGCGGGGGGGGGGGGGGGGGGAGTTTGCCGAGCTTCCTGCAACTGGGGAGGTCTGCCCTGTCCTGGAGTCTCCACAGTGGGGGAGGAAGTTCTGTCCTCCCCAGCCCAGCCAGGACTAGCAACTGAGCCCAGCACAGGGTAGAAGCCACCAACCACGGCTTTCCCAGTCCCAGCTCCTGCCCTGCAGCTACCCCGGGCACTTGAAACATACTGCTGGGGAGGGCTGTTTTTCTGTGTGGAAGCAAAGAAATCTGTGGGGGACATAAATCCTGCACATGCCCAGTGGTGCAGAATTCCCCCACCAGTAACTGTAACTCATAAGTAATCTTCCAGCCCAGATCTCCCATCCAAGCTCTGATCCAGCCTGGCTTTGCTTATCTGGCAAGCTGTAGAGGCTCCCAGCACAAGGTGGTAGGGCCAGTCACCAGGGCAACTCTCTGATGAAGCAGCCCAGCTGTGTGCACAGCTGCCCATGGGTGGTTTGACCTTCTCCTGGTGGGCCATCCCGCCACTCCTGGTGCCTCTCTGGGATGGCTCAACCAGCCCCGCTCTCTACCTTGTTCGCTGCTGAAGACGGCGAGCAGGCGGAACATGAAGGCTCCACAGGTGGCAGAGAAGAAGCCCCTCCAATAGTCCCTGACAGCAAAGTGGGATGACATCACCTCAATGCTGAACAGGACCCCTGGGAAGGAGAAGGCTCAGGTGACAAGGGTGGCAAATACATCAGGCGTCTGAGCAGGCCCAGAGCGAGCTGGCTGCCTACAGAGGTTGGAGCAGACACAGTCTGAACCAGAGGCTGGTGCCATATTGTCTGTCAAAGTCAAGTGCTTGTTAAACTCTGGGGAAAACACAGAGCAGCAAGGACCAGATCCTTACACCGGGGCTACGTCTACATTGCAGGTTTCTTGCTCAAGCAGCCTTTTGCACAAGAGTTTTTGCACAAAAACTTCTTGCTCAAGAGCGCATCCACACCTCAAAGCACATAGCAAAAGCCATATGCTTTTGCGCAAGAGAGCGTCCACACTGCATGGACGCTCTTGCGCAAGAAAGCTCTGATGGCCATTTACAAAATGGCCATCAGAGCATCTGTGCTTTTTCCCATAGGGATTTCTTGCACAAGAAACCCCTCTGAAGCATCTACGCTTGCCTTCTTGCACAATAGCTATAGCACTAACAGCAGTTATGCCTCAGAAAAGGAGGTTTATGGCGGAAAAAGCCCTCTGTTCTGCCATTTAACTGCCCATTTAATTGCGCAAGAGCTCATGTGAGGTGTGGACGCTCCGCAGGTTTTTGCACAAAAACAGCTGTTTTTGCACAAAAACCTTGTAATATAGACGTAGCCCAGGAGTCTGGGCCAGCCACAAAGAGGCCACTTAGGCTAGGTCTACACTACAGCGTTTTTGCGCACGCAAAAACTCGCAAAGTGTCCACACCTCAAGCACATTTTTGTGCAGGTAAAATGAAAGAACAGAGGGTTTTTTCCAGTGTAGGTATTCCGCCTTCTACAAGGAATAACTCCTTCTTGATCAAGAGTTCTTGCGCAAAAGGTGTGTGTGGAAGGGCAAGAGGGGTTTTTTGCGCAAAAAGAGGCAAGAAAAAAGCACAGGTGCTCTGGTAGCCATTCTGTGAATAGCAATCAGAGTTTCCTTTCCAGAGAGCATCCATGCAGTCTGGACACTCTCTTGCGCAAAAGCGCATTGCAAAAGCTTTTGTAGTGTGGATGTACTCTTGCACAAGAAGCCTGTAGTGTAGACATAGCCTCAAATTCATCCACCTCCAGCCCCACCGACTATGGTGTTATGTTACTGCGAGAAGATGCTGATCTCCCTTCCGTGCACTTTGAAGTGCAGAGGAGTCACCCAACCTGCTGCTGTAAGGCCATTGCCAATTTCATGTCTCAATGCCAATGTAGCATGTTACAGAGCAAGGCACTGTGCACGCTCACCCTTCGAGACTTTATATTTGTTCTTTTTTTGTCAATTACTGTCTTTTATCTGAAATAACTGTCTCTTAGGCTGAGAAACACATAGCTGCTGTCTGCACAGGGGAAAACACAGCACTGGAGACATAGCAATGCAAGAAGGGTTTGACTTGATAGCTCCATGAAGAATTGCTCCATTGACAGCCAAGACCTTTGGAGCAGCCTCTGGGACAGCTCCGAGTCTACCCTGCATCAAGTGACAGAAATTCCAGCAGGGACATTGATTCCACCTGCTGCAGTTGGAGATTTCACTGCTCAGGGCTGCTCCGTAAAGAACCCACAATAGGATTTGTACTGCTGAGTTTCAAAAGGGGTTTTACAGAAGCTAATTCACATAGAAACAGGTTCCTGTTTCTCCAGGTAGGGTCATCATGGTTTTGCCACCTGATTTTCCATCTGAGGGAACATTTCATCTTCCTGGAGCTATCTTCTGGGGGTTCCTATTTAGCTCAGATCTCCCTACCCAACGTCTACGTATGCGTTCAGCTTCCCACCACATCATTAGAGAAGAGAGGCAAGGCCAGGTGCCTTTCAGCTCTGAGTTATTGCCTCTCCCCAGTGACGGGAAAGGGTGGGAAGACAACAGGAGGCAACATCCCACCTCCCTGCTGGCTCCAAAAGCACCAGTCTTACAGGAAGGGGACGAGGGGTAACTGGTGAGATGGGTAGGATGCTAGGAGCACCCATGAGAACAGAACGAGGCAGAGCCAAGATGGTTGGGGTGAGAGCTGCTGTAGGTTTTGGCAGCAGGCTTTGTAGCCAAGATTTTCAGCACCAAAGAACAGACCTTCACCATGTGAGAGACTCTATGCACGAGCAGCAATAGAAGACTGTTATCCTCTCTGCCAGGGGTTCATAAACTGTGCTGCACTGGCAGATAGTGAGACAACCGGGTGGGGGGAGTTGGAGAAATTGTGTAATGGTGTCTTTTTTGTTGTTGTTATTTTATGTATTGCATTTTCATACTAGAGCTTCAAAACTCTGTGGGAACTTGTAATATAAAAGACATCTGTTCATTTCCTTCAGGCTGTACCAATGAAAACAGAGAGACACTCATGTGCAGGGCCCTCCCCTCCACTTGCCAGACAACATGTCCAGTCTAGCTGTCCAGACCAGGGCGGGGGGTCGACTGTATACATCACACTATCACTGTATATGGACAAAACAGGGACAGCTGGCTACAGACAGGTGGAGGTAAGAGCACACAAAGCACAGCTCTGGCAGAGGGGTATACAGGCAGCTAGTGGATGCGCTGGCTGCTCTGGAAGGGAACATGTGGCAACTGGTGGTTGCTTTGGCAGGGGCTATGGGGGCAGCCTGTGGTCAAGCTGGCAGGGGGTACAGGGCAGCCAGTGGTCACTCCGGCAGGGGGTACAGGGCAGCCAGTGGTCACTCCGGCAGGGGGTACAGGGCAGCCTGTGGTCACTCCGGCAGGGGGTACAGGGCAGCCAGTGGTCACTCCGGCAGGGGGTACAGGGCAGCCTGTGGTCACTCCGGCAGGGGGTACAGGGCAGTTGGTAGTAGCTACAGCACATACACCATCCCAACCCCTGCCAGCTCCCAGGTCATGCCAGGTGCTCTCTTACCACTAATGGGGGCCCCGAAGACGGTCGCGACTCCAACAGCAGCAGCTGCCACTAGCATCTCATTCTGCTTTGTTTTGTTCTGTAACGGAGGAACAGGCAGAGCAGGGCAGTTTGTGGGGCCAGCAGGGACCAGTCAATATGTGCACCCCTGGGGAGAAGGGATCAGGGTATATGACCCTGCAAGTCCCCTCTCTTTCACCAGCCAGCTGCTGCCCCATCCTCTGCCTTACCTCGTACTCCCCACTGACAGATGTTCGGATCTTTCCTAAATATGCTGCGATCATGCTGGAGAGGTGCACAAAGGGACCCTGAGGAGAGGAGGCGATGGACACACAGTTCACACGAAGAGCAGAGACTGTTTCAACTCAGGAGCTTCACTCAAGAGAAATACCCAAACCTGCCACAGCCAAACAGACCCAGGCTTCAGTGTGAGACCTGGAGGTGGCGCCAGCTGGTCACCTGACTGGCTTTGGATAAGACAGTGGGCTGGAAAGCCCGTGAGATCAGCCTCACAGTCCACGTGTGGCTGCACAGCTCTGTATTCAATTCACCAGCCCCATGTACCTCTCCTGAGGAGCCAGGTCTAGAACCCTGGTCTTTGTGGTGCAAAATGCTCAAAGCCCTGTCCAGAAGCACTGTGCTTGCTGCATTCCACCCACTAGGCAGCACCATTGCTTGCAATGTGTGACAGGAGAACCTGGGCTGCTGCAATGGAGTTTAGTTTAGGAGCCATGACGGGGCCTCATGCAGCCAGAGGGAAAACATCATTCGAGTTTCTAACACTAGGAGAGACTCATTTTATTTCATTTTCCAGAGGAGGCTGGGAGGCTGCAGGTCAGCTGGCCTCACATCTGAGCCACTCGCCAAACCCCAAGGCCCAGCCATTTTCAAGTTATCCACGTGCTTACTCAGGGTTTCAGGTCCCTTGGAAAAACCAGCTGTTAGACAGCAAGCCAGTCCCCTCTTAAGTGCTCCTGCCCTCTCTGCTGTGGGCTGAGTCCTGCCCGCTCACTGCTACTGCTCATCCCTGGGCTCAAGGAGCATTTGGCTGATTTGTTCTCCATGCCGTGCTGCTCGGAGTGTGCTACAAACACCCATTCTCTGAGCCAGCACGGCACTGGGGCTCGTCACACATGTGGCGGGAGAGTTCCGTCTCTCACTGGACTGGGAATCTGGTGAGGTGCCCTGACTTAGCCATGCCCTCCGATACCAGGCAGCAAAACATCAGCTCCAGTGCCTCCAGCTGGAGCACAAGAGCATCGCCCCCCTGACATCATGGACTCGCACCAGCGCTGGATCTGGCCTCCTGCTTGGGACACTCAGCACCTTTGGACTTCATCTCCCACCCCAGCTTTGGAGGAGCCCAGAGCAGGGAGCTCTCCCCCAGTCTCCTCTGAAGCCTGTCCCTGAAGGCCTCCACCTGGTCCCTCAAGAGGAATGACTCCATGGGAGCAGGGCAGAGTCACTGGCACTGAAACGCAGCCTCGAACTCATCTTGCCCCGAGGCCGAGCGGGGGCACTTACGACTTTGCCGAGGAATACGGTGCTCCCACACGCCAGCGTGCACGTCAGGCCCACCACTTTGGCTCCAAAGTTTTTAATGGCCAGGTACTCCTCCAGCATGACTCCAGTAAGAATGGTCTTGAGCTCTGGGATGCCAGAGCCTGGAGAAACACAAATATGCAGGACACACCAGAACAAGCACGTGCAAGTCGGAGAGCAATGGCTGTCTCCAGGTCTGGGGTGAGCATGTATCTCCACCCAGGAATGCAGCATGGACAAGGGCAGGGGGTACTCTGGGCTGGAGAGTTGCAATTCATACCAGATGCCACTAGATCCGTGGTCACCAGCCAGTAGGTCAGGATTTACTGGTAGTTTGGCCAAGCGGCTGTCAAACGCAGCGCTTCAGCTGCCCCTCCCCCCACAGCTGCGCATCTCCTGCCCTTTGCCTTGGAGCTGCCCCCACCCCTCAAAGCCTCCTCTTGTGGTAGAGAGCAGGGAAGGGAGAGGAGGGCGCTGGTGTCAGGGTGCCCCCCTTCCCATCCTGTATCCTATCTCCACAGAACGGGGGGGGGGGGGGGCACAACAGGGCTTAGGAAGGAGGGAGTTTGCTGGCTGCTTTTGGGAGTGGTGCAGGGCCAGGGTGGGGCAAGCCTGCCTTAGCCTGTCCCACCATCCAGGAGCCACCTGACGTAAGCAGTGCCCAGTTGAAACCAGCTCTGAACCCCTGCCCCATTCATGAATCCCCCTCCTGCACCCCAAGCTCCTGCCCTCGCCCTGAGCCCCCTGGACCCAAACTCCCTTATAGGGCCTGAACCCCTCCTGCACCCCAACTGCCTCCCCCAAGCTCAGCTCAGAGCCCCTCTCACACTCCAAATCCCTTAGCCTGGTGAAAGGGAGGGAGGACGGAGTGAGCAGGGGCAGGGCCTCGGAGAAGGGGCACGAAGGAGGCAGGGCCAGGGTGTTTGGGTTTGAGGTAGATCCTGGACTGCACTTAAATTCAAAGTGATCTTGTGCTTAATGAGGTTGAAGACCCCTGCACTAGATCATCCAAAAGCAGAGAGGCTCTGCCTCTGTCAGAGAGTCTTCCACATTCACTGGGTTCCAGAGATGAAAGGCCTTTGTGCACACCGGACATTTAGCTCCAGTGAAAGGCTCCCACTGGTCAGCCCTGGAGACCGGAGTCCTCTGTGCAGCCCCCACGCCAATATAACCTGGGCAGCAGCAGCACCACAAACTTTCCATTTGCAGCCCGGCCAAGGCATTTCAGTGCATCTGAGAGGAGGAGGAGGAGGGGAGTCCAGGCCCTTCCAGTCCTTGACCCATCTGCAGGGATGGCCAACAAAGGACCCACTTAGTGCTGCCCATGGTGGGATTTGTGCAATGTGCATAAGGTCTCCAGCTCTCTCCACCTGACAGGCCACTTCGGAGACAGACCTTGTAGTGGGCCAGCCCCCTCAGCCCCCCCAGCCCTATTGCTTAGTTCTCACAGGGTGCATTCTGCTGATCCCCCCACAATGTGGAGGAGCCACTGTGTCGGCTGCCAGCTGGGCGCACTGTCCCATCGTGAGGTTGGTCAGAATGAGCCCATGGTGCAAGAAAAGGGTCACCCCTCAAGCACTTGATATCAGGTGGGGGGGGGGGCCAATAGCCTGGGACTTGACTCCAGAGGAGGCGCCAAGCTTGCAAGAAGGGGCAAAGGGACAGTGCTTATCAATGAGATGGCTCTTCTGTGACCTGACTCAGAGAGTGTATCAGACTCACCTCCCGAGTGTGGAGTGATGCTCTGAGAGAAGCCAGTGGAGAAGGCTGACAGGGCAATTGGGTACATTGTCCAGGACAAGTACTTCAGCAGTAAGTGATCCCCAAGCTCTTGGTAAAGCCACTTGTGTGCTAGAAAATGAGTACAGCAGAGGTGCTGTAAGGCATCAAAATGGAGCAGTGGTCTAGCAAAGGCAATATCCTGCCTCCCTCCACAACACAGCAGATCAGGTGTGCATCTTCTCTGGTAGCCCACACACAACACACTGAAACAGCACAACCGTCCAATTGTTCCAATGGTCCACCATTCCAGACCATACCAATGGCCCACTTATTCTGGGCTCCAACCTCCTGCTGCACCATAACAGACAACTGGGCCAGCTATTGCCAGTCACTCTTTCCAGCAGCGACTGACAGAAGATCTTACACTCATCCAAACGTCTAATCATATATATCGTAGCCCAATGTCTGTGAGTCTGTAACGCTGAAATGCTGGCTGTTCTCTCTGGGCAGCACTGTTGCCTGAAATGCTGGCTGTTCCCTCTGGGTAGCCCATGTTGCATGTGGAGTGTGGGGCCCAAACGGCCGCTTGCTCCATTTGCTCCCTCGCGGCGGCCCGGCTGAGCGGTGCAGAAGTCAGCCGAGCGCCACAGTGGGAGGGGAAGGGGGCAGGGCGGTGACGTGCGGCATGACAGCAGCTCCAGGCTCCACCCCCTGGCTGTGAATGTCACCGCCCCGCCTCCCTTCACCTCCCGCCGTGGTGCTCGGCTGACTTCTGCGCCGCTCAGCCGGGCCGCCGCGTGGGAGCAAGTGGTGCAAGCGACCGTTTGGGCTCCGTGCTCCCCATGCAGCACGGGGAGCACGGAGCCCAAATGGCCATTTGGGCTCCGCGGTCCCCCGAGTGAGAGGGGGAGGAGAAGAGAAAGAGAGAGACGGAGAGAGAGGCAGGAGGTGGAGGAGAGCTGAGGGTGGGGGGGGGAGGAAGGAGGAGAGAGAGAGAGAGAGAGAGAGAGAGAGAGATGGAGCAAGAGACCGGAGGCTCAGGAGAGAAGACCGACGTGGAGGAGAGACCTGAAAATCCCGTCTTATGACGGGCTAATTGGCTAGTTGTACAATAGTGTCCCTTGGAGAAAGAAAAGGAGATTCTTCCTGACCCCCATCGCACAATCTTCTTATGCCCTGAAGCATGAGGATTGATTTTTATCCCAGCTAGTGTAAAGTTCACATTCCAGTCTAACTTATATATATCCACGCCAATAGTGAATTGTACTAAGTTGTTTGCTCCACCAACATGGCAGTGAGTTCCACAGGTTTATTATTCAGCACCTAACCCTTTCATTCTGTGACAGCCCTTCCTGCCTCCAACTCTGTGTTCACTGGCCACTGCCCTACATAAAAAAATGACACCAGAACAAAGTGGGGAGCTTGTGATATGACATTCAGGGGAAAGGAAGAAGGGCCAACAAAGGGTGTGCTAGAAACAGGTCTCTAGGATGAGTGGGAATGCAGTATTTCTTATGGCCAATGTGCTCTACGTTTTTCGTGTTAAATCAATGTCAGTGGCCCCAGAAGGTCTGTGGAAATACATTGTATACAGGAGGGGGGCATCCTTCATGGGAACCTTTCTAGTGCTCTTTCTTGGGACAACATTCCACTCTCCTCTGGGTAGGGACCCACTCTCCCCAGCTGCTGCCTTTCAGAAACCAGACTGGTGTCAACATTACAGGGGTTTTCCGGGATACCGGATACCCAAAGTATCCCAGAAAAACGCTGTTGTGTCCAGGAAACGCATCTGCTCTTCCGCTTTTTTCCACAAGGAAGAAGGGCTCGTCCAAAAAAGGGGGCTTTTCCAAAATTTGGCCCAGTGTAGGCGGGCCAAATTTCAGAAAAGCCTCTTCCGAAAAAACTATCGGGAAAAGGTACGCAAATTGCATACCTTCTTCTGATAGATCCCTGTAGTGTAGACACAGCCAGAAGGCTTCACAGCCCCTGCAGCTGAAGTGAACAAGTCACCACCTCAAAGTTGCTGGAATCCAGGCCAGAGAGGCACAGAAATTCAGCCTGGGATCTCTCTCCCACTCCCTGTCACCTCCTCCCCATGGAAGAAAGAGAACAGCCTGGATTTCTCTCTCCACCTGGAGCAGCTTCCTTGGGGAGGCTAAAAGCCTAGTTTAGATTGCTGTGCCCCCCTGGGGTGGATCCCAGTATACAAAGGAGCTGCTAGGACACTGTCGGGTACATTGTGAACTCCACTAGGTGTCAACATAGCCTAAGTTTTTCCCTGGCCAGGGACTCCAGCTGTGCGTGTGTTACCCATCAGTGGCTGGCTCTGCTGCAAGTCTCTGAATGGAGCATCAGCTAGAACAGGGCCATTCAATACTCCTTTCCATCCAGACTGCAGCACAGATCAGAGGGGCTGCTGGTACCATCCTTGGGGGGAGGGAGGGTGAAGGGATAACTTGCTCCGGGCCCTGCAGTGAGTCAGTGGCAGGAACAGAATCCGGTGCTTTTGATTCTTAGCTCAGGGCCCTCCCTTCCCCACTCAAATCCTTTCCGCAAGCTTACGCTGTTGGTTCAGACACATCTGAGATGGCTCTGAATTCTGCTTCCAATCCAACATGCCTGCATCCAGCCCAGGAGCTTCCCCTCCCGTGATGTTGCAGAGTCCCACAGAACGGCCCACCCGCCCCTAGGACAGGCCATTGCCTGGGGCCTCCTGCATGCAGGGACTAGGAGCAGAGCCAAGGGAATTCACTCAGTGTGCAGGTGCCCCCAGCTGCAGGACAGGCACCCTGTGGCGCAATACGAGTCCTGGGAGCCAGGAGCTCCTGCGTGCTAATCCCATCTCGGATACTACCTCCTCCAAGGGCACTGGGCAAATCCCTGCTCCCTGCCTCAGTTTCCCCAGGTGGATAATCATTCTGGCTACTCACTGCAGTGTCCGAGATGCTTAGTAGCACTCAGCTGAGGGGAAGCGAACTGGCCAATAGTTACCATTCAAGAGCCTGGAGACGGTGAAATCCATGGCGAAACTGATCAGCGCCATAATCACCCCAAGGAAAAAGAGGAAGTACCAGTCATCGCCGACACGGAACAGCAGGCGCCTCACACACTCCAGGCAGCCTGCAGGAGGCACCAGGGGGAGTCAGACACATGCTGCTGAGGCCAGATTAAGCTCTCGTTACAACAGCTAAATCCCATTGGGCAGGCGTGCGATTGTTACACTGTAACATGTTCCTTTCCCTGAAGGACGTGTGGCTAACCCCGGCCCCAGATTTCCTCCTGCTTGGGCTCTTGGGGAAGATCTGGGGGGGGCTCTTTTTCAGCCCCCTTGCCAAGCGAGTGGAGCAGGATCTGGCACTGGCCCAGAACCGGGGGCTAGTTCTGTGCTCCGCAGAGGAGCAGGTTCCCAGCTTTTGGGGAAGCACAAGGACACTTTTCAACCAGCTTGGTCATTAAACCGTCCCCTGAGGGGCCTCGTCGTTAAGGCTGGAATATTCCACACCTTTGTGCCAAGATTCATTATTAGACCAGCGAATGCCAGTGAGACCCACCCCGCAGCTGGTTTTCTTCTTCCCCAGTTCCCTATGGAGGCAAATGTCCAGGGGAAGGTGGGAACACGACACAGATGGATGTTATGAAATACAGGTGAGCTACGGCCAGGCCAAAGCCAGGGCAGAGCTTTGGGGCAGCCCTTTGAACCTGAGCCCAATGGCTTTGCCAGAGGCGCAGGAGAACTGCACAGGCACCCGAGCAGGGCTACATGCCCGTTGTGGGGAATGTGGCGCAGGGATCAGCAGAGGAGGGGCCATTAGCCTGCTGGGGCCTGGCTTTTTTAGCAGTGATCCAGCTTGGAGATGCCTGTGGTGCCAGCCCTGAAGGGGTCTAGGTATCACCCCGGCAGCCCTGCTGGCAGAGGGGGATGCTGCACTGCCAGCTGGACTAGATGACACAGGAGAGGCTGTACACAGCTCTGCCAGCCAAGCTGGAGTCTGAGCATTTCCGTGCATCTCGGCTCTCACCTCGGACTGTCCTGCGTGTTCGGGGCCAGGGCCTCCAGCTTTTTCCTAGTACCAGAATCCTCTCTGCCTCCTCCTCAGCAGCTGCTCGAGGCACCCTCCGCCACATGTGGGACCCTTCAGCTGCCATGGCCAGCGATGCTTCTGGCCGGCCCCTGTGCAAATGGACACAGCTGGCTGGTAAGAGGAGCCAGGCTCCACTGCATCCCTGAGCGGGGCTCTGTGCTGCAGAGGGGCCCGTGGTACAAAGGGCAGAGTTGACAGCCCTTCCAGGGCCCATTTCACTAGCAGCAGCCACACCACTTTGGCCAGAGCTGTCCTGGTCTGCATGTGTGGCAGGGCTGCGAATCCAGTTGCTTCAACTAACTAACTCCACTGGGGACACCGGCTCTGCTCACGCCCCTCCCTGTTCTCCAAACGTGTCTGCTCCCCCATCTCTCTCCCCACCCAGCCTTGCCTCTGGTGTGGCAAAAGCCTTCTCTGGTCCTCCACATGGCTGCCAACTCACTGACTCTCCCTCTCAGGTTACATCACGCGGGAGACACCTGTGGCCCTGCCAGGATCTCTTGAGACTGAAAGTCTCTGGGGCTTGCGGCTGCTCAGGCAAGTTTCGAATTCAGACTATTGCGGGAGAGGGAGGGGGAGCTGGCCCTGTCAGGTGGGCTATTTAGCTCTGCACCAGGTAAATCTGCCTAGTGCTAATAACAGCTGTTTGCATCCAGCTGGCAATCCCAGTGTTGACTGAGTGGATGACCTTGAGTGGCTACTGGAGCGAGACCCAATAACCGTGCAAACTCGACTGGAATAAATGCCCCCCCCCCCCTTATGCAGCAGCCCATGAGATCACAGGGCAGCCACGTGTTGTTCCCAGGAGGCCTAAAAGGTCAAGTGTAGGGCAGGAGGTTATGAGAAAAGCCTGGCTCAGGGTTTTGTCACCTGGACACAGCGGCAGCAGGATCCCAAGGGAGGTCCCATGGCAAAGGGACACATTTCCCTCGAAGCACCTGTCCCTGGCTCAGCCGTACTGGCTACCAGGGGATGGGGCTTGGGGCCAAAGTTCCACTCATTTCCGGGGACCGGGCAAGCAGGGACATGACAATAAAACAAGCCTTGCTGATGTGTCCGGAGGGGCTCTCCCTTCAGGCCCCAGCCATGCTACTGGAGGAAATAGTCACCCCCTCTCGCTTCCCCCGCCCCCCCACGCAGAGCCCTCCTGAAATTAACGCAGTGTCAGGCAACACTAAATGTGAGCTGGGGCAGCAAAATCTGTCCCCTTAGCGAACCTTTTTGACTAAGATGATGAGTACTTGGATCAAAACCATCCTGCTTCAGGCTGCGTTCAGGGAGGACCTAGGCCTTGTATCAGCCAAACTGGGGTCACCTATTTCAGATCCCTGGAGCCACCCCTGAAGCTTCAGCCACTGTATTTTACAGCCCAGAACCAGCACCTGGGAGGACTTGCCTCAGCAATGGGGCACTAGCAGCGAAGCCTCAGCATGTGGGACGTACAACATGAGTCATAGACAGGCCTTCCCCACTGCTGGGCCACCTGACAGCCAGGCACACAGCTGCCAGAGTGGGCAGGGGTGGCAGTCTCAAGGATGAATGTGGAGTTCTTGGCCAGTGGTATGGTGGCTGGTTTGGGGCTTTGCCAGGCATGGTGAGGGAGCAGAAAGGATTAAAGTTAGAGCTGATTGATGCTGTCCATTGAAATGGTTTTTTCTGTGTCAATTGACTGTTACTAAATGGGAATTTACAAGCGAAAGCTTCTGTGCTCATCAAAAACATTTGCCAAAAACCTGAAATCTGATTTTTGTTGTTTGTTTCCTACAACCACAAAACTAAAATTTTGGCCTTTGGGGCTGCTGAAAGCTGAGGATTTGTTTCACGTTTCAGGTCCTACAAGGAATGTTTTAAAACAAAATATGAAACATTTTGCAGTTTTGAAAAATTCTTCACAAGGAAGATGCTATTTCCCAACCAGCTGTAGCAACAGGAAGCATGATGGGATTGTGTGTGTGTGTGTGTGGGGGGGGGGGGGTGTCTCATTGGGTCTGGCTGCACAGAGAGTCTACGGGCATGTCTATACTACGTGGAAGATTGCTACTGCCACAGTCGATCTTCCTGCTACATCGAACTCAGAGGGTGCCCCCATTGGTGCCCGTCCTCCTGCTCCTCATGAGGAGTAAGGGAAACCAATGAGAGCAGTTGCTCCCATCAGCCTCCCGCTGTGGACAGCCCGGACACCTGAAGTAAGATACATTGACTCCAGCTATGCAATTTATGTAGCTGGAGTTGCATATTTTACTTCACCTTTCCTCTGCAGTGTAAGGCCTGAGGGAGTCCCATATGGAAGTTACAGTGTCTCCCAGCCAATTCGCCATGTCCGTGACATCAGCACCGACTCCTCTCTGAACCTGGCCCTCTTTCTTCAAGCTTTTCCATGCTGATCTGGACCACTGCATTTTTCATGGTTCACCCATGGCTCGTTCACACCCTAAGGAGGAGTGTCTGTTGGGTGGGCAGGGACAAGGAACCGGCGCATGTCACCCCAGGCAGACCATACTGTACCCAAAGCACTGGAGCAGTGTGCACAGTGGGGATGCTGAGAGCCATTGGACCAAACTGTAAACCCATCTCAACCCAGGAGGTACGCTAACCTCCTCCCCAGTTCCAGCACTTCTACCTCAACAGCGAGGAGAACAGAGTGTCCTGCAGAGCTAGCTGCCTGCTTTCAGCACTGCTGTGTCCTCCAAGTCAGTCCTGCAGGGGAGTTAGGGGTGCACCAGCAGGGTGGCCGAGGGAATGCAGGATTCTGTTGCAGGAACTCAGAACAGATCCCCTGCATTCTGCCTGGTGCACCTCAGTGCACTTCCACGTGGTAGCACTTTCTGATTCAGCAGATTCGGTGCTGGCATGTGCTGTGCTCCTTTCTGGGCAAAATAGGGGCAAAGGAGTCTGTCTGGCAGCTTTGTTGGCCCAGATTCTGGCTCAGCCTTTCTGTTGTAAGTTTGCACTTTATAGACTAACAAAACATGTGGGCTGCGTCTAGACTGGCATGATTTTCCGCAAATGCTTTTAACGGAAAGTTTTCCGTTAAAAGCATTTGCAGAAAAGAGTGTCTAGATTGGCACGGACGCTTTTCCGCAAAAGCACTTTTTGTGGAAAAGCGTCCGTGCTAATCTAGAGGTGCTTTTGCGCAAGAAAGCCCCGATCACCATTTTAGCCATTGGGGCTTTTTTGTGCAAAACAATTCTGGGTTGTCTACACTGGCCCTCTTGCGCAAAAGCATTTGTACAAGAGGGCTTTTGCCCGAACGGGAGCAGCATAGTATTTCCGCAAGAACACTGACAATCTTACATGAGATCATCAGTGTTCTTGCGGAAATTCAAGTGGCCAGTGTAGACAGCTGGCAAGTTTTTCCGGAAAAGCGGCTGATTTTCCGGAAAAACTGGCCAGTCTAGACACAGCTGTAGTCTATAAACATTGTTAGTCTACAAAGTGCTACCAGACCATTTGTTGTTTTTTTCTGTACGGACTAACTCGGCTACCCCCTGAAGCTGTTGTAAGTTTGTGCTCCTTGGGCACTTATGTTAAAACCTCCTGATATGCCGGGGCAGTTTGCCCCTTTGAGAGCTCTTGCACCAGGCTCTTGGCAAATTCAGACATTGCGGCATTGATAAAACTCACTTCGCCTTTCAAGGTTTTCTTCACAACCAGGACAGCAAGAGACTTACTGGTTTTTGTTTGTTTTAATGAAAGCTGAGATGCTCGTATAGAAGACAGCACCTTGCTAACCAGAGCTGGGTTGCTTACTAGGCACAATCTGACCCTGTTCAAGCTGGGAGGGGGGTAATTTCCAGGTCGCTAGTTATGCCATTTTTCCTGCAGTTTTGTTCCACCCACTGGAGTGGAATCCCCAGGCCTGCACCAGAATCTAGCTCAGAGCCTCTTTGACTTGTGTCGATCATTAACATGCTGAGGAACCTCAGTTTTGCTCCCCCAAGAGGAAGGGAATCAGCAGAGAACAAACCATGGAAAACCTAATAGTCTGACCTTTTGTGCCTACTTCCTGGAATGGAGGCCAGGTCTACACTTACCCTGAGAGCATGCTCTGGAGATCAATCTTCTGGGGTTTGATTGAGCAGGTATAGTAAGGAAAGAGACTGAGATTCTAAGAGGTATACGTTGTTAACATTCCCTTGGAGTCACTGGGGTGACCTCAGTTTGCCCCAGCTGCAGAGCTGGCCCCAGGCCAGCATCCGACTCATGGGCTTGAAACCACAGACTCAGAGCATGTCTGCACTGGAGCTGGCGGGAGGCATCCCAGATCGAGGTGTCTGGCTAAAAGCTGAGGGTAGGTGCGGCAGTCAGGGCTAGCCCCCCTGAACACAGTCCTGGGAGTTCAGAGGGGCTCATACAGCCCTGAGCCTGTCCTAGCCCATCCCATCCCTGGTCACACCAGCCACCTTGCCAGGGGTTAGAGTGCTCAGAGGAGCCCTGCTCCGCGCACTATAGGACTCACCTGTCTGGTTGTTCTCAGGACAGCTGCTGCCTTAGGAGTTCTGCAGAACACTGCCTCCCAGCCTCTGCGCTTGCACTGGCCAGGTATCACTGCACCAATCCCTGTCCCTCCTCCCCGCCCCACCCAGGCACCTGTCCCTAACAGCACAGGGAGGATTTATACTCCCTATTCAGAACGTCCTTGACAAGTCAGCCGGAACCCTGGGGCTGGAGTCACAGGAGGGCCAAGGGAGCTCAGGAATTTAGCAGCGACCCGGTTTTCCATCTCTGAGCACTGCTTCATTGGAACCAAAATGTTGATGAGGAAAGGACAAGTTTGATGAATTTCCCATTTCAAACATTTTGGGGCAGGTGGGAGTAGGAGGGAAAGGTTTGAAATTTTCCAAATGAAACCAGTTTTTCAGGTGAAAGTGACTTTTCTTTTCAAAAAGTTATTTTATAATTTAAAACATGAAGAAGAAAAAAAGTGAAAAAAAGACCAAAGTCAAAACAAAATAATCTAAATCCATTTTTTTCCCACTAGACCTGCTAATTCGAACCCCAGAAGATCGACTACAGCAGCTTCGATTTTCTCTGTAATGTAGACAAGCCCTTGGTAATGTGGACCATTGCCTCCCCCCCCTCACCTGTCAGGCCTGACTCCAGCCCCAGTTGGGTATTTTGCAGCGTAACTCAGATAGCAATGTATTCAGCAGCCCTGATGTGACAGGTACTCATGCAATAGCAGTTCTGCCACAGAGACACAGCTCTGCTCCCCTAGTTCAGGCTCCATTCTCAGGGAGGTTTTTGCTGAATTCAAGATTTATTAAAGAACTGATCTGGAGTAATGAGAAAGCAGGGGAGCCACGGGGCTCAGCACCTGTGAAAGTCAGGCCTTCAGGGTTTCACATCAGGCTTCCAAAAATTGAGCCAGAAATAAGTGACTCTTTTTGAATGTATTGGCCCTTAAGCCCCCCCGTGCCTCAGTTTCCCCACAATGCTAACCTGCCCTGTGAGTTGCAAGGGTTCACTCAGGCATTGCCAGATGCTTTGGGCTTGCTCTAGAGTGCAAGTTATAACATATAACACCTGAACCTGCCTCTTCCCCGGTGCTGTTAGCCTAAAACACGCCAAGAATCTAGCCCTTCCCTTGTCCACTCAGCACGTCTTTCCTCAGCTAGTGCTTAACGCATGGGTTCACGGCCCCTTCCCCCTCCTTCATTTGGGCTAGATGGGAGGGGGGTTCCTTGGGGGTCTTGGCATCCTGGGGTCATGTGCAGAAGGGTCACGAGTCACTCCTGGCTTCTCCCCACCTCCTCCCAGCATTCTGGGCTCATTAAGCTCAGTGTGGCAGTTTGGGTGGCAAGGCAGGCTGGACAGGGTAGGTTTCCCATGGAGCAGGGAGCCGCTCCAGGCAGCCCAGGGGGAGGACCCACAGCACTGCACCCTAATAAGAAGGTGCTGATTGACTGGGGGGTGCCACCCCGCACAGATAGAGGTCAGGGACGGCTCAGGAGCCTGCTGCTCAACGCTTCGCAACTGATAGCAGCTTTCTCCACAGCCAGGCGACACCCCAGGGAGGGCTGTAGGATCTGGACACCCGGCAAGCCCCGAATGGGACCCACGATTAACTCCGACATGGTGTCAGCGCTGGGCCCCGCCAGGGCCTGCAGTGCAGTGAGGCTCTAGGCACCATACAGCTTAGCTGGCTCTGGGCCCAGCAGTTTGTATCCAGAGCCTAAGGTGATGGAAGTTCCCCCTAGGCCGCCCAGACCCTTTAAATTGCCGCCCGAGCTCCGCATGGCTGAGGGCTGGAAGGGCCCAGCATGATAGTCCGGGCAGCGCTTCAGCTGGTTGCCCACAGCCCCCACCCCTTCTAGGGATCAACCCCCCTGCACCCTATGGGGCCCCACAAACATGTCTGGCCACTGGGCCCACTAAAGGCAAATCCCAGTGAAGGGCTAGGCCTGAACCAGAGCCCAACCCCCTGACGCTGGGATTGGATTTCACAGCTGGTCTTTCACTGCAGCACTGGCCAAACAAAAACCTCAGCTCCACCCCTGCCCCTTTGCCCTGGCTTCGGGCGGGGAGCAGGGTGGGCTCTTTCCACCTCGGGGTGTGTCCTGCTAGCAGCCAGGACTTGAGCTGGCAGGCTGCAACCAGCAGTACAGACACTGCAACTCAGCTTCTCACATCCCCACTGCCTGGGCTCCAGCCTGAGCTGAAATGTGCCACCGCTCACTGACGCCTGCTAGCACGAGCCTGTGCACGTCGGCCAGGAGGCTGGCTCCCAGCTGCAGGGGAGATGCCCACCCCCAAAGGGCTTAGCAGCTGACACTCCATTTTCAAAAATTATTTTGAGCCAATGTTTAAAGGTATTTAGGTGCCCAGAGATTAGGGTGACCAGACGCCCTGTTTTTAAGGGGGCAGGTCTGTGTTTAAGCCCTCCTGCAGGTGTCCATACTTGTTTTAGAAATGGGCAAATTGTCCCCTATTTTGTCTCTCTTTCCGCCAGTACTGGTGAGTCCTGCTGCTGGCTGGGTCCTGGCTTGCCAGCGGCTAAGGCTGCCAGATGGTTTAACCAAAAATATAGAACTGCCCCTCCCCCCGCAAAAAAAAAGGTGAAAAAATTCTGTTGAGAAAAAAAAAAGTGGGGAGACCAAAGTTGTTGAGCAACTGCCAGGCCAGACAGCTCCCCCGCGGAACCCAGTAAGCATCCAGTAAACACCCAGTTTTTTCTCCTGGACGGGAAAAAATCAGAAAATACCAGACATTTTAGGTGTCTGATATTTTCTAATTTTTTTTTACTGGACAGGAGGTGAAAATACTGGACTGTCCAGTTCAATACTCCCCATGGTGGTCCATCAGTGCAGTCCCTGCTGACAGCAGGCTCTTGACTAGGGAAGTAAAATCCTGTTTAATTGGTTAACTGGTTAAGCATATTGTTTAACTGGTTAACCAACTAAAGGAGGCCGCTCCGGGCCAGTTGGAGCAGCCCTTCTCCGTGACGAGCCCCTGCCAGGCTGAAGCAGCCCCCTGCCCATGGCAGGTGAGGAGCTGCTCCAGCCCCCACCCGTTAACCTTAACTGGTGGGTGAGGCTTGCTGGTTAAACATTCACATCCCTCACCGCCATCCTACTCCCTTTCCGGCCAGAACAGGTGAATGCGGGCAGACGCCAGCTGGTTACATGTCATCAGCCCTTTATGTGCTTCCCCTCGCTGGCCCCCTTCATCCTCCCGCCAGCCCCACTGCTCTTCCACAGCCCCCTTGGCAGGGCGTGTCCACTCCCAAAGCTGTGCAGGGAACTGCCCCCGCTCAGGTCATTCAGCTCAAAAACTGCCTGGCTGGCAGGCTCCTTCCTCCCTACACTGCCTCTGGCTGGGCTGACATCCAGGGAAAGCTCAATCCCCTCTGGCCCAGGGTGCTGGCCAGGAGGAGCCAAGCCCCACACAGCACTGGCCCAGGGAAGTGTCTCAGCTCTGCCCTGGAGTCATTGGGAGAAAGCTGTTTCCAGCCTGTTTGCACCCTGACCCTGCAGGTCCCCAGGCAGGGACACTTAGCACCCTCTGCCACCCTGGGCCCTGTCCCCAGGGAGTATGGGGCTGCTCTGTCCCCCACACACCCTCCTTTGCTGGGCAACTGCTGAACCTAGGTTCGCTGAAGCCCCTGCAGTCAGGTTCCCTGGGCCCGGGTGCTCAATAAATCCCTAGGGCTTAACCCCTTCCTGACCATGCTGTAGCCAGGGGACAGGAGAAAGCTGGGTTATGTTAGTGACCAGCAGCAGCCTGGACATGTTAGCTGCCTTGGCCAAGTCATAGAATCACAGAATCCTAGGGCTGGAAGAGACCTCAGGAGGTCATCAAGTCCAGCCCCCTGCCTAAGGCAGGACCAAACCCAACACTAGGGACAAAGTCAAACTAAGGTATGCAACTCCAGCTACATCGAGGTGGGCAGTCATTTTTGCAGGGGGGCCACTTCACCAATTTTGGTAGTGGCTGGCTCTGCCCTAGAAAAGGCAGGGCCTCAGGCAGGAGGGGTGGTTCTCTCTGGGCACTGCATGGTCCTGGCAGAGGGAGGGGTCTCCATGCATTCCCCCAGCCCTCAGCTCAATTGGGACTTCTGGGTGGGGAGTGCACAAAGTCATTCACTGTTCAGAATGGCTGGTGGTTCCCTCTAGACCAGTGGTCACCAATCAGTGGATCGGGACCTACTAGAAGATCTTGGAGCCTCTGACAGGTGATCCTAACAGTGCCAGCACTTCAGTTTTGCCTCCTCCCACTTCTGTGCATCTCCTGCCCTTTGCCTTGGAGCTGTCCCCCCACATCCGCAGGGATGTCCGGGTAGGGAGAGGAAGGGTGCTGGTGTCAATGTGCCCCCCTCCTATTCTGCATCCTATTTCCACAGAGTAGACAGGGGGCACAGCAGGACTTGGGATGGAGGGAGTTTTCTGGCTGCTTTTGGGAGTGGTGCAGGGCCAGGGCAGGGGTGAGCCTCCTAAGCCCCATTACACCACCACCCAGGAGCCACCAGAGGTAAGTGGTGCCCAGTTGGAGCCCACATCCCGAACTCCTACCCCAGTTGTGAGCCCCCTCCTGCACCCAAAGCCTCTGCCCTAACCCCAAGCACCCCTGCATCCAAACACCCTCCCAGATCCTGCACCTAAACCCCCTCCTGCACCCAACTGCCTGCCCCAAGCTCAGCTCAGAGCCTCTCTCACACTCCAAATCCCTTAGCCCAAGACCAGAGCCTGCACCCCCAACCCTCTGCCCCAGCCTGGTGAAAGTGAGGGAGGATGGGAAGGGAGGGAGGATGGAGTGAGCAGGAGCGAGGCCTCAGAGAAGGGACACAAAGGAGGCGGGGCAAGGGTATTTGGGTTTGAGATAGATCTTACATTGCATTTAAATTCAAAAAGTGATCTTGTGCTTAAAAAGGTTGGAGACCACTGCTCTAGATGCTGCACACCCCTGGTGGGGGAGGAAGCCACCAGCCACTTTGAACAGTGAATGACTTTGCGCACTGCCTCATTCCTGGGAATCGATTGGTCCCCCATCCCTGGGAATCGCTCCCCTGGGGGCAGGGGAGTGGCAGGGTGGCCATGGGCTGGATCAAATGGCTTGGCGGGCCACACCCAGACCGTGGGCCATATCTTGCCCACCCCTGAGCTATGTGACTAGCATAGCTGGAATCGACGTACCTTAGTTTGACCCCACTGTAGGGGTCAATTGGAAACTCGCCCACTGACTTTCCCTACTGCTCGCAACCCACTGGCGCACCAGAGTCGACAGGAGCATGATCAGCAGTTGATTTAGCATGTCCTTACTAGACCCACTAAATCAATCCCCAGGAGATTGATTTCCGCAGCATTGATCTCCCAGAATCATAGAAGCATATAATCACAGAACTCTAGAACTAGTCATCGAATCCAGCCCCTTGCCCTCATGGCAGGACCAAGCACCATCTAGACCATCCTTGATAGATGTCTATGTGAAGATAAGGCCTTTGACATTATGTGGGCAGGACGGAACAGGCTGCTTGTGGCCATAGAGGATTGAGGGGAGGAGGAGATGACCTCTGGAAAAACATGGGCCACGTCATCCCTACCCCCACCCCCAACCCTCTTCAGCTGGAAGCAACTCCCATCCCTTCCCTTCTGCACAGTGCCAAAAGGTTGCTGCGGGCAGGGGCAGCAGGTTTGTATAATTTTTGGTGGTGCCCAGAATGGGTCTAGTCCCCCCACCTCCCACCCACCCACCCTCCCTGTAAGCCAATATATATTTTATTAAATAATGTAAAAGTGGAAAGTCAGAAGCAGCACTCGCCCGCTTCAATATATTATATTGAATATTCAATATATATTGAAATATACATATTTCACCCTTTTTTTATATTTGCACCCTTTTTTCCTGGGTTATCCACACAAACACCATAGTAGCATAAGCATGGAATGAACCCATTGTGGATTCCATTGTGCATCAAATATATTATATTCTATTTTGTTGTACCTGTTGTGATGAAGTGGGAATGTTCTTAATGTTTTCTCTGATGGACACATGACCAGAAGTAAAGTCCCCCCTCTCTAAGGACTTTTCCCACCATCCTCCTACCAATAAGGATTAGTTTGGCCCCCACCAAACCCCCCTCATGCAACTATCCTGCAATTACATTAACCCAATGTGTGTGACATTAACTCGGGGGCGGAGAGGCCGGGGGAAGCGTTTCCTCTAAGAGTTTCCTCCCATGAGCGGAATGAATTTTGTGTTGTGCACCAGTACTGAGTTCATGTGGCTTGTTTGGATGTGCCACTGTGGCACCCAAGTTATTAATAAATATCTTATAAACCTCTACCTTTTCCCTCTGCTGCCATGTCTCCTCCCCTTGCTCCATCAGCTCCCCTGGTGCCTGCTGCCCCCCAACCCCTCACCCTCCTCTGCTGTCCTGACTTGGACTCCTGCCCTTCTCACTGCCCTCAGCCCTCCTGAGACCTGCCCCCCTCCACCAGCCCTTCTCTCCCCCCGTGCCCACTTCTCCAGTAGCCCCACTCTGATCATGTGAGCTACCCCTCCTCATCCCCTCTCCTAACACCTCCCTCTACACACCTGCCCTGCCTCTCTCCTCTGGTGCTGGTCCCTCCCCTGCAGGTGTCTGCCCTTCTGCTTCACCTCCAGAATCCCCTGTCACCTGCATCTTCCCTTACCCCTGCACCCTCCTGATGCCTCCCCCTTCCCTCACTGCCCCTGCCCCCTTTGCCCTCTTTTTCCCTGATGCCCACCCCCTCACCACCCTCTGCCCCCTGTTCTCCTCATGCCCCTGTGCCCTCAAACATGACTTGCTCCATCCCCGCCTTCCTCATGCCCACCTCTTCTTTCAAGCCTTCTCCCAGCACCTCCCCCTCCCCCTCTAGCCCCCAATGCCCTTACCCTCTCCTCTCCCAGCATTACCCTGTCACCCCTCCCACTGACACCTCCCCTCCTGCCCTTTTCCTCAGTCTCCACTTGGCCGCCTGGCTAGGGTTGCCAGATGGTTGAAACAAAAATACTGAACACCCCTCCCCCCCAAAAAAAAAACACCAGGAAAAAATTCTGTTGAAGGAAAAAAAAGGGGGAGGGGAGACCCCTTTTGTTGTTGAGTAAAAAAAAAAAAAAATTTAAAATAAAACAGCATTAAAACAGCATGTCCCCTTTAAGAGTGAGTGCAGGGATAAGAACAGGGGCGTGGTTGAGCATTAAGACCCAGGGGAAGCATTGCTTCCCCTAGGTCTTTTGGCCGGCAGCCTTGGGGAACCAGGTAAGCATGGGGGCTGGTGTCAAGGGGCTGGGGGTGTTGGGGGCCAGGAGGGTTCGGGGGGAGAGGCTGGGCACTGAGTGTTTGTAGGGTTGCCAGGTGCCCGGTATTTTCGCCTCCTGGCCGGGGGAAAAAAATCAGAAGATACCGGACATCTCAGGTGTCTGGTATTCTCTGAATTTTTTACCAGACAGGAAGCAAAAATACCGGACTGTCCGGATGAATACCGGACACCTGGCAACCCTACGCCTGGCATTTGTCTCTCCTCCACCCTGTCCCTTGCTACCTTCCCCTTTCTTCTCCTGACCTGCCCCCTACCCCTCAGCACAAGCCCCTTCCTCTCCCACCCTCCCCTCCTCTCTCCTCCCCTCTTCCTTCCAGTTTGCAGCGCTGGAGTCTGTGATCGGGCCCCAGCTGCTTCCGGGGCTCCAGACCACATGCCAGGCCTGGAGCTGGGTCGTGCGGTTTTAAAGTCCGAGGACGTGACGTCATGCCACGCCCGGGCGTCTCCCCTCTCAGCTGTTGCACGGCGTTTCAGCACACTGCACATGCGCTCTGGGGCCCAGGGGGACGCTCCGGGCCCGGGGGGGGGCCGGCAGGTGGGGGCTGGGGCCTGCTCCAGGCAGGGCCGGGGGAAAAGACCCAGCTCCAAATATTGGTGGAGCAGGGCCCCCGGCTCTGAATATTCCTAGAGCATGGGCACCATGAGCCCATATAACTCGCCACCTATGGCTGCGGGCCTGTCAAGACTGTTTCCCACTCTGACACGATGAATGCAGAAGTGGGGGCCCACAAAAGCACCCCAAAACCTGTGGGGGCCCACAAAACACTACAAAAACTTCCCCCAATATCCTAATACCCGGACTTTGGGAAATAAAAACCACTTCCATCACCCAAGTATTACAAGAAACCATTTCTAACAGCACAGACCTCAGATCCAAATTCCCAAACCAGAAAACAATAAAACCTGATGGATTTATCTAGACTTTACCCTACTTACACATTATGAAGAATCTTTTTCTTGGAGAGAGACATGTCTTCTGTCTCCCTCGGTATCTAGAGAGCAAACTGGCTCAGAGACAAAGGAGGGAAAAGTTAAAAATTCCTTTGTCTCAGTTTGAAATCCCTACCTGCCTTACCATTGGCTGACCAGATACCTGGCTAGGTTAAACCCTTAGTCCCCAAGCTTCTGGCCATCTCTCATGGTTATGACATGCCCCCCAAATCGCAGACGGTGCTGGACAGCTTCTGGCCACACTAGCTGTGATTTCTTCTTGGAGGTCTGGGATAAAACATAGTAAATAAGTATATTCACACTTTACATTCCTAGTGAATACATAAAAATTAAACAAAACCCTTCCACATCTGTGGAGTACCATGACTGACATACAGAGTTCTAAGTACATTTCTTTTAGAGTATTACTTTTGCCAGGCCTCTTTGCCAAGGCCTTCATACTGTTGTTGACTCATTATAACTGCCCCTTTAACCAACCAAACTCTCAATTCCAAAATCAAATTTAGAATAGCACGGGGTCCTGATCCAAAGCCGAATTGACCTGGTTCTGTGCATGCTGCTGAATACACCACTGTCATACACCAGGCCGGGTCTGGCACTGCTGAGGGTATCAGCTCAGGGCGAATTGCTCAAAACCAGGGCTACTTAGGCTACATCTAGATTACATGCCTCTGCCAACAGAGGCATGTAAAATAGGCTACCCAACATAGTCAATGAAGCGGGGATTTAAATATCCCTGGCTTCATTAAAATAAAAATGGCCTCCACGTTGTGCCAGCTCAGCTGATCGCACAGCGCACGAGTCAAGACGCTGATTGGTTGACAGGGAACGCCTTTGTCGACCGCTCCTGTAAACCTCGTTTCATGAGGCATAAGGGAGCGGTCGACAAAGGCGTTCCCTGTCAAACCGATCCACGTCTTGACTCGCCCGCTGTGCCGACGATCAGCTGAGCCGGCACAGCACGGTGGCCATTTTTATTTTAATGAAGCCGGGGATATTTAAATCCCTGCTTTATTGACTATGTCGGGTAGCCTATTTTACATGCCTCTGTCGGCAGAGGCATGTAATCTAGACGTACCCTTAATGCCCTTAACTGGGGACCTTTCCCAAGGCACCCCACCAGTCATACAGAGTGCTTCAGCTGCCAATCTGGCCAGCAGGAAGCCTCACCAGCAAAACCCCTTAGACACCCCCAGCTTTCCTGTGCCACAATCAGACCTAGGCCTCACACACTGGTAAGAGGTTATAAAACCCACACTCACCAACTCCAAACAGATCCTCCTGGTCCAAAGGACTCAGCCACAGTTCCAGGCCAATTTTTACTTTAGCTCTTACCCACAAGAGCACGCTGGGCCAATCCTTTAGAATCTAAAATATAAAGGTATATTATATATAATATATAAAGGTATTTATATAATATATAAAGGTATATTAATAAAGGAAAGAAAAAGTTGAGAGTATGATTGTTAACGAGAACACTTGTCATACAACAATCACTGAGTGCTTGATGCAGGCTGTTAGCAAAGGTAGTACAACCTGCTAGCTTAAAAGTCTTTAATGTCAGCCTCAAAGGGCCTTTTGATGTTCCTTGCATCTTCCATTTGGAGCTAGTCACATGCTCAAATGACCTGTCTTTGTTCCACATGCAAGCTGTCCCATGCACTAGCTGGTTTCCTCAGGTGTGTATGGGCCACTCTGAGAGTCATTGTTCATGAGGCAGTGCTACTTAGCACAGCCATTCACTGAATAACCATTCCTCACAGGAGGCCTATTTCTTCCTTCCCGACAGAAAAATTTTAAAATACAAGAACAGAGTCCATTCCATAACTTCATATACAAAAATTACAGAAGTACACAAATATCATACATAGAATCAGCAGAGTACAAGCTTTCATTTGACACCTTACATGGCCCCCTTTGCACAAAATATGGACCCAACACCCATTAGTGAGTCCAGCAATGACCTTGCTCAGAGCTAAAGAAAATATTAAATTTATCCATGCCAGCTTTGGCAATGGTCTGAAATTCAATTAACACTGAGATAATGTATGCATCCTTATTCACCATAGTGTAGGTATCTTGGTACTTAGTCATGAAAACAAAAATGTAGTTGTGCCTCAGTTTCCCCTTTCATATAGCACACTAATTCTGGAAAGCCCCTTCTCAGGTGAGAAGCTCCAAAACTAAGTACAGGTAATAACTGTGAAATACCAGTATCACAAGGCTCTTTAACATACAGTGTGTCCTTGGGTACATTTCTTAACAGTTTCCAGGATTTTGGCACAAAATCATGCACATTGGATATTGTTACAATTCTTAGTAATAGCACATTGGTTACAAAAGTTGACTTCAGCAATAGGATCAAATCCATCCCAAGTGTACATTGACACTTCTGGCCTTTTAGATTTAAAAAGCTGCAGCCTTCTTTGGCAAACACAAGTCTTGCCCTTCCCCTTTGTCTCTGGGATAGGGAGTTCTGAATTTGAACCCACAGGGCAAAGGGCTGGCTGGGTGTGTCTTCCCTGATCACAATGGCCATGGAATTTTCTTGCTCCCTACAGCTAATCAAGTAGCAAGCAGCCCAGACACTAATCTGGCCCCCTGCTTTCAATCTAGTTTTCCAAGTAGGCCACTGCCTTACAGAGACAGGGCCTAGGTATACTGGCCTGATAGACTTACAGATCTCTGATCCTTTCACCACCAACCTCTGCTTCCTCCTGGAATTAGATGTTAAGCTCACGGATAGATTACAACTGTCCACAGTGCCCAGAGATGGGAGTTTACCTGCCATCTCCTGCATTCCACAGAGATTCACTACAACACAGCTGCTCCCCTGAACCTGAGACATATCTTGTCCCCTCACAGAATCAAACTGGAAACATTCCTGTCCCAGCAACACACACTCCCCAGCAAGCTGGACAAACACAGTCACTTGGTCACCAGAGGGCTGTTTCATCTCTCTGGCTGCTTCCACTCCATCTGAAACAACCTCCAATCCCTTTGCAACTCCTTCACAACTGTTCACATTGGATCTTTCTAAACCCAAGTCACCTTCATCCCCTTCAGGCACAGCAAACTGCTGGCCAACATCACCATAAGATTCTCTTCCCTATGAACTTCTGTCAGCCACTGCTCACCTTTCCCTGGCCCTACAGCAGCATTGCTCTGCTGAGCCACCAACAATGCCTCCTGAGTTTCCTTTACACCCTGAATCACCTCTGGCCCACCAGGCAGGTTTCCACACAACCTCCTTTCAGGCAAACAAACAGACTTCTCTGGTAAGATGGCAGAGACATCCTCCTTCCCCTTGTAGCTTCCTAGCCTGCTACAAGCTTCAACACCGTCAGCAGCTACCTCAAGTAACTTACCCTGATGCTCTCCCAGGCTATGTCTACACTGGTGTGTTCTTGCGCAAGACAGCGTCCACACTGGCCAGAAGCGCAGCGCAAGAATGCTGAGCTCTTGCGCAAGAAAGCGTCCACACTGGCGGGACGCCCTTGCGCAAGACTTGTCCCCGGAACCAGTCCAGCCATGTCAAGAGGTCACCAGCGGCGTCTGTGGGTGTGCACCGGACCCCCACTGGGAAACGCGCTTAAAGGGACCCCTGGACAGCCATTTCCCTGCAGGTGCGCGCTGAGGCACCTCTGTAAAGCATCGAGAGCCACAGCCGTGCCCTCCACCTCAGCCCCTGGCAAGTGCCCCTGGGCACCATCGCTGCCCTCATTACAGCCATGGAGCCGGAGGGGGACCCCACCCAGCAATGTCCCCTCACGGCCATCATTGAGGCTGTGGAGGTCCTTCAGCAGGGACCCACACTGCTCCAGCAGGAACTGGAGACCGGGCAGCACATGCTGGACCAGATGAATGCTGCAGCTGCACTCGGGCACCCCCACCTGTCGAAGAAAAGGCTAAATAGACAGCTTTATTGATCAGTAAAGCAAAGTGAGCCAAACGTGGTCCCAGCAAAGCCAGGCCCAAGGCTGCTAATACAATCAATCCTAGTATCTTTATACCCTTAACCAAACAGTCTGACGTCAGGGCATCCAATTACAGAAATCATCAATTAAACTAGGAAAAACAAAGCCTTATCAACAAGATGGCGGACAGGTACGAGGGAGTACATCTCCTGTCTCAGCCCAATTAACACAGTCCAATTAACACAGTCCAATAGCCCATCCTGTAGGCCTCTTCTCACGGGGTGACAGAAAGTTCACTCTGGTCTACATGCTAAAGAGAAAAGCTGAAATGGTTTCTGTTATACAAGAAATGGTTTCTACAATTCCCCCCTTTTAGCCTTTTAAAGGGTAACCTTGAACCATTTTATACCTCCATTTCCATTAAAGTATTTATGTACATTTCTTGTTCCTTTCTCTGCCCATCGAATTTTAACATTATTACTTCCACATTTCCTTTAGTAAGGGTCTGCCTTGTGTTTTTCAGAATACAAGAAATACAGCATTTGATTAACAAGAAACAAAAATAAACACAAAAGAATATAGCCAATACTAAAACTACACCTTGCAAAATCCAAGTTCCCACATGTCCAAACCAGCCTCCCAACCAACCCCAGAGGGTCCAGTCTTCCTCCTGCCTTAGGCTTTCCACAGTTCTTTCAATCTCTGAGGCATCTTCCTCAGTGATATACACACAGCATTCTTTTCCCACTAAGGCACAAACCCCGCCCTTACTAGCTAGGACATAGTCTAGGGCCATCCGGTTCTGGAGAACCATCTGTCTGACTTCTCCTAGCTCCTTATTAATGGCACGGAGAGCTTTGGTTGTGGCATTAGCTACTTTCTTGAAAGCTACTTTCAGCCTCCGAATTTCTCTTAATGCCACACCCAACCCTGGGAACATAATTCCCCAAAACCGCTGTGTTTCTGTTATCTCTCGGTAGTTTCGGATTCTACTACAAGGGAGGCGGTTAGTGATTTGAATGGCTGGGAAGGCTGCCCCAATATAGCAGGTTTCACTCCAATCCTTGGGCAGTGTTTTGTGTGCTCACCGGCCACATATGAAGTAATGGCCGACCTTTGCTGTTAAGGTTTTTTGGCACTGGGGCTTCATCATTCATTGCAAATAGTACCCATCGATTCCGAAGTCATAAGGGCCTTTGGTATTTTCCCAGGTGTTGTTTCTATACCAAACCCCATTCAGGACAACACTTATCTCACACCTGCTTTTTCCCACCCTGGCTCCGGAACCATTACATGTCCAGCAGTACTTTCCAATTGGTGTCAGGGCTAGGCGGATATACCCTGGGTTAGTGAACCCTGTATCCTGCCAAGTATTATTTGGCTTTAGTTCACTAAACAATGTGCCATTCATCTGAGTGTTGTTTAGTGGGACTGGGATCATTGGGATGCCTCCTTCTGAATGTACAGGGCTGTGCGCACATATCCAGCAACCTGTGGAATTAAATTCCTGGGAAACTTGGTTCATTAAAAGCATAAACACATTTGAACCATATAGGTTATAACTACTAGGTATTAAAAACAAGATTAAGCATAAGCTCAACATGAATTGTTTGTCCAGCCTCATACTGGCTGTTCTTCAGGACTTCGTAGATTGCTTCACCTATCGCCGGCAGGTTCTTCTGGGCCGCAGCTGGTACCTTGGCCTCGGTCTCTCAGGATTGTCTGCTTCTGGGCCTGAATTGCCGGCACCAAGCCTGCGCTGATCCCCGTCTACTTCTGGACCTGGGTTTCTGGTACCAGGTCTGCAGTGATCCCCATCTGCTTCTGGACCTGGGTCTCTGGTACCAGGTCTGCGGTGCTCCTTGTTGGGGCCAACCGCTGTGGGCGCTGGAACCGGTTTGCAGTGGGAGGCGTAAATCCAGGTGGGCAATCCCTCGCACTTTACAGCAGTATGGGTGGTCAGAAGGACTTGGTAGGGACCCTTCCACCTGGGTTCCAGGGCAGTCTTCCGCTGGTGAACCTTCACGCAAACCCAGTCTTCTGGTTGCAGTTTATGGCACGGCTCAGTCGGGGCCTCCTGGAAGGCGTCCTTAACCTGTGAATGATAGGACTGTACACACCTCATAAGTTCCTGACAATACTTGACTATGCTTCCTTTAACAAGTGTGGCATCAGCCAGATCAATATCTGGACTGCTTAACAGTCTCATAGGTCGGCCACATGCAATTTCATGTGGACTGAGTCCAGTTTTCCAATTAGGAGTGGCTCTCATGCTCATTAGGGCAATCAGGAGTGCTTCTACCCATGTTAAGCCAGAGTCCTCACATATTTTTGCAAGTTTGTTTTTTAAAATCCCGTTCCGTCTCTCTACTGCTCCTGCACTCTCCGGGTGTCACAGGCAGTGCAGCGCTTGTCTGATAGAGTAGTACTTTGCTAGTTTTTGAACAATTTGTCCAGTAAAGTGGGTACCTCTATCACTGGAGATCACAAGTGGTATTCCCCATGATGGGATGTAATGATTTAGAAGTTTCTTTGCCACTGTGATGGCATCAGCTTTCCTGCAAGGATAAGCTTCTATCCATCCCGAAAACAAACAAACAATAACCAGCATATATTCAAAGGATTGACATTTAGGCAATTGAATAAAGTCCATCTGTAAATTCAGAAATGGTCCCAAAGGCGGAGGTCTGGTTGCCGGAACTGTCTTTACAGGTTTACCCACACTGTGGGCTTGGCAGACAGGGCAAGCCAGACAGTAATCTTTGGCTGCTTGGGAGAATTTGGGAGCAAACCAATTTTGTTTTAAGGTTGCTACCATCCCCCCTTTGCCAACGTGCGACAATGCATGGAGCACGGAGGCAAGTTGAGGTAGCAAGACCACTGAGGCAACAATGCGGCCATCAGAGCTGCGCCACAAGTGGTCTGGGTGCAAGGCGCACCCTGCGAGTCTCCACTCCTGCTTTTCCGATTCTGGGGCTTGGTCCTGCAGGAGGGCCAGTTCTGACAGAGACGGCATTGGAGCTGGCGATGGTGGGAGAGAAGGGTACAATGCTTCAGCCCGAGGAGGACATAAGGCGGCTGCCTTAGCAGCCCGATTGGCCATGTCATTTCCTAATGTAACTTCATTAGAGGAAGAGGAATGGGCTTCACACTTAACAATAGCAAGAGCCGAGGGTAACAAAACTGAATCAAGTAAAGCGGCTACATAAGGTCCATTCTTTATAGAATGGCCAGAGGAGGTAAGAAAACCTTGCTGCTTCCAGAGTGTACCAAAGGCATACCGGGAGTCAGTGTAAATAGTAGCAGAAGCTCCCGCAGCAATATAATAAGCACGCATAAGAGCAATAAATTCAAACACCTATGCAGAAAAACAGCAGGTAAAGGAGCAGATTTTACTATATTCCAGACAGTACAAACTGCATAGCCTGCTACTAAAACTTCACTAGAATTATAAAAGCAAAAAAACCATCTATGTAAAGCACAAAGTTAAGATTATTTAAGAGACTTAAATTATTGTTTCATTAAAACAACAATATTGTACACACAACAATGTTTGAAATACATATATCACAATTAGGACACACAAGACAAATTTGGACAGAACACAGAACACAAACTTATTATGTCATGACACAGAACCATGGAGTTTTTTTTTCTTCAGTTAATTTTCAGCTGATATTAGCGCTTTTTGATGATCTGAAAGACAAAGAAAATATTTCTACCCCCATTGGGGTGGTGCATTATATTTTAGAATACTTTTTCTTTACAGATGTTTTTTGCTAATTTTTTTTTTATCAGCCTGCTGTTACCTAATGGTATGCTTTTATTTTGCACACCAGCTTCAGAGGGTTTGAGTAAATTACTTCATTGTTTAATTATTAAGTTAAAGATGACATGCCTCAGTTTCCCTCTTGTACTGCAGACCAGGCTTTTTTAATGTGTGAAGCTTCAAATGATTTACTGCCACAGAAACTCTTTCTTAGAACAAGGCGCTTGCTAGTTACTATTTCAGCAAGCAAAAAGGTTTTTTTTGTTTGTTTGTTTGTTTTTTCCTGAAAAGAATCATCTACAATGTTACAGGCTTACTTATGGGGGACAGTGCTCCCCCCCCCCCCCACCTTCCAGAACAGCCAGGCAGTTTGCAGACACACACAACCTTGGATCTGAAAGCAAGCCAAAAGTGCTATCAACTCAGCCTTGAACAGAAACACAGTGAAGTTTCTGAGCTTCGATTTTTTTAAAACAATAATTAGTTTCCTTGGAAGACACATTTAACCCTTAGGGTGCAGGTTTTACAAATTTACAATGTATAGATTTTATTTTTTTATGCAGTTACCCAATTAAGTTTCAGTAGAATTTCTTATTTTCCCTTTAATAGATTTAATAAAGTATCTGTAGCCAAATGTTTAAACTTGATTGTTTTTTTGGCTAGCTGATTAAAAGAGGCTGCAAGAAACAAGTAGTCATTTTTAAAGCAGTTTTTCCTCCTTACACATTACAATATTGCTTAATTTCTTTTCCTTAGAATTTTGGAGGAACACTTCCCTTAACCTGTTAAACTTATTTTAAACTTAGTGTTTTGCTTTGGATTGGGCAAGTTTGTTACAGGAACCCATGTTTCCAAAGGGAAGAGCTAATTCCTTTCCGTTATTTTTTGTGTTTCCTCTTTATCTGTGTATGCGTCATAAAGAGGGGTAGAGGGCTGATGTTGTGCCGAATTCCCCCCTAAACTTGGTTGATACGGGTGTACCAACTGAGAAATCTTTTTTTTTTTTTCACTTCTTGTGCATTATTTTGGCACAGAGGCTCTGCAGCAGTCTGTAAGTTACATTTTCCACTGCAGGGTGGATTTTTTGCTTTTCTGAGCTTTACTTTCATCCTTCAGGGCTTTAATTTTTCCTCTTTTCCAATTTGTTAAATGCTTACAGGTCCTTGGACCATTATGCACATACATGTAGTACGCAGGGTTGCCTTTTGGCAGTGTGGGGGGGTATGTTTAGACTAACCCCCACCTAAACTAACTCTACACACTCCAAAGAAAGGGTCTGCCGGGTCTAGAGTGGATATGTGAGGGAGTGACGACTCCCCTTATTTCATGAGCTGCTAAGGTCTAAACCTTAGCAGCTCATGAAATAAGGGGAATCGTCACTCCCTCACATATCCACTGAGTCTCGAGGTTCAGCTGACACCCCCCCCCCCTTTTTGCGTTCAGAGCTCGCTCGTGGGAGAGCCCTGGTGCAGCTGGGATCAGCTCAAGTCTCAGACCTATGCAGCGGCATTCATACTTTACTCATTACATTCATACTTATTTTCCACACACATTTTTTCCTACAGTTTTCACATTTAGATGCATCTTTCTTTATTGTTCAGTTCCCATGGGTTTCTATTAAGTGGCGCTGCCCTAAGAAACCCGGCACTTAATATCAGACTTCATTAGGATCCTATACCAGGGAAAAACCAGGGCACTGGAATTCCTGTAGACTGACCTACCCCCATTTTCTGTGCACGCTTTAAAAAATTCTGTAAGACACCGGACCAAGTCCGCCTGCTCACATTGATCCCCCCCCCTTTTTGTTGGGAGACACTGGACCAAAATCCACGCTGTGGAGGTCCTTCAGCAGGGACCCACACTGCTCCAGCAGGAACTGGAGACTGGGCAGCACATGCTGGACCAGATGAATGCTGCAGCTGCACTCGGGCACCCCCACGCCACAACTGACAGGCGCCTGTGGAGCCATGACACCAGTGGGGACTGGTGGGAGCGCATGGTGCTGGGACAATGGGGCGACCAGCACTGGGTGTAGAACTTCCGGATGCGCAGGGGGACATTTAATGAGCTCTGCACCTGGCTCGCCCCTGCGCTCTGGAGGCAGAAAACCCGCCTGCGCCCCGCCATCCCCATGGAGAAGAGGGTCGCGATCACCCTCTGGAAACTGGCCACTCCAGACAGCTACCGCTCTGTGGGGAACCAGTTCGGGGTGGGTGTCCGGCAGGTAAGGCCCCCGGGGGACCATGGGCTTGCCCTGGGGGAGGGAAGGGGCCAGACGGGGGGGGGGGGGTGGAGGCTGTAGGGGCAGGGGGAAGCCCTGCACCCAGGGGATCACGCTGTCCCTCCTGCACACAGCCCTGCTGGTGGGGGGAGACCCCAGGGGCAGAAGGCCCTGGCCTGTGTGGGGGAGGGGCCATCAAAGGGAGGGTGAGCACACCCCAAGGGCCCATGTACCCACTGTGTCTCATTCCGTGCATCCCCTGTGCTCCCATGTGCCCCTCTGCAGGTCGTCTGCGCCATCAACGATGTACTGCTCCAGAGGGTCATCCGCCCCCATGACCTGGACATCACCATCGCCAGCTTCGCCACTCTGGGGTTCCGAACTGCGGGGGAGCCATGGACAGGACCACAACCCCATCCGGGCGCCGGAGCACCAAGCGGCCCTGTTCATCAATTGGAAGGTGGTGCTCCAGGCACTCGTGGACCACCAAGGCCGGTTCCAGGACATTTATGTGGGGTGGTCCGGCTGGGCCCACGACGCCCGCATCTTCAGGCACTCAGGCCTGTGCCACAGGCTAGAGGCGGGCACCTACTTCCCCCAGCGGGCAGTCAGGATGCCGGTCTGCATTGTGGGGGATGCGGCCTACCCCCTGATGGCTGGCTGATGCAGCCGTACACGGGCCGACTGGACCGCAGCCAGGCCGCCTTTAATGCCCACCTGGACCAGGCCCGCAACCCCTTGGAGTGCGCCTTC
Source organism: Pelochelys cantorii (assembly GCA_032595735.1). Lineage (NCBI taxonomy): Eukaryota > Metazoa > Chordata > Testudines > Trionychidae > Pelochelys > Pelochelys cantorii. The sequence goes on from CM064348.1 coordinate 289,017, forward strand.
AGGTGCATGAAGGCATGCTTCAGGTGCCTCCTGACCCGCCTGGACATGAGGGTGCAGCACGTCCCGGAGGTCATCGCAGCGTGCTGTGTGCTGCATAACATTATTGAGGGGAAGGGGGAGGCCTTCCTCCCGGGGTGGATGGCTGGTGAGGGCCAGGCCTATCAGCAGCCCCAGATGGCTGCCACCTGGCAGGTGAACTGCGACGGGGTGCAGGTCCGGGAAGCCCTCCGGGTGCTGCTGGACCAGGCCCCAGAGTAGGCTGCGCAGGATTCCCCCCGTGCCTCCACCTCCCACTCCCATCACCACCCCTTCCCACCACCCTTCCCTCACCTCCCAATAAATATCATGCATTGAGTTATGAAAAGGCACTTTTATTTACAAGGGGAAGGGGGTGGACTGTGAGGAGGGGAGAGGAGGGGGCTCTGAACTGGGAGGGATGAAGGGGGCTCTGAACTGAGATGGGGGAGGGGAGGCTCTGAACTGGGAGGGCCTCATGGGTGGGAGGGGAGGCCTCTCCCACCCCCATGGGTGCAGGGGCACCTGTGCCCCTTATGCCGGCTCGGGGCAGGCTGCACCAGGAGGTGCCGAGGTTGGGGGGGCCGCAGGACGGGGTACGGGCACAGCAGGGGGGAAAGCAGGGGGGGGGCCTGGCCACACTGTGCTGCGGCGCAGGGCCCATGCACTCCGCGATTGTGCCCAGGAGGGCGTACACGCGGTCACAGCACTCGAGGTACTGGCTCCACACCCGCTCCCACCACTGCTCGGCAGCGTGTATCTTGGCAGCGAGGGAACGCTCCATGCACTCAATGGCACAGACGTGGCAGCGGAGCAGGTGTTGGTGGTCCCGGGTGTGCTGCGACAGGCCCTGGCTCCTCGGCGCCAGCGGGATGGGGCTGGAAGGTCCCTCGCTGGCAGGGGGTCCTGCTGCAGAGGAAGCAGATGAGAGCGAGATGGTCAGTGACCCCTGCCCCATGGTGTTCCGGGCGCCCCGTGCCTTCCTCATGCCACCACACATGCCACAATGCCTGGGGACAGGTGTGACCGGCGTGGGGGGATTCCCCCAGGGGCAGCAGGGGCGCTCGTGGTGACCTGGGGGAGCCACATGTGCTGGGGGGGCCTGTTGTGCCTTCCCCTGGGGCAGCTGTGTCGCATGGTGGCCATGGATGCGTGCTGTGTGCAGCACCCTTAGGCTGCGTGGGGTCCAGCCTGCGCCCTTGGGGCTGGGCTGCTGCCTGCCGGACCCCGCCCCCTGGGCTGGGTGTGTGTGACCCCTAGGGTCCCAGGCGTGTGCTGGGGCTGGCTGCCATATTCGTGTGCCACTTGGTCTGGCTGCACAGGGTTGCACATGCTGTGTGCCGCTGCACAGCATCCGGCCAGGCTGTGCCATGTGCTGAGCCCTCTCCCCCACCCCCTGGCCCCCCTGCCCCCTGCACACTTGCAAGGGGCAGCCGCGACACTCACCAGATGATCCCTCGCCAGCCTCCGAGGAGGCCCGGGACATGTCATGGCTGCTGGGTCGGGCTGGTGGGCTCTGACTGACATCCTCCTCCTCCTCCTCCTCCTCCTCCTCGGTGGACTGGTCGCCCTCCTCCTGCTCTGGGTCTGTTGGCCAGACCACTGGGGTGGCCACTGCTGTGTCCACCTGAGCCTGCAGGGCCTCGGCCCCTGTGTCCCAGAGGATGCTGTGCAGGTGGTGGTAATGGGGACAGGCAGTGGCTCCGCCGCCCCCACGCTCGCTGGCCCGCATGTAGGTGAGGCACAGGTCTTTCACCTTGGCCCGGACCTATTCCAGGGTCCGGGCCGGGGTTCCCTGTGCGGCCAGTGCCTGGGCCATCCGGGCAAAGATGTCAGCATTTCTCCTCCTGGACTTGGGGTCCCAGAGGGCCTCCTCCTGGCCCCAGAGGTCCAGGAGGGCCTTGACCTCGGCGGTGCCCCAACATGGAGCCCGCCGCTTAGTGCCCCTGTGGGCCTGCTGGGTGCTCTGGGGTGGCTCCTGGGTGGGAACTGAGGGACCTGGCTGTGGCTGAGCGGCTGCCATCACTCCCCCTTGCTGCTCCCGGGGCTGCACATGGCACACGGCTCTGCTGGGTGCCTGTGCCTTTAAGGGGAGGCCGGCTGGGGGGAACCAGCGCATGGTGATTGCGCATATGGAGTGTCGGAGAGGCCACCTGTGTTTTTTTCCCGGAGGCCAGTACTTGCGCAAGAAGCTTTTGCTGCGCGTCCACACTGCCCTCTTGCACAAGAGCGCCTGCACAAGAGGGCTTACACCTGTTAGGAAAGAGCATAGCTTTTTTTATCACGCTGTACTGTACATTTCCTTGCGCAACAGCGGGCGGGCAGTGTGGACGCGCTGCGAGTTCTTGCGCAAGAACCCACCAGTGTAGACATAGCCCCAGTGTCCTAGTTAGGTTAGCACCCAGATCACCAGAGTCACTTTCCTGCTTTCCAGCAACACACCAGCAAAGGACAAAACACAAGCACCAGACTGGTTTGATCCCTGGGATCCTGACATGATACTGACTGGACCTACCCCAGTTACAGCACCACTGTCCCCAGCAGACACAAACCTAGGTCCTCCCCTTTCAGAGCTTCAGCTATCCCCAGAACTAAATGTGGAACCACAGCCCTGTCCTCAGCCATTCCAGGCAGATAGGCACCTTCTGCAGACACAGAACTGGGAAGAAACCCTTCCCCGACAGGCATATCACCCCTCCCAACAACCAAACTGCCAGTTTCCACACACAGAGGTTGCTCACACTGAGCACCCTCACACGAATTATTTCCAGCTTGTGCAAGTCCAGATTCACAAGCTTCACCAGCCAACAACTCATCACCCTCGCTCTGGTCAGCCACTCCAGACTACGCCAGAGAAACACTTCCCTGATCACTGGGCTCTCCCTGCCCTGTTTCTGATTCCAGCCTCACCTCTGAGGCATCAGGCAAACATGCAGAAACCGTACTCACAGACACACAGCGCTCTGCCTCAGGCAAACAATGAGAAAAGCTTTTACCTTGGTCCCAGTAAGACTGACTTGCCACAGACAACTTCCCAGAATCACACTCACCTCTTTCACAAACCTCTCTGTTAGCTACAAGTAACACAGAAGATTTACTTTCATACATGCTCTGGGGCTGGGTTAAGGTATCAGCCCAATTACACATATTAGCCATGCCATAATCAGACCCCATACCCACACAGTTATACACTGAACTCCTAGGAGGATACAGTCTCTGTTGTTCTTCCACACTCTGAGTCTGGAGTTCCTTGAGATGTTGAACAATGACTGCAGCATTCGTGGGAGCAGGGTGGTTAGTTGGTGCTTCTGCTCCCATTCGCCTCATCTCTGCCTTTATTTCCACTATCCTTGCCTGTGATTCCATTTCTATTTGTGCTAGCCTCGCCTGATGTTCTCGTTGGGCACGCTTCTCCTCGGCCTCTATTGCTGCTAGCATCTCCTGATGTTTTGTGTGGATTTGCTCCAGTCGTCATAAAAACTCCACCTCTTTCTCAGTTAAAGGTCTGCCGGCTGCCTTACAGGCAGCTTCCCACATAGAAGGCAGTGGTGAGGAAGGAGGAGGGCTGCTATCCGTTGCTCCTGACCTCTCAAGGTTACTCCCACCTGGACTTATAGGGACATGCTCCTGTCTCCCCTCCTTAGGGTATGAATGTGTCCTAGAGCTGGACATCATGCCTTAAATAGCCTAGCTATCCAGTTGTCCCAAAAGCTAGAAAAAACCCAAACTGGTTGGGTTGGAGTGTCTGGCTTAAGCTTAACCTTCTGTGTGCCTCTCCCTAAGGCAGCCACAGAAAACAAAAAGAAAAGGGAAAGGAGGAAAAAAAAAACCCCTCCAAAGCTTGCAACTACTCAGAAGGAAAACCTGTGTCCTTTTAAAAATCCTGGGTTCTCAAAATGATCCCACCCCTCCCACCATGTCAAAGCTGTTCCCCACTCTGGCACGATGAATGCAGAAGTGGGGGCCCGCAAAAGCACCCCAAAACCTGATCTCTACAGGCTTTCATACAAAAACTTCCCCCAAAATCCTAATACCCGGACTTTGGGAAATAAAAAATGCTGCCACCACCCAAGTATTACAGGAAAAAAAAACCAGGAGAGAGGTCACTTAAGAAACCTCCTCCCTAAAAACCTCAGGGGTATCTCAAGCTCTTTTCCCCAAAAAGCTTGAAAAAGAAAAGAGAAAATACAAGCTGTAGTCTGTGGTTGCTGTCCCTTAGTCAGAGGCTTGCAGATATCCACAGATTCTCCAGGACACAGAAATGAACCAATACTAGGTTAATTAAAAAAAGAAAGAACTTTTATTATCAAAACAAGACCACAGTTACAAGCATAGTTGGAATGGCTAGATGGTAAGAGCCACCAATTAATATACTCACGGGGGATCCCCCCATGGGCCAAAACTTAGTTACAAAAGAGAGGAAAAACCATTTCTAACAGCACAGACCTCAGATCCAAATTCCCAAACCAGAAAACAATAAAACTTGATGGATTTATCTAGACTTTACCCTACTTACACATTATGAAGAATCTTTTTCTTGGAGAGAGACATGTCTTCTGTCTCCCTCAGTATCTAGAGAGCAAACTGGCTCAGAGACAAAGGAGGGAAAAGTTAAAAATTCCTTTGTCTCAGTTTGAAATCCCTACCTGCCTTACCATTGGCTGACCAGATACCTGGCTAGGTTAACCCCTTAGTCCCCAGACTGCTGGCCATCCCTCATGGTTATGACAGGGCCACATTCTGGTGTGAACCATGACAGAAATCTGCAGCGGGGGACCTGTAACCCTGCATGCCCTGCACTTGTGAAGCTACATATGGAGTACTGCATCCAGTTCTGAGCCCCCCATTATAGAAAGGATTTTGGACGCACTGGACAGAGTCCAGCAGAGGGCGACCAAAATGATGAGGGGGCTGGAGCACGTGACCTATGAGGAGAGGCTGAGGGATTTGGGCTTGTTTATTCTGCAGAAGAGGAGAGAGAGAGGGGATTTGATAGCAGCCTTCAGCTCCCTGGAGGAGAAAGGCTGTTCTCAGTGGCAACAGATGACACTGTAGGGAAAAGAAAGAGCCTGAAGCATGGGCCTGGTGTAAAGCCTGAGACGGGAACCAAAGTGTGCAAGAGTAATACTCTGAGTCACAGACAGGCCGTGTCACAAGTAGATGTTTGCCTGCACGTCAATGTCCAGGACAGGAACTTGGCACTAGAACTGCTGGCACTGCTAAAAGCACACAGAGTGTGTAAATACATTCCACCCCAACTTAGTACATGCTAAAATCATTTGAAACAACAGGAGTGAAAGCATAACAAGGGGTGGGGAATTGGAATGCTTTGGAGGAAACTACAAAGGGAGGCACCAAATGTGTCATTAATGCATAAGATCAGGGCTCGAAAAATCAGGCAATCTACCCGCCTGTGGCGAGTAGATTTTAACCCGGTGTGGCCGCGCAGCGTGGTCTGCACATGCGCAGCATGCGCTTCCATGGAGCTGGCAAGCCCTGCATAAGATGATACATATGGTGTGGATCATAGATTGTTTATGTCTATTAGGGTACCAAGACTTAACTCTTTGTCCAGACTACGGGACAATAGTGAACCCATGCTATTGACTGAGCCGGTCCATTGTCACGGGTATGAATGCATGGAGGCTCGGAGGCCACCTGGATACCAATGACTATTGTGTACTTCGTTTGACAATAAACCTGACTCAGGTGCCTTGGTATCTTATCTTATCTGGGGGCTCTCGTGAATCTCATAATCAGGGCTCAACAAATTATGGAAAACCCTACTCGCCAGACAAAAAAGGGACTCGCCACCCCCCCAAAAGTGTTTTTTTAATGGCATTAATTCCTAATAAGAATAAGAACAGTAATTACTAATAAGTTATTAATAAATATCACCCACGTTATTAATAAATATCTCATAAACCTCTACCTTCTCCCTCTGCTGCCATGTCTCCTCCCCTTGCTCCATCAGCTCCCCTGGTACCTGCTGCCCCCCAACCCCTCACCCTCCTCTGCTGTCCTGACTCCTGCCCTTCTCACTGCCCTCAGCCCTCCTGAGACCTGCCCCCCTCCACCAGCCCTTCTCTCTCCCCTGTGCCCACTCCTCCGATAGCCCCACTCTGATCATGTGAGCTACCCCTCCTCATCCCCTCTTCCAACACCTCCCTCTACACACCTGCCCTGCCTCTCTCCTCTGGTGCTGGTCCCTCCCCTGCAGGTGTCTGCCCTTCTGCTTCACCCCCAGAATCCCCTGGCACCTGCACTCTCCTGGTGCCTCCACCTTCCCTCACTGCCCCTGCCCCCTTTGCCCTCTCTTTCCCTGATACCCACCCCCTCATCACCCTCTGCCCCCATTTCCCTCATGCCCCTGTGCCCTCACACATGACTTGCTCCATCCCCGCCTTCCTCATGCCCACCCCTTCTTTCAAGCCATCTCCCAGCACCTCCCCCTCCCCATCTAGCCCCCAATGCCCTTACTCTCTCCTCTTCCAGCATCACCCTGTCCCCCCTCCCTCCTGCCCTTTTCCTCATTGTCTGCACTTGGCCCCTTGGCATTTGTCTCTCCTGCACCCCTGTCCCTTGGTGCCTTCCCCTTTCTTCTTCTTCCTTTCCTGACCTCCTCCCTTCCCCTCTCCTCAGCACAAGCCCCTTCCCCATATTTTTCCCCTTCCCCTTCTCCTTCTCCTTCTCCTTCCCCTTCCCCTTCCCCGCAGCGCAGCACAGCACAAGCCCCTTCCCCTCCCCTACCTGGCTTCTGCCTTCCACTTTGCGGCATTGCTGGAGCCTTTTTGAATCCAGGGGTTGCCGGCCATGACGTCAGGACACCACATCACGCCAGCATCCTGGTGTCTGCCGGCATCCCGCCCTTTGGCTCACGCCCCGCCTCCTCACACCAGAGCTGCACGCAGGCAGCCCGGTGCTGAGAATCGCCACACTTCCCCCTTCCCGGCGGCGCTCTGCTCCTCCACCGGCTGGCGGATTGGATGGGCCGTGCCACCCATAGTGCAGGCTTCGGCCAGCCCATCACAACGACCCACAGGGCCAGTCCACCCCTGCACTTGCCAGCTGGTAAAATCTACTCGCCACAGGCGAGTGGGCGAGTGTATTTGTTGAGCCCTGCTCATAATCATAGAATACTAGAACTGGAAGGGACCTCCAGAGGTCATTGACTCCAGTCCCTGACCTCACAGCAGGACCCAGTACTGTCTAGACCATCCCTGATAGATGTCTGTCTAACCTGCTCTTAAATATCTCCAGAGATGGAGATTCCATAACCTCCCCAGGCAACTTATTCCAGTGTTTAACCACCCTGACAGTTTGGTAGTTTTTCCTAATGTCCAGCCTAAACCTCCCTTGCTGCAGTTTAAGCCCCTTGCTTCTTGTCCTGTCATCAGAGGCTAAGGAGAACAATTTTTCTACCTCCTCCTTATGACACCCTTTTAGATATCTGAAAACCGCTATCATGTCCCCTCTCAGTCTTCTCCTTTCCAAACTAAACAAGCGCAATTCTTTCAGTCTTCCTTCATAGGTCATGTTCTCTAGACCTTTAATCATTCTTGTTGCTCTTCTCTGGACCTTCTCCAGTTTCTCCACATCTTTCTTGAAATGTGGTGCCCAGAACGAGGGCCGGCTCTAGGTTTTTTGCCGCCCCAAGCAAAAAAATTTTTGGCCGCCCCCCTCCCCCTTTTTTTTGTCTGGGGAGATTGTGCATGCAAATACAGTTTGTGTGGCTTTCTGGGGGTGCGTGCACAAATGCAGCTTGTGCAGCTTCCTGGGGGGTAGGGTGTGTGCTCCGGGGGGAGTCCAAACCCCGGGGCACTTTCATCTCCTAGGAGAGCACTAGGGACTCCCCACAAGAGGACAATGGGAGGGCAGGTTCATCCACAGCAAGTCAGTTAAAGACTTCCAAAGCATGCAGCTGTTCACATCACCTAGTGCTAGAGTCCCAGTCCCACTCCTCATTCTGCAAAGGGATTTTATTATTAGAAGTCTTATAATCAGACTCCAACCCCAACACATAAGCTGTCCAACTCTTGGTGTCCATGGACAAGAATCAGCCTCACTATACGATGAGACCATTCAAAGGGATTAAGAGAACTTTTGTTTCAACTCCCCAGCTCAACTGTCCAGAACAAGACAGGTATCAGACAACAAAACCCCACAAGCCTAGGACCTATTCCATGAGCGCAGCCCTGTGCTTTCTCCTTCAGGGATGGACCAAACAGCCTCTGAAGCAGGGCGGCTTGATTTAAATACCTTTGATTTAAATCTCTAATTTTAATCATGATTTAAACCGGCAAGCAGAAAACCTTGGTTTAAATGAGCAATTAATTATTTAAATTATACTTTTAAAATTTTCCTAAAGGATGGTTGAGTCTTATTAATTAGCAACCTTTAAAACATGTTGATTTTCAACTAAATATAACCTTTTTGCCAAATTTGGTGCTTCTTTTTTCTAACCAGGAGAATACACCCAGTACAGCTACCAACTAAATAAATGTCCAAATAATTGTGTAATTTACACGTAATCAGATTCTTAATTTTTACATTTTTATTCTATTACAAATGGTGTATAATAGGAACACTTAGACAGGTTTTACCCCATTTATTATTTGCTAAGTGGTGGCTACTTTTTTTAAAACATATGATTTGCACCTACTTCTGTCTGGACGGAAATTCAATTTAAAATGAACAAAACCAGCATTTAAGTTTTGTATGAAATAAAACTACCTTAAATGTGAAGGACACATAACAAAAAAAGTATCCAAACACATTTTGCATCTAAAATTCATTTATTAAACAAAGGAAATATCCTTAGTGAATTTAACAGATCGAATCTAGTCATCATGTTCTTCAAGATGTTAGAACGCTCTCATAACCAGTTTTTTACTGAGAGAAGAGGGAAAACAAGTTTTTCTGCTTCGTCAACTCTTGGTTTTGCAACAGTGAATGAACTAATCATTGAATTGAACTAGCTGAATAAACCAAAGTGATAAAAACATTCTCTCTTCACCTGCAGAAGAAGCTATTGCTGATGTAAGCACTGGTTCTGCGTGCTACACAGCAACTTACACTAGTGAACTGGTAGAATTTCTTTAAAAGTTGACAGAAGACATGTTCTATTTAATTGTTAAAATTACTTCATAAGTTATTGAAATAGGTTATGATAAATTTAGGCCATAACAATTTTTAATTTTATTTTAAAGGTATATTATTTAAAACAAAGCCTATGTAAATGGGATCACAATTCCAATTTTAATAAAGTTCTCCAGCCCCAGACAGGAAGGGATTTGGGGACACGGGCACTGGGAACACCAGAGTTCTTCCTCAGCCAAAGGGGGAGGGAGAATCACCTGGGTCCCAGGCAGGGATGAGGTGGTCAGGACACAGCACAAGGGGGCTGGGTTCGTGGTGGGGTGGGGGGAGAAGGGAGAAGGGCAGGGGGAGAAGGGCCCCGAGAGTGGTGTGATGGTGGGGGAATGTTTAGAGGGCCAGACAGGAGATGAGGATCCAGGTGAGTGGCAGGGAGGCAGGGTGGAGGGGGAGAAGAGGAGACGGGCTCCCAGCAGGGTTGCAGTGGGCCAGAAGGTGGGGGGCGGGGTTGCTGGGCAGAGGCCGAGCTCGGGGAGGAGAAGAGAGGGGGGAGTTGGGGGGGGTCGCGGGACAGTGGGCAGGGGCACACAGGTGGGGGGGAGGGACAGCCGGGCAAGGGGGGTTCACAGGCAGGGAAGTTGCAGGGGAAAGAACACAGTCGGGGGCTGGCCGGCCGGCCGGGGGGATACTCAGGCGGGGGGAGCCACGGGTGGGAGGCGGGGGAGGGGAAGTGGCAGGAGGCGCACGGGAGGGAGGGTGGCCAGCGGGGGGGGGCACATGGGTGGGGGGGGCCCGCACTCACTCGAAGGTGAAGAAGAGGCCACCAGGCTCAGCAGCAGCAGCTGCAGCTGCCCCACACTGCCCTCCAGGAAGCGCCCCAGCAGGGGCCGGGACCTTGGGACTGCCCGCGCAGAGCTCCTGGGGCCAGGCGCAGGCTCCGAGCAGCTGGGCACGGGGCTCCCAGCTCAGGGCGGCCTCCGCGGGGCTCCCTGCCTGCTTCTCCTCTGGCCGGAATGCGGCCCCTGGCAATGTGCCGCCCGAAGCACTTGCTTGTTTTGCTGGTGCCTTGAGCCGGCCCTGCCCAGAACTGGACACAATACTCCAACTGAGACCTAATGAGTGCAGAGTAGAGTGGAAGAATGACTTCTCCTTTCTTGCTCACAACACTCCTATTAATGCATCCCAGAATTATGTTTTCTTTTTTTACAACAGCATCACACTGTTGACTCATAGGGTATGTCTACACTGCCACCCTAGTTCGAACTAGGGTGGCTAATGTAGGCATTCGAACTTGCAAATGAAGCCCGGGATTTAAATATCCTGGGCTTTATTTGCATGTTCCCGGGCGCCGCCATTTTTAAATGCCCCGTAGTTCGAACTCCCTGCCCACGGCTACACGTGGCACGGACTACGTAGTTCGAATTAAAGCTCCTAATTCAAACTACCATTACTCCTCATTGCAGGATATTTAAATCCCGGGCTTCATTTGCAAGTTCGAATGCCTACATTAGCCACCCTAGTTCGAACTAGGGTGGCAGTGTAGACATACCCATATTTAGTTTTTGGTCCACTATGACCCCTAGATATCTTTCTGCAGTACTCCTCCCTAGACAGTTGCTTCCCATTCTGTATGTGTGAAACGGATTGTTCTTTTCTAAATGGAGCACTTTGCATTTGTCCTTATTAAACTTCATCTTATTTACCTCAGACCATTTCTCCAGTTTGTCCAGATCATTTTGAATTATGACCCTATCCTCCAGAGCAGTTGCAACCCCTCCCAGCTTGGTATCATCTGCAGACTTAATAAGCATACCCTCTATGCCAATATCTAAATCGTTGATGAAGATATTGAACAGAACAGGTCCCAGAACAGACCCCTGTGGAACCCCACTTGTTATGCCTTTCCAGCAGGATTGTGAACCGTTAATAATTACTCTGTGAGAACAGTTATCCAGCTAGTTATGCACCCACCTTATAGTAGCCCCATCTAAGTTGTATTTGCCTAGTTTATTGATAAGAAGATCATGTGAGACTGTATCAAATGCCTTACTAAAGTGTAGGTATACCACATCCACAACTTTTCCCTTATCCACAAGACTCGTTATCCTATCAAAGAAAGCTATCAGATTGGTTTGACATGATTTGTTCTTTACAAATCCATGCTGGCTGTTCCCTATCACCCTACTATCATCCAGGTGTTTGCAGATGAATTCCTTAATTACTTGCTCCATTATCTTTCCTGGCACAGAAGTTAAAATGACTGGTCTGTAGTTTCCTGGGTTGTTCTTATTTCCCTTTTTATAGATGGGCACTATATTTGCCCTTTTCCAGTCTTTTGGAATCTCTCCAGTCTTCCATGATTTGTCAAAGATGATAGCTAAAGGCTCAGATACCTCCTCTATCAGCTCCTTTAGTATTCTAGGATGCATTTCATCAGTCCCCAGTTACTTGCAGACATCTAACTTTTCTACGTGATTTTTAACTTGTTCTTTCTTAAATTTTATCTTCTAAACCTACCCCAGTCCCACTAGCATGCACTATGTTAGGCATTCCTTCATCATCAGGTTTCTTGGTGAAGATCAAAACAAAGAAGTCATAAAGCACCTCTGCCATTTCCAAATTTCTGGTTACTGTTTCTCCCTCCTCACTGAGCAGTGGGCCTACCCTGTCCTGGGTCTTCCTCTTGCTTCTAATATACTCATGGAAAGTCTTCTTGTTACCCTTTATGTCTGTAGCTAGTCTGAACTCATTTTGTGCCTTTGCCTTTCTAACCTTGCCCCTGCATACCTGTATTGTTTGCTCATATTCATCCTTTGTAATTTGTCCTAATTTCCACTTTTTATATGACTCCTTTTTGATTTTTAGATCATACAAGATCTCCTGGTTAAGACAAGGCGGCCTTTTGCCATACTTTCTATCTTTCCGACACAGCAGAATAGTTTGCTTTTGGGCCCTTAATAATGTCCCTTTGAAAAACTGCCAACTCTCTTCAGTTGTTTTTCCCCTTAGTCTTGCTTCTCTCTGAGCTTACCAAAATCTGCCTTCCTGAAATCCATTGTCTCTATTTTGCTGTTCTCCCTCCTACCATTCCTTAGAATCATGAACTCTATGATTTCATGATCACTTTCACGCAAGCTGCCTTCCACTTTCAAATTCTGAACAAGTTCCTCCCTGTTTGTTAAGATCAAATCTAGAACAACTTCTCCCCAGTAGCTTTTTCAACCTTCTGAAATAAAAAATTGTCTTCAGTGCAGTCCAAGAACATATTGGATAATCTGTGCCCCGCTGTGTTAGTTTCCCAACAGATGTCTGGATAGTTGAAGTCCCCCATCACCACCAAATCCTGCGCTTTCGATGATTTTGTTAGTTGTTTAAAAAAAGCCTCATCCACCTCTTCTCCCTGGGTAGGTGGTCTGTGGTAGACCCCTAGCATGACATCACCCTTGTTTTTTACCCCTTTTAACTGAACCCAGAGACTCTCAACACAGCTGGTTCCTACGTCCATCTCCACCTCAGTCCAAGTGTGTACATTTTTAATATATAAGTCAATACCTCTTCCCTTTTATCCCCGCCTATCCTTCCTGAGTAAGCTATACCCTTCTATACCAATATTCCAGTCATGTGTATTATCCCACCAAGTCTCTGTGATACCAACCATGTCATAGTTGTGTTTATTTATTAGCACTTCAAGTTCTTCCTGATTATTACCCATGCTTCTTGCATTTGCATATAGGCATCTAAGATACCGATTTGATCTTGCCTCCCAGTTCTGCCTTGTCCCTCCTTTTTCTCTGCTATTATAGCCCAGGCTCCCTCCCATTTCTGACCCATCTCCCAGGTTTCCATGTTCTTCACTTATCTGTGGGCTTTGGTCACCTGCCCCCGTTGAACCTAGTTTAAAGCCCTCCTTGCTAGATTAGCCAGTCTGCCTCCAAATACTCTCTTCCCCTTCCTCGAAAGGTGAACCCCATCCCTGCTTAGCAGTCCTTCCTGGAATAGCATCCCAGGGTCGAGGAAGCCAAAGCCCTCCTGGCAACACCATTTTCACAGCCAGGCATTCGCCTCCAGGATGCACCCATCTCTGCCTGGGCTCCTACCTTTGACAGGAAGGACCGAAGAGAACACCACCTGCGCTCCAAACTCCTTCACCCATACACCCAGAGCCCTGTAGTCACTCTTGATTTGCTGAGTGTCACACCTTGTAGTATCACTAGTGCCCACATGGATGAGTAGCATGGGGTAGAATCATAGAATACTAGGACTGGGAGGGACCCCGACAAGTCATCGAGTCCAGTCCCCTGCCCTCATGGCAGGACCCAGTACTGTCTAGACCATCCCTGATAGACATTTATCTAACCTACTCTTAAATATCTCCAGAGATGGAGATTCACAACCTCCCTGGGCAATTTATTCCAGTGTTTGACTACCCTGACAGTTAGGAACTTTTTCCTAATGTCCAATCTAAACCTCCCTTGCTGCAGTTTAAGCCCTTTGCTTCTTGTTCTATCCTCAGAAGCCAAGATGAACAAGTTTTCTCCCTCCTCCTTTTGACACTCTTTTAGATACCTGAAAACTGCTATCATGTCCCCCCTCAGTCTTCTCTTTTCTAAACTAAACAAACCCAATTCTTTCAGCCTTCCTTCATAGGTCATGTTCTCTAGACTTTTTATCATTCTTGTTGCTCTTCTCTGGACCCTCTCCAATTTCTCCACATCTTTCTTGAAATGCGGTACCCAGAACTGGACACAATACTCCAACTGAGGCCTAACCAGCGCAGAGCAGAGAGGAAGAATGACTTCTCGTGTCTTGCTCACAACACACCTGTTAATGCATCCCAGAATCATGTTTGCTTTTTTTGCAACAGCATCACACTGCTGACTCATATTCAGCTTGTGGTCCACTATAACCCCTAGATCCCTTTCTGCCATACTCCTTCCTAGGCAGTCGCTTCCCTTTTTTTTTTTTTTTAAATGAGCAACTATATTCAAAGGACGGACCGGGGAAACAGCTGAGAGGGACGGGGGAGGGTAACGGCTGTTAAAGTTTTCTTTCTTTTTCTGTCTTTTCTTTCTTTCTTTTTTTTTTTTTAAGAACTGATGGGGCAGAAAGGGAAGAAAGGCAAGGGAGAAGTATATACAATGGGAGGCTAGAGCAAGGCTAGTCTCCAGAGGTTGAAGTGAGGAGCGCAGTTCCAAGCGTCTGCAGCCTGAGGCGGTCTTGAGGAACTGGCGGGAGTCCGGACCGCACGCCAAGGAAACGAGCGCGAAAGCCGCGTGCCCCGCGGCACATGCGTGGTCCATCCGAATACTGCTTCTGACAAGCCTCCGTCTGCGGCGCCGGGGCAAGCCCAGCACCCATAGTGGAGCACCCACGGGGACATCCTTGAAGAAGAACCCCTAGATCCCTTTCTGCCGTACTCCTTCCTAGACAGTCGCTTCCCATTCTGTATGTATGAAACTGACTGTTCCTTCCTAAGTGGAGCACTTTGCATTTGCCTTTATTAAACTTCATCCTGTTTACCTCAGAACATTTCTCCAATTTGTCCAGATCATTTTGAATTATGACCCTATCCTCCAGAACAGTCGCAACCCCTCCCAGCTTGGTATCATCTGCAAACTTAATAAGCGTACTTTCTATGCCAATATCTAAATCATTGATGAAGATATTGAACAGAGCCGGTCCCAAAACAGACCCCTACGGAACCCCACTTGTTATACCTTTCCAGCAGGGTAGTAGTCAGAGGGCCGGATATTCCTCAACAATGCCTCCGTAATGTCTCAGATACAGGCCCCCGGCAGGCAGCACCTCCCAAGATGACATGTCAGGGTGACAGATCTTCGCAGTGGTGGTAGCAGACCTCCCAGCCTTGGGGGTATGAGGCTTCTCCTCCTCAGCTACAGGGGGTGAATCCTTATCTCCTGTATCAAGAAGAGCATAACGGTTTCCCAGTACCAGTGTGGTAGGATTGGGAGCAGGGGTGGAGCACTGCCTGCTGCCAGAAGTGACCAGCTGCCAGTGTCCCCCCCGAGCCATCTCCTCCTCCACCAGTGGCATGTCAGCAGTATTGTGTACTGGGACAGCTACCTCAGCTGTCTCCACATGAACACTGTCCAGGAATTGCTCATGGATTCAGATGCTCCTCAGCCTAGCTGCCTCCTCCTTTAGTTCTCCCACCTGCTTCCTGAGAGATTTCACCAGCAGATCTAGGTTGGATATTAGGAAAAACTATTTCCCTAGGAGGGTGGGGAAGACTGGGATGGGTTACCTAGGCAGGAGGTGGAATCTCTGTCCCTGGAGGGTTTTAAGTCCCAGCTTGACAAAGCCCTGGCTGGGATGATTGAGTTGGGAATGGTCCTGTGTTGGGCTCGATGACTCCTGAGGTCTCTTCCCGCCCTAGGATTCTGTGATTCTATGTTGTCTTGAGAACAGGTATTAGGAGAGATGAGTCCGTCCCGGGGGCCCAGCCAAGCAAGGAGGGTAGAGAGCCCAGGGCAGGAAAGTTTGGCTCAGGTGATCAGTCACAGCCATCCCATGTGAGCGGGGTGTAGGGAATGTGTGAGTGTCACCTCTCCCCGTGCAAACCTTAACGACAAGAAGGTAAATAAAAAGACTCCAGCTGCACAGTATTTCCCTTTACTGGGACTCTGTGAACTTGATGTTAATGTGAAAGTTTGTGCTGCATAGGTCTGACTGATTGCTGTTGAACTCACTTGAATATGAATAATTTTACCAGGTATCCCCTATTCAGCATAGACAAATATGGTTGCCCTACCAGAGATGCCAATAGGCACTTAGTGAGATTTTTAAAAGTGCCTAAATAAAGAAGTGGGCTGTACCCACGAAAGCTCATGACCCCATCTCCATGTTTTGTTAGTCTTTAAGGTGCTGCCAGACCATTGGTTGTTTTTAAGAAATGCAGGTGTCTAACACACAGAGGTCCCTGAATACGTTTGCAAACTTGGCCTTTGCAGCGCAAGTCCAGGAGATTTAAGCTCCTAATGGGACTTTAGCTCCTAAATTACTTTATCCTTGTTGAACATCTTTCTTGTGGCCTACTCTAGCAGCAAGTCCATCAGTGGAGAAGACTCATGGTTTGTCACCATTATGAATCTACATCAGGGTTACTCAACTTTGGAAGCCCCGGGGACCACAGTGATACTCACAGCACATGCCAAGGGCCACATCTTGAGGGTGATTGCATATCCATGCAAATATATGCAAATAACTTATTTCACACTGACAGGCATGAATACAAAGATTAAGCCTTAAGCCGCAATGTTGGACCTAAACGTGGCCAGTGTGAGCCAGTCAGCACCTCTCAGGCTCTGCCCACAAGGCTAAGCAGCCAGAACTTCCCACAGTGCCCCGGCGCTCCCAGCACCTCCTCCCTGGGGGCTAGAAACGCTGACACGCTGCACCCATCTGTTCCAGCCAGCCCCTCCACTGGCGTCTGTAGGGTTGCCAGGTGTCTGGTATTTACCCGGACAGTCCGGTATTTTCGCCTCCTGTCCAGTAAAAAAATTCAGAGAATACTGGATGCCTGAGATGTCCGGTATTTTCTGAATTTTTCCCCAGCCAGGAGGCGAAAATGCCAGGGACCTGGCAACCCTACAAACACTCAGCGCCTGACCACCCCCCCCCCAACCCCCAACACCCCCAGCCCACCGACCCCAGCCCCCATGCTTACGTGGTTCCCCAAGGCTGCTGGCACAAAATGGCTGCCGGCCAAAAGACCTAGGGGAAGCAATGCTTCCCCTGGGTCTTAGGGCTCAACCGCTCCCCTGTTTTTATCCCTGCACTCACTCTTAAAGGGGACATGCTGTTTTAATGCTGTTTTATTTCAATTTTTTTTTTTTGGCTTAAGTCCTTGGAGTCCTTTTTTTTGCTCAACAACTTTGGTCTCCCCCCCCTTTTTTCCCCCCCTTCAATTTTTCCCTGGTGTTTTCATTTGGGGGGGGGGTATTTGGTATTTTTGTTTCAACCATCTGGCAACCCTAGGCATCTGTCAGTGCTCACCCCGCCTGGGAGACACCTCGCCATTGTGGAGTGTGTTCCCAATGGGGGCATGTTCAAAGGATCCCACCCACGGGCTGCGAATTTAGCTCTGCGTAAATCCAAACTGTACTGTGGGCTGAAAACTAACGGGCCGCAGGCCATGTGCTGAGTAGCCCTGGTCTATAAGGATCCCACAGACACCATCTGCTCCATGGGCTGTAGAGAACAGACTCAGGCCTGACAATGGGGGCTGGGCTGGGCTGGGCTGGGCTGGGCTGGGCAGTGGGGGCTGTCAGCACTGAGGCCTGGTGAGATGGAGGAGAGGGAGAGCAGAAGGGCTGGGGAAGGGGTGACACTGGCCTCAGATATTTCACTGGGGCACAGAGGGCAGGATGCCTGCACCAACCTGTGACTCTGGCCCCTGCTGCAATTACTCAGCATCTGGATCTGCTTACATCCCCCTTCCCCCAGGCACACGCTGCTATTCAGAGTTCAGCCCTCAGCCACGCTGCTGCCCAGTTCAAGAGCTCTCAGCATTTCCCCAGCTCGGCACAGCCTGGGCTGCCACATGCCTCCAGGCCTGGCTCATCGCTCTGGGTAACGCACAGTCCCAGCGCGAGGCAGACACGCATTCCAGTCGGCTCCCAGGCCTACGCATTTGAGCAGCACAGACACGTGCCGCATTCCTGGAGCAGACGTACAGTGGGTCATCGAGCCCTTTTATCGGGCTGAGGAATAAAACCTTAAATGGTCGAAGGCTCAGTTAAGTGAAGGGTTGGTCAGACCCAAAAGGAGCCTGGCAGGCAGCAGGGAGGGGGGTGAAGGAGGCTACACCAGCTCCCCTTCCGTACAACCCTCCCAGTGCACCCCAGTCCTGACCTGCCGCTCCCCCAACCTGTTGCTGCTCCTCAGGCCTGACCTGCAGCAACTCCTGCTAATGATCCAGCCCTGGGCCCCTACACCACACCCTACCTGTGATAGCAGCCCCTGGGATCTATGGACCCCTGCCCTCCCTCACCCCCCCCCCCCCGAGGGTGCTAGCCATGGTCTATTTTGAGCAGAAAGACACTTTGTGAGTAGTTTTATCCCAGCTTCCCCCGGGTTAAACTGGATCCTGTCAGCGTGGGCAGGAGAACGCACAGCACCATATCCTGCAGCAAGCCACAGGGGCCCCTCAACCGTGTGGGGGGCACGGTTATCAACGAGACTAGCCGTACCCCGCCAAACCAGAAAACCTGGGCCGCCAACTTTGAGACACAAATGCTGGCCGTGCCAAGAGAGGGGGAGTCTCCCAGGCCCCCAGCCCCACACAGACGATGTGTGATACCAGCCGGGGACACGGAGATGGAAAAGGCTTCCCCTCCCATGCCAGAAAGAGACGCTTCTGGCGCGCCAGGGCATGTGAGGCGGCAGCTGCTCAGTCTGTGAGCAAACGCCTCCCGAGAGGCACCGCTGACCTTTCCGGGACAGAAACCATCAGCCCGGAGAGCACGGCAAACCCCATGGGATGAAGCCTCAGCTGAAGGAGCTGGGCCTCAGCCATAACCAGCACAGCAGCGGGGCCAGTGTCCATGGGCTGCAGAGAGCAGGACACCGGCCCTTTGGTGAGGCAGCAGGCTCAGCTTCTAGGCCAGGCTAAATTAACCCTGTCCTGGCAAGGACAGAAAAGCTCCCCCATCACACCAGGCTGCTTGGAAGCATTAGGCCCAAATTCATCTCTGGAGCCACCCTGCCAAGGAGAGGATTGGCCCGAGGAGCGTACAAGGTCCAGGGTCTGCTGTTGTTGATGAGAGTTTTCGCCCTGACATCAATGGGGTGACTGGGAGCCGCACGACTGGAAACGCTCTGAAAGCCGCACCTAGCACAGACGCCGTGGGCCAAACACTGTCCGCAGCTGAACCACCGGCACGCTCCCGATTCTGCATGGCACAAGGGCAGTGACAATCCCCGGCACGGCTGTGAAGAAGCAGCCCAGAGCCTAAGTCAGGGCCAACTCCAGCCTCTTGCCCCTGAGCAGGTTTTGCTCCCACAGAACCCCACACTGGTTTCCAGGCCTGAAACTGCAGGTAAGAGCTGGCTCACCCCACGGTCCATCTAGGCCCTTGACTTGTCTCTGTCGATAACCAGCAGAAACTGCTGTGGAGGAAGGTTCAAGGAACACTGGCTGAGTATGGCTTAACCTGCCTGTAGAGAAAGGCCTTTCCTAACCCCTGGCCATTAAACTTTGGCTGACTGCCCGAAGAAGGAAGGTTTAGACCCCCTCTTTAAAGAAAATCCCTTGCTTTTGTAGCCCATTATCTGTAGAAATGTCTGACACCCTCCATCCCTTCCCCCCGCACTAAGCTCTTAACATTGACAAGCTCTTGGGGCAAGGAGTTCCACAGATTAATAATATGTGGTGGGGTTTTACCAGTTTTAAATGCATCACCTTTCAATTTCAGTGATGTTCCCTCCTTCTTGCCTTATAAGTAAAGGTAAACAGGAGCGGCCACTGTGCAAAACCCTAAAGCAATGACATGCAGCCGTTGTGCAAAACCCACCAAGGTTTTGCACAACAAAGGGAGAAGACGTTCTGTGCCAAGCAGGAAGGGCAATCCCACCCTGGGGGCTATTAGCAAACAGCACTTGGGTTTCTAAGGTCTAAGAGCCGCAGAATAAAATTGCTTGGAATTTAGCGGAGGGCCCTGTGAAGGGCTAAGCTGGCCTTATTGAGACACGACTCTTTGGTTACAAAAACAAAGGGATCCACCCCCTCAAGCAGAGTGTTAGAGCATGCCAAGGCAGTGAGTTAGCCAGACAGGCCACTGTCGGGGTGGATTTCCTGAGGGGACGCTGGCCAGGACCATGGAGCGAGGGGGGGACTGTGAAGAGATCTTTAACCTCCTGTGACCAGGCCTCCAGAGCCTGGCACTGACACACAGGGCTGGGATGAACATTAGTGTACAGGCAGAAGCCATGTGGCAGACCCTTTCTCTGCAGTGCCAGGCTTACAATGGGGCCTGGTTGGGCCCACGCTCAGACAGGGCCTGGCCTGCTCTGCTTCCACTGTGCCCTGAGATTCCTGAGCCTGATCCCGCCCCCCCACTGGCTCCTGCTCTCGGCCTGCCCACTGATCCACCACGGCCCCATTGTAAGCCTCTGCCCCCACCCGCTGGCTTCTCTCTGGTTGCGGGCCAGACCCCAGTGCACCTCCATCTGCAGGCCATCTCTGCTTCCCACCCCTGGGGGCTCTACCTACCTCCCTGGACCTCAGCACCGCGCATTGGTGCAAGAGCCTGGCCCGTCTCAGCCAGCTGCCAGGGTGGGGGCGACAGCATAGGGGGCATGGCTAGGCCCCTCCAGGCAAGTGGGCCCTGACCAGGCTGAGCACACTCCCCGGCCCAGTACCAGCTCTGGCTGCCCGTGCCCATTGCCTGGCAGACACCCATTCCCAGAGCACCAGAGGGCACAGCAGGGATGCAGGGCTTGGGGAGGTGTCTCTCCATGGCCAGGGAGGGTGTGTGTTGGGGCACCGTGTGTGGGATCTGTGGGGTGCAGGGCGCTGCGGGGGCCTGTGGACAGGTGGGAGGGGTGCAGGGCACTGCAGGGGCCCTGTGGACAGGTGGGTGGGGTGCACAGCACTGCAATGGGCCTGTAGAGGGGTGAGGAGTGGTGCAGGGGGCCTGTGTACAGGTGGGTGGGGTGCAGGGCACTGCAGGGGGCCTGTGAACAGATGGGTGGGGTGCAGGGCACTGCAGGGGGCCTGTGAACAGATGGGTGGGGTGCAGGGCACTGCAGGGGGCCTGTGTGCAGGTGGGTGGGGTGCAGGGCACTGTAGGTGGCCTGTGGACATGTGCGTGGGGTGCAGGGCACTGAGGGGGGCTGTGGACAGGTGGGTAGGGTGCAGGGCACTGAGGGGGGCTGTGGACAGGTGGGTGGGTTGAGAGCGGTGCGGGTGGTCTGTGGACAGGTGGGTGGGGTGCAGGGTGCTGCAGGGGGCCTATGAACAGGTGGGTGGGGTGTAGGGCACTGCAGGGGGCCTGTGGACAGGTGGGTGGGGTGCAGGGTGCTGCAGGGGGCCTGTGGACAGGTGGGTGGGGTGCAGGGTGCTGCAGGGGTCTGTGGACAGGTGGGGTGGGGTGCAGGGCACCGCAGGGGAGCGTATGGCCAGGTGGGGTGCAGGGTGCTGCAGGGGGCCTGTGGACAGATGGGTGGCATGTAGGGCGGTGCGCGGGACCTGTGGACAGGTGGGTAGGTTGATAGCGGTGTGGGTGGTCTGTGGACAGGTGGGTAGGGTGCCGGGCACTGTGGTGGTCCTGTGCACAGGTGGGTTGGGTGCAGGGTGCTGCAGGGGTCTGTGGACAGATAGGGTGCAAGGCGCTGCGGGGGGTCTGTGGACAGGTGGGTGGGGTGCAGGGTGCTGCGGGGGGCCTGTGTACAGATGGGTGGCATGTAGGGCGGTGCAGGGGGCCTGTGGACAGGTGGGGTGGGGTGCAGGGCGCTGTGCATTTGTGACAGTATCTGGGGAGGGTACTGGAAATAGGATTTCCGGGGGGCTCTGGGCATAAGGAATGGGGGGTTCCAGGGTTGAGCAGGGGGGATGCGTGGCAAGGCCTGGGTCCACTCCCACGGTGAAAGGTCATGCTGGCAACACAGGGCCGGGCGGGCCAGTGTGTGTCTGGCAACTGCTGGCTTTTAAATACTGCCCTTGCCCTGGGCTGGGTGGAGGAGGGTCCCCCCTGCCGTGCCATGGCACTGGCTGGCCCCTTGCTCTGGGGATCAACACCCCCCCCTTGTGCCATGCTCCATTGCCCCAACGGGGGCCCCCAAACATGTTTGACTCTGGGCCCACAAAAGGTTAATGCAGCCCTGCTTCTCTGCGTGTGCCAGGCTGGTTTGTCACCCAGAGGAAGCGCCGGGGGCCTCGGCTCTGGAAGTGTGAACGTATCGGGGAGAGCGGGGTGTGCAGGGAAGGATGCACAAACCCACCCATGTAGCTGACATGATTCCCCCTTCCCCCCTGAATTCATCAGTGGAAACATTTGGTCACCAACATCCAGCCAGGACGAAGTTTCCTTGAGTGACCGGAGGGCTCAGGTAACAGTAATGTAGAGAAATAGGGTCATGTCCTTTTAAGTCACTTGTGAGCCTCAGTGGCACTCACTGTGTCCTGTGCTGGAGAAGGTGCCAGATACCAGAGCAGCAGTAGGTCTGGAGCTAGGCCTGCCAAGGTGGCATAGAAATTACCTGCACATATGTCCCCTGGCAGCATGTCCCCAGCACCCATGCACGAGGGCTGCCCGATCCAGGCCCTTGCAGGAATTTCCACGTCACTCCCACATCATCCTGCTCTCAACGCAGCCATCAGATGAGGGTGCTGCACTGGGTGCCTGCAGTGCTTAGTTCACCTCCTCGCCATGCTGGGTGCCTGTGCCCCAAGATTGCCTCAGGGAGCCCCAGCCCTTGTTTCAAGGCCCTAGTGCAAAGGGCCCTCACTCTTCTGCCCTTGGAGCCCCAAACTCTACCTCAATTTCCCCACTCCCATCCCCTTGGCAGACCCAATCTCACTATCTCAGGCCATCTTGTGCTCTTTAACCAGCACCTCAACCCCAGCAGCCGTCCCTAGCCCCTTCCCTACTTTACAGCTCCATTTGCAGAGATTTTCATGCTCCCTCTATCCTGTTTACATTTCTAGAGCCCTGCACGGATACCTGCAGAATGCGCTGCGGAGCTCCACCTCCACCTCCACAGACATAGACATGTGCAGATAGCCGCAGATTTGCAGGGCTCTCTAGATTTCCTCTTCTAGCCACTCCCCGCCCCCCCAAAAGACCTTCCAGCTGCTCACAGCTACCCATTACTAATCAATCCTTTCTTAGCCCTCGCTCATGGAAATTCCTTCCCCCACCCATCCTGGGAGAAGGAGCCTCCTTTCATCAGAGGGGCTGAGTCACTCTGTAACAGTCACCATGGTTAACTTATGACCTAACTGTTCCTGTTCTTTTTGTTGGCTAAGAAGCAAAGCTCCCAGGAACTCGCTCTTCCTGATCTCCCAGGGCCTCTGGAAGGACACTGCAGCAATCTCACCTTGTGCCTGACATTGTGACAGTTCCCAGCTGCTTTGAGACATGCAGTGGCTGGCAGATGGGAAAAGTAGGGACATGAAGGAAAATAGCACTGAAGTATGGCACTTGGCTTTTATCCCTGGCTGTGTCTGCTCACTGGGCGGCCTTGGACCAGTCCCTGTGCCTTGTTGTGCCTCAGTTTCCCTAACATGGCTAACACACACCTCCCTCCCGTGAGAGGTGAGGTGCTTGCACAGTCAGACTCTTGGATAAGGGCATGATTCATGCAGGCACGTGTTCTAACGCTCCCCCTCCCCCAGTCATCCCAGCATGGGCACTGTTCTGTGACATCAACACCCATCCCCCTTTCCCTTCCGAGCGCTCCCGTATTGCTCCCCACACGCACACACTTCCTTTTTTTGGGCCATCAGCCCACTCCAGCCTGGCGCAGCCAGGAGCGAGCGAGAGCTGCATTATCCAGGCAGGCTGGAATGCCAGCAATGAGATCAGATTCCTCCCCGCTCTGTTTGCTTGGAGCCCTGGCGAAGGGGCAAGTTTCCACGGCCGCCCAAGTGATGCAGAAGCACCTAAATTTAGACTGATTTCCAGTGGGCTGGAAGGCAGCCTGCAGCATGCAGGGGCTTTATAAGCCCCTCAGCTGCCTCTGAACAGTGCTGGCTCCATCCTCTCAGCCTGCTACACACGGGGCTGTGGCAGGGCCAGCTGGAAAAGCTCCGATTCCCATTTTCCTCCAGGAGTAAAGAGGGGTTTTGTCCACCTTGTGGGTGGCTGTTTTTCCTCCCTCCTCCCTGCAAAGCCCCTGGAGGTGAATGAGCTTGAAATCTTCCTCAGCCTTTCGCTCTGAGCGCACCTTCCAACAGAGCTCTTTGGCCTCATCCACCCCCGCCCGGGATCAGCACATGGAGACAGCCCGCAGCCTGTTTGGTGACGACTTTGGGAGCTTCATGCGGCCACGCAACGAGTCCCTGGGGTTCCCAGGCAAGTTGGCACCTGCTGGCGAGCCCAGCACGAGATCTGGTGGCATTAGTGGCGTGTGGCATGGGAAGGGGGCAAAGCGGGCAGGGGTGGTGTCAAAACTCAAGGGTGTTTGCTGGCAGAGTCATTGGGCAGTTGCATCTGTAGGTGGGGGTAAAACTGGCTTCTGCTGAGCTCCTGTCCAGTCTCCCAACTGATTCCTTGTGCACATCCCTTAGCCAGCGTTAAAGGGCTTTTCTCGCCGCTGTCCTTACCCCTGCTCCTGAAGAGTCCCCATGAAGCTGGGCCAAGGGCTGGTGGAGAGAAGTTCCCGGCCCCTCTAGTTCCCTCCTCTCCCCCAGCAGAAAAGTTCAGTCTCCAGTCTCAGCTGCCCCCAGCAAGAGGGACTCTCACAGCTACTCTGCTTCCAGTTCTCCCTTGAGGGGGTGTTGGAGGGGACGGTGCAGGAGCACAGGTGTGGGGGGCACTCACAGCCACTCACATCCCAGCCTCATGTCAGCAGGGATGCTGCAGAGATTGCCAGGGAGGCAGCTGATGGCAGGGAAGTGTCTGAAGCTCCCAGCACGGGGGATGGTTTCTCTCGCTGCTTGTTCCCAGCATATGCTTGGCCTGTTTTCAAGGGGGAAGCAGGGAGACAGGCATGGGCAATGTCGGCTCTTGGAAGCTCCTGGAGGCACAGAGCAGGCAGGACCTGTCCCATCCTACCTAGCAGCAGATGTTCCTAGGGTGCGGGGCAGTGCAAACCCGAGTCCTGAGGGAGGCACAGCCCCAGATGAGGGAAGCTACGTGAAAAAGCATTAACCGTGCAGCTACACTGAGGGAGACCCCCATGAGACAGCAGAAAGTTGGCAGGGCGGGGAGTGGAGGAGGGAGAAAACATGACCACTTTGTTCCCCCAGGGACTGCCTTGACTGTGACCTAGGAGCACCTGCTAATCCTTCATTTGGTGCTTTGCATGTGGCGAGGAGACCTTGCCGAGCTCAGTGAGACAAGGGATCCTGGCCTGCCCTTGGGTGGTTATACAGGTCTCAGGGGGTGGCCCCCTCTGGGTTGGAGCGCAGCTGGCAGCTGACAGGCCTTGGGAACCTCCCGGTGTCTCCAGTAAGAGCATCAGGGCAGCCCAAGGGGTTGATCAATGGGACCCCTGTAGGGAAATAGCAGGAACTGATGTCAGCAGTGAGAGGCCCCTTTGGTTTGCATGGACAATGGGGGCTCTGGCAGAGGAGGAGGGGTGTTGTCTGAGTGTATCAGTGGAACCACCTCTATGCTCTCACCAGGATGTCAGCGGGGCATCTCATAGGGTCTCTCTGAGCTGG
Organism: Pelochelys cantorii; assembly: GCA_032595735.1. NCBI lineage: Eukaryota > Metazoa > Chordata > Testudines > Trionychidae > Pelochelys > Pelochelys cantorii. The sequence goes on from CM064348.1 coordinate 314,479, forward strand.
AGACATGTAACAATCAGCCTGTGTTTGTGGGCATTTCACACCCCAGAGGGGAGGAGTTGGCTGCTGTGAGCAGTTAGCCTGAGGGAAGACAGACTTGCTGTCTACTGGCTGACCAGATAACTGAGCACAGTGGGACTCCAGCTAATGACTGCAACAAAACCTTCCCAGAAGGGGTTTTGCAGGCATCAGGGCTTAGCTGGGGCCCACCTGGCACCATCAGCTCCAGGCACATATGTACCAAATGGAAAGAGGCAGAACCAGGCTGAGAACTGCCAGCTCAACCCCAGGCAGAGCCGGATGCTGAAAGCCGAGCTGGAGGCATCACACAGGAACAGAACTGCTGACACATGACACCAGCACAAGCCCATTGATTTCAAGGGAATGATTCCAGATTTACACCAGTGGAAAGTGAAAGCAGACTCAAGCCCATTTCACTGCTCTAAACTTCGCAGCATAAGAGAGGGGCCTGCTGCAGGGCTGGGGCCGGTGTTGTGGGACACTGCTGTATTTCTAGAGCAGTGTTTCTTAAACTTTTTAAGACCAAGGAACACCAAACAATAATTTTTTTTATGAGGAACACCAAGGACTTTTTGTTGAGCAAAAAAAAAAAAAACAGTCAGGGGGAAAAAGGGTCAGGGGAAAGTTATGAGGGGGGGAAGGCCGCCTGCCCATTTTTAATTCTGTTGTTCTCCGTGGCACACCTCCGACTGCCTCGCTTGTGCAAATGCAACCACAGTAATTTTGTGCGCAAATCAAGTGCACAGCTACACAAAGGCTTTTGCACGTGCACTGTTGGATGAGACTCTTTGCACAAGCGGTTTTGAAAGTCCTATCCTTGTTTTCCCCAGGCACTGCCTCCCCTCTTCCCCTCCTCCCCCCCCCCCCCCCCGGCCATCATAAAGAGAAAGCCACCTCTCATAGCACTGACAATGTGTTCATCAGAGTAGTGTTGCAGTCAGAACCTGTCTGGTGAGTCCCCAGCTCTAGGCACAGGTTACTGACGGGCAAGAGGAGTGCACAGCCACTGATCCAAAGTCCTTAGAAGACTCCCCTGACTTCAGTGGGTCTGGGGTCATGCCCAATATCTAGTGGGGGGGGGGAAGAAACCACCTTCCTCTGCTCCAGTCAAGGATAAGAAACCCACCCAGATTTCCATGCCCCCCCCCCCCGCCGCTGTACAGCTGGATATAAGCCAGCTCCAGGTAAAGAGATGGAGAGAAATCCCAGCCCAGGGATCACTTTGTTCTTTCCCCTCCCCACAGCCCGGCCAGGCAACATGGGAAACATCAAGACCCTGGGAGACACCTACCAGTTTGCCGTGGACGTCAGCGACTTCTCCCCTGAGGACATCATCGTCACCACCTCCAACAACCAGATCGAGGTCCGCGCCGAGAAGGTGAATGTCTCCATTGTAGCGGCCTTCTGCGTGCCCAGGAGAACAGGGCCTGGAGCAGCAGCACTGACCGCTCACTCCACCCATAACCTTCCCTCTGCCCCTGGGTAGGTCAGTTGCCTTGGAGGTGCTATAGGTACCACGGGCAGGACAAGCTGCGGGTACACATCAGGCCCCAGGCTGTGTGTTCCCCCGAACGACTGTGACTGTGCACAGCATCTCCACCCAGACCCCCAGTCCACCCAGCCTGAGCCTAACCCTGAGCCTTCTGCCCCACAGCTCAAACCCACTGTAAATGGCCTCCTGCCAGGTGCCCCCTCAGGGCAGCCCTGCGAGTGGCCCCATGGCCCAGTTTCCCTTCTGAGTCCCCAGAAGCTTGGCAGAAGCTCATCCTCTAGTGCAAACAGTGTCTAACGCACAGGCCCTACACACAATCCTGACCAACCCGGCGCACCTAGCCCATAAAACCCTTCATTCTCCCAGTCCCCAGTGTCTAACACACAGGCCCTACACACAACCCCAACCAACCTGGCGCACCTAGACCACAAAACCCTTCATTCTCCCAGTCCCCAGTGTCTAACACACAAGCCCTACACACAATCCCGACCAACCCGGTGCACCTAGCCCCATAAAACCCTTCATTCTCCCAGTCCCCAGTGTCTAACACACAGGCCCTACACACAACCCCAACCAACCTGGCGCACCTAGCCCATAAAACCCGTCATTCTCCCAGTCCCCAGTGTCTAACACACAGGCCCTACACACAACCCTGACCAACCCGGCACACCTAGCCCATAAAACCCTTCATTCTCCCAGTCCCCAGTGTGTCCTGCCAGGAGCCCCACCCCATCCTCCTTTCTGGGGTGCAACTCCACTCTTCCCATGAAAACCCAACCGCCTCTCTGCTGGGAGCATTTCTCACTCCCTCTGGCCCCTTCGGCAAGAAGACATCAATGGGCAAGTCCCAATTGCTTCCCTGCCTTTGGCCCTCTGCCCCAGCTCAGAGCTGGCAGGCATCTCCCTCTGCTGCTCCTCCAGCCTTCTCCCAGCAACTACCCTCTCTTTCAAACAGCTCTCTTTTGCTGGCTGCCTGACGGATCTTCTACAGCCCCATGTGTGATCCTGCCCTCTTCAGCTGGGAATAACAGGCCTAGAATAAAAGACAGGACTATGCAGCACTTTAAAGACTAACAAGATGGTTTATTAGGTGATGAGCTTTCGTGGGCCAGACCCACTTCCACGAAAGCTCATCACCTAATAAACCATCTTGTTAATCTTTAAAGTGCTGCATAGTCCTGTCTTTTGTTTCAGCAAGACCAGACTAACACGGCTACATCTCTATTACTATTCTACATGCAAGGCCTAGAATAGAATCGCTGTGCTCAGGTTCCTTTAATGGTCTAATGGGGACCTGTGTCCAGGGGCCCCAGCCAATTGGGGAACCCTGGAAAAATGGGCATCCCTGAACTCCTGCTCTACCTACCCAGCGCTTCTGCCAGAGATTGTTCCGCCCATACAGCGGCCCAGCCAGGGAGCAGAGTCAGGGCTTGGGGGCTTGGAGGAAGAGGCACGCTTTGGCATAGCCAGTTTTTAAAGGAAGCTTTGCATTATTCTGCTCTTAAAAAGTGCATTCGCCTTTTTAATTCCGTATATATTCCAGGCTGTTGTTTTATAAAGGACCATTGTTTTACTGTGCGTGCAGCCTCTGTTTTAGTTCCTCCAGTAACATGTAAGTCTGTAACATGATGCCACTAACTCTGGCTCTGTAACATGAAGTTACAGGGGTGGGTTCCTGGATCAGTGTTTCAGTTGTGGGGTGTGTAGCTGATGGTATTTGGCTGTAACATGATACCACTAAGGAGCAAGCAGTGTGTTAATTTCAAAGCTCTCACTTTGACCTTTTTTTGCCAAATAGTGAAAAGTGCTGCCCTAGATGATGCCCACTGCCCTCCTATCGCCTCTAGGGCAGATCAAAGCACACTGGCAGCAGGACAATACCGGGGAAACTTGCCCTGCTCTGCCTACACGGTGCCTATCCTGGGGACATGTAGGGTATGAGGACAGGCATTCTCCAGGACTGTCTCCTCTCCCTGACTGGTACATACTGATCTTCTCTGCCATTCAAGGGCTCTGCTCACTCCCAGGCCACTTTCTGGGGACGCTATGTTCTGGAGAGTAGCCATGGTGATAGGTGCACTGTGCTTTAATATCTGCGCTTAATCACTCCATTGGGAGCTGCAGAATGATGTAACTTTCCCAAGACCCTCCTGCGCTTCCACTCTCACTGCAGCTCCTTGTTTGGAAACATGTCAGGGCACAACTCAGACACACTATCTGGGGAGAAAGACAGGCAACTCCAACAGCAGCAGCCTCTTCCAGCAGGAAGTGCTATTGTGTACAGAAGCCCCCTACTACAGGACAGACCCAACAAAGAAAGCAGCAGACCACTAGACAGGACCTACAGCCCCCAGCTAAAACCTCTCCTGCACATCATCAGGGGTCTACAGCCTATCCTAGATGACGGTCCCTTGCTCACAGACCTTGGGAGGCAGGCCAGTCCTCACTTACAGACAGCCCCCAACCTGAAACAAATACCATCAGCTGCACAAGCCACAACCGAAATACTGATCCAGGAACCCATCCCTGCAACAAACCCCTCTGCCAACTCTGTCCACACACCTCACGACACCATCACAGGACCTAGCCACATCAGCCCAGACCATGAAAGGCTTGTTCACCTGCATATCCGCCAAGGTGATAAATGCCACCATGTGCCAGCAATGCCCCTCTGCCATGTGCATTGGCCAAATCGAACTGTCTCTGTTCAATAGACTCAGTGGATACAAATCAGAGATTAAGAATGGCAGCATCCAAAAGCCAGTGGGGGGCACTTTAACCTCCCTGGGCACCCAGTTTCAGACTTGCCAGTTGCCATTCTCAGACAGAAAACCCTCAGAACCAGATTGCACAGTGAAACTGCTGAGCTTGAATTCATATGCAAACGTGACACCCTGCACCGAGGTCTAAACAAGCACATGGAGTGGCTCTCCCATCACAGTAGGTAACTTCCCAGTCAGGTACTGTTGCCTTCTCGCCACGTGGAGAAGGTCAGTCCCAGCTCTGTAACCCTTTCCCCTCTTTCTGTCTTTCATGCTTTTTCTCTTCAGCGTCTGAGGAAATGAGCTGTAGCTCTCAGAAGCTCCTGCTCTAGCGCCTCAATACATTTGATTTGTGAGTCTTTAAAGTGCCACCAGACTCCCAGCTACTCCAGTCCCAGGCTCTCGCAGCCGGAGACACTGTAGCGCATGGTGCAGGAGCACTGGGAATGGGGAGCTTACAGCTGCTGCCGCCCTAGCCCCTTCCAGCGGGAGTCACTGTAAGGTGGATGCAGGATGCCATGGCTGTGCACATGAGCACAATCAGCCCAAACAGCAGGAGGCGCCATGGAGAGCGGTTTGGGGAGCTCACAGCTGCTCCATTCTTAGCCCCTGCCAATAGGAAGTACTGAGAGCTGCAGCTGCCCCCTTGCACAGACCCCTCGGGGGTATCTCAGGCTACTCACGCAGCTGTGAGCCTCTCCACAGCAACAGCTCGTACCCTGCACACCTGTGAGAGCAGAGCCCTGCATGGGCCCCCACCGTGCAGCAGTCTGGCTGTGCCTCTGAGGACACACAGAAAGGTTCCCCACAGCGGCAAGCCTTTGCCCATTTCTGGCCCCTTCATCCACCGAGCAGAAAGTGCTTTCCAACCAGGCACAAATTCAGCTCCCACCTACCCACCTGTCCGACGGTCTTTGGTCCGACTGTCAGACGAGGGGCACTAGGCCGCAGCAGGGACACAGCAGCAACAGGACTCTGGTGTCTTGATGCCCAGTCTCCTCTTCTAAACCTGCCCTAAGGAATCATCCCTGCCTCTCTGCAGCTGCCTTCATCTGAGCCTCTCCGAGACACTCGAAGCATCAGGCTCACCCCGCCCCCCCGGGACCCAGCACATGGGGTTAGAAAGCGCAAGGCAGGGGAAGTGACCTGCACAAGCTCACAAGCAGGGAAGGTGGGGCCAGACCGGACAATGCAGGGGCCATGTTCTTTCACCTCTGGCCTGGGGCATGGGCAGCCCATGCTAGAGCCACCCGCATGACCCGCTTCTCTTTCTTTCTCCCTTCCAGCTCGCTGCAGACGGGACCGTCATGAACACCTTCACTCACAAGTGCCAGCTGCCTGAAGACGTGAACCCCACTTCCGTCACCTCGGCCCTGGGCGTGGATGGCACCCTCACCATCAAAGCCAGGCGGCACCCAGCCAAACACACAGAGCATGTCCAACAGACTTTCCGGACTGAAATCAAAATCTGAGTGGCGGGGGCTGGGGCCAGGGCTTGGGGAAGCAGCTGGCCTGAGGTTCCCTAGAAATGACTCTTTAAAGAGCAGCTGGGGCAAATCTCAAAACTTCAGCAAAAGCAAAAGGGGCAATGGGCCAAATTGGGATCACAGATACACCAGCATAGCGGCCACTGAAGTCCCTGGGGGCCATGCCCTGGGCTGGTGTTAAGCAGTATGGCCCCACTGAGCGTATGTGACTGCAGTGAGTCCGTGGAGCTATGCAGATTTCCACCAGCTGAGGAGCTGGCCTGGCGTACGGTTAGCCCCTACACCCGAACCATGTAGCCTTGGCACCTCTTAGGAGTGTTGCCACAAACTTCAGTGAGAGCAGGATTTGGCACTGGCTCCTCCAGATTCACTCAGGGTAGCTGCGCCCAGGATCTGGCCCAATGGGCTTGTGCTGACACAACTGGAAGGAGAGTTTAGCCCCCGGGTTTAACCTGGAGCTCTTGAGTGTTTCTGATGGGAGCCAAACTCCTCTCAGGCCAGGCGGTGTCGCAGGTCGCCCCACCCTAGGTAAGCAGGCAGCCCGTCCTAGGCCTAGGAGGTTCCCCCAACTCTCTCTGTGGAGGGAGATGCAGGCAGACCCTTAGGGCTGAGATTTTATTCATTTATAAAACTAAATTCACTGGGGCCGAGTCTTCTCTGACCTGGTGTTCCACTGCTTCTATAGCCCTGCTGAATGGAGTTACTTCTGCTCTAGCCCAGGCTCAGAGTAGACTGGCAAGCACTGACTCCAGTGGAGCGCCCACCGGAGATGGATTTGGGCGAGTGAGAAGCACTCACCAGCTGCAGGCCCCTGACACTTGGGAGCAGACGTGTTTCTGCGCATGGGATTTTGCCGCCTTTGCCAGCAGGTCAGTTGTCCTGGAACAAGTGGCCATGCCGGGGAAGGGGAAGAAGAGGACGGAGCAGTGCAGCAGGAGGTAGGGGTAGAAGGGCCTTCCCCAAGGGGAGAGGGAAAGTACATGTTATCTGTCATGATGTCCCACCGGGTCCCATTTGCTTTGCCAGACAGCTGAGTTTTAGACACATATTCATTCCTCTCTGCTGTGACCCAATGGAACTCCCTGGGGTCTTTCATAGACCTGTCACAATCCCTCTTCCAAGTACGGCTCTGGCCCTGCAAGAACGTGGAAACTGTGGGCACCCTTGTGAGAGTCTGCTGAACAAAGACTTTGGTCCTTCCTGGGCCACTGCTCCCTCTGGTGGGGCAGGGGAAAGGCCTACTCAGGCATTCATGTAGCATAAGGCGTGGGGAGGAACGGACTCTCAGATCCAAACACTCCTGAACTCCGATTATGCTCAAACCCCAGGCTGCTAGCTGGGTCAGTCCCATCTCCAATATGGAACTTTACAGACACCAGCCAAGTCTCCACTGCACTGGGATCAGGTGCAGTCCTGTGCACTCCCCATGGCAGCCGGAACAGGGGTCTCCTTGGGTACAGTTCAGTAGACAATACAGGAGCTCCGAGGAGGGAATCCGTAGGAACCACTTGAGAGGGAGGCCAGGCTGATCTATTTACTGGTGAGCCCAGTCCTGCCTAAGGATGGACGGGCAAATCCGGAGAGCGAGTCCAGCCAGAGCCCCAGCAGCGTAAGTGCTGGGAGGGGATGGGTCCGGCTTAGACAGCTACCGATCCCATTGCTCAAGGCAGCCAGAATCAGCGCAGGGAACAGACCCCAGGCAGCAGCCCCAGTGCCCAGCAGGGGGCTCGGGGTGACCAAAGGAGTCCAATGTGCACAGAGGGCAAAGCAGGGCGAGGAGCAGGGACAGACACATGGAAGGGGACAGGATCTGCCAGAGACGAGTTCTGGCAGCTCCCAGTGCAACTGCAGCCAGGTCCCAAGGAAAAGGCAGGCCTGGAGGAGCCAGCAAGATCAGCTTGGCCGGAGCGACTCCTCCTGGTAGCCTGTGTCAAGCTGGGGGAGGGGAGGTGAACGCACGTTGATCCATAGACCCACTGAATAAGGGATGGAGCAGATCACCATGGCTACCCCAGCCACTGAGGGTCAGGGAGAGGGCTGCATTGACCCTACACTGGAGTGAGTCCATATAGAGCTTGGTTGCTTTGTTATAAACAAGGGTAGCTCCAGACGGCCGCAGTCTCTTGGGTCATTGCTTTCCTTCTGCTGCCACCTGCCCCAGAGAGCCTGGTCGAGGGAGCAGAGCTGTTACCCCCCCTCCCCGCAGCTGCCTGGCTCAGCTCCTCCAGCCCCCCGTCACTCGCTGCACTGGACATGTTTTCCGGCCAATCCAGCTGCTCAGCTGGATCTCCCTAGCACACAGCAGAGCCTCTCTCAGCCCGGGCGCTGTGCCCTGCCCCTGGGGTGCCTCCATCACAAACACCCAGCTTGGCCCCCTTCTCACAGGGGCCAGAGAGCCAATGGGCCATTGAGACAGAGCTTCCCCCTCTGGCTTGGGGTTCTTGCAGGTCAGGACTCTGCCCTCTGCACTGCCTTGCCTGGGCCATCTCCGTCAAGATTCACCTACTGCCACGGAGCTCTAAATAGCCTCTTTGCTCACATGTGGGGCACTCCTGGGCAGGAGGTGCAGGGCTGGGTGCTGTTAGGAGTTGAAGCCCAGCAGGTCTGGGTAGCCAGGGCTGTCTCACACAAGCCAGCTGTGCCTGACTCACTCCTGTGGTGTCAGGAGCAGGAACCTGGCTGGCACATAAGGAGGGTCAGAGGTTTGTCACTGCCGATTAGCTTGTTCCTTACAGTCCCCTTGGGCACCAGGCTCTTGTGACCCCGGCCTGGAGCTGGGAACCCAGTGGAGTTTGGGGCTGACGATGGCCACAGAGCTGGACAAGCCTGGCCTGCACCTTGACAAAAGGACCTTGGCCAGTGGTACCCCAGCACACACTGTGTCCGGCCAGCCGGCCAGTATCCCACAAATCCTCCATCAAGGCACTGAACTCACAGAGCCTGCACCCCAGATCAATAGACCCTTGAATAGTTCCCGTCCATGTGCAGAATAAATTTGGTTCTGTGCACCGAGGCATATACAGATGTGCACCACCAGTACTGGCTGCCAGCTGTGGGTGGCTGTAGGCGCTCTGCTAACCAGCTGGGCAGCACCTAAATCTCTCCCGGGCAGCCGCCTGAGAGCTCAGCTTACAGGGAGCTCTGCCCTAGATCCTCTCCTGCATCAAGGCCCCCTGAGCCTGCACCCTGCACTGCTCCTGCCCTCAAACTGGGCCCACAGCCCTCCCTCACCCAAGCCCCCTCTCAGAGCCTGGGACCAGTAAGCATGGGGGAGGGGTGCGGGCCCTGGACATTCTGGGCACCACCAACATTTCTGCAAACCCACAGCCCCTAGCCACACTCTGCTTAACCGAGTGGGTTCAAATGTCCCGGCTCCCAGCTAGAAACTGGGATTCACCCTTGTCATGGCTCCTTCCCCACTCTGGCATGATAAATGCAGAAGTGGGGGCCAGCAAGTGTACCCCAAAACCTTAACTACCAGGCTTTGGTATAAAACTTCCCCCAAAATCTTAAAACCCTAGATTTTGGGAATAAAACTTCCACTGCCACCACCCAAATATTAATAAAGAAATCAGGGGAAAGATCATTTGGGAAATCTCACCCCTAAAGTAAAAATCAGAGCACACAATTAACCAATCTCAGGTTAATAAAAAGAAAAGAGAAATAACTTTTATTATTACAACAATATTCCTGTTGCAAGCATAATGACTAGATGGAAAGGTAACAAAATATACTCATGGAGAAACTCCATGGGCCTAGAATTTAGTTACAAAGAAAAGCCAAAACATCTTTTAAAAAGTGCACAGACATCAGATCCCATATCCAAACCATAAAACAAGAAAACCTAACGGATTTATCTAAACTTTACCCTACTTACAGAAAATGAAGAATTGTTTCTTGGAGAGAGGGAGACATGTTTGTCTCTCTCTGTAGCTGCAGAGAAACTCACAGAGCCAAAGGAGGGAAAAACCCAAATTCCTTTGTCCCAGTTTGAAATTCCTACCTACATTCCTACTGGCCACTCCACCTGGCTAGATGTAGTTAACCCCTTAGTCCCCAGGTTGCAGGCTAACCCTCATAATCATGTCACGCCCCCCAAATCACAGACTGTGCTGGACAGTCTCTGGCCACACTGGCTGTGATTTCTTCCTGGAGGTCTGAGATAAAACAAAGTAAATACATATATGCACACTTGACTAGACTATTGAATACATGAAAAGTAAACAAAACCCCTCCACATCCATGGAGTACCATAACAGATATACAGAGAGTATACTAAGTAATTGAGTCCAGAAATGCCTCATTAACCAACCAAACTCTCAGTCTCAAATCAAATTTAGAATAGAGTGGGGTTCTGATCTAAAGTTCAATTGACCAGGTTCTGTGCCTCCTACTGCATACAACACGGTCATACACCAGGCCAGGTCTTGGCACTGCCGAGGGTGTCAGCTCAGGGCAAATTGCTTAAAACCAGGGCTACTTACTGCCCTCAACTGGGGTCCTTCCCAAGGCACCCCTCCAGTTACATCGAGCACTACAGCTGCCTCCCTGGCCAGCAGGAAGCCTCACCAGCAAAACCCCTTAGACACTCCAGCTTTCCTGTGCCACACTGACTTAGGCCTCACACACAGGTGAGAGGTTATAAAATCCACACTCACCAACTCCAAACAGATTCTCCTGGTCCAAAGGACTCAGCCACAGTTCCAGGCCAATTTTCACTTTAGCTCTTACCCACAAGATCACGCCGGGCCAATCCTTTAGAATCTAAACTCTAAAAGTATATTAATAAAAGAAAGCAAATGCTGAGAGTAAGATTGTTAATGAGAACACTTGTCATACATCAATCACCGAGTGCTTGATGCAGGCGGTTAGCAAAGATAGTACAAGTTCTAACTTAACAGTCTTTAGTGTCAGCTGCAGAGGGCCCTTTGATGTTCCTTGCATCTTCCAACTGGAACTGGTCACATGCAAGCAGTCCATTTCCATTGCTTCCTTCCAGACAGAAAAAATTTTAACATACAAGAACAGAGTCTATTCCATAACTTCATATACAACATCACACACGTACACAAGTATCATATATAGAATCAGCAGAGAACAAGCTTTTATTCGACACCTTACACGGGCCCCTATGCTCAGCATTTGGACCCAACACCCATTAGTGAAAATATTAAATTTATCCATGCCAGCTTTGGCAATGGTCTGAAATCCAATTAACACCGGTACAATGTATGTATCCTTATTCCCAGGGCTTGACGAACCGTGGTGAAAGTCGCTCGCCAGCCCCGGTAAACAGGGCGCCGGGCTGAAATCTACTCGCCACGGGCAAGTAGATTCAATAGATTGTCGAGCACTGCTTATTCCCCATAGTGTATGCATCTTGGCTTTTAGCCATGAAAATGAAATGTAGTCATGCCTCAGTTTCCCCTTTCACACAGTGCACCAATTTTGGGATTCCCCTTCTCAGGTGAGAAGCTCCAACACTAATTACAAGTATTAACAGTGAAATACCAGTGTCACAAGGCTTTTGAAGATACAGTGTGTCCTTGGGTACATCTCTTAACAGTTTCCAGGCTTTTGGTACAAAATCATGCACAGTGGACATTGTTACAATTCTTAGTAACAACACCACATTGGTTATGAAGATTAACATCAGCAGTAGGAACAAATCTGTCCCAAGTGTACATTGACAATTCTGGCCTTTTAGATTTAAAAAGCTGCAGCCTTCCTGGGCAAACACAAGTCTTGCCCCTCCCCCTTCAGGCACAGCAAACTGCTGAGCCACCACCAACTCCTCCTGAGTTCCCTTTACCCCCTGAACAGGCAGATTGCCACACAACCCCCCTTCAGGAAAACACACAGACTCATCTGCTGGGAGATCAGAGACCTCTCCCTCCCCCTTCTGGGCTTCAGCTGTCCCCAGAACTAAATCTGGGCCTACAGCACTCTCTTCAGCCATTCCAGGCTGACTAGCACCTTCTGCAGACAAAGAATTGGGAAGAAACCCTTCCCCCAAAGGCATACTGCCCCTCCCAGCAGCCAAACTGCCTGGCTCCACACACACAGGTTGCTCACACTGAGCTCCCTCAAGTAAATCACCTTGGCTGCGTCTAGACTGGCCAGTTTTTCCGGAAAATCAGCCGCTTTTCCGGAAAAACTTGCCAGCTGGCTACACTGGCCGCTTGAATTTCCGCAAGAACACTGACGATCTCATGTAAGATTGTCAGTGTTCTTGCGGAAATACTATGCTGCCTCCCATTCAGGCAAAAGCCCTCTTGCGCAAATGCTTTTGCGCAAGAGGGCCAGTGTAGACAACCCAGAATTGTTTTGCGCAAAAAAGCCCCAATGGCTAAAATGGCGATCGGGGCTTTCTTGCGCAAAAGCGCGCCTAGATTGGCACGGACGCTTTTCCGCAAAAAGTGCTTTTGCGGAAAAGCGTCCGTGCCAATCTAGACGCTCTTTTCCGCAAATGCTTTTAACAGAAAACTTTTCCGTTAAAAGCATTTGCGGAAAATCATGCCAGTCTAGACGCATCCCTTCAGTTTGCGCAGGTTCGGTTTTACAAACCTCCCCAGCCAACAACTCATCACCCTCCACAATTTGATCTTTTCCCTCAGCTAAAACTCCACTCTGGTCAGCCACTCCAGACTGTTCCAGGTAAACACTTCCCTCATTACTGGGCTCTCCCTGCACTGTTTCTGACTCCAGCCTCACCACTGAGGCTCCAGGCAGACATGCAGACACCTTACTCACAGCCACACAGCTCTCCTGCATAGACACACAGCTATCACCCTCAGGCAAACATTGAGGAAAACTTTTACCTGGCTCCCCATAGGACTGACTAGCCACAGACAACTCCTCAGAATCACACTCACCCCCTTCACAAACCTCATACATGTTCTGGTGCTGGGTTAAGGCATCAGCCTGATTATGGCATGGATAATATGTACAACCACACTCCATACCCACACAGTTGTCCACTGAACCCCCATGAGGGTACAGTCTCTGTTGCTCTTCCATTCGCCTTGTCTTGTAACCACCACCGGGCGGATTTGAACCTGGGACTTCTGAAGCGGAGTATGGGAGCCTCCACCCTCTGAGCTAAAAGCCAGCTAGCTTAGCCGGCTGTTGTGCGCGCTTCACCTCTGTTTCTGCTTTCACTGCTGCTAGCTTGGCCAGATGTTCTTGTTTGGTGCACTTGTCCTCGGCCTCTCGTTGTGCACGCATTGCTTGTCTTTGTACTTCTATTTGTACACGCTTCTCCACTATCCATAGGAGAAATTCAAACTCTTTTTCAGTTAGAGGCCTGCCTACCTTTAAGATATAATCCCACATGGAAGCCATGGGTGAGGGGGGAAGGAGGGTTGCTATACCTTCCTCCTGCCTTCTTAAGGTTACTTCCCCCTGGACTCACAGGGCCTGTTCCTGACTCCTCTCCTTGGGGTATGAATCTGTCCTAGAGCTGGACATCACGCCTTAGCTACCCTAGCTATCCAGTTGTCCTGAAAGCTATAAAAAAAACAAACTGTTTGGGATGGTCTGTGTCTGGCTGAAGCTTAACCTTCTGTCTGCCCCTTCCTGAGGTACCACAGAGAACAAAAGAAAAGAAAAAAAAACTGCAAAGCTTAACTTTCTGTCTGCCCCTCCCCCAGGTAGCACAGAACAAAAGAAAGCCAAGAGGAAAAAAACTGCAAAGCTTGCAACTCAAAAGAAAAACCTGTGTCTTTTTAAAAATCCTCGGTTCTCAAAATAATCCCACCGCTATGCCACCATGTCATGGCTCCTTCCCCACTCTGGCATGATAAATGCAGAAGTGGGGGCCAGCAAGTACTCCAAAACCTTATCTACCAGGCTTTGGTATGAAACTTCCCCCCAAAACCTTAAAAACCTAGATTTTGGGAATAAAACTTCCGCTGCCACCACCCAAGTATTGATGTGAAAAATCGGGAGAGATCACTTGGGAAATCTCAGCCCTAAAGTACAAAGCAGGACACCCCATTAACCAATAACAGGTTAATAAAAAGAAAAGAGAAAACTCTTATTATCACCACAATATTCCTGTTGCAAGCATAACAACTAGATAGAAAAGTAACAAACAAAATATACTCATGGAGAAAGTCCATGGGCCTAGAACTTAGTTACAAAGAAAAGCCAAAACATCTTTTTAAAAGTGCACAGACATCAGATCCCATACCCAAACCCTTAAAGAAGAAAACCTAACGGATTTATCTAAATTTACCCTACTTACAGAAAGTGAAGAATTGTTTCTTGGAGAGAGGGAGACATGTTTGTCTCTCTCTGTAGCTGCAGAGAAACTCACAGAGCCAAAGGAGGGAAAAACCCAAATTCCTTTGTCCCAGTTTGAAATTCCTACCTACATTCCTACTGGCCACTCCACCTGGCTAGGTGTAGTTAACCCCTTAGTTCCCAGGCTGCTGGCTAACCCTCATAATCATGACAGACCTCCCACACAGGCCAGAGCATGCGGGGGGGGGGGGGGGGCTGGAATCTAGCTTCAACCCCATCCTCTCTCACATGGAGCTCAGCTTTGGCCCAGCCCAGAGAGGGGACACTGGAGCTAATGCAGGTCTGGGGTTTGTCCTGCCTGCCAGGCTCCCATGAGAGGTCCCCACATGCCAAATAAACCCGCTTCCACAGCCCACAGCTGAATGATTCTCAGTAAGCCAGTGTCAGACCATAGCATCTGGGGTGTAAGAAACAGCGAATCGCCACATGTTTCTAAGGGGGCTCCAGACCCACCCCCAGCCGAGCTCTGCCAGGACTACAAGAGAACAGGGCTGGGCCCTGATGAGAGGGGGCTGCCCCGGTAACTGGCCCCATCGGCTTGTTGAGGAGAAGGAAGAGAAACTATTAACATCCCTGCATGGGCTCCAGGCCTGTGGAATGCTGTTTGGGTCAGGCCATGTAAGGGGAAGGAGCCCACTGTAAACCTGTCAGTCCCTCATTTGTAATGCATGCGGCTGGGCTGCTCCCAGGAGGAAGGCAGACAGGGCTCAGTTTGCAGGCCTGGACAAGGAGCCAGGGAAGCAGCCAGCCCATAACGTAAGAGGACACCCAGCCCAGGCACAGCCAGGTGGGTTAGAACAGTGAGCCACTGACTGGCACGTTCGGCCTTGTGAGCAGCCGTAGGACTCACCCCAGGGCATGCAGGGCACTGCCTGCTGCCAGGGCAGATGGCTCCTGCCACCTTATGAGCAAGAGGTTTTACTTAGGCTATGTCTACACTGGCGGCTTCTTGCGCAAGAACATCTTGTGCAAGGGTTCTTGTGCAAGAAGTCTTGCGCAAGAAAACGTCCACACTGCCATGTGTGAGCTGTGCTTTTGCACAAGAGTGCCCATGGCAGTGTGGACGCTCTCTTGCGCAAGAAAGCTCCGATGGCCATTTTAGCCATAGGGTTTTCTTGTGCAAGAAACCCCTGCCATGCATCCACACTGCCCTCTTGAGCAAGAGCCCCTGTGCAAGAGGGCTTACACCTGTTAAAAAAGAGCATAGCTCTTGCACAAGAAGCCCTCTCTTACCACACTGTACTGTAAATCTTCTGCAAGAGAGGGTGGGCAGCGTGGACGCGCTGCGTATTCTTGCGCAAGAACAGCTGTTGTTGTGCAAGAACCTGCCAGTGTAGACATAGCCCCAGAGAGGTGGGGAAGGGGGGAACTAAACGCCCCTCCCAGAAAGGGAGGGGGCTAGAGGGATCATTCACTTCTCAGTCCTGGGAACTGGGCCTCTCTCTTGTTTCAGACAGTCAGGTATTTTCACCTCATGTCCAGTAAAAAAATTTAAAAAATACCAGACACCTAAAATGTCCAATATTTTCTGATTTTTTTTCCCTGCCAGGAGGCAAAAATACCAGACATCTGGCAACCCTATGTGACACACTCAGCAACTGGGCCCGACCCGCTTACCTGGTTCTGCTGGGAAGCTGCCTTTTGGCTCGATCAAGGAAACAAGATGGCCACTGGCAAAAAGCTTAAAGTCTTTTCTTAAAGGGGCCATGCTGTTTTAATTCTATTTTTTTTTTTTTTTTTTTTTTGCTTAATAACTCTCAGGGTCCTTTTTTTTTTTTGCTCAACAACGTTGGTCTCCCCCTTTTTTTTTCTCAACAGAATTTTTTTGGGGGGCGGTTTCAGTATTTTTGGTTAAACCATCTGTCAACCCTACTTCCCATGCCCCCTGCCAACCAGCCCCACACTGCAGGGACCCCTTCTGCCGCTCAGCGGGGAGTTCAGTCCCCATGTCCCCATGAAGCTGAGACTGCGGGCAGAGTCATCAATCGCTGCCAACTGCAAGGTGTGTTTTGTGCTGTGGAAACCTGTAGAGTAGGAGCAGGAGCCGCGCAAGCTTTGTGATTGGTCACCTGACTCAGGCAGTGTTGTTCTTAGGCTTTGATTGGGTGAGCTGGATTACAAACTCCTGCCACCCAAAATGAAGTGAGTTTCCTGATTAAGAGAATCTCAGCTCTGGGTGCAAAGTTCTGGGTTTGATGAGCCCACGGCCAGGCACACAAACCTCAGGCAGCTGCGAGTTAGACAGGCTGTGAACTGGCTACACCCAAACCGGGTTTGCATTCAGCACACATGTACACACACGTACACACGTGCAAATACACTACGCATGCACACATACGTACACACACACGCACACATGCACACGTGTATGCATGTGCATGCACACACGTGCATAAACATGTGTGGACACGCATGCACACACTCATACACATGTACATACATGCACATGCACATACGCATGTGCACACATACACGCATATACTCGTGCATGCACATAGACGTACACATGCACATAGACACACATAGACACACACGCTGCCCAGCCCCCCCGTGCCCAGTCACACACGCTGCCCAGCCCCCGGTGCCCAGTCACACACGCTGCCCAGCCCCCTGGTGCCCAGTCACACACGCTGCCCAGCCCCCCCGGTGCCCAGTCACACACGCTGCCCAGCCCCCGGTGCCCAGTCACACATGCTGCCCAGCCCCCCCGTGCCCAGTCACACACGCTGCCCAGCCCCCGGTGCCCAGTCACACACGCTGCCCAGCCCCCGGTGCCCAGTCACACACGCTGCCCAGCCCCCTGGTGCCCAGTCATACACGCTGCCCAGCCCCCTGGTGCCCAGTCACACACGCTGCCCAGCCCCCTGGTGCCCAGTCACACACGCTGCCCAGCCCCCGGTGCCCAGTCACACACGCTGCCCAGCCCCCGGTGCCCAGTCACACACGCTGCCCAGCCCCCTGGTGCCCAGTCATACACGCTGCCCAGCCCCCTGGTGCCCAGTCATACACGCTGCCCAGCCCCCGGTGCCCAGTCACACACGCTGCCCAGCCCCCCGGTGCCCAGTCACACACGCTGCCCAGCCCCCCGGTCCCCAGTCACACACGCTGCCCAGCCCCCCCGTGCCCAGTCACACACGCTGCCCAGCCCCCGGTTCCCAGTCACACACGCTGCCCAGCCCCCCGGTCCCCAGTCACACACGCTGCCCAGCCCCCGGTGCCCAGTCACACACGCTGCCCAGCCCCCGGTGCCCAGTCACACACGCTGCCCAGCCCCCGGTGCCCAGTCACACACGCTGCCCAGCCCCCTGGTGCCCAGTCATACACGCTGCCCAGCCCCCTGGTGCCCAGTCACACACGCTGCCCAGCCCCCGGTGCCCAGTCACACACGCTGCCCAGCCCCCGGTGCCCAGTCACACACGCTGCCCAGCCCCCTGGTGCCCAGTCACACACGCTGCCTAGCCCCCGGTGCCCAGTCACACACGCTGCCCAGCCCCCCGGTGCCCAGTCACACACGCTGCCCAGCCCCCCGGTGCCCAGTCACACACGCTGCCTAGCCCCCTGTGCCCAGTCACACACGCTGCCCAGCCCCCCCGGTGCCCAGTCACACATGCTGCCTAGCCCCCCTGTGCCCAGTCACACACGCTGCCCAGCCCCCAGTGCCCAGTCACACACGCTGCCCAGCCCCCGGTGCCCAGTCACACATGCTGCCTAGCCCCCCTGTGCCCAGTCATACACGCTGCCCAGCCCCCGGTGCCCAGTCACACACGCTGCCCAGCCCCCCCGTGCCTAGTCACACACGCTGCCCAGCCCCCCGGTGCCCAGTCACACATGCTGCCCAGCCCCCAGTGCCCAGTCACACACGCTGCCCAGCCCCCAGTGCCCAGTCACACACGCTGCCCAGCCCCCGGTGCCCAGTCACACACGCTGCCCAGCCCCCCGGTGCCCAGTCACACACGCTGCCCAGCTCCCCCGTGCCTAGTCACACACGCTGCCCAGCCCCCCCGGTGCCCAGTCACACACGCTGCCTGCTGCAGCAACACTCATCTCCTTCTGTCTCCTTCCTGCTTCCGCCGTGGCCCCCCTCACCCTGCTTCTGCTTGCAGGCTGTGGGCAGACCCTCAGCTGGTGCAAGTCAGGGCAGTGCCATGTACTTCAGTGCAGTCCCTTAGTCCTGTCTCACGCTGTGAGGTAGCAGCTGAATGTCAAGCCCAGAGCCTCTGCCTCCTGCTACACCAGTGGTCCACAGCCAGTCGACCAGGATCTACTGGTGGATCTTGGAGCCTCTGACAGGGGATCCTGACTGGTTTGGCCAGGAGGATGTCAAGTGCTGGCGCTTCAGCTGCCCCTCTCAGCACTGCCGTGCCGCTCCTGCCCTCTGCCTTGGAGCTGCCCCTGACCCCTGGGAGCCTCCTGCTTGCTGTGTAGGGCACGGGAAGAAGGGGGGGGGGTGCTGATGTCAGGGTGCCCCTCCTCCCACCCTGTACCCCACCTCCACAGAGCAGGGGGCAGGGATGGAGAGAGTTTGCTGGCTGAGCATGAGCTCTTCTGCCACACTGTGTCATCTCAGGGTGCTCCAAACAACACCATGAACATTGCAAGAGGTTTGTCATGATGCACACATAAAACCGTGGCCACTCTTTCTCCGTGGCAGCCTGGGCTCTCCTGGAGTCAGCCACGAAGACGAGAAAAACTCGATCACCACTGACCAGCCCCTCAGCCATCCAGTCAGTCGCCCTGAGGCCCTGAGCTCCATTCCCCATGGGCAGCAAGCAGGCATGGCACACGGCCAGGGGGTTAGGCAGGCCAGTCACCAGCACCAAGCCCGCAGGCCAGTGGGAAATTCATTCCTGTCGCTCTCAGCAGCAGAGCACACCTGGGGCTCAGGGTGTCAGGGGAGTGACCTTGGGGTCTGGCGTGGGGAAGGCCCGCCATGCTGTGTGTGCACAGAGCCGCTCTGCTGGAGCCAGACTTTGGTTACAAGAAAGGGCTGCCCTGACTTTATATCCTCTAGGGTCCCACGGGCTCTCTCCTGTGTCTGATAGTTACACCCAGCCTGGGATCACTAAGGCAGGAAACTGTGCAGGGGAATCCAGGAGGTAGGATGGGTGGGTGGGTGGCGGGACACGAGGAAACAAAAGGGGGCCGTGGTCATGCAGAGCAGAGGGAAGGCATGGGCAGGACTGGGAAGGGCCATGGTCTGGGAGACATCCAGCTTGTCCGTTTAACGCTTCTTTCTGACGCTGCTGTCTCAGCGACACCAGCTCTGTTCTAAAATTTGATTTGTCAATTTCCCATGTGTTCATTTTTTTGATTGTATCACTTTGGTATATATGGTTGTGCCAATTTTCTTCCACAAATTGATCTGAGGAAGTGGGTCTGGCCCACGAAAGCTCATCACCTAATAAACCATTTTGTTAGTCTTTAAAGTGCTACACAGTTCTGTCTTTTGTTTCAGCTAGACCAGACTAACACGGCTGCATCTCTATCACTATTCGCCATGCAGCAAGGTTTGGGCTGCAGAGACTATGCCCACCCCTCCCTGGAAACCAGCTCTGGCAAATCAGGGCTAGTTAAGGAAGCCGCCCAGGTGGGATTTTATGGGCTACTTCAGGGAGTTTGCATTTGGCAGGATTTGGGGCAGGTAGAGGTCACTGAGGTCAAAGCTAATCACCAGAGTAGATCAGGCGTGACTACTTTCCAAGCAGGCCACTCCCTGGAGAATGTTCTCCTGATCTTGACCCCAGGGTCAGCAGGGACCCTCCCCTCACCCTCTGTGCACGTGGCTGAGGATGCAGGGCGCTCCTGTGAGCTCCCCGGACCATCATCCCTCCAGAGCGAGGGCAGTGGAAAGTGGCAGTGCGGTGCTTGCCTAAGGCTTTGGACGCACGGGGAGGAGGAAGGGCCAGATTCTCCGGGAGATGTGTGTCCAAACAGGGCCCGGCGCCTGTGTTTTGTTCTGGGCGGATGCTGTTTATAGTTACCACATGCCTGGCAGGCCTGGTGTTGTGCTTGCGAAGCTCTGTGATTAGCTCAGAGGTCGCTGTGTCCTCTCCATCGGGGGAGGAGGAACCAGCCCGTGGCGAGTGGGGGATGGACGGGACAGGACGGATGTGGCCTGGGAAATGACGCATACCTGCGATTGGGGAGAGGCAAAGGGGGGGTATGGGCAGCGGGTATGCCAGGGGGCGAAAGGCTTTGCCTTCCCAAACCACCAGCCTGCCCCCAGAATGCCTGCTGTAGGGTCCTGGGGGCAGAGTGGGGCTGCCCCAGAGCACCCGCCCTACCCGGGCTCCAAGGCCAGGGAGCCTGAGGGCCACGTGCCACCCATCTTCCCTGTGCTCCAAGGCTAAGGAGGCTCAGGCCATGCACCCTCCTCTCTCCCGGTACTCCATGGTGGGGATGTGCCCTGGGCAGAAGGGGCAGGGCTGGGGGCTTGCCTCCCCCAGCCCTACCTTCACCAGCTGCCCATGGGAGTGAGGGGAAGTTAGGCCAGTGGCTCTTCCGCTCATTAAATGTAGGTTGGAACCCATGGGCCCTTTGGTCCAGATGTGACAGTGGGGACACAAGGAGGCTCACAGGCCAAGTGCGACTGAGCATCGCAATAAGTATTTAGTACCTGCCCTGTGGTAGCACTCAGCGCAGCAGGGGGCAACCCGTGGACATCGGGGTCTACGTGTTGCCGCGAGACATGCTGGTCACTGTTGCCCTCATTCAGGGCTGCCGGATTCTGCTGGTTCCAGCTGTGTCGGTTTTTCTTCCAGACACGTGCGGAAAGCCAGGGCCCAGGGAGGGAGGTGGGTGCTGATTGTGCACAAGAGACCCAAGCGCTCCCTCTGCATCCAGCCCCAGCGCTGCCAGGCACGCAAGCACCGCTAGCAAACTGCCCTGGCCCAGGAGACTGGCTTGCTCAAGAGACTTTTGCAGCCCACGAGGAGGGAGGAGGCCACTCGTGAGGCCACTCACTAGCCTGGGTTGCTCATCGCTGGCCCAGAGGTTTCAGACCAGCTTGGAGCCCTGTTGTGCCAGCTGCTGTACACACACTAAGGAAGCCCGTGCTTCAAAGAGCTAAGCCCATAGCCCTTTCATCGAAAGGTGCAAGCTACAGACTACAGCTCCCAGGATGCACCATTCCAGCCGTTCTGGCATAAGCCTGGTGACCAGCAACAGCTTCCTTGACACCCCAGCAAAGGGCTGTGCAGAGGCTCCTCCAGGTATGTGGCTAGGGCCTATGTCCCGTGGGTACTCCAGTTTGTGCCTGGCTGCAGGCTCAGGCTGGGTTTCTGGGGCACAGCTACCACAGTCATGTCACAGCTGCCTCTCACCAGCTGGAGTCCAGGCTGAGGAAAGCAAACCACCACCAAGGGCAGGGCAACCTCCATGCCTGGTAAAACAGTGACTCCTAGTGGCATCCAGCCAGCTGCACATGCCCATGGCAGGAAAAAAGAGCATCTAATTGCCAGTCCCCTCTGTACCACAGAGCTTTTAGTCAGCAGCTCTCAAAGCCCATCAAAGGAACCAAGGCAGAGAGGTTGCGTGCCTTGCCCAGGGCAACCAGCAGGCCAGTGCTCTGTGCAGCCAGTCACACTAGCACTGATCGAAAAGGCTGGACTGATGGTCACAGAGACACCCCTTAGTCACACATGCACTGAGAACAACCCCGGCAGCTGGGCACGGTACAGCCCAAGGTGCATTGAGGATTTAAGGCAGCCAAGGCTGGGCTGCTTCTAGGTTGACCACCTGCCCATTGCTCATTTTAGGGGACTCCCTCCCCCACACTGTGTGCTTAACATAGCGCATCAAGTCACCACAGGGCTCAAGTATCAGAGGGGTGGCCGTGTTAGTCTGGGTCTGCAAAAGCGACAAGGAGTCCTGTGGCACCTTATAGACTAACAGATGTATTGGAGCATAAGCTTTCATGGGCAAAGACCCACTTCGTCAGCTTATGCTCCAATACATCTGTTAGTCTATAAGGTGCTACAGGACTCCTTGTCACAGGGCTCAGTTCGTCCCCTACACCAGCACTGTGATGCAGTCTGTAGGGTTTTGTCCCACAAATATATAAAGTTAAACTTTATTTGTGTGAACCTACATGGCTGAGTCGTGATCAAGCATAGATATCCCAGGGTGGGGCTTCTTAGCAGGGTCTTGCTAACCCTCTCTGGCATCAGGTACAGATGCTTGAGATCTACTGAGCTCAACCCAAGAAGGGGTCGGGGCAAAGTTACGGCCACCTTCGCTCCACCCATGTTTGGGGCCAGCTGGGGCCAGTCTGGTCTGTCAGGGGCCCGAGAATCCTGCCTGTTACCTTTGCATGCTGCTTTAACCCGCTGCAAAGGAGCTGAGGCCAGTTCCCTCACCCCTGGGACAGCTTCTCTTAGGCACTCACACGAACAGCCCCTCAGTGTGGCTAGAGGCAGGCATTCTTGAGGAGGGGTTCTCAGCTCTGGAACTCCCTGCCTGCCTGGCAGAGCCAGAACATAGCTGACCTCCCAGCTGCTAGGCTCTGTCTGGGATAGTGTAGGGAGAGCCTCTGCCTGGGCCAGCTGCGAGGGCTTCCCTGTGGATATCTCAGTTAGCTCGGAGTGGGGCATTAGCAGCTGTAGCGTTTGTATGATGGCAGCAGGATGCCCAAATGGCTACAGCAGCCAATAACACTCAATAACAGCCCAACAGTCCTCCAGCATCCTCCCCAGCTGGGTGATGGAAGATGGAGGGAATCCCCACTGGTGAGATTCCTTCCTCAAATGGAGAGAGCACAAGCCCACCCCATTTGCCTTTTGTTACGTTTACAGTCTTCCCCCCACCCTGAGAAGTTAGAGAAAGGCAGTCCACACTCTGGCCCCACCGCACTACATGTATTTTATTCTCCCGAGCGAGAACACACCATAACCCACGCCAGAGAGAAAGAGCAGGCTGCGTCCTAAGGTAACGCTGTGCAGCTCACCCTGCCTTGGTCCAGACTGAGCCAGGCCACACGTGTCCCTACAGAACTTCAGCCTCCCACCCTGCGAGTAGCACCGGAAACACCTCTCCCCGCCCACACGCTCTTCAAGCACTAGCCTACAATTTCAGCACAGCCCTCAGTGCCCCACTCTCCCCACACACCGCTCCTCCCTCTGCCCCCTCTCTCCTCCCCAGTTTGACTGGACATGGTTCCCACCAGTCCTCTATGTTACCTGGCTTAGATGGGCAGAAACCTCAGGAGCCATGTAACCTCCAAGCCACGCCCTAGCGAAAAGCGAATTGAAATGTTTCCTAACCAGACAAGTGTCATGGGTCCAGCAGCAGTGGGAACAGGACTTGGCTGTCCAATATTAACAGCACTTCTAAACTACTTTCCACCCAATAATCTAGGAATGACCATGTTGGGACCTGCGCAATCCAGCCTCTTGCTATGGAACCCACAATCCAGCTTCTCCCTTTATGCACTTTCCCTCTTGCCTGGAAGTATTTGGTACAGGTTTGCTGTGCGGTTAAGCCACGTTTCTCCCCAGAGGAGGCTGCATTTCAGTGCTGGGTGATTTCTATAATACCTCTGCTTTGTCAGACTTTTGGGATGCTTCCGGAGCAAAGACACAAACACACCCATTGTTCCACACATTGGGCCAAGAATTCACATTTTTGCATTCACCACTAACACAAGAACTGCTGGCCGGGGGCAAAGCACTGGCCAATCTGATCCAAGCCACCACACGGGAGAGAAGTTTATTCCTATTGTCAGCAGGCATGTAGTTTATGAAGCATGAAGATTAATGGCCCCTGTCCTTTATCCTATCTCAGGTAACCTGGAGGTGTTACTCTTGGTCACAGAAAGGCCTGAACCTTTCTCAAATTTTACCATGATACTAGCCTCAGTAACATCCCACAGGGTGAGTTCTGCAGGCCAGTTATGCTTTGCACTAAGAGCATTTCCTCTTTCCCGTTGCCTGCGTCTCAGTCAGCTTGCCCAAAGACACACATGGCTAAGCCCCGCAGAAAGTGTTTGACACTGCACCAAGCAGTGCGCTGTAAGGCCCCGGAGTCACGCCCCCAAAGTGCAGCATCACTCTTAGCACAACTCCAAAGACCTTGCTGGTGCATGGAGACAAGAGCCTTGCTCCTGATGGGCTCAGGTGCCTCTGCAGATTCTCTAGTGCCAGGCCGTGGTGAAGCTGAGATGTGGGCTGGGATGCAGGACATGCCCTGCTCTCTTGCTTTGCTTTGGACAGTCCGGTGGCTATAAATGGGCCCATCACTGTAGAATGTCACATAAGTCTCCATCCTTAGTCTGGAGGGGAAGTCACAGAGAGGGCGCCCATCTAGTTTGCTGTCTGGCCACGTGTTCAGGAGTTCCTTTCTCCCACTGGAACAGTCTACAAGGAAGGTCAGGTGAGGGAGGGAAACACTGTTTTCTCGTATTCCAACCAGGCACCAGCATTTCTCCGAATCTAGAGGGAGGGGGAATGAATCAAATTACAGGAGGAAATTGACAAGGCAAGAGATGCGACCTCGGCCCTTCAGCTTCCCTGCAAGGAAATTGGAGCAGCTGATCTGTGCAATAGCAAACCATCCCAGAGGCAACTTTGTGGGTCCTGCATTGGGCCCCACAAAGTCGTGGGATCTCCTGGTCAACCTCCTCCTGGCTATCGCCAACATGGCAATTGATAAAACCAGGGAGCAGAGGTTGGCTGAGGGAGGGGCCTGCGACTGTGGGGCCTATTTCCATTCCTGTATCCGTATTCAAGGGGCAGTGGGTGCACGAAAATGCTAATCCGTGCTTCATTTGCATTGCCTCTTCTAGCAAAAGCCATAGTGTAGATGTAGCTGAGGGTAGTGTAGATGTAGCTATGTCTATACTGCACTGTTTTGCACAAGAAATATGCAAATGAGGCAAAGCGTGGAATATCACTGGGCCTCATTTGCATAATTAATGAGTGTCCGCTTTTTGTGCAAACCCCCCCTCTTGCGCAAGAGCTGTTCTTCCGCTTTTTTTTCAGGAAGAATGGCTCTTGCGCAAGAGGGGGTTTTGCACAAAAAAGAACCATCTACACAGCTCCTTTTTGCACAAAAGCAGCTGCTAGTTAATTTTGGAAATGAAGTGTGGCAATATTCCACTCGGTGCTTCATTTGCATAAGCTTTTCCGGAAGAAGGCTACAGTATAGACGTAGCTTAGAGGTCCTGGCTTGACAAAGCCCTGGCTGGGATGGTTGAGTTGGGGATGGCCCTGCTTTGGGCAGGGGGCTGGATTCGATGTCTTTTCCAGCCCTAGGATTCTAGGATTCCAAGTTAAAGTTGAACCAAAATAAGCTACTCCTGCTGAAGGACAAGTAGGGTGACCATACATCCTCTTTTTACATCCTGTCCTGGGTGTCCTGATTTTGGGGGGCAAAACTCAGTATTATTCCATTTGCCCACTGGTCATCAGCTGGGATAAATACCCAGTTTTGCGGAGGGGGTGGGGTCTGAGCAGCAACAGCCCGGGAAAGCAGAGTCATCAGGCGGCATGGGCCAGTCTCAGGCACAGGAATGGGTGGCCCTGAGACCAGCTCCACGCAGAGTGGTTCAGGCCAGCTCTGTTGGGGGGCAGGGAAGGGACTTGAGTGAGTCCATGCAGTGTCACATTTTCTCTTTGGGAAAGAGGGTCACCCTGCCTTCTGCACTGCTTCCATGCAGGTCTGTTTAAAAGCCAATTTACATTTGGCTGCTGGCACTGTCTCATGTGGACAAGCTCTCTGGTGGGTCTGAGTGCTCCAGGGGCATGGAGAGGGGAATACAGCACAGACTGGTGGGTAGTGTGTGTGCAGAATGTATGTGGGTATGTGCTGTGTGCCCCTCTGTCCCACATGTATTGTGTGCAGAGTGTGTTACAAATCTGGCAAACACACACACACATTTCAGTCCAGTGGAGACTCCTCCTCTGCGTTTAATAAGCCCTAGCACTTTGGGTCTGTCCAACACCTGCCTAATTCCCTCATAGGCTGGTCAGCAGCAGCATCCCCTTTTTACAGATGGGGAAACTAAAGCCCAGTGAAGGGGGGAGACTTATCCAAGGTCACATGGGAAGTCAGAGACAAAGTCAGGCTCAGAATTCAGGAGCCCTGTGCTCAGATCACTGCTGTCCCCTGCTGTCGTTCTACATAGGCACCATTATACAGCAAGTTCACATATGTTACCTGTTCAGCAGACTCCTGGAATAACCTCTGCCACAGCCCATCTGCAGCACCATTCACAGTAACTCTAGGAACTGCCCCAGGAGCTTTGCAACATTCCCAGTTCCTTCTTTGGGCTAAGCTGAGATACATATAGGCCTCGTCACATGGATCCAGCTGTGGATAGACAAAGAGAAGGAAATGCTGCATTGTCACTTACCTGGTCTGTCTTGCAGAGAATATTTCAAACACATGGTTGTTCCTGTGTGCTCTCCTTCTTCTTTCAGGCACTTTCAGAACCTGCACAGGAGCAGCCCCCGTCCCCTCTCTGAGTTTATACCACCCAGGCAGGGACATCTGCATGCAGGACCCAGCCCACTTCCAAAACACACAACAATGCTGCCAGTCCTGTCTGCATTGGCCCAACTACATTATAATTAACCCTAGGGCTGGTGAAGGAGGAAAGAACTGGCAATGGGCAGTTTAATGTGATGGGTTTATTTAGGGTGTCAACACCTCTTCCCTCCCTAATTTCTGACAAATAGACAGATGAACCAAAAGCCCTTATTCTGTCCCGTGACCTTGGATTCTTTGCTTGATGTGGGGAAACATTAGGAGCTGAAATTCAGCTACAGATAAATAGGTGCCAGGTTTTCTCTCTTTGCAATACAGAGTTACTGGTTTCCTTACACTTTTTGAAAAGGAGACTTTATAGGGGACTAGTCATGGCCAGGACCCACTTGGACCAATAAGGGCAGAGGTGATTTCTCCCCTTGACGTAACATCCATAGGCCAATGAAAGCATGTGTGTGTACCCACGGAGAAGCTCCTTTCACTCAAGTGGCCCACCTGCCAATGGGGAGGGCAACAAAGGGGGCAACTGCCCTGGGGTCCAACAGTTCTAAGGGGCCCAGAACCCCAGGCCCTTTGAATTGCCACCAGAGCACCACACAACACTCTCTGGGCTGCTCTAAGGACTGGGGAAGGGGGAGATGTGGCACATTCCAGGTGGCTCTAAGAACTTAGGGGGCAGTGTGGTGATTCTAGGCAGCTTTAAGGACTGGAGGGCACAGTGTGGCACATTCTGGCATCTCGAAGGCCTGGGAGGGCAGTGTGGTACAATCTGGGCAGCTCAAAGGACTGGGGGGGGATGATATGGCACATTCCGGGTGGTTCTAAGGACTGGGGGGCGGGGGTGTAGCTCCGCAGCACACTCTGGGTAGCTCTAAGGACTGGGGGAGGGGCGGCAGTGTGGCGCATTCTGGAGGGCTCTCAGGACTGGGGGGGGCAGTGTGGCACATTCCGGAGGGCTCTCAGGACTGGGGGGGGCAGTGTGGCGCATTCCGGAGGGCTCTCAGGACTGGGGGGGGCAGTGTGGCACATTCCGGAGGGCTCTCAGGACTGGGGGGGGCAGTGTGGCACATTCCGGAGGGCTCTCAGGACTGGGGGGGGGGGCAGTGAGGCGCATTCCGGAGGGCTCTCAGGACTGGGGGGGGGCAGTGTGGCACATTCTGGAGGGCTCTCAGGACTGGGGGGGGCAGTGTGGCACATTCCGTAGGGCTCTCAGAATGGGGGGGGCAGTGTGGCACATTCCGTAGGGCTCTCAGGACTGGGGGGGGGGCAGTGTGGCACATTCCGTAGGGCTCTCAGAATGGGGGGGGGCAGTGTGGCACATTCCGTAGGGCTCTCAGGACTGGGGGGGGGGCAGTGTGGCGCATTCCGTAGGGCTCTCAGAATGGGGGGGGGCAGTGTGGCACATTCCGTAGGGCTCTCAGGACTGGGGGGGGCAGTGTGGCACATTCTGGAGGGCTCTCAGAACGGGGGGGGCAGTGTGGCACATTCTGGAGGGCTCTCAGAATGGGGGGGGCAGTGTGGCACATTCCGTAGGGCTCTCAGAATGGGGGGGGGCAGTGTGGCACATTCTGGAGGGCTCTCAGAATGGGGGGGGCAGTGTGGCACATTCCGTAGGGCTCTCAGAATGGGGGGGGGCAGTGTGGCACATTCCGTAGGGCTCTCAGGACTGGGGGGGGCAGTGTGGCACATTCTGGAGGGCTCTCAGAACGGGGGGGGCAGTGTGGCACATTCTGGAGGGCTCTCAGAATGGGGGGGGGCAGTGTGGCACATTCTGGAGGGCTCTCAGGACTGGGGGGGCAGTGTGGCACATTCTGGAGGGCTCTCAGGACTGGGGGGGGGCAGTGTGGCACATTCCGTAGGGCTCTCAGGACTGGGGGGGCAGTGTGGCGCATTCCGTAGGGCTCTCAGGACTGGGGGGGCAGTGTGGCACATTCCGTAGGGCTCTCAGGACTGGGGGGGCAGTGTGGCGCATTCCAGAGGGCTCTCAGGACTGGGGGGGGGCAGTGTGACGCATTCTGGTGGTCTCTCAGGACTAGGGGGGCAGTGTGGCGCATTCTGGAGAGCTCTAAGGACTGGGGGGGGGGCAGTGTGGCTGTGCAACATGCTCCAGGCGGCTCTAAGGACTGGGGGGGGCACATTCTGGAGGGCTCTGAGGACTGGTGGGGGGGGATGGTGTGGAGCATTCCGGGCAACTTTGAGGACTCAGGGAGCGGTGTGGCGCACTTTGGGTGGTGCTGAGGCCTGGCTGTCTCCAGCCCCACCCCTTCCATCCCAGGCTCCGGCTCTTCCAAGAGCGTGGGGCTGGGACTCCCTCCATTTTGTCCAAGGGCCTGGTGTGGCTGTTGGCTCCCTTGATGGCAAGGGTCTGTGCTTTACAGTCAGAGAAGCTGATTTCCTGATTTTGTGATATACCTTGACTTTAGCAAAGCTTTTGATACGGACTCCCACAAGATTCTTGCCAGCAAGTTACAGAGGTATGGCCTGGATGAATGGACTATAAGGTGGCTAGAAAGCTGTCTAGATGGTTGGGTTCAATGCGTAGTGATCAACGGCTCCATGTCTAGTTGGCAGCTGGCATCATGAACTGTATATTATGCATAGGGTTACCAGGTAGTCATAAAAAAAATACCAGACATGCTTCATGGGGGGAGGTGGCGGAGGGACCGGCCAGAGGGGAGCAGTGCTGGCTGGGGGGGGGGGCAGGAAACAGAGCTAATGGGGGGGGCAATGGGGTTGGCTGGGAGAGATGGGGGGGCCGATGGGAAGCAGAGCTGGTCGTGGGGGGGGGTCGGGCGGAACAGGGCTGGCCGTGGGATATCGGTGGGGGGGGCAGCCGGCGGAGGTGCAGCTGGCCGGGGGAGCTCAGGAGGAGGAGGAGGGGAGAACTGGCCGCCGGAAGCAGGGCTGGCGGGGGGTGCAGCGGGGCTGACCAGGGAAGATCTGGAGCAGGAACCGGCCAGCGGGAGGCAGAGCTGGTGGTGGCGGGGGGCGGGGGAGAGGACTGGCTGGGGAAGACCAGGAGGAGAAGTCGGGGAGAATCAACCAACTGGCCAGCTAGAAGGGGGCAGGGGAGCAAATCAGCCAGCGGGGAGCAGGACTGACCCAGGCTGTGCAGATCTCAGGGCGCTCCCGTCCCACGTGAGTCAGTCCGGCTGCGGTTCCACCATGCGCTTGCCCAGCGCACAGGAGCAGGGACCGGCCTGCCCCTCCTCCTCCTCCTCACACGCGACCAGGGCTCCCAGCGCCGATTGCGCCCTGCCTCCCAGCCACTCGCTCCCGCCCCCACCAGGCGCCCAGCCGGAAAACCAGGGAATACTGGACATTGCACGTGTCCGTTATTTTCTGGATTTTTGTACTGGGCAGAGGGCCCAAAACCGGACTGTCCGGTAGAAAACCGGACACCTGGCAACCCTAATTATGCGGTGACTCGGGCACCACATGTGGCAACAGATTGGGGTATGCAGTCACAAGTCTTGACACTAGGATTTGCCTGGGCATACCCAGATGGACATATGTCCCTGGGACGCATGCTCTAAGGCGATTAGCTTCAAAAATTTCCCCTTTAAATGTATCCCCTGCCAATCGGAAAGGGCTGATGTTACACTAAGGACCATGTGCTTCCAGCAAACATGTATGCACACATTGCTCGTGTATAAAACTGGGTTCAACATAGGGATGTAAGAGTGCAGTCGATTAACCGATAAGCAAAAGCTTTTCAGTTAATGCTATAGACTACATGCATTTCCCATCCCCACCCCCCCAGTAAACTTTTTAGCAGGCTGGCCAGCAGCCCCGCTCAGTCCTGGCTTACACGGGGTTCAGGACCTCCCCCCAGTCCTGGCTTACACGGGGTTCAGGACCTCCCCCCAGTGCAGCTCTGCATTTAAAGTGTATTAGAAGCCAAGTGGGCAGGTAGCCCAGCTCTGTTCTGGCTTGTGCTGGGTCTGGGAGCCCAGACCACCCCCTGCCCTGGGCACAGCTCCAGTCGGAAGCTGGTCTATGAGGGGAGCCAGTTTAAAAACCAGAGCGGAGTGGCAGGGGGCTCCTCGGGAGTGGGGGCCATAGCGCACTGGCTACCAGCCCCAACCCCGGGGACTATAGAATAGTTGAGTAACTGATAAGAATTCACGAGGTTAATCGACTATTCAATTAACCGATATGTAACATCCCTTAGCCAATGTGATTCAGAACAAGACACAGTGCTGCTATGATTAATTACACACAATCACGGCAACCTGATCTGCCAGGCTCTCTGAAATGTACGGCGTGCTTAGCTCCAGGACCCCTGGAAGGGGTGGGGCCTCGGGGAGAAGGGACAGAGCTATAGGGCAACCAACCCTCAGCTCCACCTGGAGCACACTGCATCTCCCCCAGCCAGCCCTCAGCGCCACCCAGAGGGCACCGCTCCTCCCCCAGCCAGCCCTCAGCGCCACCCGGAGGGCACTGCATCTCCCCCAGCCAGCCCTCAGCAGCACCCAGGCCGTTGCTGCAGTAGTGCTGACAGTGCCCTGGAATCCTGGGCCCTTTTAAATTCTCAGGCCCCAGGGCATCTGCCCCCTTTCCTACCGTCCCCGGTCAGCAACACTGCATTGCTGCTACATTGAGGTTACAGTGTCAGCATCCAAAGGACACAAATCCAGCCTAAGGAAAATGGCAGTCATGTCACTGTATCGCTTTTATTTCAATACCAAACAGTGTTAGGATAAGCTTGTGTTTGGTGTTGCAACAAGAGAGTGTGTTTTTAGTCCAAATAAGATCTTCTGATCAGAGGCTGGCATGTTGCAAAGTTCACCTCTATGGATCTTTGCAGAGGAGCAAATAGCCCGCTCTTTCTGCATGATCCCTGCAATGCAACCCTCAGGATCCAGGCCTTTTGAGGTGGAAGCATTCCAGAATTTGTATTTCAGCCTGCACCTGGAAGTCTACACATAGCCTGCACCCTGACCCTCCCAGTTCCCAACCCCCTGCTCCAGCCTGATCCCCCCTTGTACCCTCCCAGCCCTTCAGTACCAGCTCAAAGCACCCTCCTGCACTCCAAACTCTTCATCCTCATCCTCACCCCAGAGCCTGCACCTCCCAGCCAGAGCTCTCATTCTGCCAACTGACCCCCTACACCTTGCCCCAGCTGAGAGCCCCCTCCCACATGCCAAACTCCACAGTCCCAGCCCAGAGCCTCCTCTTGCACGCTGAATCCTTTATTCCCACCCAAGAGCTCACACCTGCAGCTGGAACCCTCACCCCCTCCCATATCTCAGCCCTCTGAGCAAGTGAGGGAGGGTGGGGAGAGTGAGCAATGAGGTGAGGGGAGCAGGGGGCAGGTGCTCAAAGACAGAGTAAGGCATGAGCAGGGCATCAGAGGAGGGGCAGAATGGGGTAGGGCAAGGATGTTCGGTTTGGGGCAACCCTACACAGGCCAGCCTCCAGTTGCTGATAAATCCAAAATGACCCGGAAGACTTAGCATATCCTGATGCTTTCAGGGAAGTCCAGTTCATCTTTGTCCTGATGCTTAATGTGTGAAGGATCTCGTCTCCCTCCGAGCGCACAGAACAGGTTCCAGCTCTCACCTTTCTATTGCAAGTCCTATGATAGGTAGTGCTTCTTCCCTAAAGCCCAGCGGTGAAAGTAACAACATTTCCTACAGGTACCGTCCTATTGCAAGCCGGGTTCCTGCCAGCCCTTTAAATAGCCCCCTGCTGGCTTTTGCCACAGCTCAGCCAGCTCTTGCCAGAGCTACACGCCAGAACACACCCGCTTCCTTTCACCTCTGCAAAAGCGCAAGCTGCTGGAATGAAAGTGAGTGTCTAGCTCCTAGGGACAAAGAACAGCTTGAAATTGGCACCTTGCGCCCAGAATGCAAAGACGAGTTTTTAATGAACGGCTTATGACTTGTCAGGCAAACACATGGCCCATCAAAGCTGCCTGGAGCTTACTGAATGCCTGAGGCTGGTGACACTGAGGTCAGTTTGTCTGGTAGCCACAGTGGAGCCAGGCGAGGGGTGGCAGGCATAGAGGGCTTTGTGGGGGGCTCCTGCCTCACCCTGGTGCATGGCCAGAGCACTGCCCAGTCCCTCTGACTGTGTCTATGGCTACAAAGCCAGACCCCGCCTGAGCCCCCCTCTGGTGCCTGCAATGCCCAGCTGCCTCCAGCGCTGACTCTACTTCCTGCTGCTGCCTCTGGTGTCATGGCGCTGGGGGAAACCACGTGGTTCGCAAGGCCCGCAACTCGCTTGCCATGCCACGCCCTGAGTCTTCGGGACATCTCCGCATGCGCTAGAGGGGCCTGTCAGCTGGTCGTGCTTTCCCCACTCCACCGCTGCAACTGCGCTTGCGCCGGAAGTCGGTGGGGGCGGGGGAGGTGAGACGCCGCCGCTTCCGCCCGTCTCCAACATGGCAGCGCCCTTTGTCCGCTCGGTGTCAGGCTGAGCCCCGCTTGCTGAAATGTGACTCACCTGCGGGTCCCGGGATGGCAGGTAGCGGGGCCCCCGGGGAGCCAGGGCAGGCGTAACGGTGGGGAGGAGCCGTGCGGGGCAGCCCTGGCAGGAGTGAGGGGAGGGGGCGCGGGGCAGTTGTAGGGCAGGGGCAGCTGGGGGGCGGGGGGCGGGGTGTGTCTCATGTAGGGTGAGTGGGGCCCGCTCCGTGCTGCTGGCCTGTCATAAAAGCAAAGTCTTGACCTTTCATCTGCTGTCTCCATGTGAATCCCCCCCCCCCACACCTGGGGCTGGGCTCGCCCCTGCCTCTTATTCTGAGAAACTTACAGTGACCCAGAAGGGAAGGGAAGGGAAGGGAAGGAACCGCTGGCGCTGAGCAATGTCTAGTTCAATCAGCATTCGAGCCTTTCCTACCCTTCCCCCCTCAGGAGGCATCTGTCTACAGTGAGAAATTTCTTGTTCTCGAACTAACTGTTCTGCAGCACCGGTGTTGTCAGTGGTGTAAGCTCTAGCATAGGCCTGTCAGAAGGGTCCTGATGCATTTAGCTCTGCTAAGGACACTAAGAAAAGACACCTATCCGTAGTATACACTAGACTTTACACTGTTGGTAGCACTGATGCAGCTGCCCTGCTGCTGAAAACTGGGTAAGAAATTTCCTGCTGTAGATCAGACAACTGACTGCTTGTGCGGTTGTGCTCCTGCTTGCTCTTCTTTCCTTGCTGAAGGTTCATCTGACACGTTAACTCTGCAACTTAGCACTCATCAGGTTAGGCATTAGCGTTAGCTTCTTAATATTAGATTAGGTGTTTAATGGTTTGCTAGGTAAATGACTGGCAGACTGGTTTAAGAAAAATGCCTTATGAACTTCTATGCCGCTGCATAGACTTCTACCTGAAAATACACTTTTTTTGTTCTGATCACAATCCTGAAATTCCCAACATAACACCAGTGATCCATGTGTATTATACACACACACGCTACATGCAATTGCAGTGTCTGCCTTTCAAAATGTAATTGATCTGTATCAACACTTCAAATGAACATGACATTTGCTTTGCCGTTGTGCTTGTACACACTTACTGACCTCACTAAAACATCTCAGGTTAATACAGCAACAAGTAACTTGAAGGTCTGTTTATGGGTGGAAAAAATACAGTTGTTACTAATTCAGCACCCAGATACTAGGGAGAGTTGCTATGGAAATATATAGCTCATCATATTATTTTGATTAGATACATTTTGCTCATGTATTTATTATACCAATGGTGCATAGGTCCAACATTACTGAATTTTAATATGAGCTCAGTATCATGGAATGTAACATATAACAGATGACAGAATATGATTGATTAACACAATTCTTTGTGAAGGATTGTTGGTCTAAACTGTGACCTTTCCTAATTTGTTGGTATGGTGTTTCCAACACAGAATGTGTTATTCATCCTCTGCTGTGCTATACTCATCACTAGTAGCTGAGAGCCAGTCACTCAGGAAAAATAATTTGGCATCATTGTACTGTCGTGAGCAAATATTTTAAATTTTACAAAGTAAGAGTGCAAAAAAGCATACCATATTAGCATGCATAAGGAATAAGAGAACAATAATGAAAATGTGATAAAGCAATTATGTAAGTTAACATCACATCCTAATTTTGAATATTGTGTTCAGTTCAGGTTGCCCACCTTAAAAAGAGGATACTAGAGAAATAGAAGGCATTGAGAGACAAGCAAGAAAAATGAATACGAGCAAGAAAGGTTTCCCAGGTAATGGGAGAGTGAAAAGATTAAGACAATATAGTTTATAGAGTAGATACATAAGAGGTGAGATGAGGGTAAACCAAAGATAAATCAACTGCTCCTATTTATCCTTGTAGTACAAGAGTCACTAGACATTCAATGAAACTGAGAGGCAACACATTTAAAAATGGAAAAAGGAAATAGTTTTTTACACAACCTGTGGCAGTTATTGCCACTAGCTAACATTAAGGGTAGGAATTTAAGATTCAGACAAAGAATAAACAAACACACTGATACTAAGAACATCTTCAGTTCCAAGTATTTCTAATTGTATGTAATGTAAGGAATGTAAAAATCCATGTATCAAGTTATAAGCCAGTCTGCTGAGGATCAGGGGGAAGCAAACTCATCCATTGTTGAAGACAGGATGCTAGTCTAGAGAGGCCACCATTTCAGAGCAGTGTGGCAGCTTCTTCCTACTGATTTACAGGTATACCTAGCATTTATGAATTACATCAGTAAAATTCAAAGTTTGAGAGGTCCACAGACAATCTGAACTGTGACCCTGGATTAATGCTTAACTGCACAGGCACAAATTCAGATCTACGTTCTCTCAAATAATCCAAATTATGACCTATCTGTGCAATTTGTTTGCCACATACCTGATCAACAAGGGAAACCCTCCCACAACACTCCTGCCAACACTCCTAGGCCTTAGCCATGAGTTCAGCAGGTACCACAATCCCACCACTGGTATACAAGACCTACTGAAAACAGAGTCACACGTGGGAGACCCCAAGTGAAAGATCACCTTCGCTTTTCTCCTCTACTTGTGGACATCCTCTGTGTAGGTCTGACATTGCAGGGCGCCTTGGGGATAGGTGCACCTTGCTCCCTCCCATTCTTTGCCTCTGGCACTCAACAGTTTAGCCTCTTGAGGGCTGTAATACTCTGCTCTGATGCTCCTTGTTGGGTTTTGTGTGTAGGTGCTGTGCAATGATTAGTGGCCGGAAATATACAGTAGGGCAGGTCAGACTATATGATCTGGTATTCCCTTATACCCTGTGACTGATGCTTTGTGGCGTTGGCGTGTCTCTTGTTCCTCCTAGGCAGTAACGTGGGGGGGCTTACGTGGAAAGCTTAATTTAAACCTAGCAGATGTATTTATCTTTATCTGCACGCTTCAGATGCAGGTGTCTAGTACTGAGCTTTCCATCACTATGATTGATACAGTAATAAAAGACTTGACAGCGATGTCAGAGGAATATTGAAAGGAAAAACACTCCTATGTGATTTGGAGAGGGTAAGACTCAACAGTTGCTCTCATTCTAGTTGCTTGGCTCCACTGAACTCTGGGAATTGAGTTCCCTTGCATTTTATTTTAACTGAGATGCCCAAATAGCGCTTTGATGGTCACAGGAGAGCCCTGGTAAAGGAGTATTACAAATGCTGCCCAACTTGTTTTTCCTTTTTAGGGAATAGATTGACTTTGAGGCAATGGTTTTGTATTTAAAAATGCAACTTTTTGTTAAATCTATCCAAGACAGCCCCTTAAGGTGTGACCTATAGCAGTCAGCTCTGTTCTATAGAACGGGTTATGGATCGAGGTTTCCAAAAGGAATAGTCTTAGTATCTGAGCACCTGGACTGTATTTGCTCTCACAACAACAGGTCTGTGAAATAGGAAAGTGCCAATTTGTACATGGGGAACTAAGCCTGTGGAGACTAAGTGATCTGCCCCCAGTCACACGTACAGAGCAGGGCTAGTCCTAACCACTGAGCATTCCTTCCTCTCACCATGTTAACTTGTATTTACTGTTTAAAGTGGATAAAATGCAAGAAATTCACTTAAGCTGTGTCAAGGAAATGAGACCTCCCGTTCACTAAGAGCAAGTATTGGTTAATATGCTTGATATAATGTACATCACTGTTCTGAGGTGGGTAGGATGGGTAAAACATAGAATTATAGGGATGGAAGAGATTTCAGGAGGTCGTTGAGTCCATCCCCCTGCTAAAAGCAGGACCAACCCCAAGTAAATCTTCCCAGCCAGGGTTTTGTCAAGCTGGGCCTTAAAAACCTCTAGGGATGGAGATTTACCACCTCCCTAGGGAACCTGTTTCAGTGCTTCACCACCCTCCTAGGGAAACTTTTTCCTAATAACCAACCTAGCCCCTCCCCCCCTCAGGAACTTGAGACCATTGCTCCTCTATCATCTGTCACCACCTGAGAACAGCCTCTCTCCATCCTCTTTGGAACCCACCCTTCAGGTAGTTGAAGGCTGCTCTCAATCCCCCCTCACTCTTCTCTGTAGACTAATTAAGCTCTAATCCCTCAGCCTCTCCTCATAAATAATGAGCTCCAGCCCCCTAATCATTTTGGTTGCCCTCCACTGGACTCTCTCCAGTGTGTCCACATCCTTTCTGTAATGGGGGCCCTAGAATTGGATGCAGTACTCCAGATGTGGCCTCACCAGTGCAGAATAAAGGGGATCCCTAGATCTGCTGGCCATGCTCCTACTAATGCACCCCAATATGCTATTAGCCTTTTTGGCTACAAGGGGGCACACTGTTGACTCATATCCAGTTTCTCATCCACTAATCCTCAGGTCCTTTTCTGCAAAATGTTGCTTAGGCAGTTGGTCCCCAGCCTGGGATTCTTCCGTCCCAAGTGCAGGACTCTGTATTCATCCTTGTTGAATTTCATCAGATTTCTTTTGGCCCAATCCTCCAATTTGTCTAGGTCACTCTAGACCCTAGCCCTATCCTCCAGCATATCTACCTCTCCCCCTAGCTTAGTGTCATCTGCGAACTTGCTGAGGGCACAATCCATCCCCTCATCCAGGTCATTAATAAAGACGTTGAAAAAAACTAGCCCCAGAACTGACCCTTTGGGCACTCCACTTGATACTGATGACAATCAGACATGAAACTGTTGATCACTACCTGTTGAGCCCAACAATCTAGCCAATAGTGCTAGCATGTGGCGGCAGCACTATTGGTTATTATCCAAACACTGTCTTACTCTGTATAGTGTTTGAATGGCATAGAATAACGCTAAGATGAAATGTAGTAAAGGAGAAATTGACTAGACCAAAGCATTTTTAGAGGTTGCGTGACTTTGATGTGGACTGAATTGCCAGTGAGATCTGTCTTTGTCCTTCTTCTTGATGGATTCATCATAGTGGTTACCTTTCTTCATTTTATCTAACAATGGGAATGTGGGCTAATGTTCCCAAAAGAGATTCCCCCTTTCTGTGTAACTTTAAACCGAGCCTGTCTTTTATCAACATTAATAATCATTATGGCATCTCAGTCATGCCCTGCATTTTTGACAATCACCACCTTTTAATATAAAGTAACATTAAAATTGCTTTTTGCTATTAACTATGGACCATTCTGTAATACTAACCATTGCTGAATCGAGCAGGTGTGCCATTGGAAATGAACCCCTCCCTAGCAAAAAGTTCCCAGCAGCACTTCAGAGGGCAGTACAGTATAAAACTTAAGTTGCAGGACTGGGAATTCAGATCTGTGGGTTCCCATCGATGCTACTGACCCTGACCTTGGTCAGTTAACCTGTCTGTGTGACAGTGTCCTCATCTATAAAAATAGGGATCAAGATGGTCTCTTATGGGAAGTGTGAAGTGTTACAACTTGTATTATTGAAATCTGAATTAAATGGGTCTAAACCTTCTTCAGTTCTGTAGCATTCAGTTCCCATTGGCCCTGAGCTTTGATTAATGAGGTGTCTTCTGTATTGCTGTATGCTGTCATTTTAAGACTTCAGAGAAAATCTTTCCAGCCACATGAGGAAGATGGTTAATGGCAGTGGTGGTGAGATGGAGGTGATACCTTTTACCTTTTGACCAGATATTTCAGTTATAATCTGAGTTCTGCAGGTCATCCCAGCTGGATGCCAGTAAAAATCTTTCCTACAACCCCACGTCATGTACTCTGCATAGGCCACAAGTTTACAGAAAAATTATTCCAGAATATTTTAGAATTCTTACAAATATATATTGGGGCTCTTTCTTGTATCAGGTCAGGTACCTGAACTATCATGACTCATGTTGTACAAGGATTGGAAGCAGGAGGAAATTGTAATTAAAATAGGAACCATCTGCCTGAAGTAACCCTTTGTTACACATGTGTCTTGATTTTCAATTCCTATCTCTCAGGGCCTTCGAGGACTGGAAGCTGTTTGCTTCATTGCAAAGGAGAACTCCTCCTTTTCCAAGAGTGTGCAGCTCCCCTTTCCAATCTTATCAGATCATAACATACCAGAACTTAAGCCTGTTACTAGTTTTGAACTGCATCTTGCTTGTGCTGAGCTGTTATCAGGGAGCTGGCTGTGGGTGAAGGAAACTCACCTGCATTTTGGAGAAAAGAAGGGAACATCTTAATGGCAGACTAGGAAAGATGGTGACTGTTTGGAGCTGCTTAGGGGATTGGCTTGCTTGAAGTTGTCCGAAGGAATGCAGTGTACTGCTCAGAAGGCAAGAGAGGCAATCAAATGAGCTGCGGTGAATGCTGTTTGTTACATGGCTGTCATTCCTACAGTGTGGCTCTGGAGAACTTCTGAAGTATCAGTTGGTTAAGGAACAGCCAGTGCATTGCCTATAGTTAAAAATGGACATAGAGAAAATCCAGAACATGAGGAAATTGATTTTGTCCAAATAACAGCGGTAAGGTGCAAAACAAGAGACATCCTGAAAAATAAGTATGTCTTGTACCCTGCCAGGATCTGTTCTGAGACTGTCTCAGGATGAGAGGCCTGGAGGGATTTAGGTAGATAGCCGTTGTAGTGAGATTCTTTACTTTAGAATAAAATAATGTGTGCTGTAACCTCATTTCACGACTTCACTGATTTTGATGAAAATTTCCACTGTTTGTAATGAGAACACCAGATTGATAGGTTTGGAGAATACATGGCTCTATAATGATGGAAGGTTGAAGTGTGTCAAGTTAATACATTCTCAAAAAGAGATAGTGTCTAGAAGATGGGCTAGCTCTTTGAAGGAGCTGCTACTGTACCAACAGCCTGTGTGTTTGCCTTTGTGAAAGGCTGATATAAGGCTGAGTGAATCTAAAAAACCTGGCTTCATATCAGAGATGGAGGCTTGGTGAGTTTAAAAGCAGCTTGGGATATACCTCTAGTGGCAGGTATCAATGTGATGAGCAGACTTGCTCATATGATAGCTGGCTTGCCAGAAAAGGGATGGTGGGTTTATATTTCATATAGGAATACAAGCATCCCAAAGCTTCCACATAACCTCAGATACCAAGTGACGTGTAAGAACGTCATAGACTAGAATGGCAAATTCCCAATTGCCCAAATGAGGAAAGACTTTCAAAATTTCCTGTCCGTGTAATCGCACCAGCAATCTCCCCATTGTCAGCAGACCTAAAAGCTAACTAGACTGCAATGAAGCATCCTTCCAGGGCTGCAC
This sequence comes from Pelochelys cantorii, assembly GCA_032595735.1. Classification (NCBI taxonomy): domain Eukaryota; kingdom Metazoa; phylum Chordata; order Testudines; family Trionychidae; genus Pelochelys; species Pelochelys cantorii. Next base: position 354,643 of record CM064348.1, read on the forward strand.
TGAACCTCCTGAAGAAGTTGAAACTGCTTCCAGTTCAACCAAAAAGGGGCTTTTCAAGAACTAGGTTTTCCCTTTGCCCACAAAAGGACTGGTGAGTTTTATCTCAAAGATCTGGATGCCAGAGGTAGAATTTCTTTCCAGAAGAGTGAGATAGTTACTGGAAATACAGAGACATGATGGTCTAGTCACAGGACCAAGAATTAGGAGACCTACGCTCTATTCGTGACTTTGCCACTAACGCACTGTGTCAGCAAGGGCAAGTCACTTGAACTCCCACTGCTTCAATTTGTTTGTAAAATTGAGAGAATACTTCCACGCTTATTGTGTGGCTCAGTTTACTAATGCCTGTAAAGTACTTTGAGAGGCTCAAATAACAAGTGACTTGATAGAAGCAAAACGTCGCAGTGGTGTTAGTACACTAGTAGGAGGGGCTAGTATAAATTAGGAATGTGAACATATAACCATATAAATGGGTAACTGATAAGTCTGGGCTTGTCGGTTAACGTTCATGGTTTCACACAGGCTCCTGCCCCACTCCCATGGAGCTGGCTACTACCCCATGCTGTTTCCACTGCACCATAGGCAGCAGCACAGGGCCGGCAGCCAGCTCCCTGGGAGAAGGACTGCAGGCAGGAGCTACCTGCAGGAGTGTGCACCTGCTCCCGGGGAGCTGGCTGCAGGTGCATGTAACTGTGTAACCGCTGAGTTTCTCAGCAATTACACATTTACACAATTACCTGCATTTTAACATCCCTAATATAAATGGCACTCAAAATGAGTTAACAAAAGTTTTGGGGGGAAAATAGCTTCTGTTCCCTGCAACAAATTTAATAGTAAAAACACTTCTTGCACGCTAGATGAAAGAATGTGATTCGCCCTAGAATGTGATTAGTGCATTAGGATGGATTGGTACATCTGGTCCCCTTGGCTGTTTGACAGATGCATATGAGCTACTGATACTCCCTTGATTTCTCTTGGCAGATGCAAACAGATTTTAGTGTCAGTTGTTTACAACTTAATGTTAAAGTGAGAGGTCTTTTATTCTTGCTGAGCTTAGCTGATCACTTGTCAGCCTCTCTCTGTAATTAGAACACATCTGGCTTTCCCTGCCCATTGTCGCTCTTGGTGGTTGTTGACAACATCCCTTTAATAAATTTGTAAAAGACCTGCAGCAAATTGCCATCCTTGAGTAGCTGAAGATCTGAAAAGGGTACAACACAGTATTTGCGTGAGGCAGACTCCGAGGGCGTCATGGGAATCAATTTCACTTGGTAGCAGGGCACAACTGATACATGTTAGGGATGATGTTGTTGGCCCTAGACACACAATGGCTAGGCACTGTCAGAATGTATACATGTGTTGATATCTGGGTCCATCCATTACCTTATAGTTTGTAAGTCAGGGATGCCCTAATTTTATTCTCATTAAACTTCAGCTGCTTTTCTCAATACAGTGGCAAGGTCACAGAGACTACATGATGGACCAGGTGGGCACTTGGACTACCTTATCTTTTGTACTAGCTTCCCTTATCTATGTACTAGCTTCTGGTTGTTAGTGCTCACGGTCTGGGCCTTCGTGTCTTGTAAATTTTTGCAGCTCTGGATTAACAATCTGATAGTTTCTTCTGGCAAACTGCATCAGCTGTAAACAGCAAATATACCGGTTAGTCCTCAAAGCAGATTCTATGTGCAAGACTTTGATTCTGAATAAGCAAGCAGGCCAAGCACGGTGTGCCCAAAGGACACAACAAGGGGTACAGGCTGCCTCCGACTTGTGACGCGATCGGCTCTGGGGATAGCGTCGCAAGTCGGGGGCATCGTAACTCAAGCCCACGTTTACGACAGGTGTCGTACACCGTCGTAAATGCGGTGCTGAGGACGTAAGTCGGGGGATTTCGGCCCCTTTTGCACTTATGGAAAAGGTTGTAAGTGTAGGGGGTCGTAAATCGGGCCGTTGTAAAGCGGGGGCCTCCTGTACTTCTGTTAGCATTGAAACACAAGTCACAGCCTGCAGCAGCACAGTAGTAACTGTATATTCCTGGAAGAAAGTGTCCAGTAAATGTAATTCCTGGATTGAATTTTGGTTTAGAAGCTGCTACAGGTTGAACCTCTCTAGTCTGGAATCCTCGGGACCTGACTGGCTCCAAACGAGAGAATTTTCTGGATCATGGGAAGTCAATATTGTCTAGCAGCATTACCAACACTTCCACTGATTACTGTGCTGATGGAGGACATTTGGGGTAAAATTAGAGCTAAATAACAGCACAGAACACTGAGAGCTAGGACTGGTGGCTGTAAACAAACTTTATGGGCTGCAGGAAACTTGGCCATACCCATGAAAAGTGGACAACCGTCCAACTAAAATCATTCTGGATGGCGGAAATGTCTGGATTAGAGAGGTTCAACCTGTAGTGGGTCCCCTAAGGGTACATATTGGGACCAATCCTGTTCAACATATTTATAAATGATCTGGAGAAAGGGATAAATAGTGAGGTGGCAAAATTTGCGGACACTACTAAACTGCTCAAGATAGTTAAGACAAATCAGACTGTGAAGATTGGTGATTGGACAACAAAATGGCAAATGAATTTTAATGCTGATAAATGCAAATTGGAAAAAATAATCCCAACTATACTTATGAAGTGATGGAGACTCATTTAGTTATAACCACTCAAGAGATCTTTGGAGTCGTTGTGGATAGTTCACTGAAAATATCCACTCAATGTGCAGCAGCAGTCAAAAAAGAAAAAAAGAATGTTAGGAAACATTTAAAAAGGGATAGTGAATAAGACAGAGATTATTTTATTGTCTCTGTATAAATCCACGGTACGCCCATGGACTTGAATACTGCATACGGATATGGTCTCCGCATCTCAAAAAAGATATCTTAGCATTGGAAAAAGTTCAGAAAAGGGTAGCAAAAATGATTAGCGGGTTTGGAATGGGTGCTGTCATATAAGGAGAGATTAAAAAAACTGGGACTTTTCATCTTGGAAAAGAGAAGACTGAGGGGGGATACGACAGAGATCTATAAAATCGTGAGAGGTATGGAGAAAGTGAATAAGGAAAAGTTATTTACTTGTTTCCATAACATAAGAACTAAGGAGGTCACCAAATGAAATTAATAGGTAGCAGGTTTAAAACAAACCAAAGGAAGTTTTTCTTCACACAGCGCACAGTCAACCTGTGGAACCCCTTGCCAGAAGATGTTGTGAAGACCAGGACTTTAACAGGGTTCTTAAAAGAACAAGATGAATTCATGGAGGTTAGGTCCATCCATACTTGTTAGCCACATTGTTGTCCCTAGCCTCTGTATGTCAGAGGCTGGAAATGGATGACAGGAGAGGGATTACTTGATGTTTACTTTTTCTGTTCACTTTTTCTGGGCTAGGTGAGCTTTTGATCTGATCCCATATGGTCTTATGTTCTCTGGGACTTCTAATTTGTCAGGAAGAAGAACTTCCACCTCTTACTTTCCTCATGTAGCAGCGCTGTTACCTTAGGATGCTTTCCTAGTCTCCACTGACAGCAGGCTCATTTGCTAGCTTGGAAACCCACAATGACAGGGTTGTGCCTCTTTTATCTACATGTATTTGGAGCTGTTCTTTGCGCGGGAGGCCTATCCAGTGTTTCCTTGTCAATATAGTATGAGCTTCATTGCATGCGCTACATTCAGGAGTGTGTTTGTGATCATATGCATTTCTCTGAACTTGCCCAGAGTGCAACTGCCTCTGCTGCCCCTGGACTCCACCTTGGCAGCTGTTAGAGGGCAGGCATAGTGTGAGGAACAACGATACTCAACCTGTGATGCTAGAGCACATCAGATTCCTGAAGGCTCTGAATGTGCCCCTTGTGGAATCCATCTCACTCCCTGTGGTCTCAGGAAGAGCACATGAGAGCTGCTCCGAAGGGTACATGCCATGTGCTTAGCATACGCAAGGCTGTGTGTTGACCCCATCCCCCCGGCTGCTGTGATCCCTTTCTGTGCCTCCGGAGCAGCCTGGGACAGGAAAAAGTGAGACTATTGCACTGGATGGGATCACACAACTCCAGAGTAGTCACACCTTGACACTCTGTTGTGATTCTGTTGGGATGTCAGACTGTCCTTCTCCAACTACTTTGTGGCTGTCCAGTTCTTCTGGAACCACTTCCTTAAAATTCTGTCATCTGAGCGGGTGTCATCCAGTCGGGTGAAGATTGCTGAATGCCTCTGGGGGCTGAGCATCCCCATTTCTCTTATCTGTGTCTGGAAAAAGTGAGTTTTCAAAACGGGTCCAGCACCTACCCCAACATATTGCCTCTGCTGTTGGTAACAAGGTAGATATTAGGAAAAACTATTTCACTAGGAGGGTAATGAAGCACTGGAATGGGTTACCTAGGGAAGTAGTGGAGTCTCCATCCCTAGAGGTGTTTAAGTCTCGGCTTGACCAAGCCCTGGCTGGGTTGATCTAGTTGGGATTGGCCCTGCCTTGGGCAGGGGGCTGGACTTGATGGCCTTCTGAGGTCTTTTCCAGCTCTCTGGTTCTTTGATTCTATGATTCTAATATTGGCCATCTGAAAAGACTTTATTCTGATCCTGTATTGCTCCTAATGGAGGCCTGGTCTATAGTAAAAAATTAGATTGACCCAGCTGTGTCATGTGTGTGTGAAAAATTCCCACCTGAATGAAGAAGTTCAGCTGACCTAACCCTTGGTGTAGATAGCCCGAAGTTGATGGAAGAATGCTTTGAGTGACCTAGCTACAGCCTTTTGAGAGGTGAAATAACTGCAGCCATGGTGTTCAACCAGTTCTGGCTACTGCTGTAGCGAATTAGCCACACTCAACCGGCCAAATAGCCACATGTGGTCAGTGGCTGGCGGGTTGGACACATAGAACTACAGTGATTGCCTTCCTTTCCGCATGTCTACTCAACCGGCCAAATAGCCACATGTGGTCAGTGGCTGGCGAGTTGGACACATAGAACTACAGTGATTGCCTTCCTTTCCGCATGTCTACGCTGAAGCACTACAGCAATCTACCTGTGCCTTGGTAGAGTTTCAAGCCCTCAGACTCTACAACACAGAATGGTCTATCCCAGGCTGTGATCGCTCCCCGGCTAGCGTTATTCATAACTCTTTGCCCCACATACACAGCCAGAGTTCTTCTCCCTTTCCCACCACACACACATACACTCACTCTTACTCATAACTTTCTCACCATACAATGCTTGGGCTGCAATTATTTTTGTGTCCTGGCCCAAATCTGAATTTTTTGGGGGAAACGTGATCTTTTGAATTTGAAAATGTATCTTTCCACATGTGTTCTGATCAGAAATTTTGCATTTGGATAACTCCGAGTAGGTGTTGAAAACATTAAGATTCATTGAGACTTGATTCTCTTTACCGATACTGCAAGCACACAGAGCATATACGTTCTGAGCATGAAAGGGTTTTTCTGAATGTCACCTGTCCCTTTCCACTTTTTGTTCTGTTTGCATCATTTCCTATGGTTTGTATAATTCTGTTACATTATTATAAGGGTTCTTCAGTTATAACCCTCACTTTCTGCCTCTCTCTTCTCCCTAGCCTCTATTAACAAGGGCATGAATATGGGGTCTGTCCTGGCTTGCAACAGGTCTGGGACCTACCCCTGCTGCATCTCTGCATTTAAAGTGTAGGAGCTGGGTGGGCAGGCAGCCAGGCTCAGTTCCAGGTCACGCCGGGTCCCATGGGTGGAGCTGGTTTTTACAAAGGCAGCAGCGCGGAGTGGCAGGGTGCTCGTCTGGAGTGGGGCTGGAGCACACTGGCTGCTGGTCCCACCTTCGGGTCTATAGCAGTGGTCTCCAACCTTTTAAAGCATGAGATCACTTTTTGAATTCAAGTGCATTCCGAGATCTACCTCAAACCCAAATACCCTGGCCCCGCCTCCTTTGTGCCCCTTCTCTGAGGCTCCTCCCCCTGCTCACTCCATCCTCCTCCCCTCCCCCATAGTCCCTCATTTTCATCAGGCAGGGCCAGCGGGTTGGGGTGCAGGCTCTGGTCTTAGATTAAGGGATTTGGAGTGTGAGAGGGGCTCTGAGCTGAGCTTAGAGCAGGCTGTTGGGGTGCTGGAGGGGTTTCTAGGTGCAGGCGCTGGGAGGGCATTTGGATGCAGGAGTGCTCAAGGCTAGGGTTGGGGCTTGGAGTGCAGGAGGGAGTTCATGACTGGGGTAGGGTTTCAGGATTTGGGCTCTGACTTGGCACTGCATACATCAGGTGGCTCTTGGGTGGTGGTGCAGTGGGGCTAAGGCAGGCTCACCCCTGCCCTGGCCCTGCATCACTCCCAAAGGCATCTAGCAAACTCCTTCCCAAGTCCTGTTGTGCCCCCAATCTTCTCTGTGGAAATAGTATAGAGGGTGAGAGAGGGGGCACTTGACATCAGCACCCCTCTTCTCCCTCCCGTATCCTGCACAGCAAGCAGGAGGCTCCCGGCGGTGGAGGGGGGAGGCAGCTCCAAGGCAAAGAGCAGGAGTTGTGCAGCAGTGGGGGTGGGAGAAGCAGCTGACATGCCAGCACTTGAGAGCCTCTTGGCCAAACCTCTCAAGATCACCTGTCAGAGACTCCAAGATCTACCAGTAGATCCCGATCTACTGGTTGGTGACCACTGGTCTATAGAATAGTCAAGTAACTGATAAGAATTCATGAGGTTAATCGACTATTCAATTAGCCGATATTTAACATCCCTAGGTTCAGTTGGCGAATAAGATGTGGGAGTTGATGAGGTCTTGAGAACAGGTACAACTCACTCCTGCAGATGGTCTTGTGTGGTGGGTAGGGTCGTTAAGAGGTTGAGGATTGGGTTTTTTTGGCTGAAATAGGAGATGAGTCACAGAGTGTGTTTTCATGGTTTTCCTGTGGGGTCAGCTTAGCTGCCCTTTTTTGTGCTTGAAATAGTTTTCATGTTGGTAAGGGTTGGAAGCCATGCCAGAAAGGATAGGGATTATGACTATGAAATTACACACACACACACACATTCCTAGTATAATAGAAAATCCGATGATTATGAACCTCAGAGTAAGGACTGTATCTTTTCAAAATCATATCTGTTTTTTCTAAGAGAGCTCCTCCGCTTCTAACAGGAATTGTTTTGGGGAAGCTTTTTGGTATTTGTTATACGGGGGTCTGACTAGATGATCACGGCGGTCCCTTCAGGACTTAGACTGCATGAGTCTTTCAAATGGTACGTACAACCAGCCACACTTGGTCAGATCAAAGGTCCATCTAGCCCCGGGTCCTGTCTGCTGACAGTGGCCAATGCCAGTGCCCCAGAAAGAATGACGAGAACAGGCAATCATGAAGAGATCCATCTCTGCCTGCCCATTTCCAGCTTCTGGGAATCAGAGGCTACAAATGCCCACAGCATGGAATAGCATCCCTGACCACCTAGACCAGTCATGTCAAACATGAGGCCCTTGGGCCACATGCAGCCCCATCAAATTTTTTTGTGGACCGCAACTATGTCTTTATAAATTATCTAAGGGCAGCCACCCGGTTACATTGTTTATAACGGGGGTGGCCAACTCATGGCTCTCGAGCCACATGCAGCTCTTTGAGTAAAGAAATGCGGCTCTTGCTGGTTCTGAGCCGCACGCCTGGACTGCTCATGGCTGGCTGCTCTGCGCATGCATCCCAGCGCATGGAGGGAGAAGTGTGTGGCGGCGGCAGCTCCGGGACCCAGGTATTAGGTTAGAGTTGGGTGGGAGAGGGCTGGGAGTGCCTGGCTCTGGGGGAGAAGTGGGGGAATTGGGTTAGAGCGGGGCGGGGGCTGGGAGTGCCTGGCTCTGGGGGAGAAATGGAGGAATTGGCTTAGAGCGGGGCGGGGGCTGGGAGTGCCTGGCTCTGGGGGAGAAATGGGGGAATTGGGTTAGAGCGGGGAGGGGGGGCTGGGAGTGCCTAGCTTTGGGGGGGAAGTGGGGGAATTGGGTTAGAGCGAGGGGGGGCTGGGAGTGCCTGGCTCTGGGGGAGAAGTGGGGGAATTGGCTTAGAGTGGGGAGGGGGCTGGGAGTGCTTGGCTCTGGGGGAACAGAGGGGGATTGGGTTAGAATGGTGGTATGGGGGTGTCTGGCTCTGGAGGGAGAGAGAGGGGGATTGGGTTAGAGCAGGGGCAGTGCTGGGAGTGCCTGGCTCTGGGGGAGGAGCGGGATTGGGTTAGAGCAGGGCGGGGGGAGGCTGAAGCACCTTAAACTCAAAGTCTTCATGGATGCAAATAACAACAATTTTACACATCAAATTATTGTATTATATTCAAACAAGACCTGAAAAAATATACCTAAAACATAATCTATAATAATAAATAATTACAACTTTCCGATAGAAATACATTTTCTTTGGTGGCCCTGAAAGCTATCAGTTTTTGTTTGTGCTGCCCTCAGTAGGCTTCGAGTTTGACATGCCTGACCTAGACTAACAGCTATTGATGGACCTGTCCTCCTGAACTTATCTAATTCTTTTTTTAATTCTGTTATCCTCTGGCAAAGGTGCCAAGGGTTTACTCTGTGTTGAAGGAGTAGTACCTGATGTTTGTTTTAAACCCAATGTCCATTAATTTCATTGGGTGACACCTGATTCTTGTGCTATGGGAAGGAGTAAATTACATTTCTTTATTCGCTTTCTCCACACCCGGCACGATTTTATAGCCCTCGATTATATCCCGCCCCCTAGTCGTCTCCTGTCCAAGTTCCAGTCTTTTCAATCTCTCCTCAGACGGAAGCTGTTCCAGACCCCTGATCATTTTTGTTGCCTTTCTCTGTACCTTTTCCGATTCTAATATCTCTTTTGTTGAGATGGGACGACCGGAACTGCTGCGTGAAATGCTTGCATCAAGAATTATTTTCACAGGTAATATAGACACAGGATGCCTCCCATGCATCACAACACCAGCCTGCCTGCTCCCATTCCTGGCCCACTTGGGATATTGCTGTTAAGTGTTGTTTGCCTGCTCTTCAGTTTGATGATCCGTCAGGGTTGGCTGCTTTTTAAAGTCCACTGCCTGCCTGGGCAGCTTGTTTGAGTTAAACCTTCCACTTCAGTTTGGAACAGGCCTGGCTAAAGACAGAGCATTTCTTTCATGTAGGTGGCCGTGTGTAGCCAAATATGGTCTGTGACCATGCCTCCCTTCCACTGAGATCAAGGTGGAGCTTCCTTTGGGACTGTAGTCTCTATGGGCCTCGCCTTTGTATTGAAGATGAGGGCTTCTGCAATCTCCTCTACTTTGTACCAAAGTGTGCTCTTTGGGGTCCTCAGCGGTGCTGGATATCATGAGTCAGCTGGAGTCAGATTTGCAGAAGAGCAGAGCACTCCCAACTAGGGATGTTAAATTTCAATTAACTAATTGAGTAGTCGATGGGATTTCCATCGACTATTCAATTAGTCAGTAAGGACTTCTGCATTCTGCCTTGGTGGCTTCTGCTTTGAAATGTACAAGAGCCCCAGCAGGGATTCTTGTACATTTCAAAGTTGGCAGCTGCTGCGCCCCTGCCCCCTCCCACAGAGCTGGAGCTGGGGGAACCGGCTTTTAAGCCGGCTCCCTCCAGCACCCCCTCCTCTTCCAGCAAGGAGGGGGAACCAACTAGTGGACTAGTCAATTAGTCGCTTACATCCCTACTCCGAACAGCTGAGTATGCTGAAAACTTAGGCCTTGGGCATCCCAGGTTGGTCATTTGCCAGTTTTGTCAAATACTATGTTGCAAATTTGGGACCACACTTTGAATGAGGAGAACAGAGAGGAATATTGATTAACTTATCCACTCTGAGGCAGGGATCCTGAGGAAACCATCATATATGATCACTCAGTTAAAGACTGTATCTTAATACACAAGGGGGCTATATTAAGGTTGCACAAATCACTTTAAATCTGACATTTTCTAACTCTGGAGTGCTAGACATTTTAGCTGTAATTGTGGAATGGAATGGGGTGATAGAGGATAAGGTATAGCCAGGCTGTTACATAGGCTGTCTGGTGACAGGTTGAAATAGTTAAAAGGTTTTTTTAAGTTAAACATTGGCAATCCCCACGGCCCTCGCTCAAGCCAGAATCAGCTGATATCCAAGGACTTCACAGTGGAAGTGGGTTTTGTGGAGGAATTGGAAGAATCAAGAGGCTTTATGTGCTAATTCTTGGAGAGTCCTGTGTGTAAGGGGAGCATGGAAGGAAGCACAAAGACATTTGCTGGAAATAAGGCACAAACAAAATTTTAACAGCAAGAGGCAGATTAGCAAGGAGTGTGGTGGATGCATCCTTTGAAACCTTTAAATGACAATTTGATGGCTTTCTGAAAGACCTGCTTTTGTGCAAACCTGTTACTGGGCTGGCTGCTGGGTGAATCTCTCTAGCCTGTGTTCTCCAGAAGGTCAGACTAGAGGTCCATGATGGTCCGTTCTGGGCTTTAAGTTCATGAAGTGAGTAAATGGCAGAGGTTGAGGCTGGCTGCCAGAACTGGTGAGCGGGGCAGAGCCACCAAGGGCCTTACAGGGGAGTTTGAGAAGCTTAGTGGCGTACTGGGCAAGTGGGAGCCATGGGGAACATGGCAAAAACAAGCCAGGAGGACGATGTTTGATGTTAGCAGCTGCAACTGGATGGAGCCACAGTGGGTATCGGGAAGAGGTTACAGGAATGGAGGCTGGTCAGTAGGACTTTCAGCTTTGGATGTCTGTCTGCTTGAAAGGACCAGGGGATGCGATCCTCTAGATCAGGGATTAAAATTCAACCTCACTGACACTCCCTAGTGTTGCTCCTTCATTTGCAGGCTTTGGCTGGTGAGGTTCAGCCACAAACCAGCAGTCTCTTTTTGGAAGAGAATGTGACAAAATAATAGAAGCAGCTTTTATTCCAACCCAGGTTTAAAACAGGTCTGCAGCCCTGCAGCTTTGCATGGAACGGTCCATTGGGCGGGTCTGCCACAATGGCCTGTGGAGGGCTGCGGCATTCCGCACACTCGATGAAGACATCTAGTCATGTCACTAGCAGTGGCCAGCACTTCAGAGGGAGGCAAAAATTCCTTACAGCCTCCTCCTCCCCTTGATTGCCCATTTAAAAAACTTTCCAAGAAACACCTTCGTGCTGTCTCTCCTGGTGCATGGGAGGAGCTTCAGCAAGACTGCCAGGTCGTCCCTCAGACCTCTCCTTAAAATGCTTCTCTGCCATGATTCCTACATCCCACTCGACAGCTGGTGAGCTGTGACTGATGTTTATCAGGCCTGACCAGTATCATCTCGTTTCCTTGTATTCTCCCATCTGTCTGTCTCTGCCTGTTGTCTGTAGTGTTGTACGGTGGGGCAGGGGCCTTCTCCTAGCTGTGTTTGTGCCCCAGTGGAGCCTTGGCCTCTAAGGGCTCCTGCAGTAGTAATGACCAATGGTAGGGTGTGAGGCTGGCTCTTTTATGGGCCAATGACTAACTGGACAGTGGAGATGGAATTAGCCCATTGGCCCTAACGTTGGCTCATCAGGCAAGGCTGAGGCCCGTGGGTAGAAGTGGGTCTGTGCCGAGCTTCAGTTTTAAACACTGGCCATCGGCACTGCACATCATAAAAATGCATATTAATAAATCAGCACCCAGATCAGCATCAGCATCTGAAGGGACTCAGCGTAGGCTCTGATCAGCCGGGGATTGTGCTTTCTCTCCTCAGCCATGGATTTCCCACAGCACAGCAAGCAGGTCCTGGAGCAGCTGAACCAGCAGAGGCAGCTGGGCTTGCTGTGTGACTGCACCTTCGTGGTGGACGGCATCGACTTCAAGGCTCACAAGGCGGTGCTGGCAGCCTGCAGCGAGTACTTCAGGATGCTCTTTGTGGATCAGAAGGATGTGGTGCATCTTGACATCAGCAATGCAGCAGGTATGCAGACGTGGCTCCTGGGAGAAGCCAAGGCTGAGCTAAGGAGCGACCCCTGAGGTGGTGCGCCAGATCCTTAGCAGGTGTGAATCAGTGCAGTCAAGTGGAGCCACACCCATTCACACCAGGAGTGGTTCTGGCCTAAAGTGTACGGAGTTGCTTAGGAAACTTGGGCTGAGTGGGGACAGTGATGTTCACTGGAATTGCCACACTGGATCAAGCCTGTGGTCCATAGCCCAGTGTCCTGTCTCTGACAGTGCCCACGGGAAAGTGCAGGACCCCTGGGCTGCATCTAGACTGGCAAGATTTTGTGCAAAAGCAACCGCTTTTGCGCAAAAACTTGCCAGCTGTCTACACTGGCCGCTTGAATTTGCGCAAGAGCACTGACGTTCTAATGTAAGAAATCAGTGCTTCTTGCGCAAATACTTTGACGCTCCCGTTTGGGCAAAAGTCCTTTTGCGCAAAAGCTTTTGCGCAAAAGGGCCAGTGTAGACAGCTCAGATTTGTTTTGTGCAAAAAAGCCCCGATGGCTAAAATGGCGATCGGGGCTTTCTTGTGCAAAACCGCATCTAGACTGGCCAGGGATGCTTTTGCGCAAAAGCATCCATGCCAATCTAGACGTGCTTTTGCGCAAATACTTTTAACGGAAAAACTTTTCTGTTAAAAGTATTTGCGCAAAATCATGCCAGTCTAGACGTAGCCCTGCAGTAACACAAATGGGATAATCTGACCTCATAAAGGTCTCCTCCTAATCCCTCCTGGCTGGAGATTGGTTTCAACACTGAAGTGTAGGGTTCCCAGAACTTGGTATGTATTAACTGTTATAACTCTGTGTATTGTGGTTATCCCTGAAAAACATCCACTTGCTCTTTGAATCTCACTAAGTTCTTGGCCTCAGTGACCTCTGGCCAGGAGTACGGAAGCCTCAGCACTCTTTGTGCAGCAGCGTCTTTTTCCTTTGATCTCTTTTGAACATGCTGCCTGTTGGTTTCATTGGACGTCCCCTTGTTCTTGTGTTACGAGAACAGAAGGACAGCAGTCTTGCTCTTCCTTTGTGTGATTTTCATCAGGACTCCTTTTAGCCATCTCCTTGTGTGTCCACTTCAGAGAGCCTATGGGTAGCTATATTGGCAGAGCCTTCAACGCCGACAGACGGTCTTTACCAATGCAGGGAACTCCACCTCCCCAAACAAGGTTAGCTAGGTTGGCAAAAACCTTTTTCCATCAACACTGCTACATCTGAGGGGGAGGGAGAGCTCATTGGTTTGAGCATTGACCTGCTAAACCCAGGGTTATGAGTTCAATCCTTGAGGGGGCCATTTAGGGATCTGGGGCAAATCTGTCAGGGATGGTACTTGGTCCTGCTGTGAGGGCAGGGGACTGGACTCAATGACCTCTCAAGGTCCCTTCCAGTTCTATAAGATGGTATATCTATACTGGGGAGGGCCTGTTGGCGTAGCTGTGAAAGTCAAGGTTTGGGTTTTCTCATGCCCTGACTGACACAACTATGCTATACAAGTTCTCAGAGTAGACCAAGCTTAAGATAGCATTCAGAGTCTTTCTACATGTGAGAGTTTTCTCATGCTCCTAATCACTCTCAGGTCCCTTCTGGGAACCTGTTCTAACACCACAATATTATTTTCCAGGCGAGATGACCAGTTCTGCACACAATCGTGTAGAGGTGGGGGGATCATCAGTTCATATCATTGCATTACAGTATTTTGTGTATTATTCTCCATCCCATTCCTTCTGCATCCTATCATTTCGTTTGCTCTTTGATTGCAGCTCCTCATTGAGTAGAGGTCTCCATTGAATTGTCGACTGTGATGCCCTGGTGTCTTTCCTGAGTTGATCAATTAGTTTAGAACCCTGTCAGGTTCATGAACCTGCCAGGTTTAAATGTTTCCCTCCAGTGTGCATGCTTAGCATTTATCAGCACTGAATTTCATCTATTCTCCTATTGCCCGTTCACCTAGCTTGATTAAGCTCAGAAATTTCTCTGTCTTCTCTGGGCTTGACTAATCTAACTCTGCCTTTTGCAGCATTTGCCTTCTATTTCTACTTCCACTCTATTTCCAAATCATTAATAAATATATTAAACAACTAAGGACCTGGTAGGCCCCTTGAGGCGTCCCACTGTTAATCTTTTATGATGAAAATTGGCTGTTTATTCCTATTCTTACTTATTTTTTGTCTCTTAGCCAGTTATTGATCCATGATGTTACCTTCCCCCTCCTTCCATGCTTCTTTAGTAGTTTCTCGTGTGGAACCTTGTGAAAGGTCTTTTGAAAGTTGAAATAAAGGATGTTCATGGTGTGATGAGTTGGAACACAGAAATCCCCCTGGGGTTGTCCCCCGGGTACTGAGCAAGCAACTGAACCTGCCTTCCTGCCATCTGGGTCTCCTCACCACCCTGTCCTGCTGGGCCAGAAGCTCTGGTCTCCCCCAGACAAAGCACAAAGTTGGGGTAACAGGCCCCCCCAGCAGAGCAACACAGAGTTCAGCTATAAAGACCCAGGAACACAGACTCCAAAGAGGACCCAAACCCCAAAGAAATCCGTCTGACCCTGTGTAAAAGTTTTACACAGAGAAAACTCGTAAGACCAGCCCCCTTTATCAATGAAAGAGAGAGATGCACAGAATTTGCTTCCCCCGCCCACACGTAACAATTATTTACATTGGGCTTGATAATAAACAAAAGTGTTTTTTATTAAGTATAAAAAGTAGGATTTAAGTGAATGCAAGTGAAAACAGACAGATCAAGGTAAGTTGCTAAGTTAAAATAAACAAAAGACGCCAGTTAATTCTAATACACTAAGACTAGGGGGCTGCGTTCCCTGCTCGCTATGCTCACCAACCCCTCTCTCTGGGGGTAGGTGTCTGGCCGGGGAGAGGGGACAGGAGTGGGCTGGGGGCAGGGTGTCTCACTGGGGCGAGGGGGCAGGAGCAGGCTAAGGGTAGGTGGGTGTCTAGCCAAGGGGAGAGTGAAAGAGCAGGGGAGGGTGCCTGGCCAGAGGGGAGAGGGCAGGAGCAGGCTGGGGGTGCAGGATCTTGGCAGAAGCGCTTGCAATGCTTTGAAGTCTCTCACAGTGTCAGCTGAACCCAGTTCGGAAATCCCAAGGTCCCTGCCGTGACAGGTAGGCAGCCTTCTTATGCCCCAGGGCGTCCCGCTTCCGATAGCGGTGCGCTAGAAAGACTCTTCTCAGGGGTGCTGGTTTAGTCAGGATTTGATTGCTCTCCTTAGTGTGGATCTGTTGCTGAATGGTCCTTACACCTGGAAGGAAGGAGCTGAGAGGAGAAGCTAAGCATGGCTCCATCCTCAGCCATTTGTGACTGCAGTAAGCTGTCCTATAGCCGGGGGTGAATGGGGCGGCTAGTCAGTCAGGAGTGTGCGGGGGATGTTAGGCTCAGATGGCAGAGGGAACCTGGTGCGGCCTGGGGTGGGAGTCGAGCTTGGATGGTGGAGGGGACCCAGCCCCAGCTCCTCCTCCTCACTGGCACAGCCCCCAAGGGCATGAAGTGGAAGCCAGAGCTAGAGCAGCCCATGCCCGAGGGGGTGGTGCCAAGGCTGGCCACAGCAAGCAGCTGAGGATGGAGGCAGAGGTGAGCGGTGGCAGCATGAGGATGCAGATGATGTGATGACTTCACTCTGTTGTCCTGCCGGAAAAATGTGTTTATTTATATATATATATATAGAGAGAGAGAGAGAGAGAGAGAGCAGTGTTTCCCAATTTTATTTGGACACAGAATCCTTTTAAACTTTGAAGAATTTCGAGACACCCCTACAGCTGGGGGGAAAATTTGTCAAGCAAAAAAACCAACAAAAACCAGAGGAGCTGGCACACAAAGCGGGGGGCAGTGATGGAGTTCTCGCAGAGCACCATTTGGGAAACACTGATATATAGAGAGAAATTTGTTACCGCAAATTCTTAACCTAAACAGTTGATCTTATCTCAGGTAAAATGTTTCAGGTCAGAGTTGAGCTTTACTCTGGCCTGGGTCTACAGCTTTTTTTTTCCCAAAGTATTTTTGAGTTCTTTAAGAACATAAGAATGGCCATACTGGGTCAGACCAAAGGTCCATCTTGCCCAGTATCCTGTCTTCCGACTGTGGCCAGTACCAGCTGCCCCAGAAGGGGTGGACTGAAGACAATGATCAAGCAATTTGTCTCCTGCCATCCTTCTTCAGCCTTTGACAAACAGAGGCCAGGGGGACCATTCCTTACCCCCTGGCTAATATCCTTTTATGGACCTAACCTCCATGAATTTATCTAGCTCTTTTTTAAACTCTGTTATAGTCCTAGCCTTCACAGCCCTCTCTGGCAGGGAGTTCCACAGGTTGACTGTGTGCTGTGTGAAGAAGAACTTTCTTTTATTAGTTTTAAACCTGCTATCCATTAATTTCATTTGGTGTCCTCCAGTTCTTATATTATGGGAACAAGTAAATAACTTTTCTTTATTCACCCTCTCCGCACCACTCATGATTTTATATACCTCTATCATATCCCCCCTCAGTCTCCTCTTTTCTAAACTGAAAAGTCCCAGTCTCTTTAGCCTCTCCTCATATGGGACCTGTTCCAAACCCCTAATCATTTTAGTTGATCTTTTCTGAACCTTTTCTGAGGTTTGTTGCCAGGTTTCTTCATGTGTATCCTCTTAGGGTAGGTGAGGCAATTTCAAAGGCCAGCTGGAGACAAAGGCCTGATAGCTTTCCATTCCTTAAATAGACTTTCCCCTTGGGCGGGAACCCTTTGTTTAGACTCCCCTTCCCCTTGGAAAAGTACTAGATTCAAGATGGATTCCAATATTGGGTGGCATGGTCACGTGTCTTTCTAGGACCAACTACAGTTTGGGCTTACAGGATAAACAAGACTATTCACAGGTGGTTGTTTTGAGTACTGAACCATTATGTCCCTAAAGTATCCCTAAATAGCCAGATTCACACTTCATATGTCTAGCTTCACATACAAGAATGATACATGCACAAAAATAAGATATAAGATATACAGATTAAGTGATTACAAGTAATGAGGCATCAAAGTCAGAATTGGTTACAAAGAAACAAAAGGTAAAACGCAATTAATATCTAACTTAACAAGTTAAGTGAACGTAGAGCAAAAGGTTTCTCTCACCACATATTCACAGCAATCTGGCTGAATGCCTTCAACCAGGACCACTCCCCCCCTCCCCTGGTCAATGATGTTTCCTTTTTCTTTCAAATGTTGATGCTGTGAGTCGAGATGAATGGCGAGAGGTGATTTGAGGTCTCTGTTCCTCATTTTTACATCTTTTCCTCCTCTTTTAGAATCATCTGTAGCTGGGGATTCAAGTGACAGCCAATCTGTTTGCTTGAGAACCCCTAGCTGTTCTATTACCAAGATGTAAACTTCTTGTTCATGTCCTTTTTCCTGCCAAAGAATGCCAGCTTACCCGGGTAATGGTCCATTTGATTTTGTGGACACTCAGTGGAAATGTCAATTTGCCTTTTGTTTCTGGTAAATTGTTTTGGGCTGCTTCCCTTGACTGTGAACATGTTGTGTATGTAAAGGTATGAAATTCTACTATAAACAGTTGCCACATATATTTACCAGGACAATAACATTCAGCAGATTATGAGTTTTCAAATGATACCTCACAAGGTATACTTTATATAAAATGCATAAATTGTAAAAAGGATCAATATAAGGGGACAGACAATCACACTCTCTGAGTTCCATATTTTATTTATTTTACCCTGCAAAATTATACTTTCTCACATCCTCTTGTGCTAATCTAACACTAAAAGTGGCATCAGCTGGTTAAAGTAAAATTATTTGTTACTCTTGCCTAGAAAGTAAGAATCTGGTTTGGTTTGGAGTAGGCTTTTCAGTTATTTTTATTTTCATACATAGGTTATGGCCTCTGAAACCTCCAGCCACCTAAATTCCTTGGAAAAATTCTGGCCTTTAGCTTTCTATGAAAGACTACTCATCTCTAGAGCTTTGATTTGTGTTTATTTTGTTCCTGTTTTTTTTCAGGCCTTGGTCAGGTACTGGAGTTCATGTACACAGCCAAGCTCAGCCTGAGCCCAGAGAATGTGGAAGATGTGTTAGCAGTTGCTGGTTTCCTCCAGATGCAGGAAATTGTCAGCGCTTGCAATGCTTTGAAGTCTCTCACAGTGTCAGCTGAACCCAGTTCGGAAATCCACAAGGTCCCTGCCATGACAGGTAGGCAGCCTTCTTATGCCCCGGGGCTTCCCGCTTCCGATAGCAGTGCACTAGAAAGACTCTTCTCAGGGGTGCTGATTTAGTCAGGATTTGATTGCTCTCCTTAGCGTGGATCTGTTGCTGAATGGTCCTTACACCTGAAGGAAGGAGCTGAGAGGAGAAGCTAAGCATGGCTCCATCCTCAGCCATTTGTGACTGCAGTAAGCTGTCCTATAGCCGGGGGTGAATGGGGCGGCTAGTCAGTCAGGGAAGAGCCATTCCCTTCCAGAAGCAACATAAAGCCTGGGCAGGTGAGGTCACTCCCACATTGCACCTGTGGCGGCAGAACATGGGCGCCCAGGCTTTGGGAAAGCACTGCCAGTTTACCAGAGGCCCAGCACAGCTGTACCTGGCCACAGCCCACTCCTGGTCAGGGGCTGCTCTGCCCGCTGTGGCTTCAGTGGCTCCAAATCAGTCTTGGCACTAAGGATGTAAAAGATTAGTCAACTATCCAATAAGCATTTGCTTATCGGATAGTATTTTGACTAGTCGATATCCACCCCCCCCTTTGCTGCCTCTATCAGATAGAGGCAGCAAAGGGGAGGGAAGGTTACTTTAAAGTGGCAGTGCTGCACAGTGGATCCGCGGACCAGCTGTGCGGTGGCTGCCCCTTTGAAATGCCACCTGTGCACCTTTCAAAGAGGCAGCCGTGGAGCCCGGGGTCAGCTGGAGAGTCCCTGGGCTCCACTGCCCCTTTAAAACAGGCGGAGGCAGCAGTTTCAAAGGGGAAGCCACTGCACAGCTGATGCCGGGCTCCACTGCCCCTTTAAAACGGGCGGAGGCGGCAGTTTCAAAGGGGAAGCCACTGCACAGCTGATGCCGGGCTCCACTGCCCCTTTAAAACGGGCGGAGGCGGCAGTTTCAAAGGGGAAGCCACTGCACAGCTGATGCTGGGCTCCCCGCAGCAGCGGAACCCGGGATCAGCTGTGGACTTGGAGCGCTGAGGTCAGATTGCTCGGACACATGCTGTACATTTCAGTGTCGCCAGTTGTGAGTTCTGCCTTAGAGCTGTTCCCTTGACCTCAGCCTCCTCAAGTAGAGGTGGGGCTTTGCGCCTGTCTGATCCCCAGCGAGCGCGCCACACATCCCCTGTCTGCTACTGAACGTTTGTTCTCTTAGTGTGTATTGAGAGCATCTTGAGACAATTAGCACCTGGTGCTAGTGGCTGCCTTCCTGGCTGCGCTGTCCATTGGCTGGGCTCTCGGAGAGCTGGTTGCTTTGGCCCTCTGTTGCTCACAAGACGTGAAGGGAGTGTGTTTGCTTGTTGGCATTTCCCCTACAGGGGATGCGAAAGCACCTGGAGCAGCAGAAATGCTCGGTGAGCTCAACAGAGCCGAGCAGGTCCCATCTGAGAGACACGAGGCGACGATGCCAGAGGCTGCAGCAGAGCCCAAGGAGGCCACGCCTGAGGAGGAGGAAGGCAGCAAGGAGACTGCCCCCAGAGCAGGTCAGCATTAGGAGTTTTGTGCATTGAAAGAGAAGGTAATGAACTCTCCTTGCTACCTGCCTTCACTTGGGTGGCCACTGGCTCTCAGGGCAGCTTCCCCCATCCCTCTGACTCTCTCCTGCTCCTTTCCACAGCCCTCCTTGCTCCCCTCCCGACACAGACCTGCTGCCAGGCTCCCCTGGCTCCTTGCAGTACATTGCCGCTGTCACCGTGAGTGCTTCGAACGTGCTTTTCTTTGGTTCTAGGTGCGGGCAACACTGTACAGGACAACTCCCCCTCCGAGGTGCCCGGTAGCCAGCAGCAGCCAGAGGACACGGGGCCCAGCAGTGCCAGCCCAGCTGCAAAGTGTGGCTCCTCCCAGAGTTCAGAGCAAGGTGCAGATCTACAGCTGGGACAGGCGGTGGTTTGCCATTTTGAAATGAAAACAGCTTCCTCCCTTGCCTTCAGCTCCCTAGGCAGAGAGGAGCAGCTCCAGGCCTCAGGCTCCTGATGGCTAAATCCCAGATGGTTCTGCCCTGGGCCACTCTGCTCCCTCTGGTTGACTTGCTTGAGTGCTGCTCTCCACAGGGAAAAGGCCCAAGTGGGAGGAGGTGCAGCCGGGCAGGGAGAGGGGCCACCTGTGTGTAGCAGCCCATGGAGGATTGCAGCCTAGGCTGTCTCATTTGTCAAGTACATCAGGACTGAGCTCCGAGCAGCAAGTAGCTGAAGCTTAAGCTGGGAATTTTAAGGGCCGTATTTGTCATGGGGCAGGAGCATCCATTTGCAAATCTAGGGACTGAGACTCATCCTGCTCCTTCGGTGCAGCTTGCACAGGATTTCCCTGAAGTTTGTATAGACAAACCTAGATCCCTTTTGTGCTGGAACAGGAAACCCTTCAGCATAGCACAGGTGAGCCAGGCAGGCAGGTGCTGCTCCTCCCTGCTACCAGCCTGGCAGGGGAGCCTCAGGTATCACCAGCCGTCACTGGCCCCGCTGGAGATCCCTGGCCCTGAGGATCTCCAGCTGCTGCAGGCCCTGAGTTGGGGAGCACAGACTCTTATGCCAAACACGTCCTGTAGCACATGCCTAAGGTGTAGCAATTTCAGTAAGAAGTGGCTGTTAGGGGCCCGTTTATTTGGCTGTATAATTGTATCTTTACAAGAGACTCTGGGAGTAGGTGCTGGACAAAGGGCAGGGCTGGCAACAGGAGCCTTCTATGTGCAGAACGACAGGCCACAGCTCCCCTGTGCTGTCCTGCCAGCCTGGCCCCACTCCAACGTGGTGCCAAAGCTTGGTTTCCATTCAGTCAGTGGAAACTTTGCTGGGGCTGCCAGCCAGCCAGTCGGGAGTGGATTTAATGCTGTGTAAGCAATGGGAGCTGAACTGAGATCTTCAAACACCTTTGTGTGGGGCCACCAAACAGCCACTCAGGGTAAAATCTTTCAGTCACTCCAGACTCTCTTTGAATCAGTGACCCTGACATGAAAGGCCACATCCCGTGACTGGGTCCTTAAGCCTGGGACCCATATTTCAGAACTATATGTAGCAGGGTTGATTGAACATTTTCCATCAAAACTTTTTAGCAAAAAACAGGTTAGTTAGCGAAACAAAATTTTGCACAAAAGCGTTTGCTTTCCATGGAAAACATTGATTTTTTTTTCATCCACCTGAACAGCTGAAAACCAAAATGTTTCAATTCTGAAATAAAACCAAGGATCCTTATGAGAACTGTAGTTTAGGTGTCTCATACTCCCAGTCTCCTCTCTGAGTTGGACTCCCTTGGCCAGACTCCATTTCCCTGGCTGCTTTCTGGCCATGTGACTGCTGCAGTGCACTCTTCTCCCTTCCAACAGTGCAGGGGCTGTGGCATTTCTGCACAGGGGAGCCAGGCCCTACAGGAGGCTGGAAACATGAGGCTTCCTTTCAGATCCAAAACATTTTGGTTTTCAATTGAAAAAAAATCCAGATTTCGATTTTTTTGTTTCTGCCAAAAACAAAATTTCCCCTTTTCCACTCAGCTCTCACACTAGGGTCTTTGTCCTCCACGTATGCAGCTCATTTTAGTAACCACATGCAATGCCACAGTAGGATTTTTGTCTCCGACCTTTTATTTCTGCATTTTAGCATCTCTCTGTCTCCTAAACCTGCAGAAATGGAGGTGGAGCTGGAGGGGAAGGAGGAAGAGGGGGAGACAACAGCAGAGGAGGAGGAGGAAGCCAAAGTTCTAAAAGAAGAGCATTCCCAATTGGAAAATGGAGACAACCCTGAAGACAATGAATCGGGAGGCACAGACTCTGGGCAGGAGAACTCTGGGGAAGCAAGGCTGCTGCGATCAGGCACCTACAGCGACAGGACAGAGTCAAAAGCCTATGGCTCGGTGACTCACAAGTGTGAGGTAAGCCGAGAGCAGCTTTGTCCCAGGCCTCGGCTCCCTGGAACCCCAGGGGGCTTGCTTTCTATCCTGTGTGTCTTTTGTCTGTAGGACTGTGGAAAGGAATTCACACACACTGGTAACTTCAAGCGGCACATCCGGATCCACACCGGAGAAAAGCCTTTTTCCTGCAGGGAGTGCAACAAAGCCTTTTCTGACCCGGCAGCCTGCAAAGCCCACGAGAAGACGCACAGGTATGGCTGGCTGCCAGCCAAAACCAACAGGCCAGCGCACCTGCTCTTCACTGCCGCAGCAGACAGGGCCAGTTTGCCCTGCAGTCATGTAGACGTGCCTGAGCTAGCTTGAATCTAGCTTGCTGAAAATGGAAGTGTGGATGCTGTGGTGTGGGCTGCATGAGCCCCTTTATGCCCCACATACACCCCGGCTTTGCAGCCTCGCTTTGATTTTTATCAAGCTGGGTAAATTATCCCTTGTGTGGGGATGCCTGGGCAGGGCCCGCAGCTGCGGGCAGGGAGTTATTGGAACTCAGTAGGTAGAGTGAGGGGTGAGCTCCAGGCTGCTGAGCTGTGTAAGTCTCTCTGTCTGCTGTTGCCCCTGGGGGAGCAGACCAGGGGAGAATCTAATGCTTCTTAAGCAGAGAAGCCTCTTTGACCCAGGGAATCACCCATCTCTGCAGCTGGGCTACTGTAGCGTTCTCCTGTTGCTGCACACTTGTGTCCTGGGGTCTGGCGCTCAGTCTCTTGGTGCAGGGAGGTACTTCGGGATGTGCCCAGCTTGTCTGAGGTGGATCTCAGAGCTGCCAAAAGGCAAAGGATCAGAAGTGTCTGTCCCTAACAGACAAGCCACCTGGCTGCTGTGCAGAGTCCCTCATCCCTTCTGAATCCCTCTTCCAGCCCCCTGAAGCCCTATGGCTGTGAAGAGTGCGGTAAGAGCTACCGGCTCATCAGCCTGCTGAACCTGCACAAGAAGCGGCACACGGGAGAGGCCAAGTACCGGTGTGACGACTGCGGCAAACTCTTCACAACCTCGGGCAACCTCAAGCGACACCAACTGGTGCACAGCGGCGAGAAGCCCTACCAGTGTGACTACTGCGGGCGCTCCTTCTCGGACCCCACCTCCAAGATGCGCCACCTGGAGACCCACGACACGGACAAGGAGCACAAGTGTCCTCACTGCGACAAGAAATTCAACCAGGTGAGTGGATGGGAGCTGGGGTGCCCAGGCTGCTGGACGCTGAGGGTTCCTCTGACAGCTTGTCGCTACTCCCTGTCACCCCCAGCAGACCTGCTTGTCCTTTGGTCTGCCAGAGACGTTGCTTATTGGCTGCATTCACCAGTCACAAACCCAGAGCCGCTAGAGGGAGGCCGGAGGGAGTCAGAGCTCCGGGCCGTATCACCCTGTTTGGTACCGGGTCTGATCCATGACTCTTCCATAGGCTTTGGATCAGGCCTCTAGTGAACTGAGAAGTGGCTGGAGGCTGAATTTCTGGGGCTGCCTGAACTTCACGTGGCTCTGGGGCTGCACCCAGGTCACAGTTTGGGTCCTTTTCCTCATCAAATTGTGAGTTACACCCGAGACATGTTGCATCAGATGTCTCCTAGTTCCCAAGAGCCCTTTCTCCCCAGTGAAGAGCCAAGGGATATGAACAGCACACCTTGTCTCCTACATGTCTAAGTCCTCTGAGCAGAACTAGGGAGCAGCCAGCTGCTGTTACCACAAGATTAGGTCCCCCATCTGAACTCTTTTCTGTTCTGGTCAGGTCCTTCTTCCATCCTGCCACCTCTGTGTCTGAGTTCCGACATACTGGCTCTGTTAGAGGTTTGATCATCCCCCTTTTACAGATGGAGAAACTGAGGCACAGAGCGGGGACATGATTGATTCCCCTGCCACAAAGAGAACTCAGGTTTCCTGACTCCAGCTCCTGTGCTGTAGCCCAGGCCCCCAGTGCTTTGGAGCTCTAGAGCCAGGTGTGTGGGAGGAAAGGTCCACGGCTGGAGCCCTGGCTGGAGGTGTCCCTGCATTAGTCATGGCTGGAAGAAGGCACGTTCCATTGCAGCTTTGGGCAGAGGCTTTGTCTTGGCAGCATCTGGGGGGCCTGGGCTACGGCACACCCCCACATTCTTCCCCAGTCAGTGGCCAGGACCTGACTCCAAGCCACCTTACCCTGCCACTGTGGGCGACAGAGGATTAGTGCCAGATCCTGCCACCCTGGAGGTCAGTGCTTTGGGGAGCACAATTGCCCTGTGCAGAGCAGATAACAGGCTGGGCCTAAGCGAGCAGCTGGGCGAACCCTGGAGCTGGCCGGGGGCTGCAAGAGCCGTTCTCATGCTGGTGTTTGTTTTGGGGCAGGGCCAGAGGGTGTGGCTGAGATCAGGGGCCCCTTGGGCTGGCTAAGTACAGTTGATTCCTGCCCTGCAGGGTTTCATAAAAGGGGCAGCACGTGGGAATAGCAGCAAGCAAGAAATCTGAACAAGGCCGCTGTCGCCTCTTCCTCGGGGTGTTTCTTGCCCAGACCATTCTTCCCAAGCTCCCTACACTGCCCTGTGATGGGTGTAATGCAGGAGGTAGGTTTTGCTCTGCAAAGCCCCCTCTAGCTTAGCCAAAGCCCTGCCTTCCCCCTCCTGCTGCATCCCCCCAGGTGAGATTTGAGAGCACATCGTGACAGCGCCTGGACTCAGAGCTTGAGGCAGGACGAACCCTTGGCTCTGGGAAAGGAGGTATCAGTTCTGCGACTGGCAGGCCACATTCTAAATGTAGACAACTTGGCCTCCATTAATGTGGCATCAAGCACCTAGTGTATTTGTCTCGCATGCCCCTGTGTGGTGTGGCAGGGCTACTGTGCCCATTGGGTAGGTAGGCAGCTGAGACCCAGGGAGACTGACAGGCCCCAGATCAGCTGGGAAGTGCCGTGAGTCACCCGAGTCCCAGCACCCTGGACCAGCCTGCCAGTAAGACAGTGGTCTCCATCTTTTTTACACCGAAGATGGCTTTTTAAATTTCAGGGCAACCTAGGACCTGCCCTGCCCCTTCCCCAAATCCCTGCCCACTCCCTTCCCCCCTTCTCTGCTTGCTTTCCCCCACCCTCACTTATTTTCACTGGGCTGGTGCAGGCTTTGCATGGGGTGCCAGGAGCCAACCCATGGGAGCTACAGGCGTGGGCAGCTTGCAGACACACAAGGGGACCACAAAGAGGAGCCAGCAGTCTGTCTGAGCCCTGCTGTGCTGGCCCAGAGATCACAGTCGACTGGCTGAGGCTCCAGGATTGACCACTCAATCGCGACCGATGGGTGGGTGACTTCTGCTGCAGGAGAAGGGGCCGGGGGAGGGTTGAGTTTCTTGGGTTTCTCCAGCGGGTTTTGCTGACCTGCTCCTAGAAGTCGCGGTGACAGTTTTCATGGACAAAGCTAGCTGGCTAGACCCTGCCTGGGTGGATCAGTAATTGGACCTTTTCTAGGCTAGTGCCATGTCTCAATGGCTTCTGAGTAGGGATGTGAAGGTGTAACCATTTACAGCCTCATCCATTAACGTTCACGGTCACATCAGGCACCTGGTGTACGCACGGGGAGCCAGGTAAAAGCTTGCTCCCAGTGAGCCACCCACCGCCCCACACATTGGTGGCAGGTGGGAGCTGGTGCACGCAGGGAGCTGGCTTAAAAGCTGATTCCCCTCGTGCACTGGCTCCCAGGGAGCCTCCTGCCACCCCGTGTATAACTAACTGCTAAAATTTTTAGCATTGCGATCTCCAACCAGTTCTGTAGCTATAGCCAACTAGCCACACTCCACCAGCCAAATAGCAACATTAATCATGCCAACTAGCCACACTCAGCTGGCCAAGTAGCCACATGTGGCTAGTGGCTAGCGGCTAGCGTGCTGGACCCCACAAGGGGGTTATCTGGTTACTTAAGTACATTTTAACATCCCTAGTTCAGGTCTGAGCTCAGCCTGAACCTCAAAGGTTTCTCTCAGATCCAGTCTCCTGCCAAGTCTGTGCAGGAAGCACGTCATGGAGCAGGCCCCGTTGCTTGGGAGCAGTGCTGGTCTGCGCTGGTGACAGCTCTTCAGATGCCTTGCCCATGGGGATGTCATTACTGAGCCGGCTCTCTTCACCATGCCAGACAGTGTCCTGAGGGTGGGATTTACTGTGTAATGGAGGAGAGGTGAAAATTCAGCTCCTAGCTAGGCACTCGGTGTGTTCTAGGGTGCTCAGTCAGGTCTTGGTAGCAGGGTTAGCAGGAGGAGCATTTCCAGACAATGCCCAAGGTTGGCTGCCTCCTCTGCCTTTCTCCATCCTGCTTCCGAAGCTCAGTGCCTGGCCGAGAGGCTGCAGCCCTGGGAGCTGAACCTACAGCCACATTTGTGGACAGCATAAGCCCCAGCTTACCACATGTACGCAGTACAAGCCTAGGACAAAGCCGTGTGTGCTGCTGCTGCAGAAGGGTGATGGCCAAGGAGAAGACTTTGCATGGCTGGGTCTCGTAGTGCAGGGGGCTACAGCACCCCCTGACGTGGTTTCCATTCTGTACAGGGTTTGCACTTTGGTTAATGGCCCCTGTGGCTCTGCTGCTCTCAGCCATTGGCACTGAAATGCTGCCCACAGCAAACCCTCTGCTCCCCAAGCTCTATGGGCTCTTTGGTCTCCCTGCAGGTGGGGAACTTGAAGGCGCACTTGAAGATTCACATCGCGGACGGGCCACTGAAGTGCCGGGAATGTGGCAAGCAGTTCACCACGTCAGGTACCACGCCGGCTGTGTGCCCGTGCTTGGCTGCCGCAGGGCATTTGCACACAGCGCCACCGAGAGTAGAGGCCACAGCTCTGCAGGGTTAGGCTGGGTTGGGAAGCGGGGGGAGGGGGGAAGGAGCATGGAGGTTTACAGCTACTCCTCAGTGAGTCGCCAGAAACTCGGTATCCTCAGATCAAGATCTCCTGGGGGCCCCCTGCTAGGAGAGAGAGCCCCCTCTAGGGCCAAGCCACTCAGGTTAGCAAAAGGGACTCTGGGCCCTGCTGGAACTGCAAACCTAGCTCCCTGATAAGGTGCCAGGTGGCGAGCTGGTGTCCTATTCACTGGCGTTAGCCTCAAGACTTCAAGAATCATGAGTCAGGCCCCAGAAGAGAATGAGCTGAGTCTCCATGCGTCAGTCAGTGCTGAAATAGAGGTGGTTCTTACGTGCCCTCCAGAGTCTGGGCCTTCAGGGAGCGCAGCCACAGGCTTTAGTCCGTAGCCAGAAAGGCTAGAAATGTCCAGGTTTTCAAAATCGAAGCTGAAATGTTTGTGCTGAGTCCAGGAGCAGGAGCTTTCCAAAGAAACCAAAACGGACGAGGCCTGTGCCACTTTCAGGAGCACTGGCAGTTTGCCCTGGGGGGGGGGTGTTAAATCTAAACTCCTCCGCGCACTGGCGGGCTCTAAAGCCGCCGCTGGGGCAGGCTGTGCGAGTCACTTCTTGGTCCAAGCCATTGCTGTTGCCTGGCTCGCTGGCTGCCAGTGCAGAGCCCCTCTTGTGGCATAGCTAACTCTGCCCTTGCTGCTGTGTTGCACTAGCTCATGTGCAGCTGGCAGAAATTAGGGATGCAATAGTGTAGCTGACTAAGTGATAAGCAGAAGCTTATAGGTTAATGCTATGGACTACATGCATTTCTTGCCAGTACATTTTTTAGCAGGCTGGCCAGCAGCCTGACTAAGTCCTGGCTCACGCCAGGTGCAGGACCTGCCCCTGCTACAGCTCTGTATTTAAAGTGTATTAGGAGCCAGGTGGGCAGGCCACCCGGCTCAGTTCCGGCTTGCGTCAGGTCTGGGAGTTCAGTCCCCTCTCCCACCCTGGGCAGGAACCCTCTGCCACGCCGCGCTGCTGCCTCTTATCAGAGGCAGCAGCTCGGGGCATCAGGCAGCCAGTCTCTGAGGAGAGCTGGTTTTTAAACTGGCTCTCCTAGCAGACCAGCTCCCACCTGGTACCCCACACTGCTGCCTCCGGTACAGAGGCAGCAATGCGGGGGGGCACAGGGGGCTCCTCAGGAGTGGGGCCGGAGCGCACTGGCTGCCAGCCTCGCCCCTGGGGACTATAGAATAGTTGAGTAACTGATAAGAATTCATGAGGTTAATCGAATATTCAATTAACTGATATTTAACATCCCTACTAGAAATGCCAGGGCCTCCCAGCGTGTAGCTCCCGGGCACTGAACAAACCTGTCCCTTTGGTCTCAGCAGCAATGGGAAGCTAGGGTGGTGTGGGGCCATGGAAGGGGCAGCCCTCTGGTGAGAAATGGCTGTTGACTGGGCTGTGGAGGTGGAGTGAGGTGATTTCTGATGGCTCAGCACAAGCTGAGCAAGCCAGCCGGGAGGGAGGGGAGACAGACAGACGGGGAAGGGCTCTCTCCCACACACACGCACGCACAGCCTTCTGGGCTACTGACTCCCTCTTGTCTGGCACCTCCAAGGGAACTTGAAGAGGCATCTGCGGATCCACAGTGGCGAGAAGCCCTACGTGTGTGTGCATTGCCAGAGGCAGTTCGCAGACCCTGGGGCCCTGCAGCGGCACATCCGCATTCACACAGGTAGGGATCCCCGGCCTGGGCCCCCAAGGAGCGACTTGGGAGAGACCAGGCCCCAGAACCCCTGTCCTCTTGCTCCGGCTGATGAGTCAGCAGGGCTGAGCTGACTGTGCAGGGCCGCGTCCAGTCTGACCTCTGCCAGGTGCCATCGGTCACTGCAAGGAGGCTTTGGTTTCATGTATCTGTGCAATACTGTGGGACCAGCTCAGAATGCTCCTCCCAAGGGCCCTGTGCCACCTGCCCCCAGGTTCCAGAGCACTGGTATGTCCATGCCCTAGCCCAGCCAAGAGGGACTTTGGAGAGCCAGTCTGCTGCCACCATGGCAGTGTCCAGATGCCTGCCATGTACAGGGATTTCTGCCACTCCTGTTCTGCTTGGGGGAGAGCAGCACTGACCTGCTCAGACAGGCTGTAATTCACCAGGAGCCCATGTGCTCAGTGGGCAGCAGCAATGCCGCACTGAGCTGCTGGGACAGACCAGGCCTGAGCGCAGGTCTCATCTTTATACCCTTCCTGCCACACGCTGGGCCCATGCCTCTAACTCTTGTTAAATGACTCGAGTGCAAAGCAGACTGTGAAGAACTACAGAGGGAGCTCACTAAACTGGGTGACTGGACGACAAAATTTTAGGTGAAATTCTGTGTCCGTGAGTGCAAAGTAACACACCTCGGAAACCAGAATCCCAGCTGTACAGACAAAGCTGTTACCACTCAAGAGAGAGATCTTGGCATCATTGTGGAGAGTTCTCTGAAAACAGTGTGCTGTGGCAGTCACAAAAGCAAATAGAAGGTCCGAAATCATTCGGAAAATGGTAGAGAATTAGACAGAAAATATCCTAATGCACTATATAAATCAATGATACCCCCACAGCTTGAGTGCTACATGCAGTTCCGGTCGTCCCATCTTAACAAAAGAGATATTAGAATCGGAAGAGGTACAGAGAAAGGCAACAAAAATGATCAGGGGTCTGGAACAGCTTCCGTCTGAGGAGAGATTGAAAAGACTGGAACTTGGACAGGAGACGACTAGGGGGTGGGATATAATCGAGGGCTATAAAATCATGACGGGTGTGGAGAATGTGAATAAAGAAATGTAATTTACTCCTTCCCATAGCACAAGAACCAGGTGTCACCAATGAAATCAATGGACATCAGGTTTAAAATAAACATCGGGAACTACTCCTTCAACATGGAGTGAACCCTTGGCACCTTTGCCAGAGGATGCTGTGAAGGCCAAGACTGTAACAGGCCTCATAAAAGAGCTAGATAAGATCCTGGAGGGCAGGACCCTCAGTGGCTATTGGCCAGGATGGGCAGGGGTGCTCCTAGCCCCTGTTTGCCAGAATGGACGATGGGCTGGATCCCCTGGGGATTCCCTGTTCCATTGATTCCCCCTGGGCTGCTGGCCGCTGGGCCAAATAGATTCTTGGTCTGGTTGTTTGTATGCAGTGCCACGTTCACGTAAGAGTTGGCTTCTCAGAGCAGCTTATGTGTCTCCTTGGGCCTCCAAGGCATCTGTAGGGATCACCGAGGGCCGCCCAAGCTAGAGCTGTTCACATCAGGCCCCTGGGGCTCGGGAAGCCGTCTCTTTCCACCAGCTTTGGGAAGGCCTGAAGCAACAGAGCCCCCAGGCTACCTAGCCTGCTGCCCCTGGGCCATGCATAGGGATGGCTGCATGGGGTATCATTCCCTGCTCTAGGTGTGGTGGGGTCGGGGCTGGTGTCTGGCTGCTGAGCTCTCCCCTTCTCTCGGCAGGCGAGAAGCCCTGCCAGTGCCTGATCTGTGGCAAGGCCTTCACACAGGCCAGCTCCCTCATTGCCCACGTGCGCCAGCACACCGGAGAGAAGCCCTACGTGTGTGAGCGCTGCGGCAAGAGGTGAGGCCCCGCCCCCTTCCCAGGCAGCAAATGCAGGAATGGGGCTCAGTTCCTGCAGCCCTTTGGGGAGCCCTGCCGCCACCGTACTGCCCGTCTGTGCTTCCCCCTCCTCACTACCTGGGCCCCTTGCCCGCTCAGTCCTACACTCTGCAAAGGATGCTGGATCCGGCCTGGCAGAGGCAGCGGGACTCGTACTTTGGGTTTGGGAAACGGGTCCTGGGGAATCACCAGAGAAGCACTTGGGTCACTGTCTTGCCCCAGTGCCCAGGGGAGAAAGAAAGGGGCTCTGTGCCAAAGGGGATGTGCACACAGTGGGGGAAAAGCAGAGCTCTGGAGTTGGGCCCCTCTCAGCCCGCAGGTACCGCCATGGTCCTGAGACGGGGGGTTGGGCTGCACGTGGCTGGGAGTGCTAGTTAAAGGGTTCAGTCTGGCCGTTTCATCCAGCAGGGCCTGCCCTCCAGCACGCAGGCCAGAGCCCATCTCTGCCTGTGCTGGGATGCGGCGCTGGGCGAGGAGCAGAGCGGGGAAGGGGGTATTTCTGGGCCTGGGCCATTGCTGTCTGTGCATTGTCAGAACAGTTCTCGTCCTGCAGGCTGGGGTTGGTACGGGGGGCTCGGCTCAGGGACCATTGATGGGAGTCGTTCGCTAAGCAGAACGGATGAGCTTTCGCAGGCTCTGTCCAATTTAAAGGGGCTTGTGGCAGCCTGAGGGGCTGGCCCGCCCCATGCTCCCAGCCACGTCAGCTCTGTGACCAGATGGGGGGCTCAGAGCCAGGCCTCCTCTGATTACAGGGGAGGCCTGTGCTCCCTGTTCTGGGCCCTGGGACTGCTCCCAGCTCCCTCCACTCCCTTTGATGCTCCCTCTAGGTTCGTCCAGTCCAGTCAGCTGGCCAACCACATCCGTCACCATGACAACATCCGACCACACAAATGCAATGTCTGCAGCAAGGCTTTTGTGAATGTGGGCGACCTCTCCAAGCACATCATCATCCACACCGGTGCGTCTGCCTGGCCTCCTGGGTTCTTCACCCACCTGGGCGCTGCTGGGCCTGGCACTGGGTCCGTATTGGCACTGGACGGAAAGAGCCGTCTCCTGCTGGTTAGCAGCTACACCCCACGCTGTCGCGGGCAGACACCAAGGGTGGGCAGAGGTGGGTGCACACACTGGGAGGGCAATCCCGGCAGTCCTGCTTTGGGGTCTTGGTTAGTCTGTGCTCTTGAAACAACCATCAGTCCATCAGCAGGCTGTGTCTCTCAGCAGGCTGTGTCTCTCTAGCCCTGCCCCTCCACTGGGGCGCTAACCCAGCCCGTGGCTTGGTTCTGTGCAGGAGAAAAGCCGTTCCTCTGCGACAAGTGTGGCCGGGGCTTTAACCGTGTGGACAACCTGCGCTCCCACGTGAAAACCGTGCACCAGGGCAAGGCTGGCATCAAGATCCTGGAGCCAGAGGAGGGCGACGAGGTCAACATAGTCACTGTTGCCTCGGACGATATGGTCACCTTGGCCACGGAGGCACTGGCGGCCACAGCAGTCACACAGTTGACAGGTGAGTCTTCCTGTGCTGCTAGCAGTGCGCACTGGGGCCAGGGGCTTGCTGCCCACACCATGAAACCTGGCTGGGGCTCTTGCCTCCCCTGGACTCCCAGACCCCTTCCCCTTTTTGGTCCTTGGCTCAAGGCTGTTGCCCGGTGGGGTGGAGCTGAGTCGTTACTGTTGGCACATGGCTCAGCTGCCTTGTAGGAAATTCACACTCCCACCCCCGCCCACATTAGCAGTAACCGCCACGGAGTCAGACCTGCCTCCCCTCACACCTCGGGCTGCTGCGCCCTTCCCCTGGCACCGCACGCAACAGCACTGCCCTCTGGGGGTACCCGCTTCCCTGGCCTGAGGCTGCTGGTCTGGGTCCCCCAGCCCCTCTCCCTACGCCTGGCAGGGCCCTGCCTGGGCTGTTAGCCAGGGAGGGGCTGGCTGACCCAGGGACAGCCCTCTCGAGCCCCAGGGTTCTCCTTCTCCCCTCTCCAAACGGCAGTGGTGCCCGTGGCAGCCGCCGTGACGGCAGACGAGACGGAAGCTCTGAAGGCAGAGATAACCAAGGCTGTGAAGCAAGTGCAGGAAGCAGGTGAGGAGCTGAAAGGGAGGGGCGACTGGAATCTGTACACACGGGCTCCCCGTCCCTGTGCACATGGGGCATTTTCTGCTGAGGCAGCGACTGTTCCAAGGGAAGCAAAGCTGGGACCTGACACTCAGCTTCCTCTGTACCCCAGCACAGCCCTTCCCGCAGGCCGGAATGTCACCCCTGGTCACCCAGGGCTCCTCCCCTCTGCATGCAGCCCCGCCTGAGGGCAGAGGGGCACAGGCTGTGCTCTCCAGCTGGTAGCCTGTAAGGTCTGGCTAGTTGGGAACCCATTTCCCTCCCAGTGAAGTTCCAGGCAGCAGTTCTCATTGAGGCAGGGCTTAATGCTCCAGCACAGAGGTGCCTGATCCCTCTGCCGTCCTCCAGTTGGCTGGATCTGAGCATGCTCCTCAGCATTGCAGACCGTCTAGCCCATCCCTTGGGGACAGCTGTGGATTAGCCAGTGATGTATGGGGCCTGTGCCAGGAGCCCTGGCCAGTTGGGGGGGCCCAGCAGAAATCGCAAAGCCTTGGCAGAAGCTGCAAGATGGGCAGGGAACCCCAGCACCCAGACTGCCTGGGACTGGAGGAGCCCTAGGGCAGGGCCCACTGCAATCCTGAGGCTGTGGCGGGGTGGGGGGCAGAGCTTCTCCAGTCTTGGGGCTGTAGTGGGGGGAGAAAGGAGCGAATAGGGAGGAAGGGTCACAATGTGTGGAGGGGAAATGGGCAGGGTCACAGGGAAAAGATGTGGGTAAGGTAGGGTGGGACTGTGGGTGGAACAGGGGTGGTCGCAGGGGAAGGGGTAGAATGGGGTGTGACCATGGGTGGGGTGAATGGGATGGGTTCATAAGCAGAGGGGATCACAGTTCCTGTATCAGCTCCCACCTCCACTTGGTCTGGCCCTATTCCACCTGGGGACTGTGCAGGGTGGTTCCCCCAAGATTTCCCAGGGCTGTATCTGGGAGGACTCAGCCATGCATCCCTCCTGTCATGCTGTGTGCACACAGGGGCAAGGGCCTGCATGGCCGGTAGGTGAGTCATCTTCCCGCTTCGTTACAGACCCCAACACCCAGATCCTCTACGCCTGTGACTCGTGTGGGGAGAAGTTCCTGGATGCCAACAGCCTGGCCCAGCATGTGCGGATCCACACGGCACAGGCCCTGGTGATGTTCCAGGCCGACACAGACTTTTACCAGCAGTACGGAGCCGCCACCACGTGGCAGGCTGAGCAGGTGATCCAGTCGGGGGAGCTGCTCTTCCGAGCCCGTGACGGGGCAGAGGTGCAGACCCCTGTGGCTGAGGAGTGCCAGCACCCTGCCGAGTGAATTGGCAGCACCCGCCCAGCCAAGTGTCCCGGGAGTGGGACCCAGGAGAGGAGACTGAGCCTGCGACAGCATGTGGCTACTAAAAGAAGCAGGAGCTCACATGAGGGCGCTGCTGAGCCAGCGGCTGGTCACCTCACCCACCAGCTCCCTGGAATGATGTAAAAATGTATTTCTGGAACGAGAGACTCCGCTGAGTGTGTAAGAGCTAGACAAATAAATGCCACTATTTTCTAAATCCTATTTAAAACTGACCCCACTTGCCTCTGGTGCTGTCTGCCCTTCGCACACCAAGGCTCCCGCACCCTTCCTGCCAGCCTGGTGCAAAGCCAAAGAAACCCTGGAGCCGTGCTATGCCAAGTCTGCTGACTGTGGCCAGGCTGGGTGTTGCAGAGGAAGGGCTGTGGCCCAGCGAGCCGTGAACTACAGAAAAATCTCCCTGCCTGGTATGTGGGAGTGGCTGGAGCTGGAGCCAGATTCCCTGCAGCATGGGCTGTCTAGGAGCGATCCAGCTGCAGCTGCATGGAATGTGGGGCTGGAGAGGCCTAGGCCAGCCCCTGCTGAGAAGCAGGGCAATAGCTAGACTGGTGAGTCTCAGCCTCTTTATCATTGTGGGCCCCGCCCTCTACATGCTGCCTGTATGGCCCAGTGTGCCCCTGGCCCCAGCCGTGTGCTCACTGAGCCACAAGCAGCCTGCATTGACCTAGCTTCTCCCTGTCAGGGCAACCTCCAGTGCCAGGAAGTCCTTCTCCTCTCTCCCCCTCACCCCCGGTGGTTTGTGCCTGTGTGATGAGCCTGTCCCACCCTATGAAGAGAGGCTTGGGCAGAGGGCAGCCATCCCTTCTGACTCAGCTAATGCCTGGCTCCGGAGGAACAGTGAGCTGGCTCTGGAGAATGGCTGGAGGGGGCAAGATGGAGAATCAGCTGTCAGGAGGCCTTGCAGCTGGCCCGTCCTGTGCCACGTAGACAGGTGAGGTACAGGGGAGAGCACCCTGTCTGAGAGCCCAGGAAGGGGAAGGACACTGCTAGCTAGCTGTTCTAGGGCTATCTGGTGTGGGAGCAAATGCTGGGGGCTCTCCCTCCCTGAGCTGGGTGGCGGCCTGTGCTGGCTGCCTGGCCTGAGTCCCAGCCCTTGCTCTGGGCCAGGTACATGTCTGCCCTGGAGATGAGGCTGTGAAAGGGGTGCCTGCGGGAGCCAGGCACCATTGAGCTCTGCTGCTTGGCCTCCTCCAGCTGAGCCAGTGATCCAGCCAGGGGAGCAGCTCCCCCCCTGGGGCTAAGGAATTTCATGCTGCAGGGCTGCAGAGCCAGCACCTTCTCCCGCAGGAGACACCAGCACCTGCCTTCCAGCCACCGTAGTCCTTGGCATCTGCTCCAGTCAGAGTGCAGCCTCCCCCCCCACCCGCTAGCGCACAGCTCCAGGCGTCATTGGCAGCCCCAGCTTGAACACTGACCAGCAAGAGCCTCCCTGATGGCTGAGCTGCCTACAATCAGCCACACAGCCTGCCACCTAGGAGATGCATTTAGCAGCACCTCATGTTCCCAGTGCATCGCGCCTCGCACTGGCGCCCAGAGTCAGGCACAGGGACTGTCTTGTGCAGCGCCAGGCAGATGGGGTCCTGGGCCTCATTTGGGGGGGCGGGAGGGGAACATGGTCTGGTGCCCACAAAGCCCAGTGTCCCCCAAAGCCAAGAAACAGAGACATCAGCCAGGCTATGTCTACACTGGTGGGTTCTTGCGCAAGAACCTGCAAAGTGCCCACACTGCCCGCCCACTCTTGCGCAAGAAGATTTACAGTACGGGAAGAAAGGGCTTCTTGCACAAGAGCGACTCTCTTTTCTAACACGTGAGCCCTCTTGCGCAAGAGGGCAGTGTGGACACGTGGCAGGGGTTTCTTGCGCAAGAAAGCCCTATGGCTAAAATGGCCACCAGAGCTTTCTTGCCCAAGAGAGCGTCCACACTGCCATGGATGCTCTTGCGCAAAAGCACATGTCCATGTGGACGTTGTCTTGTGCAAGAACCCACCAGTATAGACATAGCCTCAGGGAGCAGGGCAGCTAGTGTATGAGATGGGCACAGTAGCTCTCAGCATTTCAGCCTTGCCTGTGGCCTGGACCGCACTGCTCCCCCAAACAACTGACCTGCTGGGTGTCAAGCACTAGCCTGCCAGCTCTTCCTTTCCAGCACAGCCAGCACCTGCCATTCCCTGGCTGTCCAGCAGGCTACAGTACAGCACCTAAGAGCTCACGGCTGGGTCCAGCCTCAGGCTCCTGCCCTCAGAGGGGCTAAATGGGGGAAGCCAACACTACAAGGCCCAATGGGGGGGGAGGTGCGGGGAGCAAAGTGATGGCTGATATGGCAATACAAGCTGCAGTGGGGTGGAGGTGCCCAGGAGGCCGGGATGCCGTGCAGAGATGCACACACCTTGGTTACTTGCACCAAGCTGCACAGGGGAGGGCCAGCCTCCTGCCCTGGCTGAAGGAGGCAGGAAGCAGGGTAGGAGGGAGAAGCCTGCCACTGGCTGGCAGCAGAGGTAACCGCTGCCTCCTCAGTCTATCAGAGTGGACCTGCGGGGGTGGGGAGGTGCTCGAGGAAAGCCTGGGCAGAGGCTCCAGGGCTGGCTGTGCGAGGCTCTCTGCCCTAGGCGCCACTCGGGTCCTCTGAGCATGTGACCCACGGCACAGGGAGGTGGAGAGTGAAGGCCCATGCCCAGGGCCACACAAGCTGGCTGGAGCAGGGAAGGGCCCTGGCCCTGGGGGTTGCCATTGGCAACGGTGGCTCCAAGCACTGCATTATTCTCCCCCTCCCCAGGACACGTGCTGTTCCCACAAGACAAAGGAAAGGTGAGCTGGATTTGGGTCCCCCCTGCCACCCCGGGGGGGGGGGGGGGAGTAGGCTGCCTGTCTGCCCAGAGGTGGACGGGCCATTTCTCCCGGGGCCCATGCAACCCCCCCCCCCCCAATCGATGGGGAGACTAGGCACCTGCCCTGGCTGAGGCCAAAGCCTGCTCACTGCTCTCCACCCGCTCCCGCCCCCCCGGCCCTGTGGTTCTGGGCAGGGACGCAGTTTGGGGCTGAGACTGCCAGTGGCAGGAGGGGAAGGGCTCCAGCGACGCTTGCCTCGCCAGGCCCCCTCTCTCACAGCAGGAAGGTGCTAGGCGCCAGCTGGCACAGACTGTGGGGAAAGCAGGCTGAGGGTGCTGCAACAGGCACTGCGGTAACAGGCCGGGACCCAGCATCGCCAGAAGGCAGCCCCAGTTAAGTCACTAGCATTTGCGCTGATCGAGGGGAGGCGCCCGCCATGATGCCTTGTCCCCCCAGGGCCATGGCAGCAGCTCCAGCGTTGGGCAGCCCTTGTTCGGAGGCCAGGTTGCCATGGCTACATCTAGACTGCAGGCGTCTTTCTGAAGCGGCTTTTCTAGACAAGATCGTCCGAAAAATACTTCTTCTGAAAGCGCACACCCATGGTGCCAAAGCCCATCAAACTCGAGCCCTGCTGTCCCGAATGCGCGCGCGTGTCCGCACGAATTGGACGCCTGCTCGCATGTAAGGCCGCCCGGACCCACTTCAGCCAGGGTGTTAAGGCAGCAGTTGCTGCCGAGTGGACCCACCCTGGACAGCCATGTCTCTGCTTCTGCTGCCTGCTTTCCTACTGCTTCAGGGGCCAGCAAAGCGCTGACAGTGCCTGCTCTGGTTGCCCAGCATTTGGATGCCACAGCATTCTTCGTGACATGGAGCCAGAACGAGCCCTGGGCACACGATGGCCCCCACACCGCAGTTTGTACAAGCTGCTTTCATGACCCTACATGAGCTGCACCTCGAGCTCATCCTCTCCCTGTGTGCGGGAACAAGACCTTTGCAACTGCACCCCCCCCCCCCCCAGCAGTGAGATGCTTTTGGAGGCTGGACACCAGTTCCAAAACTTCCGCATGTGGAAGGCCACCTTTTTGGAGCTGTGTGCCTGGCTCATCCCTGCCCTCCAACAATGGGACACCCCGGAGAAGAGGGTCGCCATCACATTCTGAAAGCTCCCCCCCCCCCCCCCCCGGCGACAGCTACTGGTCAGTGGGCAACCAGTGCGGCATGGGGAAGTCCACCATTGGGGAGGACTCATGGCGGTAAGGCACTCTCCTCGGGCTGCAGTCCCTGTGAGGAGGGAAAGAGGAGTTCTGGAAAGGGGGCCCCTAGGGAAAGGAGGGGGGGGAGCCTTGTCCCCGAGGGGATGTCATAGAGCGGTGTCTCCTGGGATGTTGGGGGGGGGGGGGCGCGGGGAAGGAGAGCAGGGCGGGCACCTCCCAAGGGTTCAGGCACTCCCTCTCATTCGTTCTTGTATGTGTTTGCTTGTCTCCTTCTGCAGGGTGTGAGGGCCATCAACTCCCTGCTGCTGCGCAGGCTCAGCCGCCTGGGAGACCTGGACCCCATCATCACAGGATTTGCCTCCCTGGGGTTCCCGAACGATCAAAGGAACCCGCACACCAAGTCATTGAGCGGCCCAATATGGAAACCACAAGGGCTACTTTTCGATGGTGCTACAGGCCCCGGTCGAGCACCGTGGACAGTTCACAGATATTTTGTTAGGTGGTCAGGCAGGGTATTTCGAAACTCCAGACTCTACGGGACGCTGCAGGTGGGCACATTCTTCCCCCAGCATGACTTTGCAGTTGGGGACATGCAGATGCCACTGTGCATCATGGGGGACGCGGCCTAGCCCCTGATGCCGTGGCTGATGAAGCCGTACACTAGCCACCTGGATCCCAGCAGGGACCAATTCAGTTCCCCCCTCAGCTGGGTCCAAATGCAGGTGGAGTGCGCCTTCAGGCACCTCAAGGTGCGGTTCAGGTGCCTCCTGACCCACCTGGACATGGGGGAAGCACAGCATCCCTGAGGTGGCGGCGGCAGCATGTTGCATGCTCCACAACATTGTGGAGAGGAAGGGGGAGGCCTTCCTCCTGGGGTGGGGGGGGGGGGGCAGAGGCCGGCCACGAAGGGAGACCCTTCGAGCAGCCACGGACAGGCCAGGCCCATCAGTGGGGGTGCACATCCGGGAGGCCCTGAGGGAGAGTTTCTCTCAAGGACCCCAGTCACTCTCCTCAGGGTCTCCCCACTAGGGGCCTGTGGCTTGCTCCCCTATCCCTCTCCCCCCACAGCCCCTCCCTCCCCCCCTTCCCCAAACGCTCAATAAACACACTTGCTTTGATTTGAACAAAACAAACTTTGTATTTGTCTTTCCATAAAATAAATTGGGGCGACAGGGGGGGGAGTGGCGTAGGGGTTGATGGGAAGTGCCACCTCAGGTGTGGGGACCTCGGCAAACTTGGGGTTGGGGTGAGCTGGAGGGGACAGCAGCTGGGTGTACCATCATTTCCCACATGATGTCACGTTGTCCTGCCACACAAGCTGGGCCCATGCGTGGTTCCGCCAGGGTCTGCTGCATGTTGCGCAGGACACCCACATGCTGCCTCATCGGGTCCTCGTGGATCCTCAGGTGCATTCGGGTCCCCTGGGCTTGGGCAGCTGCCTCAGCTGGCGTGGATCACCCCTCTGCGATGGCTGGCCCGGCTGTGGAGAACACACAGAGTGAGAGGCGGGCAGTCATCCCTGCAGACACTGTCCCTGTCCGTGCCCTCCTCTGTGAACAGCGACCCACAGTCCTTGGGCCAGAGGACGGGGATGTCCCAGGAGCCCCGCGGTGCCCAGGGGACCATGCACCCTGCTTCTCCTTCCCTCCCTCCACCACAGACAAGCAGGCGAGGGAAGTGTCCGGCCACAGTGGGATCCCATGGGCAGGAGAGGGGCCAGGAGCCCACACACGCACCTGCACCTGGCAGTTCTGTCTGCGGGTGGTGCCTCGGGCAGGCAGGCATGCCCATGTGCTGCACACAGCACTCCTCGGTTTGTGGGGGGTTGTGCATATGCCCTTGTGCCCCGCCTGCTTCCAGCAGTGGCTGGTGGTGGGAGAGCGTCCCCCCAGGGCCAGACATGTGTGACCTCCCCTGAGGCTTCCACGTGCACCGACTGAAGCACAATGTCCAGGCCAAGAAGGCCAAGCCATGATCGCACCCTATCCCCTCTGTGTGGGGAAAACTGAGAGCACTCACCTGATAATCCCTCCCCACCATCAGAGGACACCTGAGACACGTCCAGGCCCAGGGGTACCGGCTCCAGGGTCACCGGCTCCAGGGTCAGCGTCACGGTGCTGGCCGTGTCCTCCTCATCCTGCCCCTGCTGTCCCTCCTCCTGCTCTTTCTCAGCGCGCTCCATGGACAATGGCTCTGGGGAGTGGCCAACACATACCTGAGGGATGCGTCTGGAAGCCTGCAGACCGGCCAATGCCTCATGGCTACTGGCATGTGAAATGAAGACAGGTCACTTGATCATGTGACCAGCTTCAGTTTGGGAGACAGCAGGAATATAAAAATCCCATGAGGCCATCTCCATCTGGTCTTCAATCTTGCTACTGATTCCAGAGGCATCCTTGCTAGGGACAGAGAGCCGGCTGGGATTGCTGACCCGTCCTGATACAGGATGTACACCAAAGATTTCTAAACTAGCAGTTTGTAACATCTCTGCTAAGAGCCTGCATCCAGAACTTGGTGATTGAGGTATGTAACGTAGTCTCCTTAACAACCTTACTCTCAACTTTTTCTTTCTTTTATTAATAAACTTTTAGATTGTAAAGGATTGGCCCAGCTTGCTCTTGTGGGTAAGATCTAAAGTGTAAATTGACTGGGGACTGCGGCTGGTTCGGTGGGACCGGGAGGATATGTTCGGAGTTGGTGAGATTGGGTTTTATAACCTCTCACGTGTATGTAAGGTCCGGGGCTGATTGTGGCACAGGGAGAGCTGGGATATCTGAGGGGTTTTGCTCATGAGGCTTCCTGCTGGCCAGCTTGGCAGCTGAAGTGCTTGGTGTGACTGGGTTGTGGCCTATTTGGGAAAGATCTCCAGTTGAGGGCAGTAAGTAGCCCCGGTTTTGAGCAATTCACTCTGAGCTGACACCCTGGCCCGGTCCATCACACTCCACTACACTGAAACGGCAGATCAGAGTTGTTACCGGCTGGGCCCATCGTGGTCTCTTAGGGCCGCTCAGTTATGTACTTAAGTACAGCACTGAGGAAGCTCACACAAGAAGCAAGACAGGCAGCTGTAGATACATCTTGGTATTAATCATAAATCTCTGTATTAATCATTTTCTCATTGAAGTTTTTAACTTTGTATTAAGTCCTTTTAATAGAAACTTTGTATTAAGCCTTGATAGAATAGTCTCCAAGAATGAGTAAGGTAAAGAGAACGTCCCTGTGGAGTGAATGAAGGGTGAATGGTGAAAGCAGGGAATATGAGCACCTCAAGGCAGTTGCAAGGGTTGGAGAAGGGGTGGAAGCCAGAACCAAGAACAATGAGATCTGTGAAGTGGGCTTATTGAAAGAAGATTGGACCTCTGGCCAGCAGCAAGCGCCTGCTTTGAAGGAGAATGTGGCAGCATTGAGACACTACCAGGAAGATGCCACAGATGTCTAACTGTATATGCATAAGATAATGCATCTTAGACTCACAGATGACACACATGCATGAGATGACTAACTGATGTAGAGCTGCAGGAGAGGGAAGACACTATAAATCAAAGGCATTTTGCCCGGGGACCCCGGGTTTCATCTTGTCAACATGGGAGCATCGATCCAGACCTGCAGAAGCCCGGCTCCACCCCTCCCCCCACTTAACTTAAGATGTGGTCTCTTCATCTCAAAAAAGATATAGTGGCATTAGAAAAAGTTCAGAAAAGGGCAACTAAAATGACTAGGGGTTTGGAACGGGTCCCATATGAGGAGAGATTAAAGAGACCAGGACTTTTCAGCTTGGAAAAGAGAAGACTAAGGGGGGATATGATAGAGGTCTATAAAATCATGAGTGGTGTGGAGAAAGTGAATAAGGAAAAGTTATTTACTTGTTCCCATAATATAAGAACTAGGGGCCACTAAGTGAAATTAATGGGCAGCAGGTTTAAAACAAATAAAAGGAAGTTCTTCTTCACACAGTGCATAGTCAACCTGTGGAACTCCTTGCCTGAGGAGGTTGTGAAGGCTAGGACTATAACATGGTTTTAAAAAGAACTAGATAAATTCACGGAGGTTAAGTCCATAAATAGCTATTAACCAGGATGGGTAAGGAATGGTGTCCCTAGCCTCTGTTTGTCAGAGGGTGGAGATCGCTTGATCATTACCTGTTCGGTTCACTCCCTCTGGGGCACCTGGCATTGGACACTGTGGGCAGACAGGATACTGGGCTGGATGGACCTTTGGTATGACCTAGTATGGCCGCTCTTATGTTCTAATCATGTGTACACTAGAAATTTGCCAATACAGCTGTAGGGCAAACTTCACAGGGTAGACCAGACCTCCTCCTCCTCCTCCTCCCCCCGCATGCTGGTTTTCCACAAGGCTAGCAGCTTTCTGCTGTTTCTAGGTCCTTTCCTCCCCCGCACAGAACTCTAGCATGGAATCCCGGGGCTCTCTCACCTACCAACTGTGGGGGGCAGCACAGCCCAAGGCAGCTGTTAGACAATGCATGAATGGAAGGAATTTTGATACTGCAGGGCTCAGGGCAGAACTTCCTGTGGGTTTGCAGGATCTTTTGCCACTGAAAGAGCCTCACAGAGTAATATTCTTATTCTATATTGATTGACAATTCCCAAGCAAGCAGAATACACGTGCTAAGCACACGGTGTCATGCTCCCCAGTCCTGATACAGGCAGGCAGCCTTCCCCTATTGGCCAGGCAAGGTCAGTCTCTCTGGATCTAGCTGCTGCATGTCACAGTCATGCAGAGGAGTCCTGGCAGCTCTGGGCTAAGGCTGGGTCTTGGAGGTGAGTTCTTCTTCCAGGTCTTCCCTCCTTCTCCTTGGTGTTCCTTTTCCTTCTCACTTTTCCCCTTTTCCTTCTTCTGGCTGGTCTC
This sequence comes from Pelochelys cantorii, assembly GCA_032595735.1. Lineage (NCBI taxonomy): Eukaryota > Metazoa > Chordata > Testudines > Trionychidae > Pelochelys > Pelochelys cantorii. Next base: position 397,347 of record CM064348.1, read on the forward strand.
CTTGGACCCCAGCTTATATAGTAAAATTTGAGTCCTGCTTAGCTAGACCTTAACCAATTATTTTAGTATAATTTTACTAACCACTCCTAACATACTGTAACATACCTAACCAATCCTACCCCACCACCTAGCAAAATTATCTATCCAGCAGACAGAAACAGTTACATAGCAGACACAGATCACACAGACAAACCATAGGAAATAGAATGTGGACAATAATAATAGGAAATTGAGAGGCAGAGCGGTTTCTTCCAAGACTGAGGGAGATGGGAGACACTTCTCTCTCCAAGGACGGACTTCCAACACTCTGGTCAGCTGAAGAAGTGGGCTGGGCCCACGAAAGCTCATGATCCCAGCTACATGTTTTGTTAGTTTATAAAGTGCTATCAGACTATTTGTTGTTTTTTCAGTTTACCCGTACAGACTAACTTGGCTACCTCCTGAAGCTTCTTAAAATGTGTAAGTAGGGAAAAGTTTAGATAGCCCATCAAGCTTTATTGTTTTCCTGGTTTGGGGATTTGGAAATAATGGTGTTTTCTCTCTTTTGTAACTAAACTTTAGCCCAGGGGCTTCCCCTGAGGATCTAGATCAATTTGGGGCTCTTCCTATCTAGTCACTTTACTATGCTTGCAACTGTAGTTTGATTCTGATAATAAATGATTATTTCTTTTTCTAATCAACCGGTATTGGTTGATTTTTGTGACCTGGAAGGTCTGTCTATATCTTCATGCCAGACTGAGGGGTCAGCTACCACAGACTGCAGCTTGTTTCTCTCTCTCCTTTTTTCAAGCTCTTTTTGGGGAAAGAGCTTGGGGGATCCCTGGGGTTGGTTTCAAGTGTCCACCCGTTTGTGGATTCAAAAGCACTTGATGGTGGCAGCGGATCCCCCAAAATCTGGGTATTAGGATTTTGGGGGAAGTTTTCACACCAAAACCTGTACAGGCAAGGTTTTGGAGTGCTCTTGCGGGCCCCTACTTCTGCATTCATCCTGCCAGAGTGGGGAACAGCCTTGACACCATGCAAGAGCCACATCAAGAAAACTCAAGTCTCCAGAACTCCCTGCAGGCCGTGTTCTCAAACTCAAGGGCACCAAGAGTTTGTGGCTGGGTAGTCACAGTGCTCCTCTAGCTGCTTCTACCCCAAAGTTCAGCGAGCCTACTGGCCCTCTGGCAACAGTTTAGCTCCCCAGCAGATGAGGCTGGGAAACCAGCTGCTGTGAAGGGCTCTGACGCAGCAACTGCAACGTGGCACACTTCCCCACCAAAAGCCTGAGCTAGGGACCTGCGGCAGATGTGGGGAAAAGGTCAGTTTCAGCCAGAAGCATGTGACAGCAGTGGGTCCAGGGAAGGACCAGCGTGTTGACGAGGGGACGACCTGAAGGAAGTTGGCTGCCTTGGGAGACCTGGGTTTAAGGAGAGATATTTGAGGAATTAGCAGGAATTTGGAGGACGACAAGCGAGAACATGGTCCTGGAGTGGGGGGAGCGTATAGGCACCTTCCAATGGCAACGCTGCGTGTGTGATGCTGAGTGCTCCTGGCTCAGTTCTCTACCAGACCGTCCCACCGCAGGGACAAGTGTCTGTCCCTGTTCCCAGGCGAGGTTTAAAGCGCCTGTAATTTTATGCTTGTTCCCAATGTTGACAGTGGACTAACAAAAGATCTGTTGCCTCCCCACAGGCATAGAGGTCTTTAAACTTCTGCTCTTCTCCCCGATTCCCTGACTTCAGCAGGGCTCTGAGCATTGATCGCACCTGTGCCCCCCCTGCCCTCTGTCCATGGCACATAGCTGGCTCTCCTGAGGCCTGGAAATCATTGGCTTTATCGGCAGAGATACAGGACGGAATGTGATGGCCTAGAATAAGCAGATGAAACTGGATGGTCCTTTCCAGCCTTGAACACTATGAAACCATGGCGATATCTTCCCCATTCTCAGCAAAGGTTTAATGCTAGATGCTTTAGTGAGGTCTTCTGGTTCCATTATCTTTACAGCATAATTACAGCACATTCATTAGTACATGATACTTTGGTTTCAATTATTAAACTAAGGCCCCAAGCCTAGGACTGCACCCAAAAGAGCTACTTTCACGAGATCAGGGCTTAGTGTTATCAAAGTAACTGAGCTGGATACATTTTTCCTGTACATACACACAAGGCATTGCTAAGCTCTCTAGGGCAAGAATGGGTCTGTACTTTGTGCCTTGTATGGTGAAGCACTGACAGTGTTAACACAGGTGCTACCTACCTGGTAACTGATTATCCAGTTTTTGAACAGTTTCATTCCCTTTGCAAAACACAGGCCTGCACACTGGCCCTCCCAGTCACCGAGGGAACAAGCCAGCTACAGGGAACAGCATTAAGTAGCTGCTACTGCGGTCCTGGAGGAATGAAACAGATGCTATAAAGTGAACCAGAGCCAAGCCCTACGATACAACTGGATTTGCTCTGACCCACAGACAATCACCTACAGGATCTTTACAGAGCATTCATAAAACTGAGATACCCACCTGGGGAAGTGAAAAAACAAATTGACAGAGCCAAAAAAGTACCCAGACATGAACTACTTCAAGACAGACCCAAAAGAGAAAACAACAGAACTCCTCTTGTCATTACCTACAGTCCACCACTCAGACCCCTCCAACACATCATACACAATCTACAACCCATCCTGGAAAATGATCCCTCACTCTCAGAGGCTTTGGGAGAAAAACCTATTCTTGCTTACAGACAACCCCCTAACCTGAAACGTATTCTTTCTGATAACCATGCCACACAACCACATCATAAGCCTCCAGGAACCTGGTCCTGCAACCAGAAAAGACGCCAACTCTGCCCACATATCTACACTGATGAATTCACCACTGGAGCAAACAACACAAGCCACAAAATCAAAGGGTCATTTGACTGCTCATCTAGTAATTTGATCTACGCCATCAAATGCCAGCAGTGCCCCTCTGCTATATATATTGGTCAAACTGGACGTTCTCTATGGGAAAGAATCAATGGACACAAATCAGATATACGCAAAGAAAATACTCAGAAGCCAGTGGCAGAACATTTCTGTTTACCTAACCATAATCTCACTGATCTGAAGGTGGAGGTCTTGTCACAGGCCAGTCCCTCAAGCCAAATACACAGGGAAATCTTGGAATTACAATACATATGCAAATTCAATTCAATTACTAATGGGCTTAATCAAGATATGGGGTGGTGGACCTTTTATCACTGAAGGTGCTAACAGCTTTCTGAATGGTATCCTTCCTGCCTTACCAATCTATCCACTGACTTTGATCTTTATCTACTCAGGTTTAGCACCCTTTCTCTTGATACTTTATGTATAGAGGTAGGGAGGTGGATGACAGAGCATCTTTCTCTTCCTCCCCCCCTTCCCTTCTATTTATTTCGAGTTTTCTTATCCCCTACTCATAACTCCTGTCATCTGAAGAAGTGGGTTGTGCCCACGAAAGCTCATGATACCATCTACATGTTTTGTTAGTCTAGAAAGTGCTACCAGACCATTTGCTTGCTGTTTGTTTCCCCTGAACATAGTTACCTGCTATTGTCACACACAAGATGACCACTCTTACAAACAGCACCCAAGTAATTGGGGAAAACCCCCCTACCTCTCTGTTTTCCTCCTGTTTGCTTGGTGCAGCGACAGCACTGTGTGTGGGGGGGGGTCACTTTCAATGCTTTGCCTGGATAGGTACCTTCCCCTGGTTGTGTGGTTCATTCAGTCAGTGACAAGGGCTGAAAACTAAGGAAAGTGTGAACAATTGTCACCGAGGACTCGTGCACAGATCACATGGACACTACTTTTCACCAACACGTTAACTAGATTTCAAGTTGATTGTGATACTTCAAAAGGAATTTGGGTTTCTCTTTATGAAATGCAGCTTTAATGATCTCAGGCTGTTTTCAATCATGCCTAGGGATGTTAAATATCGGTTAATTGAATAGTCAATTAGCCTCAGGAATTCTATTCTACAGTCCCCAGGGGTGGGGCTGGCAACCAGTACACTCTGGCCCCACTCCAGAGGAGCCCCCTGCCACTTCGGTCATGGGGAGTTGGTCTGCAAGGAGAGCCAGTTTAAAAACCAGCTCCCCTCTTGGACCAGCTACCTGTCGCCCCACACTGCTGCCTCTGATACAGAGGCAGAAGCTCAGAGTGGCAGGGGGTTCCTGTCCAGGGTGGGGCTGAGATTCTGGACCCGGCGTGAGCCGGAACTGAGCTGGGATGCCTGCCCACCTGGCTCCTAATACACTTTAAATACAGAGCCATAGCAGAGGTAGGTCCCGGACCCGGTGCAAGCCATAACCGAGCCAGGCTACTGGCCAGTCTGCTAAAAATGTAATGGCACGGGGATGGGGGGAGTCTATAGCATTAAGCTATAAGCTTTTGCTTAAGTTAATCAACTGCACTATTGCATCCCTAATCACACCAAGAAAGCTTTAGGTTTGGAAACATGGCCATGTGCAAACCCTCAATAGTGAGATGCACTGCAAAACCAAAAAGGTGGGTTACATGGAGGATTTTGGCACACTGTTGGCTGCATTAACTGGGTTGGGAGAGGGATTCAGAACAGAAATGTGTAATTACTCCTTTTTTAAAGAAGTCCCTCTTGCTCTTCTCAGGTAAAATGGCCCTGATCCTGTAATAGGAATCAAATCCACAGGGATCCAATGTAGATCTGATTGCAAGACCCGTGCCCTACTTTGAGACATGGATGATATCCCAGAATGCATTAGTGTGATATCCAACATACCTTCACTTGCAAATGAGACTGCTGGCATTTATTAGGTTAGTGACTAAAGCATTCTGGGACCATCTGTCCGAGGAGACACTTGCAGTTGGACAGTGCCCTGTGCACTTGGCTGGGAAGCAAAGTACAAACTTTGTCCCCTTTCTGGGTCCGGATTGGTTCTACCCCACAGGTTTGCAGGAGAGGAAAGGCACTGCCTGTATTGTCCCCCTCTCCTGAAGGTCCTAGGAGGTGAGAGAACGGATACATCTGGAAACAGGAATGAATAGATCCAGTGCATACCCTTGCTGGACAATTTAAGCTGACACTGCCGATGGCAGGAGAGGGCCACCTACATGCTGCCCAACTGTTTTGGCAGTGAGCTGTGCTATGTGCAGGAGGGCCAGATCCTCTAGCACCAGAAGTGTCCCCAGCAGGATGACTTTTGCCAGGATCTGGAATTGTCTGGTCTGCTAGCTTCCTGCAGGGCTTGGTGGAAGGGAGGGGTATCTTTGCCTTGTGTGAGCAATCAGCCACCATTTTATTCACTGGATTCCGACTAGAGATGTCATCATGGGAACGGGCTGGGCTTATCGGTTAATCTTAACTACGTGCACTCCACACCCCCCCCGCCCCCGCCTCTATCAGAGGCAGCAAGTGGGGGGAAGCAGGAACCGGTGTGCATGAGAAGTGGCTTGAAGCAGGCTCCCCACAAGCACCGGATCCATCTGCCCCCCCACTACTGCCTCTGGTGAGGGGGGCAGGCTGGTTTCAATATGGGTGGGAAGCCAGCCAGTACAGAGGCAGCAGCCTGGAGTGGCAGGGTTCCCCTGAGTGGGAACTGGCTGCTGGTCCCACCCCCCAGGGACTATTGAATAGTCGTGTAACTCTGAAGATTTCACGTGGTTACACGACTATTCAATTACCTGCCATCTAACATCCCTAACTCCCACGTGCCTTGATAATGCTACACTCACTGTAGCCTGGACATCTGCCCCCCGCTGCAAAGCCGCCTCTGCCGACAGGTAACGGCATCAGAGACTATGGCTCTTGCTGAGTCCTGAAAGGCTTCCCAAGCAGAGTCAGAAATAGAGGGAGCCATTTCTGAGCCCAGCTCCCAAACTGAAGCACGTGCCATATTCAGACCAGCCATCGCTACAGGCCAATACAGATTAGGCCAAGCATGTGGATCTAGCAGAAGCGCTCTGGAGTGCAGAGGAAGCCTTATTTTCATGAGTGCTGAGTCCCATCTCCGGTCTATGTGGCCCTTTGGTCTCAGTGTGTCCTTAACTAGGGACATCAGTGCCACGCTGCCTTTAGGAAACCATCTGCTCAGGACTAGTGCACCTGGGGACACAATTGAGCCACCCAGCTCCTTGGCTTTCCTGGGGACTCCCATTTTCTCCTCCCTCACATGCACCACGGCGAGTCCTGAGAAGTTGCAAGTTCTACAAAAACAACTGAAGAGAGAGTTGGCAGATAGAAAGTACGGCAAGGGACCACCTTGGCTTAACCAGGAGATCTCGCATGATCTCAAAACCAAAAAGGAGTCGTCATAAAAAGTGGAAACTAGGACAAATTACAAAGGATGAATACGAGCAAACAATACAGGAATGCAGGGGCAAGATTAGAAAAGCAAAGGCACAAAACGAGCTCAAACTAGCTACAGACAAAGGGTAACAAGACCTATAAATATTAGAAGCAAGAGGAAGACCAAGGACAGGGTAAGTAGGAGTCCTGGGACCGCACCAGCTCTAACTGTACAGGAAGCGTGCGGCTGTCACAGGGAGCGGAGGAGCAGGGCATGCGCACTTCCTGAGCAGTTGGAGCCACGCAGTCCCGAGATTCTGCCCCCCCGCCTCCCACACGCAAGAAGGCAGCAGGGGGAAGGAAGTTGCCGGCGTGCGACAGACCTAGCATTTCAGGAAACGCGCCGGCTGTTTGGGGAGGGGGAAGCAGCACATGCTTCCTGAGACCTGGACCTGACTCATAGCTGCAGGATCCCTAGGTACTGGCCCCAGCTGTCCCTGTCCCCTTCCCCCTGGCCAGGCCCCCCTCCCAGCACCCTGTCCCTCCTGGGCTCCTCAGCACCCTGCCCCAGCACGCATGAACACCTTAACTCCTGCCCCAACACCCACTAGCACCCTGTCCCCTGCTCCCACCAGCACAGTTGGGGCCACATTAGTGAGGCTTGGGGGGGTTTGGAGCAGTTGTTTTTTTGCATCTCACTTGTGTGGCCCCGACTGACTTTTCTGTGGGTCAGTGACCCCTGACTCAAAACAGGTTCCCCGCCCCTCTCAGAAATAAAGACAATGCAGAAACATGTTGTGTTTGACATAATATTTTATTTAAAAATGAAGCCAGGCCAACAAGCCCCCATCTGGCCACAGCATCATAACACTCCTGCACCCCTCAGACCCTAAATCTGAGCCTATCATACACTGGAACCCCATCCTGAGCCTCTCACATCCCCAAACTCCTGCACCCCCACATCCCCAGTCTTCTGCCAGAACACTCCTGCACCATCCACACACTGCAAATCTGTGTCCTGAGCGCATCATACTCCCAACATCCCTGCCCTGAGCCCCTCACATACCCCAACCCAAACTCCTGCACCCTCACAGCCACAAGCCTGCAGCTTGCTCAGCACCCCAACCCTCCACCTGACCCCAACACACTCAAGCCTGGAGCCCCCTGCCTGAGCCAGCATCCCCTTCTCCACATCCTCCATCACCCAATTCCCGCCCAGAGCTTGCACCTCTTACCCTTTCCCACACCCAAATCCCTCATTCCCAGAGCCCGCACCTCCTGTCTCAACCCAGTGAGAGTGAGTGAGGGCAAGCGATGAAGAGGAGGGGAACAGAGAGGGCAGGGGCCTTAAGGAAGGGAAGGGGTAGATCTTGGTTTGTCCTGACATTTAAAAAGTGATCTTGAGTGTAAAAAGGTTGGAGACTACTGGTGTAGATGGTGCTGGGTCCTGCCATGAGGGCAGGGGACTGGACTTGACCTCTCGGGGTCCCTTCCAGTCCTTGTGTTCTATGATTCTATTATTTTCATCCTGATGGAGCATCCTGAGTGATGTCATTGCTCTTCTCGCCCAGTACCTCCTCTCTGACCAAGAGGGGTTCTCAGGGGGAGACCGAACTGGATATGCCTTTCTGAAGCACGTATTCAAAGAATTCCAACCAGAGGCATTTTTCCTCCTGCTGCTGCTTCTGCTTCCTGATCTGAATCTGAAAGTCGCCCTTCCTCCCTGGGAGGCAGAGAGACTCTTTGGGCCTGCAGGATCTGGTTTTGTGCCCCTTGCTGGAGCATCAGCATCTGAAGACACAAATAGATGGGAGATGAAGGGCCTGGGTTTAGCCTTCCTGAGTACTGCAGCCTTTCTAGTAGGGATGTTAGTGTAAACAATTAACCAATAACCCTGGCTTTATCGGTTAATCTTATCAACTACACTCACTCCCCTCCCACTGCCTCTGCAGCAGAGGCAGCAAGGGGGGAGGAGACAGGAGCCGGCTTTTAACCTGGCGCCCTATGAGCCTGTGGAGCTGCCTCCCCCTCCCCAGTGCTGCTGCCTCAGAGGCAGCAGCGTGGGGGTGGGGTGGGGTGTGAAACAGAAGGGAACAGGTGAGATGCTGACAGCCCCTGTCTGCAGGAAACTCGGCTGTCGGCCCCACCCCCAACACTAAGATTTTGTGTGGTTACCAATTATTGAATTAATCAATATCTAATATCTCTGCTTTCTAGGGCATCTTTGCTTTTCACAGGGGAAAAAGCAGGAGCCCAACGACCACAGGAACTGGCCCTTCCTTCCTATGTTCCCGCCTCCTGCACCCCCGTAGTGGCACGAACAGACTCTCCCAGCCAGTAGAATAGAGGGAGTTTATTGCTTCTCCAGGATACAGCACCGCATAGATGTAATCTGGTTACAGGGCAGGCCTAGGATGCCTCAGCCCCCCTTGAGATGGGGGAGACTAGGCCCCTAAAATCCCAGCCCCTTGCTTAGGCTGCTTCCTCCATGATTCCAGACAGAAACTACAAATCTCTTCCAGACCTGCCCCCCAGCCAGGTGCTGGTCTCCGCCCTCCTTCCTTTGTCTCTCCCTGGGAGGCTGAGCCTGGGTGTCTGGGTTAATACACATTTGGGAGAGTCAGTGAGAATCTCACATCACAGCGCAGGGGGACCCTGGGTCACAGAGCAGACAGCCCCCCGCTACGCCAGAGAAAGGATTTGACCTAGTGTGCACAAAGGGACTATCCCTGGAGGAAAAACTGCTCTTGGGTCTGGATCCATGACAGAAAATCCAAAGCTTTGACATTCCAACTCCCGCTCGGGTGAAAACTTCCCAGAGGAATTTAGCTCCAGGGAATGGATATTCTGGAACAGATTTCCAAGGGGACCAGAGGGGACCCAAAACTGAACTGGCTTCAAAAGTGAGCTTGGTACGTTTACGAAGGGGATGAGAATGCCTAGAGTGCCATTGCAGCCTGTGCTAGCAGCAAGCCTCCCCAAAGACTTGGGATGAGAGGCTAGATGGGGAGAGTTCTGAATGACAACAGAGAATGTATTCCCAGGTGCCTGACTGGTGGGTCTTGTCCATGTGCTCAGAGTCTATTGAGCACCAGATCTGGAGCTGGGAAGCAATTTTTCCCTGTGTCAGATAGGTAGAGATCCTGGGTTTGGATTTTTGCCTTCCTCTGCAGCGCTGGTCACTTGCAGGTTTAAAAGTAGTGTAAATGGTGGATGCTCTGCAACCTGAAGTCTTGAAGCCATGATTTGAGGACTTCAGTTACTCAACCAGAGGTTCCAATTACGGGAGTTGGTGGGCAACGTTCTGTGGTCTGTGATGTGCAGGTCAAAATAGATGGTCATCATGGTCCCTTCTGACCTTACTCTGAGTCTAGACCCTGGGACTGAACACCGCGGCTGGGAACAAAGGGCATAAACTACCAGTGTGCTGCTGGGGAAGCAGCTCATTGCTATCTGGCTCTGCAGTCCCCTTCTGAGTCCTTCAGCCTTTTCTGCTTCTCAGGACAAGTGAGGATGGAAGGGGCTGCCCCCAGCTTGGGAGAGGAAGTCCATCAAGGTCCCTGGCACAGCTCATTTGTGCAGGGCTCCTGACCACAGAATACGCTGAGATCCAATCCAGGCACTCCACAAGTTGGGGGGGAGGGTTGAGGAGCAGACAACACATTTCTGTGTTTCTGCCTTCTCCATGCTGCACTCTGCATAGGGGGTGGGAAAGTAGGTCCTCCATAAGGTTTTAGCAACAGAGGAACTGGACCCTTAAGTCCTCAGCATGGGAAAGGCTAGAGAAGGCAATCTTATAGCCAAAATCTTTTTTCTCTCTCTATAATACTTTTGCTAGTAAGGCCTGATAAAGCTTTCTGCAGCTGTTGAGGCACAACAAAAAGCAAGCTGTTTGGCGAAGCTGGCCATGCCCTCTCCTATCAGTGACTTACAGATCTGGTTCTGCTCCGATACCTATATTCTCACCAATTATTGATCAGCTAACAAATCTCAGGCCCATGCAGATGAACCCCCACATTTTATCCATGAGAAACTAAGGCATAGAGAGATTGTCTTGCCTAAGGTCACCCAAGAAACCTGCAGCAGAGCAGGGAATTGAAGCAGGATCTCCACAGTCCCAGACTATCATCCGAACTACTGAGCCATCCTTCCTTACCCATCAGTGATCCAGGAAGTATCAAGCAGGATTTCAGACACAAGAAAAATTCAAATATTGAAAAGCTCAGTTCAAGTGTATTCCTGTGCTGAACACTCATTGCCACCTTGTTATTGGGAGATGTGGTATATAAATCTATACTTACCTCCAAGGGGAATTAAGCTCCCTTTATCGTTTTAAAACCAGACAAAACTAGAGCAGGCAGTTTGCATTTGTGCACTGCTAATCACATGGTGCCATCCTTTTCATAGCTCTGCTTGCAATGCTCTCCACAGATTTTTCTTTTAAAACTGACAGTACAACTGCAACATGATTTCCACTGTCAATTAGTTCTCCACTAGCACTAAGTTTAAAGGAAGACCCCAGCGCTTAATGATGGTGTCTTGGAGAACTACAGAATTACCGAAAAACATTGCAAAACTGCTTGTACAAAACTGTTGCTTGTCTATTTCCATTCAGTGGAGCTGCGCGCTCTCACTCCGGGACAGCTGCCATAGAAATATCTACCAGAACTAAGTAGGGATCAGAGAAGCAACATCCCTGTAAGAAATACATTGTAACCACTTCTAACATGAGATGAGGTAATTCAATAACTAGCATGAAAGGCTTGAATGAAGTTTACAAAAGTTAACTAAAATATATTTTTAAAATAGCTGCTTCAAATAGTCAAGGTGGCACCGTTCCTACTTGATGGTTAAATACAATTCAACAGTTTTTCTTTCAGTGCTTTCTTTTTAAATGGACTGCTGTGATTAAAATGTCTTTTATAGTACACTAGAATTTTCCTTTAACAAGCCCAGTTCAGCTGAGGTTCACCACAATGGAAAGAACCTAAACGGGCCGTTTCTTACTGCTAGGTTTCAAACAGATTCACAAATAGAAACCCACACAGAATTCTCATCACTGAGTTCAGTTGCCCCAGATGTCACTTTCCAGTTAGGCCCTGATCCTGCCAATGGACAACATTAATGCACCTGCCATCACCCCTGTGCAATCGGACCTGATGGCAAGATAAGAACCTTCAGCATCAGCTATTTAAACCGCTAAGAACTTTCTAGCTACAACAGTCTTCAAACATATTTCAGTGATTCGAGTTCTGAACACACAGACGAGATACTGTTGCTTGAAACGACAAACCAAGGCTTTTCTTAGAACGTGCTCATTTGTGTTGTTGAAGGTTTTGTAATTTATTCTGTGTATCAAAATTAAAAGTGCCTTTGACATTACCCAATAAAGAACCAATATTTTGGAATTTTACAAATATTTACACCACAAAAACCAAAAGCTAAAGTTCATTTTGATGTTTGATAATTTTTTTTAAACAAGATAAACTCACCAACAAAAAAGAAAAATTAAAAAGCTCCTATGTACACCTTCAGGAACCAGCACATATCCACTGGAGAGTCCAAACGTTCACACCAGTTCTCGATCGCTGAGTTCTCCCTCCCTCTCCAGAGCAACTATGGATCACATCCAGGCTCAACATGTTTTGTATTTTTTAATAAAGTTTGTAATCCAATGGACACACAAAACAAAACTGCGCTGAGAAAACAGTTCCATAAATTAATAAGTGTTAGGGAAGGCAAGGACAAGGGGCCAGAAGGAGGAAGGAGGGTAAAAGTCTTTGTACAAGTGTATAACACTTCCACATGTTGTGAGACAAGGGACACGGGAAAGTAATGTTTAAATGAAGCGCACTTACAAATGAGTGACAATACAAAGTCTGAGTATGAAAATAAGATTTTCTCTGAAAACACATTTTTGGCACAGATTAAAAAAAAATGTATGTTGTAGGGATTTGATTTTTTAAAGTCAGTATTATATATATTTATATATATTATATATATATTTATATATACACACACCCACTCAGTTCTGCATATCCCACCAGGAAGGGAAATTGCTCTCCCTTGTGTTTTATTTTTTCAGTGTAAACTGTGCATCCCAGATGAAGAGAAGATGACTGCAGCAGAGGGAGTGGAAGAGAGGAAGGGTCACATCCAGAAAAAAAATAAGAATGTGTGAAATGATCCTTGACCCACAGATTTCAGCAGAAGTTCCCAGGTCCTGCGTTTAGTCCACAACGCACGTTAATGTGTGTCAAGACATCCATAACGTCACAGCATGTCTTCAACTGTGCAAAGGTCCAAGTCACTAATTTAGTGCAAAGGCAGTTCAGGTTCTTTTTTTTTCTTTTCTTTTTTGATAAAAAATATAGCCATCCTTTATCTTCCCCACAAGGAGGCACGGAAACCCAATACCAGTCCACCTGCTGAGTGCATCTGTTGTCCATAACCTAAAGCAATATGTAAACATACAAGGTAGCAGAACCACTACCCAGCAACAGTTTGATCGAGGCCAGTTAGGGCAGGAGGCTGGTAGTCTGGCAGCATTTTCTTGTGTCGTTTATTTTTCTCTCTCTCTTTTTTTTTGCTGCAGGGCCTTGGAAAAGTCAGTGACCAATAAACAGCTCATACCGATGCAATGACAATCATAAGGTGAGGAGAAATGTTGGAGATGCTGGCTAAGAGGTCTGGAGCTAGACGGGACAAGTGGCTTTCAGAGAATTCACAGGGTGGGAATATCTGCAGAACATAGGCAGGCTGGGAAAAAAGAAAAAATTAAGACAAGCATGAAAAAACAGCTAGGAATTCCTATATTTGTTTTTCCATGAACTGACTGGACAAGCACCCAGACAACTTATTTGGTGCCACAATATGGAAATCCGACCAAACAATGCCAAATTTGAAAGGTGAACTGTGGCTCACAAGTAGTGACATAGAAAGACCATCACAAATGTCTCTTAAAAGTTTGCACTGGTTTATTAAAAAGCCACATGAAATGCAATTCTTATTCCCCTCTCTTTGCTGGATCTTTAGAGGACCTAGGTAATGCTTTCACACAGTGAGGTTACCTGAGGAACAGCTCTTCATCTCGAAAACAGAGCTTCAGACATTCTAGGACTCAATATCCTCCACCGGACTTACGCTGGCACAGTCTAATTGCACTGCCCTAAAACTTCAGTGTAGACCTTCACTATTGTAATGGGAGAGACTCTCCCATCACTGTAGTTAATTCACCTCACCACGCAGCAATGGCTAGACCAGAGGTGGCCAACCTACGGCTCGCAAGCCGCATGAGGCTCTTCACAGAAAGTGCGGCTCACATACCCCAGGGCTCGCAAAGCTGCCCCTGCACCTCTACAAAGGGCCCCCAGCTCTCCGGATTCAGGGGAGCCGTCCGGAGTGGTGAACCAAAATGGCACCGGCCGACAGGAGGCTGATGTGGCCAAAAAGCCAAACCAGAGTTTTCATTTAAAGGGGCAGCGTCAACCAAACGCGGCCGCTGGGTTTTTTTTTTTTTTGCTCAATTTTTTTCCCTTAGCTCTTTGAGCTATGTCCACCACTATTTTGGCTCTTTGCCTGTAACACGTTGGCCACCCTCGGGCTAGATCAACACCCAATGCATTCTTCCATAGACCTAGCACTGGTTATACCAGGGGTAAAGTCTGGGGATGTAAGCGACCAATCGACTATCCAACTAGCAAAAGCTTATCGGACAGTCGACACACTAGTCAACTAGTCGCTTGACTAGAAAAGGGAGTGCTGGGGAAAGCTGGCTTAAAAAGACGGTTCCCTCCAGCTTTGTGGGATGGGGCAGGGGCAAAGAGGCAGCGCTTCCTCTTTGAAACATACAGGAGCCCTGTGAGCTCTTGTGCATTTCAAAGATTGAAAGGCTGCATGGAGCCCAGGGCTAGCGGGGAGTCCCCCACTGACCCCAGGCTTCATGTTCCATGCGGGTGCTTCCACTTGGAAACGTACAAGAGCGCCGGTTGGGGCTCTTGTACATTTCAAAGCAGAAAGGCCTGCATGGAGCCTGGGGTCAACAAGGGACTCCCCGCTGGCCCCGGGCTCCACGCAGGATTCCAACTTTGAACTGTACAAGAGCCCTGGCCAGGTGGAACATGCACTAGTCCTTAACGACTACTCAAATAGTCAATGGAAATCCCATCGACTATTTGATTAGTTAATTAATCAATATTTAACAACCCTAGTAAGGTCATCTTAACTACATCGCTCAGAGGGTTTGAGTGTTTCTTGTAGCTAGGTCAATCTAACTTTCTAGTCTAACCCTGACCTCAGTTTGGGGGGGGAATGAGGGAAGAGACAAGAGAAACTGCAGCTTAAGGTTACAGTGCCTTATGGAAAGCGATCAAAACCTGGGAGGCTGGTTGCAACATTTTCTGCAGAATAGTCACACAAAAGGGCATTTTTGAAGCACATGTTCACATTGCTAAGCCGAGCTTCTGACACAGTAGAAACATTCATGAGAGAGAAGGATCCCTCCCCTCCCCCCACACACACACTTAGTGTCTCAATGGGTGATCATGGAACACTAAGCAAGAATCATTAATAGTCATTTTGACCAAAATAGCAGCTTTGACAGTGTCTACATTTACCTGACTTCCCTCTTCCACATCACTCAAACTGACCACTCACTCCAATGGACTTCTTGTTCCTGATCATAGAATCATAGAACCATAGAGCTGGAAGAGACCTCAGAAGGTCATCAAGTCCAGCCCCCTGCCTTTGTCAAGCTGAGACTTAAACACCTCTAGGGATGGAGACTCCACTACTTCCCTAGGTAACCCATTCCAGTGCTTCACCACCCTCCTCGTGAAATAGTTTTTCCTAATATCCAACCTGGACCTCCCCCACTGTAATTTGAGACCATTGCTTCTTGTTCTGCCATCTGTCACTACTGTGAACAGCCTTTCTCCAGCCTGTTTGGAACCTCCCTTCAGGAAATTGAAGGCTGCTCTCAAATCCCCCCTCACTCTTCTCTTCTGCAGACTAAATAGACCCAACTCCCTCAGCCTCTCCTCGCAGGTCATATGCCCCAGCCCCCTAATCATTTTGGTTGCCCTCCGCTGGACCCTCTCCAATGCATCCACATCCTTCCTGTAATTGGGGGCCCAGAACTGGACACAATACTCCAGATGTGGCCTATAAACAGAGCAAATCTAATTCAGTGCAGCAATATATCTGGAACAAGCATTTTGTAGTTACACAAAAACTTTTTGACTGATGTAAAGAAAAACGTATTTCAGATGTCCTGAAAAAATGTTCCTATGACATCACATGAAAAACAGGGAACTGAGGACTTCAGATTTCCAATGTTCAAAAAGAGCAAAGATTGGATTTGTTTTTAAAAAGATAGAAATTTATAAATCAAAGCAGGATCAAAGGGCAAAACAAACTTTTCTTGTGGTGTAGCAGTTTGCTATTAAGAATTAAATGATTTACTCTATTTACACCAAAGAAATAAAAGGCTTTATCACATGCTAATTCTTTCAAAAACACAATCATGCACCTTGCCACTAAAAATATAAGGATTGTTTTGGTTTATATTGCAACTAGAAGACTTACCTGACATTGCCCGGGTCCTTCAGGGGAGGGGATGGGGGTGTGGGTACATGAGGTCAGGGGAGGGCCTTGGGGGGGCTCAGGACAGGAGGCCAGGAGCACGGGGGGGGGGGGAGGCTTGAGGGGGGCTAAGAACAGTAGGGTGGGAGAAGGGAGGGGCTCAGGGCAGGGGTGGCCCCTGGCTTCATCCCAGGCTTCACTCTGGGGCTGGCCCAGGGCAGTGGGGACTGTGCATCCCCGCCTGCCAGCTTGTACCAGGGGCCAGCAGGGACTTTCTACCTCCCTGTACCCCTGGTCTGTCTCCTGGGAAGGGGGGGCACCACTTACCCAGTCTGGTGGCAAGCAAGATGTTAGAGCCCCAGCCCTGCAGCCACTCTCTTGGTGATACAACTTGCCCCCTCAATGGTCACTCTACATGTAACTCTACCCTGTGGGTTCCCTGTCCCCAATGGCCACTGATTATCGTGTCCCTCCGAACATCCCCTCCCTTTCCACGTTATGAAAACAGTCATATTCCTGACACTTCTGGTTTTTCTAGTACAATCGAACCCTGACCTTGCCTTCAGTTAGGGTAACAGGAAGCTGCATATCAAATTTGGTGTCACTATTTCTTACCATTTAGGAGAAGTTCTTGAACAAACAGACTCACAGATGGACAAAAAGACAGATGTACATTTCTAGAATACATGGGGGGATCACTAGAATATGGACCGCTACTGAGAATGGTGGTGTTTTAATTTTGTTTTTAACTGCAAAATGTTCCATGCAAATACCTGATTAGAGCCAGGGTTGGGAACATTGATGATTCCTGCAGCTTGTTTAGCCTGCAGGTAACTGATGAATGCAGCCTTAAGTGACTCAGTCTGATTCACTACATCTTCCTGGTCTCGTCCACAAGGCAAGGCCAGTAATAGGCAGTAATCACTCTCCACCTAGGCAGAAAAGAGGACAATTAACAGGCAAGCCTTTGCTAGGACATGCCTCTTCCTGACACACATTCGTGATCTTTCAACCTTTACTGGAAAATCCTGTCTCTGAACTCCTCAGCTGGCTATGGGTGTTGTGAAAGCCCACTACAGTCTCAGCCAATTTAAAAAAATAGGTACAGACACTATGGAAACGTCTCAGTTTCCAATGTACAAACCTACTTAGATACTTCTGAGCTAGTAAGAATCTGCTCCAGTGGCAAGAAACAGGGATGCTCAGACCTCTTTTAAGGGTAATGTTTGACAAGTCAGCTATTCACTGTTCTACCTTTCTGTAGAGTGCAAAGTAACATACGAGCTGTATAAGCCCAAATCCACACCATTCCTCACTAGGGAGGTGAAAGGTTAACATCCCCCTTAATGGGTGATGCTTATCGGTTCCAGTTACCCGGTAACTGGTGGGGACTGGAGCAGCTCTCCACCTACCCCAGGCAGGGAGCTGCTCCAGCCCTGCAGGGGGCCTGCTGTGGACAGCGGCTGCTCTCATCCAGAGCAGTCCCTGTCCACAGCAGATCCAGGTGCCCTGCAGGCAGGGGCTGCTCTGGCATCTGGAGCAACCTCTGTCCACAGGGAGCCTGTCATTGCCATGGCTAGGGGCTGCTCCAGCAGGGGCTGGGAGCCAGCCCCAGCCTGGGAGCAGGAGCCCCATAGGCTGGGGGTTGCTCCAGCCAAGCTGAAGTGGTCCCCCACCCAGATCCTGCTTCATTGATCAAACCGGATGTTTAATCAGTTAACTTGATTAACTCTGATTTTACATGCCTACTTCCTCACCTGAACTTGGTGAAGACTAGACACCCATTAAATGTTTGCATTTAATCATCATGCCAAAGGAGACATATTTGCCCTAGCAATTTTTCAGTGGCCCCATCATTTACTGCAGACCCCAAAGCAATGTGGATATTCCCTTACCATCATTCTGCGTGCCACACCCTCTAACTGCGAGGCCTCTAGTCGCATGCGCTGAGCAATTCTTAGCGGAGGTCCTCCTTCAGGAGCTGGAAGGGATCGGTGTGCCAAGACATTGTTACCAGAGACAAAATGGAGTTGAACTGCAGCTGTGTCATTCTTTAGAGCCAAAAGGCCCTGCCACACAATTGGATATTTCTGAAAATAAAGGATGAAGAAATCTTAATACACATGAACGGAGCAGTAAAACAAAGATAACATTTACAGGAAAGTGTTTCTACTGAAATTCAAAAGTAATCTTAATTATGAGGGAAATCAGCACTATGCTGCTCATATGCTTCTGACACTTTCAGCAGCAATGACAACACCAAGTAAGTGTTTTAAGACTGCAGCATATGTAAGGCCTTCTCATAGCTGGTTCACAGATCTGCTTTGGACCAGATCCTGCCAAATCATCAGTGCAACAATTATTTCTTCATAGTGGTCATCAGTCTGCCTATCCAAAATCCACATTTCCATAGTATCTGAGACCTCAACACTTTTAAATCCATTTATCTTCACAGATGCCCTGTGCAGCAGGACATTGCTATTATCTTCATTTTACACTTAGGAGCTGAGGCACAGAGAGACTAAATGAATTGCCCAAGGTCAGACAAAGTCTGGGACTGAGTAGGTACTTGAACCTGGCTCTCCTGATTCTCAGGCTCGCAGTTTAACCATAGCACCATCTTCTCTTTGCTACCTCTCTCCTCCTCCTGCTCCAGAACCTAACGTTTAAACAATGAATAATCTCTAGCCTTCATGATTTGCAAAGGTAACAGTCGGGTTGAACAGAATGGAAAACAAGGCACCAATGTCTGCCTGAATCTGTAGACAGTCAAACACTAACTCAGACTCAAAGACATCTCATTCCTCTCAATGAGGTGGTAACGCTTCTCACTGGACTCTAGGAACACCCATGTAAATGCAAACATTGCTAACTATTTCACTGATGATACATGTGTAATGCCAGCAGACCCCGGCTGTCTTCGAACTGGAGACCTCTGGAGCACAGTGCATGAGCCTCTACCACAAACTAAAAGCTAACTGGCTGTAGTGCATGCTCATGACCCTCTCTGTACGTGGTCTCAGTGCCTCTAGAGGAGACAGTACACCATACCCAGAAGTAGTGGGGGTTACAGAAGCACCCAAGAAAGTAATGCAGCTCTTCATAATATGCCCATCCCTCTAAGAGATACTACATTTTGGTATCACAAGTGGGAGGAGCATGGTAGAATACCACTGCTTATTCTTCCCTTTGCCTTAGTCTTTTGACAAACATAACAAAACAAGTAGCAGAGAGCAGCTCAAGGAGAAAGGGAGCATGATACCTACCGTTAGAAGCTGAACCATGTCCACAGGTCTCTGAGAAGCAGAGTGAGGAGATGGATCTTGTATTAGTCCAGACTGAGATTCGGAGCGGGACAGTGGCATCCCCGGGGGGGCCCCAGGGCCTGATGTTGTAGGGATAAACAAAGACTGCTTCTGAACTGCCTGAGGCTGGTGTGGTGATGGAAGCTCCTGTTTCATTGAAATGGCAACAGGGGAAGGATAGGAAGTCTGTCCCGTATCTGCTTGTGCCCTCGGAAGATGCACATGAGGGTCTATCTGTGCTGCATGCCTATTTACAGTGGCATGGTGGGTTTGCTCAGGTCCCGCAGCCTGTGACCCCTTGGAGTCCTGGGAAATCTGAGGAGTTTTGCTGCGCACTGGCTGACTGGGGTGAGAATGTTCACCTTCTGACAGACCCTACACAAAGCAAAGATAGGAGAGAAAAGAAAAACTTTGGGGAATGCACTAATGGTACAAAACTCTCTCACTGAACAATTAAATTGCTGGGAAACAAATCAAGTGGTTTCTCCTACTTAAATCTTTCTAGACATCTATTTGGTTCTCAGTAGGGTCCCTATCACCGTAGTATCTGAGGTCCTCATGTGTGTTAACAAATTTATTCTCCCAAAACTACTGGGACTTATCACCAGTATTTTACAACTGAGGGAACAGAAGGACAGAGCCCACCAAACAGCTGGAAAATGAATCCAGACCTCCTGAGAATCAATCAGTGTGCCATCTTGGCTCTGCTTGCAATTGTACCTGTTTTGTATCATTACACCTAGAGACTTGTGAATAGATTTCACGCACTTCCAGAACTGAGCCCTGCTGTGATTAAAAGAAAATAAATTCGAGGATTCGCCCCATTAATTTCTTCCTAGTAGCTTTAAAAGAGTTATTTATCCCATAGTTACCAAACAAAAATCACTGATTTTTAGCATTGTAGTACTGTAAAACACAACCATGAATGCAGAATGCATGAGGAATGAACCAAACTCATCCCTTCTGTAACTCCCACTGTAGACAAATGCAAAGTCATCAGAACTATGTTTATCATAGTATGTTTTTAAAACTCAGGTAAAGGAAACCAGAGGAAACCAATTTTCTCACCTGAGATGGGGTCATGCTCCGGGAAGGCAGACCAATTGGTGATGCTCCAGGGAACTGAGGATGACCAAGCTGAGCTGCTGCATGGTAATTTCTCATATCACCATACACAGATCTGTAATCATGAAAGGAACTCCCCGCAGGATGCATGATCTGTACTCCATGGGGTACCACTACTGGCTGTGTCAAAGGGAGTCCAGGAAGCTGGCTGCTGGGAGGGACACTGAGGAGCCGGGCCTCACTATGTGGAGAGTGCGCCATTTTGACTTCAGAAGACTTAGGTGTCTCTTTTCCAGGTTGAGGAGTCTTGCTGATTGGTGGTGATTTCACAGACCCTTCTGGTGTTCTGGACTGCCTACTTTCAGGGTGGTGGTCACCCACTGCTGCCATGTGTGGGTGCATCATCATCCTCACATCTCGAGGCACACTGTACTGGTCAAGTCTTATACCTGTAGCATGCATGCGATACTCTGTCTGCATTACTAAAACATCCGACTGTACAGGGGCGGATCCTCTACACACAGTATGATGGTAATGCATCTCATCTTCTGGGGAATGCTGAGAAGATAATGAAGGCATGACTATGTCTCTTATTGGAGCTGGCTGAGGTGTGCTGGATCTCTGAGGTCTGATTTCTATTTGAGGCTGAAGAGCTGCTCTGGGAGAATGGAGCGCTTCTGGGCGGATGCCATAAGGAATACCAGGCAAAGGAGGGGTATTCATTCTCACTTCGCCTTGTGACAGATGGCCAAGGGATACAGTCTGTGTTACACTATGAGGGGGCATTATAACAGACTGCTCAGGATGCATACTGGATATGTATTGAGGCACAGGAATTCCTGGAGCCAGCATGACAGAGGTATTACTAGATAAAGCTGGAGAAGAGGTACTGCCAGGATGACAAGCCCTTGGAAATGGAGAGGGAGAATGCCCACTTGTACGTGGGGAATGTGGCTCCTGTTTTGTAACCCCCAAATGAGAAATAGCCCGATCTGTTGGGGTGCTGGGTCCTGAGCTGACGTGGTTAGCTTCTGAATGCATTTTCCCAGACAGGGAAGGGTGATGAGGACTGACCCCAGGGCTCAAGTTTGATGGCTGAAGAGCCTTAGTTTCTACTTTCAGAGCAGTCAGATCAGGAAGTTTTTTGTTTGTGGAAGCTACACTTTGAGAGAGTACCATCTGGTTGTGAACTAGTACAGGTGGAGTGTTTGCAGTCTGGGAGAGGACTTTAACAGGACCTGACTGAGAAGCAGGAGTCTGGACAGAAATGTGTCCTGATTCAGATTTCTCCAAGGTAGTGCGTTCTTGTTTAATGGAGGAGATCACAGGTGACGTATTGTAGGGTTGTGTTCCCAGTACCAAAGAATGGGTGGAGACACTCCCATATCCTGTGGGAGTTTGAGAGCCTTTTGGTGCTGGCTGCGATGGAGTAATAGGTTCCTGTTTAATTTGCGACTTGGACACAGACTGCTGAAACTCTATATCAACAGCACTAGCTGGGGGAATCTGACTGATCTTTGCACTAATTCGCTGAGGGCCCTCTGTTTTCTGCCCTGAATAACTCAAAAGTACAACACCCTCTGAAGTGTTTACCCGCAGACCTGGGCTGGATCCAGTCTCCATTGGCCTATCTTCAATAACAGACATAGATCCTGGATGAAATCTGCTGTTATCATTTGTGCTAGGTCTCTGCTTGTATTTTGGTGAAGGGGCATTAACTAGACATGTCTGGGTTTGGGGGACTTGCTTCATCAATGTTATCCTTGGAGTTTCCTCTAGATCAACGCTATGGGGCATTCTGCTTATAACGGAAGTTGCTTTGGGGGCAATAACTGTACTTATTTTTTCTTTCTCACTGAAAATCGGTGCCTCTGCGACTGGGGGGTCCAAAGCGTTAGTGACAGGAACTGCTGGTTTCTCCTCTGACACTGGCTTTATGGCCTCAACTGGAGGATGAGGAGGTGCCTCCTCCAAACGAGGTGCACTAACTGGCTCAGCAACAGAAGTTGTGACGTGAGTGGAAGCAAGGCTAGTTGCTGAAACATATTTGGGCTCCATAAGAATCTTCCTCAGAGTACTGGAGTTTGTTTCAATATCAGATGCTTTAGTATCAGGAGGAAGAGCAGGCGGTGGGGTGGAACGAGTGCGTGTATCGTCATGCCTTACAATCCATTCTGTCACCTTGGTGGTGCTGGAATGAAGGGGGACTATTCCAGATGGTACAGAGCTTGGTAATTTTGTCACAGTTGCAGAAGGAACCGTAGGAACAGTCACATTTGAATTGCTTGGTGGGGTAACGGGGGCATTTTCAATAGCTGACCGTAGCTTGAATCCCGTTTGGCTCACCTCATCCACAGGAACAGGCTGGGAGGGTACATCCAGAGGAGCAGGAACTTTGGGAGGGATGTTGCTCTCAGAAACAGCTTCATGAGAAATCTCAGTGGTTGCAGCCTTATTTGCATCAGTAATATTCAATTCAGTAGAAACCTGAACAGAGTTTTTATTTTGCTTTTCATCTGTCAAGATTTCTTCTGGTTTTGCTTTAACTTCATTGACAACAGGAGACTTACTTTGTAACCTTTCAGGCTCGAAGGCACTAACTTCGGCACTATCCCCTTTCTTACTTGTGCTCCTTTTACGTCGTTGCCTGGTGGTCTTTTGACGGCCTTTTTCCTTCCGAGGAACTTCAGTTTCTTGTAAAGTTTCAGCTTCTTGTGCAGAATTTGAAGATTCACTGAAGCTCACTTCTGCCTCCTTACCTTCTGCCTCTGCTGTTGATGCGGTAGTGCCAGTTACTTGTTGCACAGCGGGTTCAACAGCAGCTTCTGTTTCCAATATATTGTTAACTGCCTGATCAGTTTCAGGCTCCATTTCTTCCCTAGGGGATGGTAACACCAGTGGATCTGAAGGCATCTCAGATTCTGATTCAGCAGGATAAGTTGGAGGAGCAGGAAAGCTTTCTGTTTCCCCAGAAATATCATTTATGATGGATCCAATAGCAGCTGCCAGTTCTGTTTCACTAGCCTGATGTGCAGGTTTGTCTCCCTCCTCCTCTTGACGAACTTCAGACATGTCAGCAGACTGTTCTTTGTAGGTAGCTACTGATGATGTTTCAGTGAGCTTTGCAATATTCTCCACTGCCTGTTCAAGTTCAATCTGCTTTGCTAACTGAGCAGCTTCTGGTGACTGCTTTGGTTCATGCATCATTTCTTTTTCTGTTCCCTGGAATGGATCTTCTAGCTCATTCTTTACAAAATGGGGTGACAAATTATCCTCTTTTTGTGGGCTTTTGATTTTTGCTGGTGACATTGCCATGGGTTCTTTTTCCTCTTCACTCGGTCGCAGGGCACCTTTGACTTCATCAACATTAAGACGTATTTCCACATTTTTCAGACACAAGGATGCTTTGTCTACAACAGTCTTGGCATTTCTAGATCTCCCTCGTTTGGATTTAGTAACTTTTTCTGGGGCATTTTTTTTCTCTGCAATCTCAATTGTGGTTTCTGGAAGATTTTTGTCCAAATCAAACTCTTTTTTGTCACGTTTCTGTTCACTTACTGCTGCTTCTTTGTCTATAGTTTTAAATTTATTGCTGTTTTCACTAAGATTTGCTTCTTGACCAGATGTTTCACTAATCTCTTCGGATTCTACAACAGTATCTGCCTTTGGTTCATTTTTCCCTTTTTTCCCCTGCTGACTGCTTGCAGCTAATGAATGTGTTAGTTTTTGGGATCTAGGAGATCTCCATCCCTCTGCAGGTTTAGGGGTTTCCACTGTTTCTTTATTCTCTGTCTCCTCTGCCTCTTGCTGTGCCGGTTCTGTCTTAATAGGAGAGACTTCTTCCTCAGGCTTACGGCGTGATTTTGGAGGCCTTCCTCTTCTTGGTGTGGTAGAAACAGTTATGACAGTCTCCTGAGGTTCCTTTTCTCCTCTTTTTCTGGTAGACCTAGTTACTTCTACTGAATCCTTCACTGGAGATGGGCCCTCGTTGTCTCCTGTAGTAGCATAAACTGATCTTACATTTCTACGTCTAGTTCGACCTACTGGCAAACTTGGCTCTATGTTTTCTGGCTCTGTTGCAGCACTAGGAGATTTAGCAGCATTTCTTGAAACTTTTTCTGCTTCTGCTTTCAATTCTAAAAGTTTCTGTGCTTCTCCACGAGGAGAGCTTGATCTTTTAAGTTTTTCACGATCAATCCTTTCACTCTTCCTTGTAACAGGTTTCTCTGTGACATTTGTTGTGGCTGACTGAACAGGAGTCTTGGAACGTTTACTTTTGTATGATTTTTTGTCTTTAGCAACCACTGGGGGTTCCACTTCCATGTCATTGTCAGAAACAGGAGGCAGAACCTCAGCAACTACCTCTGATTTCTGACTTGCATTAGGACTGGTGCTAGCAGCAGGTAGGTCATTTTCCTCTTTAGATTCGCTAGATTCATCAGACTTTTGAATTAATTTGGGGGGTGGTGGAATCAACTGTGTGTTGTCAGGTTCTGGATCTACATTGATGTCTGTTTCTGAAAATGAAGCTCCTGGTGTAGGTGGCTTTGTATCCAAGTATGAAGGATGCTCTGTAGATACTGAGTCTTCCTGAGAAGACAGAGTTGCAGGAATGACATCTTTATTAACTTCTATTACTGGGGGAGGTTCAAGTTGCTCAGATAGTTCTACTTTGACAGGAGCAACAAGTTCAGGAAGAGGTTTTGGTTCTTCTATTGTACAAGCAAGTTCAGATGGCCTTTCTTCTCTTGCAGAAGTTATATCCACAACTGTTTTTTCATTTACTACCTTCTCAGATATGACTGGTGCTGATTCCTGAGGTATAACTGTGACTGAAGAAGGCCCAACTAATGTTGAAGATTTATGTTCTAGTTCTTTATTATCAGGAACAGTTTCTGGTGTCTTAGGCCGATTTTCTTTGTCTTCCTGCTTTTCCACTTCTTTTGGTTTTTGATCCTTCTCCTTTTCTTTTTGCTGCATTCGGGTGAGCTCAATAAATCTACTATGAAAAAGAACAACTGGTTCTTGCACCAACTCAGATGCACTGTTATTTCCATCAGAAGAAGTCTGTCTCCCATACATTCGACCAGAAATGAAGTCCAGATCATCATCTTTTCTTTCTAAATGCTGTAAACGCTTAGAATCTTGTTCAAAGATTGAGCTATGTAAAAATCGAGATGCAAATAATTCCTGTCTTTCTTGCTCTTCTTCTTTATGATCCTCTTTCTTATCATCTAGTTTTCCTTCTGAATCAGTCCTGATTTTTTTCTTTTTCATATACCAAGATGGAATAGGTCTTGGAGCAGAGTCAACTTTCTCTTTGTCTTTATTATTTCTAAAACTAGCAAATCTTGAATCCCAATCTAGAAAAGACCAGTTTTCTTCTCTAGATGAAGAGAGAGATTTAGCTCTTTCAAGCAAGGCTTTAGTATCTGGTGTGATTGTCTTATCTAATGCAAAGGAATAAAATTTGTTTCTTTCTAAAGAAGTTGACAGCCTTTCCTCTCTTTCACGTATTTTCTCTTCTCTGTCCCTTAATAAAAAAGATAATCTAGAATTCTCTAATAATGATGAAGCTTTAGGAGAATGGGGTTTATTTTCATTGTCGTCATCAGAATCTGAAGGCACCTCCCCTGGTTCCAGGTCCCGTACAGACCTCTTTCGTATGCTGTCTCTTTTAACTATACTACTTGGGAAGCTAATATCAACCCTGCCAGGCTCTTGTTTCACTTGAGATTCCCATCGATTTGATTCCTCTTCAGAACTCAGTACCGATAACTTTATTTTGGCCATTTCTGCCATCTGCTCCCTTCTGCTGGAATCATAGGGATTAAATTTTAGGGAATCCTCCCTCACAGTCATATTGGAATATGAAAGACCCTTTTCTTCTATTTTAGGTGATTCTTTGGTTTCTTTTAATGGTATTAGCCTTGGGGAATCTAATGTGTCATCATCCTCATGAAAAGGAAAGTGTCTGATACTAGGTGAACAGGCAGTCCTTTCAGAATCTTCACTCACCTGGCGAGAACTTCTATAGTTCCTCTCTCTCTTAGTGCTAATTTCAAAATCAAAATGGTCAGTCTTTTTTCTTTTACTTGGTGGAGAATCATCTGTGACATCTTGTGGGGGTTTGCCCACTTCATGAACCAGGCTACGCCTTTCATATTCATCATCTACTTTTTTTGGACTGCCAAACTTCTCAGACTTTGCTATCTCCATTTCCATCTGCTGTTTTAATCTGCGACTTTGCTCCATTTGTTTTCTATAACTTTGTGTGTAATCAATGTCAATACCGATTTTCTCCTCTGTATCAGCTGACTGAGGTTTCTCCTGGCCAAGTTTATGGTCAGGCATCTCTTCGGAAACACCACAATAATTTTTCTTCATGTCCTCTCTCTCTGTTCCTTGATCATCTAACAGCTGCACTTGCTTGTGCTGTGATTTTATTGGATTAAGTTTTTTAGAAAGGATTTCTTGAGTTTCCACTGGCTCATCAACAGGCTCTCCTAGCCTAGGCTGCAGTTCTAAACTGGAACGCAAGCCAGTCCCCATGGAAACATTAGCAGGGTCCTGTGTATCTTTGGGGCTGGTTACAGTAATAAGTCGTTCCAATTTAATTTTTTTAGATTCCCTTTTAAGCAACTCTTTCCTCAAGGGTTTTCTTTCCAATTCTCCTTCCCTTAACACTGTAATTTCTCTAGATGAAGCTGTCACATCAAGCTGCTTTTTCAAGCCCATGCGTGCAGCATCCTCCTCATCTTGGCTGCTTCTTTTAACTTCCAGTTTTTGCCTGTCAGGTTTCAAGTTTGCATCAGCAAAACGTCTTTTACGAGCCTCTAACTTGTCAAGATCTACAGTGTTTGCCCCTTCTGTAGTTTGCTCTGTCTTCAGGTGTTTCTTGGATTTTAATTTTCCCTCTTTATCAACCACTTCTACATGACTGGCAAGTACCTTCTCTTTCGGCACCTTAGTTCTGACAGGTTCCAGTTTAGACTGGTCAGATTTTGTTTGCTCAACTTGAGATGTCTGGACTTTTTGTTCAAGAAGTGGAGACTTAATAGTGTCATTATCAAGCTTTGCTCTCAGTTTCTCCAAAGCAGGCTGATCAATAACTTTCCCTTCTTTTTCTTTTACTCGAGTCAGCACTACACATGGCATTAGTTCCAAACGGTTTTTAGCCGTCCCTTCTTTGTCAGCTCTCTCTTTACTCTGTTTACTATTGCCCTTTAATTTTTCAGGGCTGGGTTCTCTCTCATTTTCTTGGTCTGTTTCAGACGACTGAGAGCTCGGCGAATGAATTTTTGCTTTTCTTTTTTGCTTATCAGTTTTATCCTTTTCTAGTTTTTCTGGCTTCTCTTTCCTCACCAAACGTTTATCCTTGTCTACTCGTTCTTGGTCAAAAACACGTTCTTTATCACTTTTCTCATTTTTTGCATAACGCTCTACACGTGTCTTATCAAGTTTTTCATATCTTGGAGGAGAAAGAGAGCTGCAGCTCCCACTACGATCTGAAGACCTGCTATAGAGTCTCCTTTCAGAATCACTTTGAATCCTTTCTGATTGGGAAGGAGATGCTCCAGGGCTCTGTGGACGTCTGGAATGAGTTGGACTTTGACTGCGTTCAATTGGCCTCCTTTCATGGTCTCTGTCCCGATCTGATTCAAACCGCTCTCTCTCCCTCTCTCTCTCTCGCTGTCTATAACTGTACTCCCTTATATCTTGTTCATAAGGATCTCCTCTGTAATCCCTGTATTCACGTGGATCATCATAATACCGTGGGTCATAGTAGTCTCCTTGATAAGGATCCCATTCTGAATAAAATTCTCTGCCTCGTGCAGGATATTCTCTCCTAGGATCTTCAGGATATGTCCCTGGAGTTCTAACAGTCTCATAGTAAGTACGATCAGGTGCATATTCATAAGATCCTCTTCTTTCATCTCTGCCAAAAGCAAGAAAAATACAGTGGTTAGTTTTCCTCTGTTAAAGTACTGAACTATGAAACTCTTTTCTACATGAAAATGATTGAGATAGTTTATTTAGCTATACATCATGGCAGATATTCATTATTCTATCCATATGAATAAGTGATTAATCAATGTATTAGTCTCAGATATATAGTAAGTCAGTCATTTTGTTCATCACGTAACTTGGGTGAACATCTCTGAATCAATCCTATTACATGCAGATGTGTGCGCATGTCGTGTGTGTGCATGCGCCAAACTAGTATTTATGCCCTTATTCATGGAACAAATATAAACCAATTTAATGCAAATGCACCCTACAGGGAAAAAACTTGATTGTATATACACGAAGACCATCTAATCTCAAAATCTGCTAGTAATGTGAGAGAGGTATACATCAGATCAAACTTTAAGGTTTCCATCTCTTAGCTAGTAAATTGCAACCACTAAGAGGACAGGTGCTGCTCCAGCGGGGGCTGGCAGCTAGCCTGGGTGCAGAGCTGGGAGCTTGAACCCTGCAGTAAGGATGTTAAATTTAGATGAATCAACTAATCAAATAGTCAATGTAATTTGCATTGACCATTCAATTAG
This sequence comes from Pelochelys cantorii, assembly GCA_032595735.1. Lineage (NCBI taxonomy): Eukaryota > Metazoa > Chordata > Testudines > Trionychidae > Pelochelys > Pelochelys cantorii. Next base: position 426,120 of record CM064348.1, read on the forward strand.
TCAATAAAGGTGCCTCCGCCTTTGAAACGTAGCAAGAGATGGCAGAGCTCTTGCAACATTTCCGAAGTGGAAGCACCGCGGGGAGCATGGCCAGCGGGGAACTCAAGCTGGCCTCGCGCTCTTGCTTTTGAAATGTACAAGAGCAGTAGGAGGCTCCTAGTGCTCTTGTACATTTCCAAAGCAAAGCACTGCTGTGGACAAAGCTACCTCCCCATTTCAAAAGCAGGGAGCGCAGGGCCAGTGGAAGCCTGCTTGAGTCCCCAGCTCGCCCCAGGCTCCTCACAGCACTTCTGCTTTTGAAGTGTATCAAAAGTCCTACTACAGGCCACCTACCCAGGGAGAAGAGGTGGATGAGGCTTTTTTTAAAAACAACTAACAAAATCATCCAAAGCGCAGGATTTGGTGGTGATGGGGCACTTCAACTATCCAGACATCTGTTGGGAAACTAACACAGCGGGGCACAGGCTATCCAATAAGTTCTTGCACTGCATTGGAGACAACTTTTTATTTCAGAAGGTTGAAAAAGCGATTAGGGGGAAGCTGTTCTAGATTTGATCTTAAATAGAGAGGAGCTGTTTGAGAATTTGAAAGTGGAAGGCAGCTTGGCTGAAAGTGATCATGAAATCAGAGCTCATGATTCTAAGGAATGGTAGGAGGGAGAACAGCAAAATAAGACAACGGATTTCACGAAGGCAGATTCTGGTAAGCTCAGAGAGCTTGTAGGTAAGGTCCCATGGGAAGCAAGACTAAGGAGAAAAACAACTGAGGAGAGTTGGCAGTTTTTCAAAAGGACATTATTAAGGGCCCAAAAGCAAGCTATTCCACTGCTTGGAAAGAGAGAAAGCATGGCAAAAGACCACCTTGGCTTAACCAGGAGATCTTGCATGATCTAAAAATAAAAAAGGAGTCATATAAAAAGTGGAAAGTAGGACAAATTTAAAAAAAAAGGATGAATATAAGCAAACAATACAGGCATGCAGGGGCAAGATTAGAAAGGTAAAGGCACAAAACGAGCTCAAACTAGCTACAGACATAAAGGGTAACAAGACGACCTTCTATAAGTATATTAAAAGCAAGAGGACGACCAAGGACAGGGTAGGCCCATTGATCAGAGAGGAGGGAGAAACAGTAAAAGGAAATCTGGAAATGGCAGAGGTGCTTAATGACTTCTTTGTGTTGGTCTTCACCAAGAAGTCTGATGATGAAGGAATGCCTAACATAGTGAATGCTAGTGGGAACAGGGTAGGGCTTAGAAGATAACATTAAAAAAGAACACGTTAAAAATCATGTAGAAAAGTTAGATGTCTGCAAGTCACCAGGGCCTGATGAAATGCATCCTAGAATACTCAAGGAGCTGATAAAAGAGGTATCTGAGCCTTTAGCTATCATCTTTGAAAAATCATGGAAGATGGGAGAGATTCCAGAAGACTGGAAAAGGGCAAATATAGTGCCCATCTATAAAAAGGAAAATAAGAACAACCCAGGAAACTACAGACCAGTCAGTTTAACTTCTGTGCCAAGAAAGATAATGGAGCAAGTAATTAAGGAATTCATCTGCAAACACCTGGAAGATAGTAAGGTGAAAGGTAACAGCCAGCATGCATTTGTAAAGAACAAATCATGTCAAACCAATCTGATAGATTTCTTTTATAAGATAACGAGCCTTGTAGATAAGGGAAAAGCAGTGGACGTGGTATACCTAGACTTTAATAAGGCATTTGATACAGTCTTACATGATCTTATCAATAAACTAGGCAAATACAACTCAGATGGGGCTACCATAAGGTAGGTGCATAACTGGCTGGATGACCATTCTCAGAGAGTAGTTATTAACAGTTCACAATCCTGCTGGAAGGACGTAAGTGGGGTTCCGCAGGGGTCTGTTTTGGGACTGATCCTGTTCAATATCTTCATTTACGATTTAGATATTGGCATAGAGGGTCCGCTTATTAAGTCTGCAGATGATACCAAGCTGGGAGGGGTTGCAACTGCTTTGGAGGATAGGGTCATAATTCAAAATGATCTGGACAAACTGGAGAAATTGTCTGAGGTAAATAGGTTGAAGTTTAACAAGGACAAATGCAAAGTGCTCCACTTAGGAAGGAATAATCCATTTCACACATACGGAATGGGAAGCGACTGTCTAGGAAGGAGTACTGCAGAAAGGGATCTAAGGGGTCATAGTGGACCACAAGCTAAATATGAGTCAACAGTGTGACGCTGTTGCAAAAAAGCAAACATGATTCTGGGATGCATTAACAGGAGTGTTGTGAGCAAGACACGAGAAGTCATTCTTCCACTCTACTCCGCGTTGATCAAGCCTCAATGGGAGTATTGTGTCCAGTTCTGGGCACCACATTTCAGGAAAGATGTGGAGAAATTGGAGAAGGTCCAGAGAAGAGCAAACAAGAATCTTTAAAGATCTAGAAAACATGACCTATGGAAGGAAGACTGAAAGAACTGGGCTTATTTAGTTTGGAAAGGAGAAGACAGAGGGGACATGGCAGCGGTTTTCAGATATCTAAAAGGGGAGGATAGGACAAGAAGCAATGGGCTTAAACTGCAGCGAGGGAGGTTTAGGTTGGACATTCGGGAAAACTTCCTGCCTGTCAGGGTGATTAAACACTGGAATAAATGCCGAGGGAGGTTGTGGAATCTCCATCACTGGAGATATTTAAGAGCAGGTTGGATAGACATCTATTAGGGATGATCTAGATGGTACTGGGTACTGCCATGAGGGCAGTGGACTGGACTCGATGACTTCTCAAGGTCCCTTATAGTGCTGATTTTTTGGGGAAGAGGGGAGAAAAACAGATCAAATTTTGTCTTGTATTTCACAGCAAAGGTCAGCTCAAATGACATGTGTGTATTAAAAGTCATCTGATAAATACAATTCTTCCTTTTCCTAATTCAGTGTAGTTCTCTATAGAAAACTTTCACACACTGCCTGCTCGCAGATTACAATTCTTGGCAGTGATTTGGGAACACACCAATTCATTTCTGTTATGCAAATTATCATTCCCAATTTCCAAACAAATCTTCATTTTTTAAAAACTGGCAACATTACATGTATTATTTTGATCAACTTTGATCAAAAACAAGAGCAGCACGCTTTGAGATAATTAGTACAAATGGCATAGTTTACAAGCAAGTCAGAACCTTGATTTTGAAAAACAGTCATAAAAATGTACCAACTGAAAGAAAATGTACTTGTGCATCCTTTACCACGATTGAAAAACCTACCAATCTTTTTTTTACCCACTATCCATAAATTATGAATGGGACTGTATTAGGCGGCATTAAACCAGTCTAAAGAAATGAGGGATCCTTCTGCAACCCCACGTATAATACCTGCACACCATGATATTTTCACGATAAATAGCAAGAGAAATTAACTCCTGCTCAGAGATTTTTACTATTCTATCAATACCAGAGACCATACTACAGGGGAGTGGTGAGTCTGAGTGTAAACTTCACTTTCAGCTCAATAGATTATTACAACAGTCATATTTTTCTATCACATGTTGCTGGTTAATTTATATAGTACAGCTGGACCCCGAGTTACGAACGCATCGACTTACGACCATTCGTATTTACGACCAACCTCCTATGCAGCTGGAGCCCGAGCTACAAACAAAATCCGCACTTACGAACAGATCGAGTTACAACCTAGTGTTTGGTACGTAACTCGTTCGTAAGTCGGGGACCGGCTGTATTTTGAGGGTGGAGGAGAGTTACAAAAATACTTTTAATTCTCAAGAAAGTCATGAACGATCCCTTGCAATTTGTAGATGAATCAGAAAGTTGACTGGGTATTTGAACTAGCTGACCAAGAGTTTCAGTCAAATCTTTCACATTCACACCTTTTTTGGGGTACCCCTTCTGAGAATTTTAGTAAGCAATGTAGTTCTCAGCTATAATCCATTGCTTAGCTTTTATCTGGCTATTTGCGTAGCTCAAGGCAGACCATTCACATTTGTGAAAACAGTTTAAAAAGCTAAAAATTAAAACTAAGATCCTAAAATATATACATGCAGTCCCCTTACTAAAGGTGCCTATGCTTATTTTCTGGGAAGACCCTGTGTGCTGCAATCTAGCCTCACAGACTACAATTCCCATGAGCCTTGGGGAAAAACAGAAAGGAAGTGACTCTTGTGTGGGAGATCTGAATCTCTCCCCGTGTGCGGCGGAAGACTCAGCAGTCTGTGGACTCATCCCTCTGTTTTTGGAGCAGAGAGGGAGCTAGGCTGCTGTGGAGGAGTTTGATCCAGTTTGGGAGCTGTTATGTGGCAGTTACAGACTGGGACAGCGAGCCTTTGGAACTGGGATCTAGCAGGCTGCTTCTGATTGCCCTAGAGGGGAGGCCCTTTGGCTGTACTTGTGTCTAGAAGCTACTCTGCATCCAGCTGTAACGACTGGGACTTTTCAGTTTGGAAAAGAGGAGACTGAGGGGGGATATGATAGAGGTCTATAAAATCATGAGTGGTGTGGAGAGGGCGAATAAAGAGAAGTTATTTATTAGTTCCCATAATAGAAGAACTAGAGGACACCAAATGAAATTAATGGGTAGCAGGTTTAAAACTAATAAAAGAAAGTTCTTCTTCACACAGCTTGTAGTCAACCTGTGGAACTCCTTGCCAGAGGAGGCTGTGAAGGCTAGGACTATAACAGAGTTTAAAGAGAAGCTAGATAATTTCATGGAGGTTAGGTCCATAAAAGGCTATTAGCCAGGGGATAGAAATGGTGTGCCTGGCCTCTGTTTGTCAGAGGCTGGAGAAGGATGGCAGGAGACAAATCGCTTGATCATTGTGTTCGGTCCACCCTCTCTGGGGCACCTGGTGCTGGCCACTGTCGGCAGACAGGCTACTGGGCTAGATGGACCTTTGGTCTGACCCAGTACGGCCCTTCTTATGTTCTTATGTTCAGCACACAGAAGGAGACTGTGAGTAACTGGGCATCTTTGGGGAAATGCTGCCTGGGACAGACCTCAGAGATACAGACTAACTCTGGGTTCAAAGAGAGGCAGAGAGGCCAACCCAGTGAACCAGAGCTGCTGCATAGCTTGGACCCGCATATACCCTACCTACAGAGAATCTCCATTACAGCTGAAGTTCTTCAAGCGCGCCCACACAAGCAAGAGTCTGGGACTCTGAGTCCATGGGTGTGCACACTGGGGTGGGATAAATATTGGCAGCTAGATAAGTTCCTTTTACTTCTGTGTACTTTGTTAATTGATGTTATTCACTGTTAATTTGTTAAAGCCTGTTTCTTTAAGTTAAGTAAAGGTTGTTCATGCTAATGCAATCTATTAGCTGTATATTATTTATGATTTGTAATTGTTGTTCTGGAGTTAGATCCAGTTTATTGTTGGAATACGTTTATTCCTGGAGGTCCTCAAGGCACACCAGCAAGTGTGTTACAGGGCCAGCCAGGTGGAGGCACCGCCATTATATGTTCTTTATGAGCAAGGGACAGCAGCAAGGGGGTGGATAGGGTTTCCCCAACTAATCACCACCACCACTGGGGTGCTCAGGTTCTCCTTTCACGTTAAAATTATCTGGCGCCCAGGCACACCTGTGAGTGTGACCTGCTCCCGAGTAACTCGGGGAGGAAAAAGGGGGTTACATACAAAAAACTGCAGCCCATTCCACTTTGCACTTCCACACTTCATATGTCAATTATCATCACAGAAAATGTTCTGTACCTAGTTCAAACTGACTTCTCAATGAAGCTTATATTTTAAAAAGGAAGGAGAGTCAACGGGATAAAGAATGTGCATGCTGCAGGGGGAAGGGAAAGAATCCTTCATTTTAAAGATAATGTTTATTATTATTTGAGTGTTGTGTCTATTTGAAAAGCAAAAGAATAGAATCAACGTATCAGATACATGCCTTCTTTCTGCTAGCATTTCATAGAAGTCTCTGATATCTTGACCCGTTTTCTCCATGGAATGATAAAACGCCAACTGACTCTCTCGGTTTGCAAAATCCACCTGAAAAATAAAGAGTATAATATATGTTCAGTAAAAGAAATACTCCATTTTGACAAGTTTTCAATGTCTCCTGCAGCATATGAAGATGGCAGCAGAAGGGAAAGAGTGGGTGTACTGGAGTTTTAAAAAACCCCAACAGTCCTGAGGTCTGAGATGAAACACCTTTCCCCTTACTGTAAGTGTGCTACAAAGCACAATGTATTTTATGGAGCTACACAAATTCTGGTCAGGATATTTTCTTTCATTTAGTGAAGAAAAGGGAACTGAAATGCTTCTGTTGCAAGGAACAACAAAAGCAAAATTATTAAATAATAAGACAATCACCACCACTTTATATGATGCCTTTCGGGATGATAGAGGTATATAAAATCAGGATAGCAAAGCACTTTACAAAGGTGCGACCAAGATTATAATCCCCTTTAGCGATGGGATTTTAAAATGACTTCCCCAAAGTTATATAGAAAGGCAATGACAAGCATGGGAACAAAATCCAGGAATCCTGACTCCTAGTTCCCTGATCTAATCTCTAGTAACTGTTTCCAACTGCTTGCTACAACATTGAGAGAATAAGGCCACAATTTAGGTAAAAAATTAAGGTTTAGAATATTCATCAAACTTCACTCCACACAATGCAACAGTTTTTACATTTAAAAAACAAATTCTAAATAATCAATGTAGAAGAAAACTGGTATAACCAAACTAACAGAGCACAAAACATATAACAAGGCTGTTTTAGGTTTCAAAATCAGTAGTAAGACCTATAAACAGAAGACACAAAATATGTAATGGCTATATCTTCTATTCCATATTACACTCAACCAACACACTTAGAAAACTATAAAGTATTCAAAATTTCTAACCACCATGACCATCAAATGTGTAGATGAATACAAGAGGTTAAATGATTATGCTCGAAACAATTACCCACTTTGAGAGGAGAAAGAAGAGAAGAAAAATAATTCAGATATTCGTGTAACAGCCCCAATTCCTGGATTAGCTTGGTGCCTTTGTAGAACTGATTGTCAAACACTAACAACATATGATAATATGGAGACCAACACCCAGAATCTTAGAGATGCAAGTTCAGTTAAAAAAAAAAAAAAGACAACACTGGAGAAAACTTTCTGAGGAACCTAATGTCTTAAGCAGAGTGTAAAAGATTAGTTTAATCCTTTGAGATTTGGGACACACGTCTCACTACACAGTCTTGTGTGGCTGGCAAGTTTGCAAAATACCAGCATTTAAGGGGTAAGACCTAAATACATTTTTTTCCCCTTTTTTAGAGGTCATTCTGCACACCTTAATTTTATTCCCACCGATTTTCCTCCCCTTGGTCTCTTTTACAGCTGCTTGTGCATATTCAATTTCATTGTAGAGAACCAGGGCCATGCCTTTTAAGCGGTCAAACACCACCTGTAAAAAACAAAAAAACAAAACAAAAACCAAATAAGAGCCTCATCCACAGGACTTAATGTCAGTCCCAACAAAATCCTAAGTCATGAGGACACTGGTAAGAAAATAATTTCTATCAATATAAATTTTCAAGGCTTTTTTTGATGAGACACATTGTAATGAAGAGACAGTAAAAGGAAAAGGGACTGCTTTGAATTGTGGATATTGTGGCTTGAGGTATATTATGCCTTTATTTTGTTTTTCTGTATTTTACTTGTATTTTCTTCTTTGGTGACTGAACATTGCTGTGTAATGTGCTTCAACATTTTTGAAAAATGTCCAATAAATTATAGGGGGAAAAAAGGTAATAGGAACATTTAATCACAACATGAAACCAAGTTCTATTGTTACAAACTTGAGTACCATTCTTTCATTGCTAAATGTGCACAATTTATAAACACCTGTTAGTCTTTGCAACACATATACCTTCAAAGCAAGAAAAGCTACATAAAAAGAATTTCAAAGCTGCAACATGTATCCACGGAAATCTTAAGGAGTTGAGGCCCCAATCCTGTAAGTATTTACATGTGTTTATAAGTTTAAGCACATGAATAGTTTAACTGAAGTTAACTGGACAACTCGCATGCTTAAAATTAAGCATTTGCACAAATACTTGCAAAGTCATGACCTAAATCTCAAATGCCTACATGCAGTGGGACCTGGTAAGTTCACAGTTCAAGTGCCCTGTTACGTTGCACAACTATTATTTTTAGGTACCTTCTCTTGTATGAATTTGCTGTAGGTTTTTTTCAGAATAATTTCTGGTCTATTTGCAAAGAAACATAATTATGCCTAATTATGTAACTAGCACACAAGTATAATTACATAATTTGATATCAGAATTCTAAAGAAACTTTATAGTAGGAGAGACTGCCCTGAACAAGATCAGCAGACTAGTCCTAAAGTTCATTATCTCAGCTCATTCAAAACATCATCAAAAATATCAAAAGCAACATGGGCTGAAAAGCTACAGAGCCCTGAAAGCCAAATTTCAACCCAGAGAGATTCTGAGCTATAAAACCCTGGAAATCAGGGCTGAAAGGACAGGGTATAAAGAAAGGAAAACAGTAACAGCTTCATACCATACACTATAGCCTCCCACCTACCTTTACCACGGGCCCGTATCGGCAGAAATGTCGAGTTAAATACTGATCCGTTACGTTTGTAGAAAGACCATCTAACCACACGCAGTTTGTAGGCATGCTTTTTCCAAAACCCAGCTGAACACAAAAGGGCAAAACTTCCATCAGTACAATTTGCAATTATTAAACTAATTTAACAGAGCATGCCTAATTTAGAATTATCTAAAGAAGACTACTCATTTGTGTAATTTTTTTAAAATTAGCATCTCACGCAGGTGCAAGAATCTCAAAATTGTATGGTAATTAATAAAACTTACTTTGCAAGCTTAAACAAATACAATGTTCATTTAAAATATTTTAAATTTTGTGCAAATTTAGTGCTTCTGAAAAATGTCAAACTAACAACTCTGGGGACTGAAATCTTTCTTCTTTTTCCCAGAACAGGTGCGGCAATGGCAGGATCAGTGCACTCTTCCTACACTGCCCCACCAAATACTGACCTAGAGGGACTACCTTTAAAAATGAAAGGATGCATCAACCTCCATGTCCATTCAATCCTTGGTGCCTCTGCTGCAATTGCCAATAAAGTTACCAAATAATGTCAGTTGTGGTGGTGATTGAAAATATCACTATTTATCTGACCTACAAAGCCATAGCAAGAAAGGCAAAAGTAGTACAAAAAGCCCTCTTCATTCCCACAGTCTAAGCTGACAAAGACTTACATAACACTGGAAACAAAAATTAACCAGGAGAAGGATAATGAGTTTACAGAAGGATTTCTTTACCTTGAGGCGGTTATTTCCAAGGTATTCCCCATCCATCTTCTTAATTGCTTTACATACACTTGCAATATCACAGTACTGCAGGAATGCATATTGAGGAACTCCATTCACTTTCTTAATGTCAATATCCTGAAAAAAAGCAGTCATCCCTCAGCACTATGAAAGCAAGTAAACAGATTGAAATGTATAAACCACATCTAAATGGATTTCTTTTTTCCTAAAAAAAGCCATGTACCACACAGCAAGCGTAGCTTAATTTACATAATAGTCACAAAGATTATTTAAGCATTAGCAGAGGTGGTGCATGGTTTTACAGCTTCTTGATCTAGTGGTATAAGCAAACCATTCCTAATTCAACTCTTCATAATGAAGTTAAAAAGGGATGCTGCTGACCACCATGACAGTTAATGTGATCTGCTCACAGAATAGCAGCTTGCATATCAAACAGAGAAACTCAGAACCATAACACACAGAAATACAGCTTAGTTTTCACCTGAGCAGACCTAAAGGAAAATAATCTGCCTCAAACCAATCCTTGGAACTAAACAGGTTCATTTTTCCAAATAAACTCTACCCACCCTATTCCTATAAAGTGACGATGATGATGATCTCTTCTCTTAAAACAAGTTGGCACTGATTAGATTAAGGCCAAAAAGAAGAAGAACTACATCGCACTGCTGTTGACACATTACCCAAGAGACCTCAGGCATGTTCAAAAATTATGCAGAGGAAAACAATTTATGTATAACAAAACCTGTTTTTAATCAACTTAAATAATAGTAGGTTCAGAATTGACATTTGGTCAACATTTAGGCTTACTATACTGGCATACAGACTAAGTCTCAGAACAGACTCATCATATGATTCATTCCATTCTGAAAATAGAAGGTAGGGATTTGATTTTTTAAATAGCACAAGCTTCTTTTGTGAGCCATGTGCCAATGCTGGTGCCCTAATTCGAGTATAAATATTCAAATGCCCAAGATAAACTAATTTCACAGTTAATAAATTTAGGGACAAGGCCATAGTGTGACACAGGGGCAAGCCCACGTGATCCAGCTCACGCCCGCCCTACAGCAGGGAGCAGTGCAGATGAAATTGGCTAGCTGCTCGGTGCTGCAGGGAGAAGGGAGGGAAGGAAAGGCTTTAGCATGCTGCCCCCACCTCCCCAGCAAAGTGTCTCAGTCACTATTCACAGGAAACCGGCTAATGAGAACAGAGATTCTGATGGGGGCAGTGGCAGTACCACTTAATTTCACAACTCCCATTGGCAAGTTTCTGACCAATAGGAACTGAGAGATTTTGCTGGGGGCGAGGGCAGTGCGTAAAACCTTTCCTTCCTTCCCCATTTCAGCAGAGAGCCACATGCACAGCCAGCCAGAAATCTGGGACTGCTTGGGGGGGGGGAAGCCTGCCAGAGCCAGCCCCTGGAACCCCAGCCCCTTATAGAATCAGAGCTGGAAGAGACCTCAGGAAGTAATCAAGTCCAGCCCCCTGCCCAAAGCAGGATCGACCCCAACTCAATCAGCCCAGCCAGGGCTTTGTCAAACCAGAACATAAAAACCTCTAGGGATGGAGATTCCACCACCACATCTGTAGGTAACCCATTCCAGTGCTTCACCACCCTCCTAGGGAAATAGTTTTTCCTAATATCCAACCTAGACCTCCCCCACTGTAACTTGAGACCATTGCTCCTTGTTCTGCCATCTGTCACTACTGTGAACAGCCTTTCTCCATCCTCTTTGGAACCTCCCTTCAGGAAGTTGAAGGCTGCTCTCAAATCCCCCCTCACTCTTCTCTTCTGCAGACTAAACAAACCCAAATCCCTCAGCCTCTCCTCATAGGTCATGTGCTCCAGCCTCCTAATCATTTTGGTAGCCCTCCACTGGACCCTCTCCAATGCGTCCACATCCTTTTTATAGTGGGGGGCCCAGAACTGGACACAATACTCCAGATGTAGCCTCACCAGAGCCCAATAAAGGGGAATAATCACTTCTCTAGATCTGCTGGCCCCAACTCCCTCCCAGACCCTGCACCCTTCCTAAATCCTTCTCCAGGTCAGAATCTTTCTCCAGCATCCATACCCTCTCCTGGACCCTGGACCCCAATACCCTGCCCCAGGTCACAACCACAACCACACCCTCTGTACCCTCCTGCCCCAGGTCACAACTCCCCCCAGACCTTCCACCTGCTCCTATACTCCTCCCCAGTGTTCCCTCTAAGCTGTGAAGCAGCACAGCTTCACAGGTAATTAATGAACCCTGCCTAGTCAGAGGCTCAGGGCTTCCTGCAAGGAGCTCACTGACTGGGTGGGGCTGATTATCTACCTGTGAAGCTGTGCTGCCACAGTTTAGTGGGAACACTGCTCCTCCCGCAGGCCAGAATCCTCTCCTGCATATCCCCATACGAGACCCTGCACCCCAATCCCCTGCTGATGATCACAGCCCCCTCCTTCACCCAACCTCCCTTTCAGACCCCACACCTCTCCTGCACCCCAGTCCTCTACCCCAAGCTCCCTTCTAAACCCAACTTCCATCCCAGCCCCTTCTCCCTCCCGCCCCACACACAGAGAGAAAAGTGCAGCCCTTGACTACTTACCAAAATCTTGGTGTGGCTCTCATAAAAGTTACTGCCAACCTCTGGTTTAACTTAAGACTCATCCTGAGGTTCTTAGGAAACTAAAGCCAGGTCTACGCTAGAAGATAAGTTTGAATTAAGATATACAACTCCAGCTACATTAATTGCCTAGCTAGAGTATATGTACCTTAATTTGAACTTTGGTGCCATCCCCACAGCAGGAGCTCAAAGGGAGAAACACTCCTTATTCCTCGCAAGAAGCAGATGTACTGTTGTCAACAGGGGTGCCCTTAGCCTTCAGTTTAGTGGGTTCTTACTAGACCTGCTAAATCAAACGCCAGAAGATTTACCTCCAGAGCACTGATCCGCAGTTAAGTATACATGTGGCCTAAGTAAATCACAAGAGATTTAATCAAGAATGGGAGTTCTAGAGAAACAGCCTAATGACTGAAGTGAAATACCTGATAAATGGCTACATTTCCAAGTATATAGACTAAGACTACTGCATCCCTGGCAAACTATAATGTCCACTCACCTTTGGCAAGCAATTTCTTTTGACAGGATAATCAAATTTCATGTTTATTCTTTACACACTGAAAAGGGTCAGAAGCAAGTCTACTTTGTGCCTGGTCTGGTATGTTTTCATGACACTTTTGCAAGGTTGCATTGTTACTATAATTCTGGCCTACTAGTAACGTTGATAATATGACACTATTTCACATAAAACCATTTTACAAGACATCACAGATTAACAAATTCTATGGCCAGAAGTGATCATCTAGTCTAGTGGCCTCCAACCTTTTAACACCCAAGATCACTTTTTAAATGTCAGGGCAAGCCAAGATCTACCCCAACCCTTCCACAAAACCCCACCCCTTCCTTGGGGCCCTACCCTCCCCGTTCCCCTCTTCTCCATCATTTGCTGTCCCCAGCCCTTACTCACTCTCACTGTATTGAGACAGGTGGTGTGGGTTCTGGGGTGGGAATGAGGATTTGGGTATGGGAAGGGGTGAGAGGTGCAAGCTCTGGGAGGGAATTTGGGTGCAGGAGAAGGTGCAGAAGGGGATGCTGGCTCGGAGAGGGGGCTCCAGGCTGGAAACTGTTGGGGTCAGGTGGAGGGTTGGGGTGCTGAGCAAGCCACAGGCTTGTGGCTGTAAGGGTGCAGGAGTTTAAGTTGGAGTGTATGAGGGGGTCAGGGCAAGGACATTGGGAGTATGATGGGCTCAGGACAGATTTGCAGTGTGTGGATGGTGCAGGAGTGTTGGGGCAGAAGACTGGGGATGTGGGGGTGCAGTAGTTTGGGGATGAGAGAGGCTCAGAGCAGGAGGTTTCGGTGTAGGATAGGCTCAGGGTTGGAGTCTGTGTGTGTGGAGGAGTGTTATGATGCTGCAGCCAGATGGAGTCTTGGCCCGGCTTCATTTTTAAATAAAATATTTTGTCAAACACAAAATGTTTCAGCATTGTCTTTATTTATGGGAGGGGCGGAGAACCTATTTTGGATCAGGGGTCACTGACCCACAGAAAAAAAATCACTCGAGGACCACACAAGTGAGATGCAAAAAACCAACCCCTCCAAACCCCCCCAAGCCTCACTGATGTGTCCCCAACTGAAACACCTCACTCGCCTGGCACTCCAACCCCATGGGGGGGAAGGGGGAGGAGGAGGAGGTTCAAGGCCTCAGGCCAGATTAACTCTTCTGAGTTCCAGGGTTAGTGGAATTTGTGGGCTACTCTACACTTTGAGGTGGGACCAAAAATGAGGGATCCAGTGTGCACGTCAGGACTACCAGTGAGTTGGATGGGGTGCAGAATCTGGGTGGAAAATAGGGTACAGGAGCAACTGGGGGTAAGAGCAGGGTGCTGGTGGGTGTCTGGCCAGGAGACAGGGGCGGGTGCTGGATGGGGGTCTGGCCATGAGGCAGGGTGCTGGTGGGGATTTGGGCAAGGGGCAGGATGCTGGTGGAGGCTGGGGCAAGGTGTTGGTGGGGGTCTGGCTAGCGGGCAGGGGGCAGGTGAGAGTCTGGGCAGAGTGCTGGTGGAGGCCAGGGCAGGGTGCAGGTGGGATTTTGGGGAGGGGGCAAGGTGCTGGTGGGGGCTGGTGGGGGCCCCCAGCTTGGCCACTACCTGGGGGTCTCGCAGCTGCATGTCAAATCCAGCGTTTCAGCAAGCACACACGCTGCTCCTCCCCTCCCCAGAACAGCTGGCGCACTTCTTGAGAAGTCAGATCTGGCGCGCAGCTGGGGACTTCCTTCCCCATGCTGCCTTCCTTTCTTCCTGCATTTTTTTGCGTGGGGGGGGGGGGTGGTGGTGGTGGTGTCCTGCAGCTGCACGCCAGATCCAACTTCTCAGGAAGCGTGCATGCTGCTCCTCCTCTCCCCACAACAGCCAGTGCACTTCCTGAGAGGTCGGATCTGGCGCGCAGCCTGGGACTTCCCCCTCTCCCGTGCAGGAAGGAAGGGCAGGCAAAACAGAGAAGGAAGTCCCTGGCTATGCACTAGATCCAACTTCTCAGGAAGCATGCTGGCTGTCTTGGGGAGGGGAGAAGCAGTGCACGCGCTTCCTGAGACGCTGGATCTGGTGCGCAGGAGGGGACTCCCCCCCCATGCTGAAGGAAGCCGATGCTACCTCCATTTTCCTAGGAGGCTGTAGCGCCAGAGCACAGGCTCCTTAGGGGTGAGAGAAAATGAGGGGGAGCTGGAACACCTCATGATCAACTGGTCATGCCCCTGCAATCGACGGGCTGGTGACTATGGATCTAGTTTGACCTCTTGTATAACACAGGCTATAGAACTTCCCCAAAAAATTCCTAACGCAGATTTTTTGGGAAAATATCTGCTCTTGACTTTAAAAGAGTCAGAGATAGAGACTCCACCATGATCCTTAGTATGTTTGCTCCAATGGTTAATTAATCTAATTATACGGTAAAACATTTACTATTTGTCCAACTTCAGCTTCCAGCATTGGATCATGTTAGATCTCTCTGCTAGACTGAAGAGCCCCCATTAAATACTTGTTCCTTTGTAGGTACCTGTAGATGAATCAAGTCACCCCTTAGCCTCCTCTTAGTTAGGTTAAATAGATTGAGCTTACTGAGTCCATCACTAGAAGGCATGTTTTCTAAATCTAAAATCATTTTCATGTCTCTTCTTGCCTCTCCAATTTATCAACATCCCTCTTGAACTGGGGACAAAAGAAATGCACATAATATTCCAGCAGTGGTTGCACCAGTGCTAAATACAGAGATAAAATTACTTCTCTACTCCCACCCAAGATTTCCCTATTTCCAAACCCAAGGACTGCATTAGCATTACACATGGAGCTCACATTCAGCTGATTATCCACCATCACCTTCAAATTCTTTTCAGGCACTACTTCCTAGAACAGCATCCCCCATACTTTAAGTATGACCTATATTCTTTGTTCCTATAGGTCCCACATTTAGCCATATTAAAATGCATACTGTCATTTTACTATGCAATCTAGACTACACATCATCAGTGAGTGACCTGTCTTCATTTATCAGTCCCCAATTTTTGTGTCATCTGCAAACTATCAGTGATGATTTTAGGTTTCACACTACTTTTATGGACCACTGATACTAATCTTGTTTCCTCATGAATTATCAGAAAAGGGTTTGAGCTACATAACATACATGCCTGACCAATCTCATTAGCTTCTATGATGAGGTAACTGGCTCTGTGGATATTGGAAAGTCGGTGGATGTGATATAGCTTGACTTTAGCAAAGCTTTTGATACGGTCTCCCACAATATTCTTGCCAGCAAGTTAAGGGAATATGGATTGGATAAATGGACTGTAAGATGGATAGAAAGCTGGCTAGACTGTCAGGCCCAACAGGTAGTGATCAACGGCACGATGTCAGGATGGCGGTCGGTTTCTAGCGGAGTGCCCCAAGGATCTGTTCTAGGACCGGTTTTGTTCAACATCTTTATTAATGACCTGGACAAAGGTATGGATTCCACCTTCAGCAAGTTCGCAGATGACCACTAAGCTAGGGGGAGAGGTAGATATACTGCAGGGCAGGGATAGGGTCCAGAGTGACCTGGACAGATTAGAGGATTGGGCCACAAGAAAGCTGATGAGGTTCAACAGGGACAAGTGTAGAGTCCTGCGCTTGGAACGGAAGAATCCCAAGCATTGTTACAGGCTGGGGACCAAACTGGCTAAGTAGCAGTTCTGCAGAAAAGGACCTGGGGGTTACAGTGGATGAGAAGCTAGATATGAGTCAACAGTGTGCCCTTGTAGCCAAGAGGGTTAATGGCATATTAGGGTGCATTAGGAGGAGCATTGCCAGCAGATCAAGAGAAGTGATTATTCCCCTTTATTCGGCTCTGGTGAGGCCACATCTGGAGAATTGTGTCCAGTTATGGGACCCCCCACCATAGAAAGGATGTGGATGTATTGGAGAGGATCCAGAGGAGGGTGACCAACATGATAAGGGAGCTGGAGTGCATGACCTATGAGGAGAGGCTGAGGGAATTGGGTTTGTTTAGTCTGCAGAAGAGAAGAGTGAGGGGGGATTTGATAGCAGCCTTCAACTTCCTGAAGGGAGGTTCCAAAGAGGCTGGAGAGAGGCTGTTCACAGTAGTGACGGATGGCGGAACAAGGAGCAATGGTCTGAAGTTACAGTGGGAGAGGTCTAGGTTGGATATTAGGAAAAGCTATTTCACTAAAAGGGTGGTGAAACACTGGAGTGGGTTACCTAGGGAGGTGGTGGAATCTCCATCCCTAGAGGTTTTTAAGTCTTGTCTTGACAAAGCCCTGGCTGGGTTGATTTAGTTGGGATTGGTCCTGCCTTGGGCAGGTGGCTGGATTTGATGACCTCCTGAGGTCTCTTCCAGGTGTATGATTCTATGAACATCAGGCTTCAGAGTTTATAAAGATGTTGCATGGCAGCTCTGTGAATTGTAATTTCTCAATAAAAGTCATGGCATTTTTCAGATAAATAGTATTTTGTGGAAGTAGGAGCTATACTCCTCCCAATTTAAAAGATCAATACCTCAAATGCCAACAACTGAAATATTTCTAGATCCACTGAAAACAGTACTGAATGTACAACAGCTGCCATGAATAAAAATTCTGTACACAAAGTATCAGTACAGAAAGTCTAATAATGCAATTATTGTCTGTAACATAGATGAGTATTTGATTCTTCTGGAAAATTTCTCTTCAATTTTATCCATTACACAATGTGGAAGAGAGAAGAGAATTAACATTACTATCATTGGCTCACTCAGATAAGCTTGTTCAGTTAAAAGCCAAACTTCCTCATGTCATCACTAACCATTTTGTTCATTGTCTCATTCTGCCCCATTGTTACGGAACAGACGTTGACAGCTGATTTCATAAGCAGGGCTCGACAAATCACTGTTTCTACTCGCCCGTGGTGAGCAGATTTCAGCCGGTCGCCCCATTCACCGGTGCTGCACGCATGTGCAGTGCCGGTCTGGCGCATGCGTGGTGCAGGGCTGGCGAGTAGATCTTGCCGCGGTTTGTCAAGCCCTGTTCATAAGTATAGTTAAACCATTTGTTTAAAAAACAAAACAAAACAAAAAAAACAAAACAAAAAAACCTACCTTCATAACTGTAATACTGACATGGAAATGGAATAGAGCGTATTTACCTACAAGATAACCATTCATAACTTTTCTGTCACACTCCTATCCTGCAAAATGTATTTAGCAGTTTCTTGTAACTGCACACAAGTCCTGCAAGGTTATTTACTCTGCAATACAAGTGTGCTGAAACCACATCAAATTCAAAACAAATACCTCTTTGGTACAGTCTGGCAAAAAAAAACCTGGATTTAATCAAATTGGATTTAACCTGAGGTCTCTTCCAACCCTACGATTCTATGAAAAATAACTCATAGCAATCATCTGATTGCTATATTTTACATGCTCAAAGTGATTAACATTATATTTTACTGCTTCTTATATCATTCAATAATCTAATGTGCATATTTGTACTGAGGCAATGGTCATAAGTAATTTATACAAAAAGAGAATTCACATACCACTATCCCTCCAAAGCGCTGAAAGATATTGCGAAGATCATGATAAGTGGTTGTTTTTTCAAGGTTACCAATGAAGAGAGTTCTTGTTGCTTTAGGGTGAAATTCATCTATCCTTTCATCCAAAGGGCGAAACTCATTCTCACTTTCAGTTTCTAGAGACCAGAGAGATGAAAAGCAATATACTGAAGAGTTTTCGGCTTTTGGAAAATTTTTTTTTGGTTTAATACTAGAAACTGTTTGAAATTATATCACTGCCTTTAACAAAAATACAGCTGTGCCATCTTCGATATCTGCGAACTCCGTTAATGGCAGGAATTTGAAATCTATAATGGCAGGAATTTGAAATCACGCCACTATACTAATGCCAAGGAATCTGGACCTTTTGTTGCCCATAAAGTTATGGCATTCTATCTTTGCTGCTCTGTACATATATTCTTTAAACAAATGTCTTCTATTACCAGGACTTAATTCTATAAGCTTCAATGTATTCATATATGTGTTGATCAGATCAGATACATGGGAAAATGTATGTTTTGATAGATCTATTTCTTTAATAAATAATTAAGTACAGTAGATGCCATTGCACTTGCTAAAGGCAGTAAGTGAAAGCACAAACTTGCGTACCTGCAGTTATGGCTTTCTTAAGTTGCATCATTTACAGGCCATCCTTGCTCTAAATCCAAGATACGTTCCAAATATCTTGGACTTATAGAGAAACAACTTAAGGAGGGGAATTTTTTTCCCCCGTGTCTGACTTCCATTTGCGCAAATTCTTTTTTTTTTTTTTTCGCGTGACTTAAGAGTGGGGAATGGGAGGACTTACAATGCATCAGTTCCTACAAACGTCAACGACTTTAGTGTGGAATGGATGCATACTGGGGTGACTTATTGCGGGGATGCCCTGTACTTCACATTTCTCAGGGCCTTAAGGAATCTCCTTTTCACAGCAACACTTTAAATTTAAGGCAGAAAATAAATCTGTGAGGCTTCAACACCACACCTGAATTGTTTTGGCTGGGAGATAAGCAACTTCAAATACTACTATTCACATTTCATTTTGTACTGTACCCATCACTTTCTAATCATGCAAGGAACTACCCTGTTGGGGAAAGGGAGGTTTATGATATTTTTATAGAAAGGATACCTGAATGCCTTACACTAATTTATTCATTAGAAGATGGAAAGAAAATAATGTACCATGAAATAAGTTACTCCAAAAATGAATACTCTTTTCCAGATTTGAAACAATACACATTATTCTATGTAACCAATTTGTTTATACTTCAGAAGTTAAACATGTAAGATAGTCCTTGCTGCTTAAGGCCTATGCTAACTAAACGGTGTATTATCCCATGTTTCACTGAGGAAATGAGGAGTGGCAGAACACAATTTATTGGTCACTACAAAAAAATTATCTAGCAAGGATGGAAGGCTTCTTTCACGGAGGGTTTCCTGCTACAGAATTTTCTTCCTTCTGATGCACCTAGATCAGTGGCATTTATTATTCCTGCTCTGAGATTTATTCTGTCATGTTTACGAGTTACTTTAAATTCTCTCTTTGCAACAAGGAAGAGCAAATGCAATGTCTCTTCTACTCAATTTAATACCATTTTACGACAATTTCCATCTATTCACAACTCTTATGGTGGTTATATGCCTAAAGGAAAGTTTAAAGTCAGCGTATTACCTGGTCCTATCCATGCTGTCACTTCTATCTGCATTCCAAAGAATAATTTTCCTTTTGATGCATTCAGTGCTTTTTCCTGATCTTCCTGTTGTCGGAAAAACACTAGTCCATACCGCTCTTCGGAAGCCCCATGAATCTGCACGGACGTCACCTTTCCATACTTCTTGAACTCATGAAAAAGTCCATCTTTAAGGCTTGTATCTAAACCCACACACAAGTAAAATACAAGTATTATTTTCTAACATTATAATGCTAGAACGCTACTGAAGCCACAAACAGGTTTTGACATCCTATCCCAATTGTGACTTTGTTTTTAATCTTTATTTTTCACATAAATTACAATCATTTTTTAAAAATGCATTTTATGTTAATTTTGCTTTATAGGAGCCTCTGACTGGCCCTCTTTTTTTTTTTTAAAGAATTGAGGACCCATTTATATAAATCACGGCGGACAGTGGGGCAGCAATGGCTACTTGAAGAGGATACAACTACTGCTAATGGCATCAGGGCCAGAGTGATTATTTGCGGGGCCTTTGAATACATGAAGCGGGAGTGGGGCCTTTAGTGCATGCATTATGGACTCCCATTATGACACTTGGTAGGGATGTTAACATATAGTCATGTAAACGATTAATCAATAAGCCTGATCTTATCAGTTAATCCTAATGAATACACATATTTCCCCTTGCCCTTGCTGCCTCTGTATCAGAGGCAGCAAGATGAGGGGCGGGGAAAGGGCGGGAGCTGGTGCCTGTGTGGAGACAGCTTTTAAGCCAGCTCCCCATGAGCACCAGATCCAGCAGAGCTGCATGCTCCTCCCATCCACACACTGCTGTCTGATATAGAGGCAGCAGTGCAGAGGGCGAGGGGGGGCAGGCAAAAGCCGGTAAACGCAGGTAGCCGGCTTTCAAGGTATGAGCCACAGCAGGGGCGGGGGCTTAAAAGCCGGCTCCCCATAAACACCAGCTTTGCAGAGCCACCTCCCTCTGAGCTTTTGCCTCTGTATCAGAGGTGGCACTGCAGAAGGACGGTGGGGGGGGGGGGGCAGAATGCCAATGCAGCCTCTGTTCAGACCATGGGATGGCAGAGGACTCCCCAGGAGTGGGGTCAGGAGCACACTGGCTGCTGGCCCCGCCCCTGGGGACTATAGAATAATCATGTAATGGTTAATATTTGGTGTGGTTACATGATTATTCAATTACATGATATCTAACATCCCTAGCGCTTGGTTTAAAATGGACGTGCATATTTTGATCTTATTTGTATACGTTGTAAGGAACATTTTACTTCTACAAAATATAGATATTTTTAATATAATTTGAACTTTTAATCATTATTGTTTTATATGTAATAGAATAAATTATCTAAATCTCCAATAATGAGATTAGAGCCTAGAGTGGAGCCAATAATAGAGCGTGGGGCTATGTGCAGGGAACTAAGTGTACATGCCTCACACCAGCTGTGAACAGCATCAGCCCTAAGACAATGAGTATGGGGGCATGTAAAATATCATTGTTTATTTCTTTCATTATCACCCTTGCTGTTGGCAATACAAGTGAGCAGATATTACTAACAGCAATTCTGTAAAACAGGGTTGAACGCATCAAACGAATACCACTGTTTGCAACATATGTGCTAATCTTCTTGGAAAGACAATTGGGGCATATAGGTTCATCCAGTGTTGGTAGAAACAAATGATCTGAGATTTTACAAGGTGTCTATGCAGGCCTGCCAACAGGGGGAGGGCAAAGGGGACAACTGCCCTTGAGCCTGGTGATTCAAAGGGGCTGGTGTCTCATGGCCACTGCTACTGCAGCAGCTGGAGCCCCGAGCCCTTTAAATGACTGCTGAAATGCTACATGGCATGCTCAGGGCAACTCTGAGGGCTGGCAGGGGGCAGGTTGCAGCAGGCTCTGGGCAACACTGATGGCAATCTGCCCCTGCTCCAGCCCCACCCCTTCTGCCTGAGCCCCTGCCCTCTCCATTTTGTGGAGGGGCCCAGCAATTCTGTCAGCCCCCTTGTGTTTATCTGAGAGAGAGGGAGGGAGGGAGGGAGGAGAGAGAGAGAGGATGGCATTTTAGCAGCCTTTCCTCAGAATCCATTGATTCGCATCTCAATTCCTTAGGATACATATTACTCAAATACATTCAAAGAACATTAAAATTGCCAAGTCAAGTACTCAAAAGCCAGAAAATGCAAGAATTAAGGCTGCCTGTGCATTAAGATCACACACCTTTTCAACAGGATCCCTCCCTCATTCACTGCACAGGACGAACAGCTAGTCGATATTGCACTTCCTCCTCTTTGCTCAATGTATGATCACATGCCTTATTTAATGTACACTATTCAAACCCCACTCTGAATACAGAATTACTTCCTCATGAATTTTTCTATGGTACTTATCACTACAGCAGTTGAATATATTTTCACAGATAAGGTTTCACAGATTATCCTCTTGCAGATAAGGAACCGAGGCAGGCAGATACAGTTCTCAGAGCTCACCACTAATTTTGGGTGCCCAATTGGAGGTGCTTATAGCCTGATTTTTCAGAGAATTTAGCACTTTATATCTTCACAGTACAGCTTTCAGTGTCTTGAGGTGCAGCTATGAGTGGTCACAGCCAGAGGTGAGCAACCATAAAATGAAGAAACCACAATTAGTGGCAACCCACATAAATATGCTTCAAAGACTTCTCCAGCACTGCAGAGAAACTCTGACAGGAGCAAGTAGCTTTCTAGGGCAACAGTGAACTGCTCTGACCACGAGACCAACTCCTCCTCTCTTCCCCTAGCTAGCCCTCTGTTTCATTCACTATACACTTTTCAACTGTGCAACATGAGTCTGGGTCCTCAAAGTAACAGCCTCATTAGCTACACAACACAATACATTCCCAGATCACCATTCCTAGCATGCATTGAATAAGGCAGGGGATCTGTGCAGAAAAAACTGATATCTTGTTACTAAATGCTGAATGAATGCATATGTACAAGACCATCAAATTAAGATGATCCAAGTCTTCCTCCTCTAGGCTCCTTAACACATCTAGTCCCTCTCTCTCACGCCTTCACATTTTACTCAGTTTTCTTCCTCCTTCGCCACATTCCTGGGGACCAACAGCAGGGGCACTGAGAAAGGAGAAAGAGCCTCTCAGTTCCAGTGGCTCTCAGTAACAGAGAGCAGAAATTGCATGGAAAGTCCTGCTCAGAAGTGAAGCCCTGGCCATGTGCTTGTTCAAAGCAGACAATCTTCAGAGAATTTAGCTGACAAACTCTAAAGTTTATTACATGCTCTGTATATTTATTGCATGCTCTAAAGCATACACAAGCTGAGTTTTTTTTCCCCAAAGGATTGTAATTGGGTCAAATTTGTGCAGTTTTCCCATGACGATAGCAAAGATATATTCCTTACAAAAAAGCAATGCAGGATCCTACAGTGCTGGACAAACTTCTCTCTATGCTACTAGCTCTGACTGCAGTATACCAGATTATGTCTATACCACCACCTATCTCAGCAAATTTTATGTTGCTCAGAGGTGTGAATATTCCACTCCCGAAGCAGCATAAGACACTAGTGTGCACAGTAGGGATGTAAGCAAGCAACTGACTAGTCAACTAACAGGTAAGCCTAGGCAAGTGGGGGGGGAGATGGGGGGAAGAGAAGCAGGAGCCAGTGCTGAGGGAAGCCAGGTTAAAAGCAGGTTGCCACCAGCACTGTCTCTGCAGTGCTGCCTGCCCCCCCAGCACTTCTGTCTCTATCAGAGGCAGCGAGGGGTGAAGCGGGGAGGGAGGAAAGGAGCACAAGGGGAGGCTGCCGCAAAGCCTCTGCCAGCCGCCAGCCCGGGCTGCCACGGACTGGGGCTGATCCAGCCAGCCAGGCAGGCAGCCTGTCTCAGTCCCGGCTCTTGCTGGGTCCGGGACTTACACCCCCCCCCCCCCCCCCGCTGCAGCTCTTCATTTTAAATGTAGTTGTACATTGAAAATGTACAGCCGCAGTGGGGGTAGCTCCTGGACCCAGCACAAGCCAGGACAGAGCGCCTTCCCTTATTGACCAATGGTGTAGTGGATACAATTTGTATCAACTACATGATTAGCCAGTTACCCACCTCTTAACAGTCTTAATGCACAGAGCTATGTTGGCAGGGGAGTTCTCTGCCAGCATAGCTTTTGCTGCTCACAGGGGTGGGTTTTAGGCTGATAGTAGAGCTCTTTCCCATCAGTCTCTTCCCCAGCACTACTGCAGCAGCATCGGAACAGATGCACCACTGTATGTGTACACACAGCTTAAGTTTCATTTTCAATAATGCAAGGAGAAGATGAGATCCTGATATTCAAAGATAACATAACGGTCACTCCATTTGACTTGCCAGAGGTGCTTAAATGTTAAACTGAATGAAAAATTATACATCTTACCCCTCTGAATTTATGCCTTCAGTGCAATAATATTGAAGTCTCCTGAATGTATCATTGTTCAAAACTAAAGGTTTTTCACATATTGCCTGACAATTATACTATAATATTATGACAGCAATAATCTTGAAAATAGGTTTCATAAAGCATGGCTCATTAAACCACACTTACATTTTCTCATGTAATGATAAATGGTACTATTACAAAGGTTAATAAAATATTGCATTTACTTAATACCAGGTATGCATGATAAAGACAATTTTTCTAATCAGCTCCTATCCTCCCCTTCTTCTCTCTTACTGACTACTCTGGTTAGAGAAACTCTTTTACATATAGATTTTACCTGTTGAGCGCACTGGAAGATTTTGAACCTTAATTCCAAAACTTTTACGGGGCTCATCTTTCTCCAGAGATGGAAGCAGCTGGGATGCGGGTGCTGGAACTGCTGTAGACTGAACTGATCGTGCTGGAGACTCATCACTTGAGCTGCTGCTAGAGTCACTGCTATAAAAGGCGTAAAAGAAAAAGCAACTCAGTATGAAGAGGGAAATAGACAGACAGACAATGACTGGGAGCTGATGGATGTTTTCAAAATTAAAAACAAATCAATTTTTTTCTTTTTCTTTCCGAAAGACCATAAAAAGTACACGCTACTGAATACTAAGATACTGTTCATATCTGTAGCAGTCAAAAGTATGCAGGACAGTAACCATTTTCCATATCTAACTATAAATTGTTGTATTTAAAATGGCAATTAATACCAATTAAACTGTGCTACTGAAGAAAATTACTTAGAATGGATTCTTTAAAAGTGTTTCCTTTTTCCTCTAATGCAGAAAACCTAGTTTCCATTGCACATTCCTGGTTATACAAAGGAACGCAATCATCTTCCAAATATTCTCTTACAAAATCCTCAGAGGAGTAAGGGAGGAGACAGTCAAGGAAACAGAATATAGGTAAAATGTCAAATAGATCTTGTTACATTCCATCATGATGGAGAAGATTTAATTAAGTGTAGTACAGAATTTCATCAGCTCAGGAGTTGTGTGGGAAGACTGAAAAAACATACAGGTCTGCTGAGGCCTTAAAATCCCTTTCAGCATTCTCATGCATAAAAGGAAATGCTATGGCATTGCCAGGTGTTTCTGTCAATCTGAAAACTGGCCTCTCAGTTTCTCCCTAATGTGGGAGCGACATCTTTAAAAGAAGATTCCCACCTCGAAACAGAGGACATGGAAAACTAACATCTCTTTTGAGAAAATTAACACACAACTGTCAACTGGGCAACAATTAACTAAGTATATGTGAACCATCAAACATTGTTCACAGCCCCCCACTTGGAAGCAGGTTCTTAGGATCTAAGTCCTCTACATTTGTACAAGCTATGGAACAGGAATTACACACCAGATCAAACCAGTAATCCATTTAGTGTAGTATCCTGACCAATAGTGACTACTAATAGATGCTCCAAATAAGAGTGAATACGACAATTCACTCATGTGAAGAGACCATAAGAAATTTGAGGGAAATAATATTAGGTAAGTGAACAACACTGGAATACAAAAATTCTGAGGGTTAATAAGTTGCAAGGTGATGAACACTTGAACAAATAATTTTAACTGATCCTATGCACTGCTTGGAAAAAGACATGAGCATCTTAATTAAATCCTTTGATCACTGGGACACTCCAGGGGATCAGAATTTGGTTCTTATGGGCCAGCTGCTCCTAGGGATGAGCATGAAGTACAGCTCCCTTCACAGGGAATGGAAGTAGCATCAAGCAGGCATTTTAATATTCTTGGTAGTTTATTATTCTCTCTGTCTCCCAGAATAAGTGTGTCATTCTTTGGACCTGGGGAGAGCAGGAGGATGACACTTGGGAGGAGAAAGGACTGTGGAAAAAGTCTGGCAGGATGTTAGACATGGGAGTTTGGCAGAGGTAAGGGGCTGTTACAAGAAAGGAAAACTATGAAGAAATCTAATTTAAAGGGTGTGTACTTCTCGTAAGTTGTTTTCTGTTCTTCTCAGTCTTGTTTTTAAATTGTAATTAAGCATTCTGGGTGCTGGTCTTCCCTATGAACTTAGGCTGACATATTCAGTTTTAGGTCGAACTTATAATGAGCGTGTTTACACTGCGGAGTCCTTTCCTGTTGATTTAAAGGGCTAAGTGAAGGGGCTGCAAAATGCCTACCATGCGGCACTGCTCACCCTAAGCAGTGAATGTTATCCAGGATTAACACAGCCTGTGGAAATGAGTGGCCATTACTAACTTTCACCACTCCCCTCTCCCAAGTCACACCTGCCTGGAGTACAGTATGGCCAAGCGCGAATGAAAACCCCTGCTATGGAGCAAACATGAGAATCCTTGCCCAGCTGCACCAATGGGTTTCCCATCCCTTTCCCTTCCTCTGCTGCACCTCGACTTTCCTCTGCTGCCCTAGTGGTGAACTCACCATTGCAGGGTTCCTGCATGTTATGTGTCTCGCATGACCTTCTTATCAACAAACTAGAGAAATACAATGTAGATGGGGCTACTATAAGATGGATGCACAACTAGCTGGATAACGGTTCTCAGAGAGTAGTTTATTCATGGTTCACAGTCATGCTGGAAGGGCATAACAAGTGGAGTTCCACAGGGGTCAGTGTTGGATCTGGTTCTGTTCAATAACTTCATCAATGATTTAGATAATGACATAGAGAGTATGGTTATAAAGTCTGCAGATACCACCAAGTTTGGCAGGGATTGCAAGTGCTTTGGAGGATAGGGCCATAATTCAAAATGATCTAGACAAATTGCAGAAACGGTCTGAGATACATAAGATGAGATTCAAGAAAGACAAATGCAAAATACTCTGCTTAGGAAGGAACAATCAGTTTCACGCATACAGAATGGGAAGCGACCATCTAGGAAGGAGTACTGCTGAAAGAGATCTAGGGGTCATAGTGGACAAGCTAAATACAAGTCTAGAGTGTGACGCTGTTGCAAAAATGCATGCGCACGCACACCCCCCCACCATGATTCTGGGATGCCTTAACAGGCAAGACAGGAGAAGTAATTCTTCCACTCTTCTATGCACTTATTAGGCCTCAGTTGAAGTATTGTGTCCAATTCTGGACAACACATTTCAAGAAAGATGTGGAGAAATTGAAGAAGGTCCAGAGAAGAGCAAATAGAAAATATGACCTATGAGGGAAGACTGAAAGAATTGGAAAAGCGACAAGGAGTCCTGTGGCGCCTTATAGACTAACAGATGTATTGGAGCATAAGCTTTCGTGGGCAAAGACCCACTTCGTCAGATGCATGTGAAAGAACTGGGTTTGTTTAGGTTGGAAAGAGAAGACAGAGGGGATATGATAGCAGTTTTCAAGTACCTAAAATGGTGTTAACAAGGAAGAGGGAGAAAAAATGTTCTCCTTGGCCTCTGAGGATAGGACAAGAAACAACGGGCTTAAATTGTGGCAAGGAAGGATAGGTTGAACGTTAGGAAAAGCTTTCCAACTGTCAGGGTGGTTAAACACGGGAATAAAATATCCTAGGGAGATATTTAAGAGCAGGTTAGATAAACATCTATCAGGGATGATCTAGACATTGTTTGGTCCTTCCATGAGGGCATTGGACTTGACTTGACCTTGAGGTCCCTTCCAGTTCTAATATTCTATGTACGCTCCCCTCTGGGATAGTCAGGCAGTGCTAAGTATGTTAACAGTGCAAGTGTTTCAAAGGGGCTGGGACAGCGCGGTCTCTAGTGTTAAAAATGGATCTTCTTAAGATGTTGTAATGTTGGCCTTGGAAAACCAGTCTCAGGAAGTTCTAACTCCTGCAGCATGTCTTAAAAGGGCACAGAAGTGCCCAAGAAAGACTAGAGAGGATTTTTTGCAGTATGTTCTGAGGCATGCTGACACCCAACACAAACAATTGAAGGAACAGAGGGAAAGTGACAGGAAGGAACGTAAGGAGAGCATACAGTGGCTCCTAAACATTATGGAGTAGCAAGTGGACATGCTGGAGGCACTGTTGGCACTGCACATGGAGCAGCAACTGGTCCCCCTTGCAGCTGGTGTCACAAAACTGTTTTCCATACACATGCACCCATCACCACTAACGCAATTTGGGCACCACCTGCCGCACACACACCTGCCCCACCCAACCTCTATTCATGCAAATTCCCACATGCTCCCAATGCACTCAGTTCCCATCCGCATGCAGTTTAGCTCTGATGAACAGCAGCCCCCATTGCACAACATATCAGACAGTGAAGCTGCTTATGTTCCTAGGATAGGGCTGGACCATATCCGGCCCTCCTAACACACTTTGATCCAGTCCATGAACTGAATCAGGCCTCTTTCTATTTATATCCTGTGGCCTGTGCCACCAAATTTCCGGGAGGTGGCTCAGGCAGCAGGATCCTATTTAAATGGCTCTCAACTCCTGGTCGTGCTGCTACCCTGGCAGGGGCTGGAGCAACAAGCTCTTTAAAGAGCCACAGCAACCTCAAGTGTCTGCCAGGCAACCCAGTAGCCGTGGGGCCAGGAGATGCAAGCCCTTTGCTTTGTTTTTAATTCAAAGCCTCTGGCCCCAGGCAACTCTGAGGGGAGACTAGTCCCCAACCCTGCCTCTTCTGCTTCAGCCACTGCCCCCTTCCAGGGTGGAGCTGGCCCATGACCAAGTACCAAAATTCATTAAATGGCTCCCCTGCAAAAATTATTTCCCACACCTGTCCCTAGGACATAGAAAAACCGTGAAATTCTCAGGGCATGCCTCACCACCTCTCTCTCCTCCTCTCTGTCTCCCATACCGTGCAGATGTTTCATACTTCAAATGTGTCCTTTGCTCATTGTGAAACATGAATTACATGTATTAAGCAAAGAAATCTCTATTCCATTACATGAAAGCAAGGAAGCATACCCCAGCAAAGGTATAGTTACTGTAGCACTAAGTGCAGCGCATGGACAAATCAGTAAACCCCTAGTAACACAGCCACTGCACACTCATGAATCACAAGTTTCATTGATTTCAGCATCAAAATGCTGCCTCTAGGCATCCCTGATCATTGCAGCCCCGTGCTGTGTTGCTCTATCAGCCCTAGTTTCGGGCTGTTCAAACTCAGCCTCCAAGCACTGTGCCTCAGCGGTCCAGCTCTGAGTGAAGCTTTCACCATTCTCTTCACAAATATTATGTAGGGCACAGCACGTGATGGTAATGATAGGGATGTTAGCATCAGCCAAGTCTAGCTTCCTGTACCAACATCCCCAGCGGGCATTCAAATGACCAACACGTGCTCCACTGTCATTCTGCACCTGCTCAGCCTTAAGTGAACTGCTCCTTGCTGCTGTCGAGGCTCCAATGTATTGTTTCATGAGCATTAAGCGGTAGTCGGGGTCTCCAAGGATCACAGTGGGAATTTCCACTTCCCCAACAGTGATCTTCTGGTCTGGGAAGAAAGTCCCTGCTTGCAGCTGAACAGGGCAGTGTTCTGAAAGATGTGTGCATCATGCACCTTTCTGGATTAGCCTGCATTACCGTCTGCAAAACAACCATGGAGATCCACAAGCACCCACAGAACTAGAGAGAAATACACTGAGGTTAATGTACTCTGAGGCTAGGTGATCCGGTGCCAGAACTGGAATGCACATGCCATCTATCACCCCACTGCAGTAAACTGTCAGGGCTTTACACCTGCCTTTGTAGGCATGACCAGAGTTGACATTCTGTGATGTAGTGGGGACTTTATTCAGTTTGCTTTGTTATGCTGTATGTGATTCCTATTGTCCTATGCTGTTCTGCAGTGTCTGTCGCCCAGTGGGGGATGGGAACTTTGGGTGAAAACTCCTGAGGGAAGGCACACAGAGAATGGCCCAGGCCATCCTGTCACCTGATCCTAGGGCAGTGGTTCTCAACTCGTTTCAGTCCACGGACCACCAGGCCAATCAAAAAATTTTCGTGGACCACCTCCTTTTTGAGGTGGATGACGCGCCGCGTGCTCGTGAACACAGTGTAAAACAGCGTAACGGCGGCGCTTGCTCACGCCGTGTGACTTTGGACAATGTTCCTGTAGACCACCAAAAAAGTCACCATGGACCACCAGTGGTTCATGGACCACCAGCTGAGAACCACAGTCCTAGGGGGAAGATGCAACCAGTGATAGTCAGATAACACCATGGGCCCGGGAAACAAGACAAAAAAGGTGGCGGGGGAGCTTGGAGGACTAGGGACTGGTTGCCCTCTCTCTTGTCGGGTTTAGGATGCAAGAAGGGGGCTTGGAGAAGGAGGGGGGTACAGGGCCGAGAGTACCTTCTCCCCAAGATGGATGATACTGATTGTTCCTGGTTACTGTGCTATGTTGTGTCCCTGTGAATCAATAAACCTTCTGTTCTACCTGCTGGCTGAGTCTCACATCTGACTGCGGATGGGGGTGCAAGGTCTGGTGGCTCCCCACTCCTCGGTGACACATTCATGTCTCAAATTAAGGACAGTGTAAACACTGTGATTGTAATTTGGATTTACTGGCCTCCAGGTGATGACCCAGAGTGCTCCAGTGTGAACGCTCTGGTCAGCGCTTTGAATTCCAATGCTCTTCCACCAGATGAGCAGACAAAGCCCTGGGGAACTTTTGAATGGTCATTCTCTTTTGGAGCAGCATGGACAGCTCATGAGCACAGCAGAGCATGCATAGCCAGAGGCAAGAACTCACTCCAGCAAGGAGCCTTAAAAAAAACAAAAAAAAAAAAAAAAAACAAAAAAAACAAAAAAAACCCCACACACAACACACACACACCACTGCATCTGGTGTGGGGATGAGGGGCTTTTGCAGGCAGAGCTCTGAACCAGGCAAAGAATCACTTATCTATGCCAAAATTGCAAAAGGGCATGGTGAATAAGGGGTACACCAGGGATACACAGCATTGTCACGTGAAAATAAAAGGAGCTTAGACAAGTGTACCACAGAACACAGTGAACAGACATTCTGGTTCTGAGCCACAGACATGGGAGGGTGACAGACACCCATTAACCATCCACATTTTCATCCCACGAGGCATTGGGACCCTAGCCCAGAATACAAATCTGGTGCAGGAACTGTGGGATTGCTACCCACAGTCCATCATTCCTTGAGTCAGTGCAACTCCTGAAAGTGTGGATGTGCTCTGTCAATTACAGCCACCTAGTGGGGACATGCAAAATCACATTTGTTAAATCAGAAGCTCCAGATGTAATTAAATAAAATCAACCTATTTTTGTAATCACAACAGGGATGTAAAATTTCGATTATTTTCCTAATCAAACAGTCAATGCAATTTGCACTGACTATTCGATTAGTCAATAAGGGCGCTTCTACTTTTGAAGTGTAGCAGTAGCCTGGCCCAGGGCTGTTGCTACACTTCAAAGGCAAAAGCATTGCGGGGAGCATGAGGTCAGGCTCCACGTGGCGCTGCAGCTTTGAAGCACACCCTCTCCTCTCCCCCCCCCCCACCTCTTTCTGATAGAGGCAGCAAGGGCCGGGGGGGGGGGGGAGAGAACTAGCCTGTCGACATCTGATAAGCATTTGCTTATCAGATAGTCAACTAGTTATTCACATCCCTAAATCATGAGTAGTCCTGTGGCACTTTAGAAACTAAAAAATATATATAGCATCATGAACTTCAGTGGGCAAAACCCACTTCTTCAGATGAGCTTGAGTGGAGAAAAAAGGGGGACTAACAGAAAAAGAAGGGAGAGAAGAAAAATGTATTGTCAATAGCAGTGAAGGTGCTAATGAGGCTGAGTGGGCTGATATTTAGCTTACCCATATTTAGCTTTTGATGTCAATGACATGTTAAAAGTAAAGACGACTGGTTTTATAATGGGCCATCCAGTTAGGGTTAATCTACACTGCACAGCTATTTCGGGATACCTCAGCTATCCCGAAATAACCACCCTGCATCTACACAAGCCACTTATTTTGAAATATTTTTTAAAACAATAATAGGTGCACTGTTTCACCATCCCAGTCATGCTCATTGCACAAGGGATAAGGGATGGCTCAAAACAGTGCATTATTCTGAAATTTGGTGCTGTGTAGACACGCCAAATTTCAAAATAGTTTCGAAGTAACAGATGCAATTTGTGTACAAAATGGTGTATCTTATTTTGAGTTTAGGGTGCTGTGTAGATGCTCCCTTACTGTCTTTAAGCCAAGCCTCAGAGAAATAGTCTCTCATTTGCCAATGAAGGTCAATTTTGCACTCTCTCTGTAGTTGACTTGTGAAAGTCCTTTGTAGAAGAACAGTTACTTTTAAATCCATTAATGAGTGCCCAGGCAGGTTCTAATATTCCCCTACAGGTTTATATGTTAAGTCATATCAGAAATGGTGTATGTCCACTTATCCTTTGTTGTAGAGACTGTCCAGTTTGGCCAATATACATGGCATAGGGGTATTTCTGGCACTCGATGGCATAGATCACAATAGAGGATGTGCAACTGTACGAGCCCCCCATGATGTGGCTTATATGGTTAGGTCCTGTGATGGTGTCACTTGAATAGATGTGTGGACAGAGCTGGCAACGGGGTTTATTGCAGGGGTAGGTTCCTGAGCGAGTGTGTCTGAGGTATGAGGGGTTGCTTGGCAGCTACATCCCTGTCGGTGGGGCGGGGGGAGACGAGCTCCCTGCTGGGACCCCTGTGGACAGAGACTGCTTTGCAGCAGCATCCCCTATCCCCCCCTGCTGCCTCTATCAGAGGAGGCAGGTGGCACCCCAGAGCAGTCCCGGCTTGCATTGATCGCCGTGCTTCTGCATTTTAAAAGTAGTAAGAGCCCAGCAGCTCTTACCTCATTTAAAATGCAGAGTTGAAACATGGTGGCTCTGGAGCCGGCATGAACCAGGACAAATTGTATCGACTATACGATTAGCCAGATAAATCGCATTTTAACATCCTTAGTCACAAATTGTTCCATTCTTCAAGCTGGAGAAAAGTGAGAGTCCTACTTAAAATAATAATTTGCCTTACAAACTGGTTGGTGCTACTTAAAGCAACACTGAAAACATACCCGTTAGTAAACAACATAAAAGTCCTCTTCTGTCTTTATTTTCTATTAAATCAAGAACAAAATTAAAAAGAGCCCAATATTGCAATCTTAGTCATGGTAGGCATATTCCTGTGCCTATACAGAAACAGGTGTTATGGGATTCTGCCACTGTGTAATGGTCTAGCTGTGGTGATGAGATTACAGAACTGGATGCCAAAACTTACTTGCATCACAGGCTTCAGCACCTCGAACATTTTTGTTTACACAACATCCAAAGCCTCCCTCCCCCCCACCCTTGTTAAAATTGTGAGGGAGAAATCCCAAGTCATATTATAGTTCCATAACATATATTCCAGTCTCACACTATTCTTTCAACAACTTGAGAATAAAGGTTAAAAATTCTATTATAATTTATATTTATATAGGAAAAATGACTGCACTTGAAAAAATGAACACAAAGCAAGCTATTCTTTTTGTGCTCTAGCACAAGGGAGATAAGAGAGATTCCAAACCAGACAATGAACAAGGATACCTGCTGCTTCTTGTCAATGGCAGGTTGTGCTGAATCAAGGGATCTCATAGCCTGCCTTACCCTTTTGCAATTTTAAAATGTGGGACAATTGTTGTTTCTGCAAACTAATTATAGAACTGAGTCAGCTGTCTGTTATTACAGCTATAGCCACAAGGAAACACTATAGCCATTCATGTAAAATAAATTCCAAAGAAGCATTAAGGTATACCAAACAAAGTAACTTTAAAACCTGAAGTTTGGCAGAGAGTCC
Organism: Pelochelys cantorii; assembly: GCA_032595735.1. Lineage (NCBI taxonomy): Eukaryota > Metazoa > Chordata > Testudines > Trionychidae > Pelochelys > Pelochelys cantorii. The sequence goes on from CM064348.1 coordinate 459,921, forward strand.
CTTGTAGTTAGAGTAGGTAAAAATACATTGGAAACCATTGTGATTTTTTTCCAGAGGGAAATTTATGTCAAATTGCAACACAATAAATATTAAAATGACTTATAACTCCCTTTAAAAGAGAGCTTATATGTGTAATTGGTAATTGATCCTTAATTCTTTTAGCAGTATTCAGACATTAATTTTTCTCCAAAACTAACTGAAATCAGCTTATCTACTCACTGTCTCTTTTTCTTCCTCCCTTCCATTTTTTCCCTCCCCCCTTTCCATTATTTATTCTTAGATCTGAACTTCCAACACTCCTGTCATTTGAAGAAATGGGTTGTGCCCACGAAAGCCTGACACCATCTACATGTTTTGTTAGTCTTTAAGGTGCTACTAGATTATTTGTTGTTTTTTAAAAGCTTTTCCTGTTACAGACTAACTCGGCTACCCCTCTGAAGCTTTTGAAATCAGCAGTTCAGCCTAGATCAGCTAGGAGTCAATCAGCAGTTAGGATAATTAAAAAAAAAAAGACATTTCCTTCAAAGATCTATTAAGGACAGTAAGGCCTTGTCTACGCTGGCACATTTTGTCACCAAAAACTGAGAATGTTTACACTGAAAAGCAACTTTTGTCATGAAAAAACCCACCATTTTGGTGTTTTGACCAAAACACCAAACACCAAAAGTATTCTGGTGTTTTGACAAAAAACTTCCAGCCCCGTGAGAGAGTTTTGTCTTTTACCCTCCCTTTATTGTCAACAAACATCTGGGGACTCTGCTGTTTGTTTTGTCCAGAGAAATGGCTTTCACCAGTATCCCACAATGCCTGCACTGATGGCTGTGCTCAATGTTTTGTGATCTCTGCTGCCCTGCAGGCACGCAACCCCTTCCCCTCTTCCAAACCTCCAAGTAGTATCTGACTAGCAGTGAGCCGCTATTTGGGGAACAAACAAATAAATGGAATGCTCCTAATATGTTAGGAACATGACAACAGGCTGACTGCTGCTGCAGGGGGAGGACTGGAGACACTGCTGTGCTGCTTTTACATTCTTCAGCAGAGAGGGATCACAAAGCTACAAGGCAAGAAGCACAGGGATCAGCTCTGCCATCCCACAACACTGCACTATGGGATGCTTACCCACATTGCTTTGCAGTCAGAAGCTGTTCTGTACCCCCAAAGAGGCAATCCACTCTCAGTTCTCAAAGGCTGTGGTTGATGCACCTGGCAACTAGTCTCAGAAAGCACTCAAACAACTTGCCAGGATTGGGAGGCTTTTTGGTTCTGTATGATGCCACTACCAGCACAGGGTCAGTCATATGGAGAACAGACCATTGATGCAATCTCTTATTTTTCAGTAATCTGCCTCACAAACCTCATCAAATTGTCATGCAGCTGCTGGGCCAGCCTTCTCAAACTAGCTGGCAAAGCAAATCTAGTATTTAACCCCTGAAGACTGACATTCCCTGGCCACTGTGCCCTCTGTGCAGTGATGATCCTCCCACTAAGACAATCCACATATGGTCCTGGACAGAACCTGCAATCAAGTAAAAGATCCTCCTTTGCTTCCCTGCTCACCCTAAGCAGCGCATTGTCTTCCAGGATGAACACAGCCCGTGGAAAGGAGTGGCCATTACTAAACTTCCCCCTCCCCCTTCCTGCAGTGCTCTCTCCAAGTCACACCCAGAGTACAGTATGTCTATGTGTGAATGAAAAACCCCTGCTCCCAGGCTTGGCTGCACAAGGGATTGCCCTGCACCGCTGCAGCAAGGGTTCTCCCAGTCCTTTCCCCTCTTCCTCTGCACCTAGACTTTCCCCATCTGTCCTAATGGGGAACTCACCATTGTACGGTTCCTGTATGTTATGTACGCTTTCCAGCAGTCAGGCAGTGATCGGTATGTGAACAGTGCAAGTTTTTCAAAGGAGCAGTGCTGTCCCTAGTATTAACAATGGACACTCTGCAACATGTTGCAATTTCGCCCTTAATAAAGCTGGGCTCAGAATACCAATCTCAGGAAGTTTTTACTGCTGCAAAGCATTGGAGAAGGGCACCAAAGTGCTGAAGAAAGACTAGGGAGCCATTTCTGTGAGATGTCCTGAGGCATACTAATGCGAACCACAAACAATTGAAAGAATGGAGGAATAGTAACAGGAGGGAGCTTAAGGAGAGCATGGAGAGGCTCCTAAACATTATGGAGCGTCAAGTGAACACACTGAAGGCACTACAAGCCTGTCCCCTCTCCCCCTTCCGCAGATGGTGTCACAAAACTGTTTTCCATCGGCACCAATATAATTTCGGAGCCACTCTGTTCCTAGGCACCATCTGCTGCACTCCATACCTGCCCACCCAATTTCCATCCATGCAGATTCTCACAAGCTCTGAATGTATTCAATGCCCATCCACACGCAATTTAGTCCTGATGAACTGCAGCCCCCGCTGCACAGCAGACTACGTGGCTGCATGTGTTTTTGGACATATACAAACCTATGAAATTCTCGGGGTATGCCTCACTCTCCTGCCTCTCCCACCTTCTCCCTTCCTGTCTCCCACACAGTGCAGATGTTTCATGCTTCACATGCGTCATATACTCACTGTGTAGAATACATGTAATTCATGTGTATCAAAGAAATCTTTATTCCATTACATGAAAGCAAGTGAGCAAGTGTACCTGAGAAAAGCTATGGTCACTGTAGCGCTAAGTGCAGCGCACGAACCAATCAGTAACTCTCTAGCAGCACAACCACTGGCAACAAGTTTCACCTACTTTCAGCATCAAATTGCTACCCCAAGGCATCCCTGTTCAAACTCAGCCTCCAGGCGCTGTGCCTCAGCAGTCCAGCTCTGAGTGAACTTTTCACCCTTCCCTTCATTAATATTATGGATACAAGATGCGACAATAACCGTGGAGATGTTGTCATTGTACAGAAAGCTAGACTTGACCAAACTCACCAGTGGGCTTTCAAATAACCAAAAGCACACTCCACAGCCATTCTGCATCTGCTCAGCATTTAGTTGAGCTGCTCCTTCCTGCTGTCCAGGCTCCCTGTGTTTGGTTTCATGAGCCATGGCACTAAGGAATCCACAGATCACAATGGGCATTTCCACTTTCCCCACAGCCATCTTCTCGTGCAGGAAGGAAGTCCCACTTGCAGCTTCCTAAACAGGACAGTGTTCCGAAAGATGTATACATCACGCACCTTTCTGGACCAGCCTTTGTTATTGTCTATGAAACCCCCATGGTGATCCACAGGTGCCTGCAGAACCATGGAGAAATACCTCTTGCTGTTGATGTAGTCAAAGGCTAGGTGGTCTGGTGCCCAAAATGAAATGTACATGCCATCTACCACCCCACCCCAGTTTGGGAAATTCATCTGTGTGAAGCATCTACAATTTCAAGTACGTTGCCCAGAGTCATCGTCTTTTGGAGAAGGATGCTATCGATGGCCCTGCACACATCCATCTACAAGAGTCCAAAGATCGACTTTCCCACTCCAAAATGATTGGTGCCTAGCAAAAGCTGTCTGGAGTAGCCAGTTTCCACAGTGCGATCACCATGCACTACTAACGATTCACAATCATGCTGGAAGGGCATAACAAGTGGGGTTCTGCAGGAGTCTGTTTTGGGGCTGGTTCTGTTCAATAACTTCATCAACGACTTAGATGATGACATAGAGAGTACGCTTATTAAGTTTGCAGATGATACCAAACTGGGAGGGGTTGCAACTGCTTTGGAAGATAGGGTCAAAATTCAAAATGATCTAGACAAACTAGAGAAATGGTCTGAGGTAAACAGGATGAAGTTTAGTAAGAACAAATGCAAAGTACTCCACTTAGGAATAAACAGTTTCACACATGCAGAATGGGAAGTGACTGTCTAGAAAGGAGTACTGCTGAAAGAGATCACAGGGTCATAGTGGACAAGCTAAATATATGATTTTGGGATGCATTAATAGGAGTGTTGTGAGCAAGACACGAGAAGTAATTCTTCCGCTCTACTCTGTGCTGATTAGGTCTCAATTGGAGTATTGTATCCAGTTCCGGGCACCATATTTCAAGAAAGATGTGGAGAAATTGGAGACGGTCCAGAGAGGAGCAACAAAAATGATTAAAGATCTAGAAAACATGAGCTATAAGGGAAGACTGAAAGAACTAGTCTTGTTTAATTTAGAAAAAAGAAGATGGAGAGGGGACATTATAGCGGTTTTCAAGCATCTAAAAGGGTGTTATAAAGAGGAGGGAGAAAAATTGTTCTCCTTGGCCTCAGAGTAGAACAAGAAGCAATGGGCTTAAATTGCAGCAAGCGAGGAGATTTAAGCTGGCGATCAGGGAAAACTTCCTGCCTATCAGGGTGGTTAAACACTGGAATAAATTGCCTAGGGAGGTTGTGGAATCTCCATCACTGGAGCTATTTAAGAGCAGGTTAGACAGACACCTGTCAGGGAATCTATTCTAGACAGTGCTTGGGTCCTGCCGTGAGGGCAGGGGACTAGACTCGATGACCTCTCGAGGTCTCTTCAAGTTCTAGTGTTCTATGATTCTCCACTGGCAGGGCAGCTCTCATTCATGTGTTTTTGTGCTGCAGGCTGGGGCTGAGTTCAGTACTCAGTCCAATGGAAGTGGCTTTCCTCACCTAAATGGTTGACAGACTATCTTATTGCCTCTATATAAATACATGGTACACCCACACCTGGAATACTGCATGCAGATGTGGTCGCCTCATCTCAAAAAAGATATACTGGCATTGGAAAAATTTAAGAAATGGGCAATAAATGATTAGGGGTTTGAAACAGCTGCCATATGGAGAGAGATTAATAAGACTGGGACTTTTCAGTTTGGAAAAGAGACAAAGTGTGGGGATGTAATAGCGACCTATAAAATCACGATTGATGTAGAAAAAGTGAATAAAGACGACTTATTTACTCCTTCCCATAACACAGGAACTAAGGGTCACCAAATGAAATTAATAGGTATCAGGTTTAAAACAACAAAAGAAAGTACTTCTTCACATTCAACCTGTGCGACTCCCTGCCAAAAGATGATATGAAGGCCAAGACTATAACAGGGTTGAAAAAAGAGCTAGCTAAATCCATGGAGAATATATCTCCTGGGTTGAGCAGGAGAATGGGCAACAGGGGATGGATCTGTTCATTCCCTGTGGGGCACCTGACATTGGCCACTGTTGGGTAGTTGTGGATGTGTGCGTAGAAATGCTTGCAAGTGTTGGCCACCCCCCGTAGTTCCTGAAGATTTATATGAAGGGCTGTTTTGCTGTCGATTATTTAGCTCAGGGTCAATGGCCCATCTACATGGGCTCCCCATCCAAGGAGTGAGGCACCTGTACTGTGATCTGTATCGACAATTTGTATTGGAATGGGACCCCCACTAGAGGATTGTGCAGGGTGGTCCACCATTTGAGGGAGGCAACCACATTGGATGGGGAGGGGATATGTGTTTGTGTATCTAATGTTCGGATGAAATATAAACTGATATCAGACAATGCTGAAGGCAACGAAGATGTAGACGGGCATGGAGAACCACGTAAATTGTGGAGGCCATATGGCCCATCAGTTGTAAACAGGTAAGTACTGGCACGGCCAGGCTCATGGAAACCACCACAACCAGATCCTGTATCAACTGGACTCTTTGCATTGGTAAGCTGGCCTGGGCAGTGATGGAGTTGAGCCGAATGCCTATGAAGTCCAAATTGTGTCGTGTCTCTGTACAGGATGAATCCTTTATGAGACAATCATTGAGGTATGAGAAATTATAATATCCTGACGGTATTGAAAGTGTTCTGATGCTATAGTGAAATGAAGAAATCACCTGTGGGATGCATGAATGGTCATGTGAAAATAGGCATCTTGTAGGTTGAGGGTCTTTTGTCCAGCACTGGGATTATATATGCTAGAATAAGCATTTTGAACTGCTGCTTGCGTAGATATTTGTTGAGCTTGATCATGGGTCTCCAGCCTCCTGTTCTTTTCTCCGAGAGAAAATTATTGGAGTAGAAGTCTTTGCCTCTGAATTGGTCCGGTACTCTCTCAACTGCTCCTATGGTGAGAAGACTGTGTACTTCTTGCCTTAGGAGCTCCTCATGAGAAGGGTCCCTGAAAAGGGATGAGAAAGGTGGGGAGGTTGGAGGGAGAGATAGAAAAGGGGTGGCGTAACCTGGCATTACAATCTCGAAGACCCAACAGTCCATGGTGATGGCAGCTCATTGGTGGTAAAATGGGTGCAAGCAGTGGGAAAATATGGCAGCATGTTCGTTAAGAGGATGTGCAAGGAAGAGGTTGAGCAGACCCTTGATCAACATCTCAAATTTGCTGTTTGTTGGATTGTTGAGTGGAGGAGAGATTATTTTGTGATTGCTTTCTCTGAGCTCGTGATCTAGAGCAAGATTGATCAAAGTTGCCTAGGTAGGTTGTGGAATCTCTATCTCTGGAGATACTTAAGAGCAGGTTAGATAGACATCTATCAGGGATGGTCTAGATGGGTGCTTGGTCTTTCCGTGACAGCAGAGCACTGGACTCAATGACCTCTCAAGGTCCCTTCTAGTTCTAGTGTTCTATAAAGTTCCACTGCTGGTTGCGAGAGTACAAGAAACCATGGTATAGTTGGTAGGCAACAGTATGGCGACGTACATTCCTAGGGTACGCAAAATGGTGCAAGAGTCCTTGCTTGGAGATAGGACCTCATCAGTATTCACCACAAACAGTTTTTCTTTATCAAAGGGGAAGTCCTCCACTTAATTCTGCAGTTCCTTAGGGACCCCAGCAGCTTGGAGCCAAGAAGCTCTCTGCATGACTATAGATGTTGTGGTAGAACAGGCTACAGTTTTGTGGTAAAACAGGCCAACATCTAGGGCCATTTATAAGGTAGTACAGGCCACAGTATAGCCCTCCTACACTACGGATTTTAGGACAGGTCTTTTATTGTCCGGGAGATGGTCCAGCAGCTCTGTCAAAGTAACTGTCAAATGTAGAGTAATTGTCAAAATCGTGGTTGGCTAGAAGGGCCAAGTAGTTGGCTATTTGGAGCCGGAAAGTTGAAGAAGAATACATCTTCCTGCCAAACAAGTCCATGCATTACTCTCCTTATCCTGTGGCGTATTCTTATACAGCCGCTCCTCAAGTTATGACCACCTCCACTTACGACCACCTCCACTTACAACCAAAGTGGTCGTAAATGTGGATCTGAGTTACGAACGGTGATCCACACTTACAAACAGCGCAGTCGCCATGTAACTCTATGGAATCCGAGTTATGAACACTTCGAGTTACAGACCAAGTGTTGGTCCATAACTTCTTCGTAACTCGGGGAGTGGCTGTATTGTGGTAGTTTTGATCTGTGATGTATCGTATCAATTGCCAAGGAATTAGGCTGAGAGAGACAATAAGAAGTTCATGCCCTTGGCAGGACCGAAATATTTATCGGCCTGTTTGTTGGGGGGTGGGGGACAGAAGCTGGGGTCTGCCATATTTCAGCCACCTCCAGGATCAGTTCATTGATAAGTAGTGCAATCTTCGCTTGATGGGTAGGCTGCAGATTTTTGAGGTTACTTCTCCTGAACCTCTGTGAGCTGTACCACCTGACTGGTGGCTGCCCTCTTGAACAGTTCCTGGAACTGTTTTAAATTGTCTGTTGGTGACATCATCTGGGATGACCGCCTGATCCAGGGAGGAAGAGGATTGGTCAGTAGGAGAAGCATCAGGATGCTGAGGCTCATCCTCATCTAATATTTGGCCCTCCTCTGTGTCACGCTGCTTGGTGGGTGGCAAACTACAGGCACATGATGATGGTGGGTAAATGGCTGGTGTTGGGGATGAAACATTAGATCAATGCCTAGAGACCAAACGATGACAAATGGTGACCAATGTCTGGAATAAGGTGGTGGGTAACGCCACTGCACCACCCAAGGAGGAGGATGAGTGAAGAGCTCTTCATGTCTGTACTAGTCAGAGTAGGATCTCGTAGGTGAGGAGTGTTGTGATGAAAAGACACTGCTGCAGTTGTCATTGAAGGTGTTGTGAACCAAGAGCACTAGAGATCTAGGAAACCTAACTTAGCCTCACGAGGAAGAAGGCGATGGAGAGTGTTGTGGTGCCGTAACCTGACCTGGTTTGCGGCACTGGAGTGTGTGGAAAAGTGCGTCGGTGTTGTCTCCCAGGGGCTTGAGTAATGTGCCCCAAAGAAGACTCTATCGGCGCCAGTGAGTGTGGTGCTGATGAGGGTAACATCAGTGCCGGTGGCAATGGCATTAGTTCCAGGCTGGGAGCCCTAGCCAACACCTTGTTCAACTTACAGTGGACCTTAGTCTTTGCAGAGGGTTTTGCCAGCACCAATGGTGCTGGAGTAGTGGACTACTTCTCTGGTTCTCATGTCCTTGGGGTTACATGCAGGGACTGCAGTTCCACAGCGCTTGTGGAACACATGCTTGCAAGTGCAGGATGTTCCTGGCTTATCTCTGGTAATGACGTAAGCGGATAATGTAGCTGGAAGAGAGTGGATTGGTGAAACACTCTTCTTAGCGGCTGTTTTTGGTATCGGAGAGCAAGCTTGCTGCTTTTCGGCCCTAAGAGGGTCCAAGTAAGAGGGAGAGTCTCTGGACTAAGGCAGCTGAAGCACTTTGTCAAACAGGAGCAAGTGAAGACGCATCTCCCTATCATGGTGCGTCCTTGCCATTAATTTACAGCAATGAAGGAATTTTGGGGGAATGGGTGCCTCTCCTAGGCTCCTAATACACATACAGTGCCCATCTGACGCGGGCACTGACTCACAACTGTCACGTGTACGTGTACGTGTACGTGTACGTGTGTGTAGCAGCTGAGGTGATCCACTAGCATCTGCAGCACCATCAACAAGTGCCTCTTGCAGTTTATGTGCTCTCTGGCAAGGTGATCAGGGATCAAGATGGAGATGTGCATTCCTCTATTGCCCCACGGTAGTTACAGAACCCCATTGTGACAAAAGCCATCCCTGCACAGTGGCATGCATTACCCTCCATAGCAGAATGGTATTGATTGTTTTGGATACTTGTAGAACAGCAGCCCCCACTCCGAATTATTCCCAACTGACTGGTAGCTGTTTGGTGTTGCAAGCTTCCATAAGGCAATTGCCATGTGCTTCTCCACTGTCAGAACAGGTCTCCTTCGGGTGTCCCTCAGCTTCAGGCTGGGGAAACCTATTTACAAAGTTCCATGAAAGTGGCCTTGTGCATTCAGAAGTTTTGCAGCCATTGCTGATTGTCCCGTACCTGCAGCACTATGTGGTCCCACCAGTCTGTGCTTGTCTGATGGCACCAGAACCAGCGTTCCACTGCTTTCAGAGGATAGATTGCTGGCTGCATTTGCAATTCGCTCAACTCAGGGGCTTCCCTGAATAGCATGCCCATGACATCCCAAGATTCATCCTCATCCTCTTCCTGGCGTAATATGCTTTTGCTCTAGACATACCCCACATTAAGCACACCAAGCTAGACAAACATCCCAATGCTTTGATGCACAACGGGATTCACAAGAGGAACCATGTTCACGCTGCTAATGGCATCTTCACTGGTTCTGACAGCAGCGTGGGGCGGCAGGCGTGAGCCGGGGAGCCAGTTTAAAAAGCACACTAGCTGCCTGCCACCTCAGACTGCTGCCTCTAACCCCCCTTGTAGATAGAAGCTAAGGCCGCGGACCAGCCACTGCAGACAGAGGCTCCCATGCCCTGCCCCTCTGCCGTGGAGCTGGTGCTGGGGGAACTGGCTTTTAAGGCAGCTTCCCCACCTCCAGCACTGGTTCCTGCCTGCATCCCTGTCACTGCCTCTGTAGGATGCAGCAAGGGGGGAGGGGTGCAGAAGGGTCTGAAGAGCCTGCTCCCAGCACATCTCCCCACCCCCCACCCTCTATGCTGCTGCCTCTATATGAGAGGCAGCAGCGTGGGGGAAGGAGAGGGACATATCCAGTGCTTCTGGGGAGCCATCTTAAAGGCATTTCCTCACAGGTACTGGTTCCCGCACCCCTCTCCCCTTTGCTGCCTCTGTATCAGAAGCAGCAGGTTGAGAGGGAATGCGTGTAGCTGACAACATTAACCAACAAGTACTAGCTTAGTGGTTAATCGTATAGTGTAGTACACACTGACATCTCTAGTACACAACCTAAATTAATTGCTCAATTTCCACCTAAAATGGATTAAATCTTTAAAATGATTCAAATTCAACTGCTGTGAGAGGCATGTGTGTTATGAGCCTTACTTTTTCCAATGGAATAACTGAAGCAGAAAGAGGCTAAAGGCATTTCCTAAGGTCACACACAGTAACTCAGTGAGAACAGCAAGAGAAACAATCTCCTATCATTCATTAGACCAGAATCCCTTTAAAAGGTAAGGACAGCAAAGTTCAGAGATAATTAAAAATATAACTCCCGAGGTTCTTCACTGAAGTCTTGTCTACACTTGCAAGCTCTGTCACCAAAAAACCCTTTCTGGCGTCAAAACCCGGAGAGCATTCACATTGGGATGCTACAAAAATCTCCCATCTCTGCATGAGGCTTTTGTCTCTCTCCTTGCCTTTATGGTGACAACTATGTGCTATGTACTGCTGTCGAGTTTATTGGCCTCCAGCAATGCCCGATTAGCCACTCAGGCCAGTGCTTTGAATTCTGCTGCTCTGCAGATACATACACAGGTGAACAGATGTGCCCCTCCCACCTGCAAACCCTGGGCACTGCCGCTTTGAAATGCCTTGGGGAGCCCATGCTCCCTGCAGTGCTTTCACCTTTGAAGTATAGCAACAGTCCTTAGGGAGGCACCCTTATTGACTATTTGATTAATCAATTAATCTAAATTTAACATCTCTAGTAGTAGCCTGAAATATCCCTCAGGTTTCATGGGAATTGCTTCACTCATAGAATCATAGAGCTGGAAGAGACCTCAGGAGGTCATCAAATCCAGCCCCCTGCCCAAGGCAGGACCAATCCCAACTAAATCAACCCAGCCAGGGCCCTGTCAAGCCGAAAGAAGAGGTTACTTACCTCGTAACTGTAGTTCTTCGAGATGTGTTGCTCATGTCCATTCCAATCAGATATGTGCGCGCCGCGTGCACGGATCTCGGAGCTTTTTTCCCCCCTCAGCAGCATCCATAGGGCCAGCCAGGGAGCTCCCTGGAGTGGCACCGGCATAACGGCACATATATACCCCTGCTGGCCCCTCCACCCCCTCAGTTCCTTCTTTAACTCACAGACTCATAGACTTTAAGGTCAGAAGGGACCATTATGATCATCTAGACTGACCCACTGCACAATGCAGGCCATAGAATCTCACCCACCCTCTCCTAGAATAATCTTCTCACCTATATCTCAGATATTGAAGTCCTCAAATGGTTTAAGGACCCCAAGATGCAGAGAATCCTACAGCAAGTGATCCGTGCCCCATGCTACAGAGGAAGGCAAAAAACCTCCAGGGCCTCTGCCAATCTACCCTGGAGGAAAATTCCTTCCCGACCCCAAATATGGCGATCAGCTGAACCCTGAGCATGTGGGCAAGACTCACCAGCTAGACAACCAGGACCAATCCCAACTAGGTCAACCCAGTCAGGGCTTTGTCAAGCCGAGACTTAAATACCTCTAGGGATGGAGACTCCACTACTTCCCTAGATAACCGATTCCAGTGTTTCACCACTCTCCTAGTGAAATAGTTTTTCCTAATATCCAACCTGGACCTCTCCCACCACAACTTGAGACCATTGCTCCTTGTTCTGCCATCTGTCACTACTGAGAACAGCCTCTCTCCATCCTCCTTGGAACCTCCCTTCAGGAAGTTGACGGCTGCTCTCAAATCCCCCCTCACTCTTCGCTTCTGCAGACTAAACAGACCCAACTCCCTCAGCCTCTCCTCATAGGTCATATGCTCCAGCCCCCTAATCATTTTGGTTGCCCTCCGCTGGACCCTCTCCAATGCGTCCACATCCTTTTTGTAGTGGGGGGCCCAGAACTGGACAATACTCCAGATGTGGCCTCACCAGAGCCGAATAAAGGGGAATAATCACATCTCTGGATCTGCTGGCAATGCTCCTCTTAATGCAACCTAATATGCCATTAGCCTTCTTGGCTACAAGGGCACACTGTTGACTCATATCCAGCTTCTCATCCACTGTAACTCCCAGGTCCTTTTCTGCAGAACTACTACTTAGCTGGTTGCTCCCCAGCCTGTAACAATGCTTGGGATTCTTCCGTCCCAAGTGCAGGACTCTGCACTTGTCCTTGTTGAACCTCAGATTTCTTGTGGCCCAATCCTCCAATTTGTCTAAGTCACTCTGGACTCTATCCCTGCCCTCCAGCGTCTCTACCTCTCCCCCTCTTGCCGAAGTCCTCCGACGAAGGGGAGGTGGGTGGGATTTGGAATGGACACGAGTAACACATCTGAAAGAACTACAGTTACAAGATAAGTAACCTCTTCTTCGAATGCTTGCTCATGTCCATTCCAATCAGGTGATTCCCAAGCAGTTTCCACTGGCGGTGGGGTTGGAGAGTAATGACACCTATCTCTCTATAGACTGCAGCACTGCCCTACCCACAGATGTGTCAGCTCTGGCCTGCTGCTTGATGGTGTAGTGGTCTGAGAAGGTATGTACGGAGGACTACGTGGCCACCCTACAGATATAGGCACTTGAGCCAAGAATGCAACGGATGTGGCCTGCGCTCGTGTGGAATGCGCTCTCAGTGAGGGAGGAGTCTTCCCCAGTCCATGGTAACACTCGTTAATGCATGAGGTGATCCATGAGGATAAACACTGAGCTGACGCTGGCACACCCTTCATTCTTTCCGCGAAGGAAATAAAAAGTTGTGATGACTTCCGGAACTCTTTTGTCCCGTCTCTATAAAAGGTGATGGCCCTCCTCACATCCAGGCAATGTAAAGCCTGCTCTAAGTGTGTTGTGTGGCTTAGAGAAAAACACCAGTAAATAAATGTCCTGGGACATATGGAAATGAGAAACCACTTTAGGAAGGAAGGCCGGATGAGGGCGAAGCCTAACCTTGTCCTTAAAAAAGACTGTGTACGGGGGCTCTGAGAAAAAGGCTTGTAGCTTGGACACCCTCTGGCTGATGCGATCGCTATCAGAAACACCACTTTCCATGACAGATGCTTTAAAGAACAGGTGGCTAGCAGTTCAAAGGGCGGCAGCATAAGTCCCTTAAGTACCACGTTAAGGTCCCGGAGGGAACAGGGGGACGCACTTGTGGCATTAGCCTGTCGATCCCCTTCATGAATCTCTTTATCATTCTATTAGCGAACACCGACCTTCCCTCCTCCCCCGGGTGGAAGGCTGTAATATCGCTGCCAGATGGACTCTCAGAGAGGACATGGCAAGGCCCTGGTGCCTGAGCTATATCAGAGGAATATTGGCCGTAACCGGGTCTATGCCCCTTTGTTGAGCCCACAACACGAACCTTTTCCATTTGGCTTCATAAAGGGCCCTGGTAGATGGTTTTCTGCTTTCCAGTAAGACCCTTTGGACTTCCTGAGAGTATCCCCGTTCTATGTTGGAAAGCCACTTAGGTTCCAAGCTGCAAGGTGGAGAGACCCCAAGTTCGAATGGCATAGAATCCCCTGCCCTAGATCTTGCGTGAGCCGATTCGAGACTATAGATAGTCGCACCGGGTCCACTACCCGACAGTTCCTTCAGAGTAGAGAACCAGTGTTGGCGGGCCCACATCGGTGCTATCATGATGACCCTGCCCTGAAACGCCAGACCCTGACTAGAGTGTCCTGTATCAGTGAACAGTGATTGGGCCATTGTATATGGAGAGCGTCCCCTAGGGAGCCGATCCCCTGCCCCCTGAGGGAGCAGTATTTCCTGCACTGGGCATTGTCCCTGGATGCAAACCGATCCAGAAGGGGATAACCCCAGCTTCAGAAAACCTCCTCTAGAATATCCCTCATCATCCACTCGTGGACTTGAAAAGAGCGGCTGAATCTGTCTGCTAGATTGTTGCTGGACCCCGGAAAGTAGGTAGCTTGCAGGTAAATGTTCTTGAGTATGCATAGCTCCCAGAGTTCGAGGGCCTCCCTTCACAGAAGGGAAGAGCAAGCACCCCCTTATCTGTTGATGTAGTACATGGCTGAGGTATTGTTGGTCAACACCTCCACCATCTTGTTCTCTATCGGGGTACAAATGCCTGACATGCTAACCTGATTGCTCTGAGCTCCTTGACATTGATGTGCAAGGAATTCTCCCTCATTGACCATAAGCCCTGTGTCCTCAGGGTCCCCAAGTAGGCCCCCTGCCCAACGTCCGATGCGTCCGTCACTAATTGCACAGATGGGGCCCGTTTGGTGAAAGGGACCCCTGCACACACTACATCCTCCTGAGTCCACCAGTCCAACGAGCGAAGTACTGAGTTTGGGAGGGTAACCACCATGTCCAGGGGCTGGCGCACTGGGTTGTGGGCGGTTCTCAGCCAGCCCTGGAGTGTACACAGCCTCAGTCGTGCAAGCCGCCATTTGTCACAGAAGACGCATACAATTTCAGGCAGTAGTCAAGGGAGACCTCTGAAGGTCCATAATCATTGCACGCATATGGGCACAGATGCTGTCTCTGCCATGGAATTCAGGAAGGCCCCGACAAATTCTATTGTCTGAGACGGACTCACGGAAGACTTTTCTTCATTTAGTATGAGGCCGAGTTGGAGAAACAGTCGCCTGGTATTCGAGACATGTGCTATCACCCGTTCCCAAGACGACCCTTGTATTAGCCAATTGTTCAGATAAGGGAAAACGCGTAAACCCTGATGTCTTAGAAAGGCCGCTACCAGAGCCATATACTTGGTGAATACCCTCGGCGCTGTGGTTAGGCCAAATGGCAGGACTGCAGACTGAAAGTGTTCGCCAGCCACTACAAATCTGAGGAATCTCCTGTGAGCAGGGATTGTTGTAATATGGAAGTAAGCATCTTTTAAGTCGAGGGCAGCGAACCAATCTCCTTTCTAAAGGGAGGGAATGATAGAGGCTAGGGGACCATTCTGAACTTCATTTTCCTTATGAACGAGTTCTAGCCCCTGAGGTCTAGAATGGGACAAAGGCCCCCTTTCGCCTTTGGAACGAGGAAATATCTGGAATAAAAACCCCTTCCTTTGAACTTGTCTGGAACTTGTTCCACCGCTTCGAGGTGCAGAAGCTTTGCGACCTCCTGCTTTAGCCGTGTTTCGTGAGAGGGGTCCCTACAGAAGGAAGGGGAGGAACGAGTGGGGGGGACGAGGGAGGGAGGGAAGGAGAAGGGGACTGAATAACCCTGTGCTACCAAGGCCTAAGACCCACTGGTCTGAAGTTATGGAGGCCCAGGCCTGGTAGAAGCGGGACAAACAGAAACCAAAATGGGGTAACTGACGTGAGAGTGGTGCGCTGTCCTCGACCATACCCTCAAAATGAGGGTTTAGGGTGCTGGCCCGCAGACATGGTAGGCCCCTTATCTTGTCCCGACCTCGAGCCCCTACGCCTGTTTCCAGGTGGGTCGTTCTGTGAGAAATTACAGCCCCTTCGTCTACCCCGATCAGAAGTGAAACCCCGCTGAAACAGTCTCCCTGCAGGTCTAGGGTTGAGGGGCCGCCTCAGAGGCCCGGGTGCGCGGATCCCCAAAGATTTAAGCATCGCCCTTGAATCCTTTAAACTATGTAGTTTTGAGTCAGTCTGGACCGAGAATAGACCCCCTCCCTCAAAAGGGAGGTCCTGAAGGGAGGTCTGGACGTCGGGAGAGATGCCCAACACTTGTAACCACGCACTCCTTCTCATTACAACAGCTGTTGCCATTGTTCTGACTGCCAAGTCGGCTGCATCAAGCGCCGCCTTCAAGGCCGTACGAGCCATCGTTCTGCCCTCGTCTGTCAGGGCCCTGAACTCTTGCCAGTCCTCCTGCAGCAAGCGATCTCTGAACTTGTCCATAGCAGACCATGTATTGAAATCATATCTCCCCAACATAGCCTATGATTAGCTATGTGTAATTGCAGGCCCCCCATAGAGTAAGCTTTCCTTCCTAGAAGATCCAATTTCTTTGGATCCTTGGCCTTGGGGGTACGCCCCGGGAACCCTGTCGTTCTCTCTGCCCCGCTGCCTGGACAACCAAGGAGCTCGGAGGGGGATGCGAGAACAAATACTCATGCCCCTCCTGGGGGACAAAGTACCTTTTCTCCATGCCCTTCTGGGTGGGAGGAATGGAGGCTGGTGTCAAAAACGGTGGAAAAGTTGGCAAAGACACTCTGGTTATCCGAGGCAATGCCACCCTCCCAGGGGTAGTTGCCGAGAGGATGTCCACCATCAGATCTGCCTCTTCATGCACCTCCTCCACCTTTACCGACAAGTTGGCCGCCAGTCTCCTCAGAAGGTCCTGTTGGGCCCTAGCATCCATTGACGGCAACGATGGAGCTAGGTCACCTAGGGCCTCATCAGGCAAGGAGGACGAGGAGTCCCTCGGTATGGGCTGGTCCTCCACCTGCTCATCCACTGGTGGCCCTGGCTATGATGACGGAGCTACCTGCACGGGCTCAGGGTGGCGGGGGGGTGTCTAGATGCCACGTCACTGAGAGTCACATGTAGTCTAGAGGTCGCCGTTGATATTGACTTATCTGTCTCAGACGCAGGGGCTCTATGTAGAGGTGTTGCCAATGGAGGACTTCCTCGCCTTGATGACCCCGAGACAGATGCTTCTAGGGGTGGCCCTGGGCTTGATGGTAGGCCCACAGGGTCCAAAAGGGCCATTGTTGGGGGGGCCAGGAGTACTGCTGGGCTGGGTCGACACCAACTGCCCTATGGCATGAACGGGACTGGTGCCTCGATCTTGACCTGTACAAGGACCTCCCCGACCTCAGGGACTCCGCATCCGAGTCGGATGAATATTCTGAGGCAGACCACGGGGGGGGGGGGGGGAACGGGACGGACCTGACTCCTGTTCCCTCCAATGCTGGGCCATAGCTCATGGTTTCCCTGAGCATCAAGACTGGTGCAGGGGGTAAAAAGGGCTGTGTTGGTGCCGCATGCAGTTGTGGTGACGCCTGTGCTGTCAGACCTTGTGGTGCCGCTGAGGGCAGAACGGTCTGTGCCCCCACTGCTGTCCACAATGGAGGGACCAGTGTCAGGGATGCCGTAGGCATTGGCCAGTCCGGGAACGGCACTGGTGCCGCCAATGTCAGTGCCGAAATCGGCGCCAGTATCGGCGCCAGCACTGAAGCTAGGGTCAGCGCCGGCACTGGTGCCAGGTGTGGAGCCGCCATTCGTAGAAGTGCCAGTGGCATATCCACATTGCTTTGTTTTTTCTGTTCACAGGGGTACTAACAAAGTGGCCATGAAAAGCTGACAACTGAAGGCAGAAAAACTGATTTGACAAGTTTTCACTTTTGGCAACTTCTGAATGTCGACAGCACTTTTGTCACCAAATCTTTCCAGTGTAGACATAGCCTAAAAGATGCATTAATTTATTGTAAAGATACTTGTTTCAAGAAAAATTATGTACAAACTAGAGCGTTAATGTATTTTAAAAAAGACTTAAATTGTACCTTTTAAGTATTTTTATTGACTGTTGACTTACTGAAAATAAGTGGCATTTGGGGGATTTTTTCCTCTATTCAAGTCAGTTCCCTAGAGTGTGTTCAAATCAGTTCCCTGGAGAGTCAATATTTCTTAAACAGTTCTAAAATCTTTTGTCAGAAGAACGGTATCAATTATGTTTAATACTTACACAGGCACTGCTTGTGTTTTTCATCTATACACTTAAATCTGAACAGATCAAAAAAGTGAATTTTATTACTATATCATCTCTTAAAAATGCAGGATGTGATACACCACTAAGATATTTCAGTGTTGTGCTGGTGGAGCTTCATTTCAATAAAAACTGCAATAAAACAGTAGTGAATCAGGAAGAATTTATATTTATCTCCATCTTCAAGATGCTGTTTCTAACAACGAAAAAAATATCACTTGTTGAATGTTACTAGTGATTTTGAAGTCATGTATCCTCTCTGGTTTAAACAAATAAGGAAGTTACCTTGTGCAGTAATGACGGTTCTTCGAGGTGTGTGTCCCTGTGGGTGCTCCACTCTAGATGTTGGGCCCGTCCCGGCGCCGCAGATCGAAGACTTTTCAACTGTGGTTCAGCCAGACCACACATGCGCGGCGGCAGTGTGTGCCCTTCGTGCCATTTGTGATGTGCGCGGTCCGGCTCCCACCAGTTCCTCCCAATCGGGTCACTCCTGTAAGACGTAAAGAAGAGACTCCGAAGTAGGGAGGAGGGCAGGTTGTGTAGCACCCACAGGGATACACACCTCGAAGAACCATTGTTACTGCACAAGGTGAGTAACTTCCTCTTCTTCTGCAGGTAGTGTCCCCATGAGTGCTCCACTCTAGGTGAGTGCAGAGCAGTAGCCTGGTCTACGAAGCTGAGAGCGGAATTATGATCTCTGTGCCACGGAAAGCACTATGGAGGCACGAACAAGAGCGTCGATAGCATAATGTTTTGCAAATGTTATGTCTGAGGACCAGGTTCCTTGGGCACCAAAGCCATCTGGAGCCAAGACGACCTACGCATTACCACCAATGTTGTTGTGGTACAAGCCGCTGTGTCTGCGATGTTGAGGGAAATTTGTAAGGCCGCCCTTGAGGCAATATAGCCCTCCTGGACTACTGATTTTAATATCTGACGCCTGTCCTCGGGTAAGTGTTCTAGGAGCGTCACTAACTTTGTATCATTATCAAAGTTATGATTGGAGAGGAGGGCAGTATAATTTGCCACTCTCAGGGTTAGCATGGCAGACGAATAAACTTTCCTTCCGAAGATGTCTAAACATTTAGCCTCTTTATCAGAGACGGCATTTTTGTATTGCAGGGTCTTGGCTCTTTGTTGAGCAGCATCAACAACCAACGAATTAGGTTGCGGGTATGTGAATAAGAATTCTATCCCTTTAGAGGGAACAAAATACTTTTTGTCCATCCTCTTATGCATGGCTTGAGAGGAAGCTGGTGTCTGCCAAATTTCATTTGCGATTTCCAAGATTGCATCGTCTAACAGGAACATCATTCTAGACTTTTGCGATGGTTCCAGATTCTTCAGGAGACAGTGTTGCTTCTGTTTTACTTCACCGAGTTGTACTTCACTCTTGCGTCTCCACCACTCTCAAACAGGTCATGGAATTGCCGAATATCACCTCTGGGGGAAGAGTCACCAGGAAAGACCGCATCGTCCGGAGAGGAAGACGACTGATCAGCTGGTGACTCCGCCTGGAATTGGGTGTGTTCCGATGTCGGTATCTCTTCTGCCTCTGGTTGTCGTATTGGAACAGGTGCATCTCCTGAGGGAGTAGGTGGTCTTGTGGGTGGTTGAGCTGGTGTTAGTAACCTGACACTGCTACGTGAATGCCACTGATGGTAATGAGGGGACATACAACAAGAATGGTCTAACGAATAGTGGTGTCGATGGTGGTAGTCACGATGTTGATGGAATTGGTCTTAGTAATACCTCCTTAGGGAATACGGAGGCAAGTACCTTCTTCAAGCCACTTGACGATATCTGGAACACGAGGATCGTGTGGGTGATCTAGGTGAGTCAGATCTACCCCTTGCATACAATGGGGAGTGTGAGCACCTGCAGCATCGCTGTGGTGATGATGAATATCGTGGTGAGCGCCTGTGTTGCTGGCTAGTTAATGTGGTGCGGCTCATGCTGCGATGGCACTGAGAAACCGGAGGCTGGCGACTGAGGCTGTGGAGAGAAGACAGCAGGTTCTGAGTTAGGAGAGGGCGTAATTATCTCCTAGACTTATGCTTGGCTTTCCCCGGTGCCAGAGAAGGTCGTCTATAGCGCTCTGGTACGTCTTGTACCGGTGCCGAAGATGCAGGTGGAAGCGGCACTGTTGCTTGCGGTGCCGGCGTCGAGTGAGCTCGGTGCCATTGGGCTCAGTGCCGCAATGGTGATTGGTGCCAAGCTTGATGTCGATGAGGCACTCGGTGATGGTGCTGCGGGCGGTTCCAGAGCGCCCAGTACCGCCAGACTCCTCGTTGGTCTTATTGGTGTCGTCAGCGCCGGTGTCATGGTCGGTTCCTACGCCTGTTGTGATGCCAGTGCCACCCTGATTAGTGCCGCTGTCTTTTGCTTTGTCAGTGCTGGTGCTGAGTCAACTCTTGGAATTGCAGCCAGTGCCAGTACCGATTCCCTATGTAGGGTCGGACTTGGCTCTGATATGCTGCAGCTTGTCTTATGCCTTTGAGCATGGCAGCCAACAGCCAATCTGGATGTCCCCGGCTTATCACCCGCACTTCTCTGAGCCAAGGATGAGTGTCGGGGAGATGACTTTCTGCCTGTTGGTGTTCCTGGGGACACCGGAGATCTGGATGGCTCACTCTCAGCAGGCTGCAAGGCCTTACTGAATAAGAGCATTTTCAATCACATCTCGCGATCACACCTGGCCCTAGCCATCAGCCTGGAACAGTGCGGGCATTTCTGAAGGATATGACCCTCACCCAAGCACTTAATGCAGGTTGCGCGCCCTTCCAATGCTGGGCATTGCGTCACGGCATGTCGCACGTTTCTTGAAACCGGGGGACCCCGGCATTTCGAGTGATTTAAAGTAAGAACCGAAACTTTGAAGATAAAATGACTATATATACACTACGTAACGAAGGCGCTCTCACTCTTGCTCTCTCTCTATATATATATATATGTAAATAATTTTTTTTGAACTGATGAACTATGAAAATAAAACTATATAACTGCTGACTAAAACTATAACTAACAACTAACCACTAATTATTTACAAATTTTACGGATTTTTTTCAGTCAGACTGAGGAGAAGGGGGTCGCTCTGCCTGCAACCGTGAACGGTTAGGAGGAACTGGCAGGAGCCGGACCGTGCACAGACTCACAAACGGTACAAAGGGCACATGATGACACTGCGCATGTGCGGTCCGGCTGAACCACGGCTGACGAGTCTCCAACCTGCGGCGCCGGGACGAGCCCAACACCTAGAGTGGAGCACCCACGGGGACACTATCCGAAGAAGAACATAACTTTTCTTCAGATGGGAGTTTCATTTAAAAACAAACACAAGATACACAGCTGATAAACAAATGGGATTAATATATAAATTCCATTTATGGAAGATATCACTTTGTGCAGGGTTAGCACTTCTAAAAATGGTAATCTGTCAAAACACTGAAATGGACAAAGTAACTTTCATAATCAAAATAAGAATAAATATGTATGTAAGGGATATTTCTTGCCACAGAAACATAAGTTTTGATTCTCCATTGTCTTGCATCTTGTATAACAATTTAAACTAATGCAAAGCAAATGTAAATCACTACCATTCTAATTGGACAGTCTTTTATATCTGCTTTACGCTTATGAGGAAACCTCTATAACAGGGGTGGGGAACCTGGCCCACAGAAAAATCAGTCAGGGGCCACACAGAACTGAGAAGCAAGAAGCAAAACAAAACCCAAATCTTCAGTGACGTGGCCCCTGACTGAGCAGAAAAGCAGAAAGACATTCCCCTCATACACCAGAGCGGGGGAAGGAGAGAACCAGTAGCCTCCTACTAGCCTGGGCCAGTAGATTTTGTGTGCTCTAGCCCCACAGGGGAATGGTGAGGATGATGAAGTGGGGGGAGGGGGATTGAGCCTCAGGTCCAGCCAAGCCAAGGGCTGTTTCTCCACCCCACTCTATAAGATTCAGAGCAACTGAGAATCAAGATCATAATGTTCAATCCTATGGCCTTGATCTACAAACAGTATAAAATACATGGCATTTAACAGGCAGGAAGTTTGCAAAGCAGAGATGGAACTATAAATGAATACCTTTCCTGGAAGCCATGATAAGTCATGATTTTTTTTTTAAATCAGAAGCATATTCAGAGATATTTTTGAAAGGAGCAAGCATAAATAATAAAGTATATGTTCAGATTAAATTTAAAGTGGATGGAAGCATTTACTTTTATTCCAAGTCACACAAACAAAGCATTCTTTAAAACGTTTTAACAGCGTTATATAAATCAGGTCTGTCAAATTTCAGAAATCAATATAAAGTGGAAAAATTCTTAAGTTTTGCCTCCCACTTGATTAAGTTATAAAAACACAGTATTGGCAACAGCAAATGTTCAACAACTTCAAGTTCCTTGCCAAACAGATGGATCCCCTTCCAAAATGCTGTTTAAGTTATTTCAGAAATATTACTGTTGTGACTTACTAATGTAACCCTACATCTATCTTACCACTCACACAAAGGAAGGAAGGTGGTGTTATAGACTTTTGTTTGTAAACTAAGTGGCAAGTTCTGATCCACAGACCCAAGGTTCCCTTACCCCTGCAAAATAAAAGTTCCATTTTAGAAAACTGGGTGGGAAGGGGGAGAGAGGAAAGAGGAGAGAAGAAAAGCATGATTCCGAGCATGCACAGGAGAATTTAGAGGTGGGGCTATGTATCTACAGCTACACTGATTCACTCGCTTTTCCTTTCCACTGTACTCGTCAAACCACATCGCAAAAGCTACTCAAGCTGTGAATATGAAGCAGAAGTCACGAAGCAGCTATTCTGATACACAGAGCTATGGAATGGAGAGAGATTTCTTCCACAACTCCCAAGGAATTCCTTAACACAAATCCCACCTGCTCAAGCTGTGTACTGGTTCCACATTTATAGCTTATGTAGTACTCAGTAACAGACTTGACAGCTGCCATACTTCAGCAAAAACTTCAAAAACAGACTTCAGCATGAATCTGCAGAGTTGGAATTCGTATGCAAATTTGACACTATCAGACTGGGTCTGAATAGAGATTGGGAGAGGCTAGCTCACTCAAAGTAATTTTCCCTCTTCTGATAGTCACATGTTCTCTTTAACTGTTGAGAATGGGCCACATTCACCCTGACTGAATTGAACGTGTTAGCACTGGTCCTCCCCATAGTAATGTAACACACCCATCCTTACCTGCCAAACCTGAAGTTTCCACTTTGTGAATCTGACCAAGTGGGTTACAGCCCAGGAAAGACTATGCCCTAATAATGTGTTTAGCCTTTAAGGTGCCCTGGGACTGCTAGTTGTTTTTGCTGAAATAGACTAACGTGACTACCCCTCTGAAGCTTATGTAGAATAGACTTTAAAGCTTTTAGGAAATATTTTACTACTTAATTTTATTTACTTAAATAAGTTGACTTCAGCTTTCTTTTTCAAGTCATCTTTTTGATTTGTACAAATTACAGGAAACCAGAACATATAAAAACAGAACTATAAAGTCTTTTGAAGCTATCCTTAAATACTTCTAATTAATAATATACACCAGGAGTATATCCCAGATAATTTCACCTTCAAAAAAATCCAACATGCTGCTGTTAGCATGTTTTTTAAAAAGAAATGTCTGAGGAAATGGGTGATAAATTCCCTGACTCAAAGTTAAGGAGACCTCTGTAGAGCTGGAAAAAGCCTGTTTTCTTTACCAGCAGAAGTTGGTTCAGTAAAAGGTATTACTTCACCCACTTTGTTTCTCATATATAGTGTGACCAACACAGCTACAGGAACACCACTGCAAACCATCACTGTTTGTTTACCTTAGCTATAACAGTCTCAGAGAGGTGGCCATGTTAGTCGGTAACTTTAAAAACAAGTAGTCCTGTGGCACCTTAGAGACCAACAAGTAGTACATACTCCAGCTCATCTGAAGAAGTAGGTTTTGCCCACAAAAGCTCATGATACTATATATATTTCTTGTTAGTCTCTAAGGTGCCACAGGACTACTCAGTTTTTCTTAGTTACAACAGGAATAGTAAATCTAGTCCTTCCTGTTTTTGCTCTAGGATTCCTTGCCGAACTAGAAAATCTTTCACAGATAGCACTTTATTTTTAAACAGGAGCATTAATAGTACCAACTAGCAAGAAACCTAGAGCTTTGAAAAGAGTGCCTAAAAGCTCAATTACTCAAATCTCAGCCTCTTATGATGTCAAAACCAGATTAATTTTCCAGTCATCTATAGAATCAGACAGGAAAAAAAAAATAGGTTTAAAACAAGACTTGGTATTTCCAACATAAAAAAAAAATTTTCAAGGGTGTCAAAGTGGTTTAAATCATAAAGATGAAAAAAAAAAAAAAAAGAGTAAAACTTCCTTTTTCTCCTCTTCTCTGCAAGTTCCTTTAAATGCCTTTGTCCCACTACCAGTGTTTAAACTTCACCCAGATTTCAATACATGACAGAACAGTTTTTTTCTCTTCTGGTTGCTAGAATGGTCTCCAGTGGCCAAAGAGCCCTTCTTTAACAGAAGCTTGCATGGAAATTGATGGAGTCATTTCAGCTCAGCTGAATGTGGCTACTAGGAGTCCTTGACTCAGACAGTACTTGTGAACTGGCAGAGGTGAACTTTCATCTATATTAGTTTAAAAAACCAACATTCTCCAACATTAATGTGGTGTTATGGTTACACAAATACTAAAATTTAAAATGGCATCTTCTCCCTGGCTTTTATTACTATTATCTCCAGGAGAAATGGAAAAGACGACTTATGATGGGGGCTAATTTGGCTACGACAAATCAGTAAAGAGATCTTGGAGTTATCGTGGATAGTTCTCTGAAAACGTCCACACAGTGTGCTGCGGCGGTCAAAAAGGCAAAGAGAATGGTAGGAATTAAGAAAGGGATAGAAAATAAGACATAGAATATCTTACTGCCCCTGTATAAAACTATGGTACGCCCACATCTTGAATACTGTGTACAGATATGGTCTCCTCACCTCAAAAAAGATATTTTGGCCTTGGAAAGGGTTCAGAAAAGGGCAACTAAAATGATTAGGGGTTTGGAACAGGTCCCATATGAGGAGAGGCTAAAGCGACTGGGACTTTTCAGTTTGGAAAAGAGGAGACTGAGGGGGGATATGATAGAAGTATATAAAATCATAAGTGGTGTGGAGAGGGTGAATAAAGAAAAGTTATTCAATAGTTCCCATAATATAAGGACTAGAGGACACCAAATGAAATTAATGGGTAGCAGGTTTAAAACTAATAAGCAAAAGTTCTTCTTCACACAGCGCATAGTCAACCTGCGGAACTCCTTGCCAGAGGAGGCTGTGAAGGCTAGAACTATAACAGAGTTTAAAGAGAAGCTAGATAATTTCATGGAGGTTAGGGTCCATAAAAGGCTATTAGCCAGGGGGTAGGAATGGTGTCCCTGGCCTTGTCTGTCAGAGGCTGGAGATGGATGGCACGAGAAAAATCGCTTGATCATTGTCTTCGTTCCACCCTCTCTGGGGCACCTGGTGCTGGCCACTGTCGGCAGACAGGCTACTGGGCTGGATGGATGTTTGGTCTGACCCAGTACGGCCGTTCTTATGTTCATAAGGTCATGTCTGGATGATGCTCATTTTACCAGAGCTGATGGGTTCCTTCTCTTCCAGAGCAGTGTACATCATTTGGTCTGCTCTGTGCACAAAAGAGTTTAGTACGGGGGCCCTTATACAGTTATAGTGTAGAACAGAAGCTCAATTTCACTTGCTTACTTTTGGGGCGAAGTAACTGGCCACCTCTGCCTTTTCCCACCATGTCTTGTGTGATCTTGACACAGATATCAGCGTTTCTTCTGCTGCTTCATAGTTCTGCCTGAACAGATTCCTCTTCTGACAGAGCAAACAAGTCCAGGATCTCCTGCATGCTCCATGTTGGAGCTCGTTTGCAATCCTTGAAATTCATGGTCAGGTGTGCGGCTGAGGTGTGCTACTTGTTCTGAGGTCTGCTTGCCCCACTGGCCAAACAAGAAATGAAATTCAAACTTTCCTGGGCCATTTCCAGTTCATCTGTAGAGCAGCAGAGTTGAAAGTGCTAGCCAGAGAAGTCACATTGGGGCACTGTGGGATACCTCCTGAAGGCCAAGAACACTGACTTTCAGAGCACTGTGTCTTCACTACCCTAAAGTCAACCATGCAAGGTCAAATTTACTGTTACTCCTCACAAAAAGCAAGAGTACCAAAATGGACTTTAACAACTTTTAATGTTAGCAAAACAGGCTTGGTGGTGTGGAATCACTGTTTAGAAAAATCAACCTAATTTGGCTAAACTCATTCTAAACTCATAGTATTCACTAGGCCTTAGGGTCCCATCGAACTCTATGGCTACGGCTACACTACATGCTTTGCCAGAAGAGGCAATGCAAATGAAGTACTGATTATCATTTTCTCGTGCTTCATTTGCATAAGCTCTTCCCGTCCGTTTTTGTGCCTCTCCCCAGGAGTCTAAGGATCTTGCGCAAAAAGTAAACGTCCACACTGCTTGTTTTTGTGCAGAAACCTCTTGCGCAAAAACAGACCTGAAGAGATTATGCAAATGAAGCACAAGAAAATGCTAATCCGTGCTTCATTTGCATTGCCTCTTCCAGCAATGTGCGTAGTGTAGCCGTAGCCTATGACTGTAGGATTATCAACTCTCTCCACTTCCAGGAAGGCACCTTCAGATAAACTTGTAGGGGAATAGCTACCATTTTTAGGATGAAGTTATGACCTGTAGAATCACCACCTTGTTGGAGATCATCTAAATTTGAAGACGCAAGAGACATCTGAAGCAGTTTAATGTGGAACTGAAGCCCCCTCAACCCAGAAAAAAAAAAAACCACACCCTGAAAAGTCACATTAGATATCTATTGGCAATTACTAAATCATACATACAAATGATACAATTGTAACAGGCTGGATCACAGAAATCCCCTTTTGACTGTCTGCCAGTATGCTGATCCTGCCTACCCGTCCTCTGGGGCATCCCACCATACTTTTCTGCTGGGCCAGAAGCTTCGTCTCACCCAGCAAAGACACAATTCGGGTAATAGCTTCCCAGCAGAGCAACACAGATACCAAACCAGGTCAGCTCTGGGAGGGCTCAACTACAGGGACCTGTCAGCATAGAATCAAAGAGCTGGAAGAGACCTTAGAAGCCATCAAGTCCAACGCCCTGCCCAAGGCAGGACCAATCCCAATTAAATCAACCCAACCAGGGATTTGTCAAGCCGGGACTTAAACACCTCTGGGGATGGAGACTCCATTACTTGCCTAGGTAACCCATTCCAGTGCTGCACCACCCTCCTAGTGAAATACTTTTTCCTAATATCCAGCCTGGACCTCTCCCACCACAACTTGAGACCATTGCTCCTTGTTCTGCCATCCATCACTACTGTGAACAGCCTTTCTCCAGCCTCTTTGGAACCTCCCTTCAGGAAGTTGAAGGCTGCTATCAAATCCCCCCTCACTCTTCGCTTCTGCAGACTAAATAGACCCAACTTCCTCAGCTTCTCCTCGTAGGACACATGCTCCAGCCCCCTAATCAATTTGGTTGCCCTCTGCTGGACCCTCTCCAATGCATCCACATCCTTCCTGTAATTGGGGGCCCAGAACTGGACACAATACTCCAGATGTGGCCTCACCAGAGCCAAGTAAATAGGAATAATCACATCTCTGGATCGACTGGCAATGCTCCTCTTAATGCAACCTACTATGCCATTAGCCTTCTTGGCTACAAAAGCATGCTGTTGACTGATATCCAGCTTCTCATCCACTGTAACCCCAGGACCTTTTCTACAGAACTGCTACTTAGCCAGCTGGTCCCCAGCCTGTAACAATGCTTGGGATTCTTCCGTCCCAAGTGCATGACTCTACACTTGTCCTTCTTGAACTTCATCAGATTTCTTGTGGCCCAATCCTCCTATTTGTCTAAGTCACTCTGGACTCTATACCTTCCCTCCAGTGTGTCTACCTCTCCCCCTAGCTTAGTGTCATCTGCAAACTTGCTGAGGGTGCAATCCATCCTCTCATCCAGGTCATTAATAAAGGTGTTAAACAAAACCAGTCCCAGAACCGAACCTTAGGTCACTCCGCTAGAAATCGACCACCATCCTGACATTGAGTCGTTGATCACTACCCGCTGGGCCCGACCTTTCAGCCTGCTTTCTATCCATCTTACTGTCCATTTATCCAATCCACATTCCCTTAACTTGCTGGCAAGAATGTTGTGGGAGACCGTATCAAAAGCCTTGCTAAAGTCAAGGTATATCACATCCACTGACTTTCCCATGTCTACAGAGCCAGTTACCTAATCATAGAAGCTAATCAGATTGGTCAGGCATGACTTGCCCTTTGTGAATCTATACTGACTATTCTTGATCACTTTCCCCTCTTCCAAGTGCCTCAAAATGGATTCCTTAAGGATCCCTTCCATGATTTTTCCAGGGACCGAGGGCCTATAGTTCCCTGGATCGTCCTCCTTCTCTTTCTTAAAGATGGGCACTACATTTGCCTTTTTCCAATCACCGGGGTCTCTCCTGATCTCCACGAGTTTTCAAAGATAATGGCCAAAGGCTCCTCAATGACATTTGCCAACACCCTCAGTACCCTCGGATGTATTAAGTCCGGACCCATGGATTTATATATGTTTATAGCTTTTCTAAATAGTTCCTAACCTGTTCTTTCCCCACCAAGGGCTGTCCACCTTCGTCCCACATTGTGTCACTTAGCGCATTAGTCTGGGAACTGACCTTGTCCGTGAAGATGGAGGCAAAGAAAGCATTAGGCATCCAGGAGTACAGCCCCAAAGACGACCAAACCCCCAAATAAATCCACCTTACTCTGTATAAAAGCTTTATACAGAGAAAGCTCATAAGGTCAGTCCTCATCAAAGAGAGAGAGATCTGCACAGTTTGCTTTCTCCCCCCATCCCAGTAACAATTATTTGCACTGGGCTTGATAAGTGTTTTTATTAAGCATAAAAATAGGGTTTAAGTGATTGCAAGTAACAGATCAAGTTACTAAACAAACATAAAACAATATACGCCTAACACATTACAAAACTTATTACATGCAAATTCTTACCCTAAACATCTTTTTCATGAGCTAGGCAGGCTCTTAGTTTAGGGCTGATCCTTCCCCCTGTTCAAACTTAGAGGTTTCCAGCAGGCACCCTAGTAAGTGAGATTCTTCTGGCAACTGCCCCTATTGTTTGGTTTCTCATCTTTACATCCCCTTTACCAAGGTGGAAATTCTGTTTATTTCAAACTTTTCTCCCCTTGAATGGAAAAGATACAAAGTGAGTTCCAGCATCAGGAGGCCTGGCCACATGTCCTGGCAGGACCAACCACAATCCAGGCTTATAGGAAAAACAAGACTATTCTGCAGGGCATTGGTTTGAGTGCAGACACCTTATGTTTCCAGAGTATCACTAATGGCCCTCATTATCACATCCAGATTTATCAACAGATTGACACCTCACATACAAGAATGATGCATGCACAGAAATAATATACGTATTCAGCAGACGGTAGCTTTAAAAAATGTCACATGTTGCATTTTGCCTAAAGCCTCTGAGTTTTGTATGTTCATAAACCAATTTTCATGAAGCATGGAAGGGGGGGGGGGGGACAATAATTATGAGTGTTATTCTCTCTTGATTTTTAGAGCAAGAACCAAGAGAGCCATTTCTTCCTGCCTTTGACCACTGGTCACAGAGAAGTGATGATCCTCAGTTCTAGAGCATAGCAGAAGCTCTTCTTCATACAAGTGTGACCTAAGTTAATTTGCTTTTACTTGGCCCTGTTTAGATCCTTTGTGCAAGACTGCTCAGGCAGAAACTTGAAGCCAGAGCACTGCTGAAAAAACAACAGCAAAACCTGACAATGCTCAACATACCATGTATAGAGTAAGGATGTTAACAGGTGGGTAATTGGCTAATTGTGTAGATGATACAATTTGTATTGACTACACGATTTGTCGATAAGGAAATGTGCTCAGTCCTAGCTTGCGCCAGGTTCAGGAGCTACTCCCACTGGCAGCTCTGCATTTTAAATGTAGCAAGAGCCTAGGCTTATCGGGTAGTCAAGTCGAGTACTCGACTACTCACATTTTCCCCTCACTTGCTGCCTCTGTATCAGTGGCAGCAAGGGCAGGGGGAGCAGGAGCTGGTGCTGGCATTAGCCAGCTTAAAAGCTGGTTTTCCCCAGCACTGTCTCCACAGTGCCACCTGCCCCCCACTTCTGCCTCTATCAGCTTAGGCTTATCAGGTAGTTGATTACACGCTCACATCCCTAGTGTAGAGTATATAATTCCAGGAGCTCCATGAATCATAGGAGGAAATTTCCATTCCATGGCTTGAACACCAGATGCATACCTCCAAAGAAGGTAGTGGTTGACTTTCTAGCACAGAGAGCTCCACTGCTTTTGCCATTGTAGCAGAATTGCTAAAAAGGGGGTAACTGAAAAGGATAAGACTACAGAAAGAGGAATTATTTACCCCCTACAACACAGCAGGTAAGAAAGAAATGGTGTTGTACTAATGAACTAGGTGTCTTTTTGTGATTGCTTCCTCTCAGAGAAAGGAGGAGGATCAATGAAGAATCTCATGTGAAGGGCCTAAATGATTTGGCTGAGGGCTTAATCATCAAAAACAGTGGTCCAAGTCTCAAACTTGCTAAGCAAGAACCATGTCCCAAAGGAGTCTAACTTCCTCACAGTCCTCAGAGCCAAATAAATAGGTCTATCCATAACACAAGGATACCCTCAATGGGTACAGAATACCCAAAGCCCATTCAAATATCTATTAGGGATGTTAAACAGATTTTATTGTAATCATGTAGCCACTAAAAATTTTAGTGGTTACACAGTTACATGCTGACTCCCCAGAAGCAGGGCAGGCAGCCAGTGTGCTCCTGTCCCCACTCCCAGGGAGCCAACTTTCATTCAGTGCGGGGCAGCAGCCATTTCCCTAGGAGCCAGCATATAACTGTTTAGGAAGCTGATAAGCATGAGCGTATTGATTACCAGTTTAAACAGCTACACTCTTACTTACCAAATATCTATACAATTTTAATAATATATGCATACACACAGATACTAAGGCCGCCCTAAACAATATATTTATTGAACTCCAAACTTGAAATTTATTAAGAAAAGGGCTGTTCACAAAAAGAGCTCTGGCTCTGCCTGTATGCACCCCTCTGGAGGCAAAAAAACTCTGGGAATCGTTTTTGAAAAGGAGCCTTAACAAGCACTTGGAAGTTCTGATCTCGGTTAACAAGTACAAGAGCAGAAGGGAAACACAGCGTGAAGAAAAAGACAGTGGGCATGAATAAGAAACGTCTACAGTTATAAATGTAGAAAGTGTTTTTATTATCTTTATCTGTCAAAGCTAACAGTGTAATGCATCCAGTTTGTAACAACCTATTTAAACTACAAAAAATGTTCACCTCTTCTGAGATCTTAACTAATCTAAGAGAATATCCACACTAACATCAATTTAAAATTCAAAAATAACCACAGTAAAAACTACTTAAACTGACAATATGAATAACTTAAAATGATCTAGACTTGTATCAGTACAGAAGAGTCCTAGCATGTTTTTCAAAAAGAGAAGCCAGCATTAGATTACATAAAATCACTTGTATTCCTTTGCAACTATGCATTGGCAGTTTTCCACCACTACTGAGCAAGAACTTCTGGGGGTTACCATAAAGCAACAGGACAAAGTGCTTTGAAATTTGTCTCTCTTTTGTGGTTTCACATTGTGCTGTTTATAACTTACATGTCTATGAATTCGGGAAGTTCTCTTGTCAAGAGCCTGCTTTTGGTCAAGTGAGATACTTTATTTAACAGTGAAAATAATAGATAACCATAAGCCACTTCAACTATAAAAACTGAATAATCCATTATAGTTAAACAGTTTGATACAAATGTGAATATTTCAGTATTATCATCACAATTAAAATGATCACACAACTTTACCTGCAAACATTAACATTTCAGAGTACACTGATACTTTCTTTGAATAGCCATTGTAACCCTCATAGAACCCTTAATACACTTAGGCATAAAAAGAATAAGTTTAATGCAAAATTTCATCTTTAGTTTTGAGTTTTTTACTGTCTGATTTAAATCAGATCCTTAAGTTTTTAAATAAGGTTTTGTTAAAAGCTGAAAGATATTCAGTTTATTTTTTAAAGTAATTTTTACATGAATTGCTTCCAAGCCAAAATGAGAGTATGACATTTTTAGCTTAAAGACATTTAACAGCATCATTTAAACCCTAACAAAAAGAAGGAAATTAAAGCAAATATTCAGACACAACTACAAAGACTCTACTGGGATAGCTATAATTAATTTCTGATGTCCAGATTACAGATTCAACACATGGCAGTGTGCATATAACATATGGCAGAAGGAAAATTTCAGTGTCAAAGGGGTTTTCAAATTTAACTTTTTCATTTGAAAAGGTGGTGGCATGGGAGGCTTCTGAAGTAACTCCTATTTATTTCTGTATACCACCTTTATCACTGCTGTAGCCACCTTCCCAGTAACATATCCTGGTTTAAATAGCCACCACTTCACACACAGCAATTGTAAGCACATCCCTTCCCCCACAAGTTTAACCGCAGACTCCTGTATGTCACATGACTGGAACCCTGCTGGCTCTCCCTGCCCTTCCCCCTCCTACTCCACAGAAGTTAGGCAGGAGGAGGAAACACAGCTCACATACAGCCTCTGGGAGGTGGCATTCAGCCAACTCAAACTGGATGATTCCAGTTTAGACTGGCTCTGGAGACAAACAAGCAGTTCCTTGCTTCACCGATCTCCACTATTCAGATGCAGTGAACTCTCTCAGAATACAATCCTCTCTGCTTGTATACTGCCGTCTGACTTGTTCTCATTCTATTTCCAAAAGAAATCATTAAATCAAAACAGCTTCTTAAAGTGCATATTAAGAGTGGGTCATTCCCAACACACACTCCACATATTTCTTTTTTAAAACCCTTCCTGAAATAACCAGTTGAAGCAATTCTAAGCAAAGCATTACAAAACCTCTGTAAGAGAAGAGATGGAACTGTGTTCAGTCGCCCTATCATTCGCAAATATCTTTGGGAGGTTTCAACCCAGACACACAATTAAAAAGGAATTTTTTAAAATAACATATGAAGATGTGTCACAAACACGGGTAATGATGTTGAATGTAACTTAATAGAGTTAAGCTGAGACAAAAGACAGGACTATGCAGCACTTTAAAGACTAACAAGATGGTTTATTAGGTGATGAGCTTTCGTGGGCCAGACCCACTTCCTCAGATCAATATGTGGAAGAAAATTGGCACGACCATATATACCAAAGTGATACAATAATAATAATAAAAAAAAGTGAACGCATAAAATCGACTAATCAGATTTAAAAACAGAGGAGGGGTGGGGGGGGAAGGTTAGTGTCTGTGAGGTAATGACATTAGGGGATGATAATTGGGGAAGCTATCTTCCTGAAAGATAGCTTCCCCAATTATCACCCCCTAATGTCATTACCTCACAGACACTAACCTTCCCCCCCCCCTTCTGTTCTTAAATCTGATTCGTCGATTTTATGCGTTCACTTTTTTTTATTATTATTATTATTGTATCACTTTGGTATATATGGTCGTGCCAATTTTCTTCCACATATTGATCTGAGGAAGTGGGTCTGGCCCACGAAAGCTCATCACCTAATAAACCATCTTGTTAGTCTTTAAAGTGCTGCATAGTCCTGTCTTTTGTTTCAGCTAGACCAGACTAACACGGCTGCATCTCTATCATTAATAGAATTAAGGCTGCACTATAGAAAAATACCAGCAACCTCCTGGATAAAGCCAAAAAGGTTTACTCCACACTTGAATATCAACAGTATACTCTTTGCAATGCAAGTGATTAATACTGCTGTATTTTTGACCAAAAAGGCCCCAAAATATTTTGCTGACTAGTTCCAAGTGTTAGGCAACTCAAAAGAATCAGTCTTTCAGAAAAAGGTAAAACATATTATGCAATATAAATTTTAAACAATTACTCTAAAGAGATCCAGATGAACTAAGGAAACGTAAAATTAATGAGGAGCCCTGTGGCATCTTAAAGACTAAAAAATGTATTTGGGCAGAAGCTTTCATGGACTAGAACCGACTTCATCAGATGCATGTTTTGCTGAGAGAGAACACACACAGACTAGTGTCAAGAAATTTTCAGATGGTTTTAAAAGAAGGAAGAGATGCTTGAGAGAGAGCAAGCAAAACAAGACAAGACACCTCTTCCTTCTTTAAAGCCACCTGAAAAATTTCTGTCTATTCAATTTAAAGAAACTTGATAACATCCCATGGGTGACTTTTTTTTTTTAAAAGGATGATCTGACTATACTTAGATTAGACGTAGTAAAGACACAGAAACATGAACAAAAGCAGAACAAAATGATGCTGTTGGATAGCTGCTATAAAACTGAGGACACTAGGATTGTTGTATTTCTTATAGTTAATTATTTTCCATAATTCACGTTCCCTAAATCTAAGATAACATTTAAATGGCATATGGCTTTATCTCAACAAAATGATGATAAATTTCACCCTGCAGATAATTACTGATTGCTCAAAATAAAAGCAATTTTAAAAAATTCTCTGTCTCAGTCTCTCCCCAACAGGAACATTCACTAAATTAATCTAAATATCCATCCCCCCCGCCCACACACACAAAGATTTTGAAAAGGGTGAAGATCTTCATTTGGGCAAAGTTCATTCCATATGACTTTCTATATGAAATTCTTTTGCTCAATGATCACCATGACCAGACCAAAGTATGCAGAGACATCTCCTAACCCACTCACAAATCCTAAATCCCATTTAAAGTCAATGATTCATCACTAACTGTGGCAGACACAAACTAAGCAAATGAGAAGGAGGGGAGGACAAGGACAGGGAAAAGTTGGTATTGTGTAATGAAACTAAATTCACTAATTTCCACTTTCACTTCAGCAATATGCAAATAAAGGCACCAAACAAACTAAAGTATTCTAAGCCCCATGCTCCCAAGAAATATTTACTGTTTTTATTCCACTTGTTTTTCTCCATGATTAAAATACATTAATTCTTGTGGATATTTTGGTATATTGTGAGTTAAAAAATCATAAACA
This sequence comes from Pelochelys cantorii, assembly GCA_032595735.1. NCBI lineage: Eukaryota > Metazoa > Chordata > Testudines > Trionychidae > Pelochelys > Pelochelys cantorii. The sequence goes on from CM064348.1 coordinate 494,822, forward strand.
CTAATGCCTGAATAAATTTGTTAGACTTTAAGGTGCCACAACTCATTTTTGCTGAAATAGACTAATATAGCTATCCTTCTGAAACTTGTCACCAATGCTTTTATTTTCTACAGTTTCTGTTGCTCTAAAAAGAGGAACTTCAATACAGATCAAGTACATTTTTAAAAATAACCTAATCTATAAAGTACCTGTTATTACAACTTTAGAAACACCTTATAAATAGCATAACTCTCAAATTCACTTTCAGACACTAAAGTAGAATTTCTTGATGTACATTTTATTTGGTGCTACAAAAACAAACTCTGCAAATGATTTTTGAGAATGAACTACTTTGCACATATGCTGGGTCTGGTGTTTGGACAAGAGTTTGCACCGTATGGTGTGAATCACAGCTAATTGTACAACTAATAAACCAAAAAACAAAGCAAAAAACACCCTACTTTGAACTTAAACACTGAGTAAGCATTCTTGTAAAGTAACTACAGTTCCTTCACCTTTTCTTTACATGTGCGCACATATAAAACTCAAAATGATTTCTCTTACTTTTTTTCTTAAGACTCTGCCATGAAAACTTTTGCTGAGCTGAAGAAAAGGAGATGATAAACATTTCTAATAGGATTTGGGAAGACATAATTTTAGTTGCCGAATGTCCACTTATGGGTGTGGCCAACTTTCCCACAGTCCCACAAAGTTTGTTTACATCCATCAGGCCTGGCTCGCCCTGTTCTGTGTGGTTATTTAGCTCTAATTTACCCTTAAATGTCTTCTAAGAGCCCAGTAATTAGTGGAAGTGTTGGTAATGCTGCTAAACAATATTGACCTCCTGTGGTTTGGCAAATTCTCTGATTCAGCTCTAGTCAGGTCCCGAGGGTGCCGAACTAGGAAGGTTCAACCTGTAGACTGAGCAAGGTGGGAGATACGATACCCCCTGATGTAGTGCCTACTGGGACTGCAGCCTAGCCTTCATGCATATTCTATTTTTTAATCAAAGTACAACAAATGTGCTTGCCAATATATAATCTGCGGTGCATGTGAAAAATCAAAGTAGTGTCGAAAGTAAGTAATGTTGGTGATAGGAAAAAACAAACGCAATTTCCATTTTTCCCTTTAATTCCACCAAAAAAGTTCTCCACAACAACAGACACCAGTGGTCACCAACCAGTAGACTGGGATCTTGTAGATCTTGGAGCCTCTGACAGGTGATCCTGACTGGTTTGGCCAAGAGGCTGTCAAGTGCCACCACTTCAGCTGCCCCTCCCCCCCACTGCATCTCTGCTCTTTGCCTGGGAGCTGGCCCCTTAGGAGCCTCCTACATTCTGTGCAGGGCAGGGGAGGGAGAAGAGGGGTGCTGATGTCAAGGTGCCCCCTTCTCCTTCTTTGTATCCTATCTCCACAGGGCAGAGAGGGGGCAGAAGACTTGGGGGAGGAGAGAGTTTGCTGGTTTCTTTTGGGAGTGGTGCAGGGCCAGGACAGGGGTGAACCTGCCTTAGCCCCACTGCACCACCACCCAGGAGCTACCTGAGGTAAGCAGTGCCCATCTGAAGCCCACAACCCTACCCAGTCATGAACCTCCTCCTGCACCCCAAGCCCCTGCCCTAGCACCTCTGTATCCAAATGCCCTCCCAGAGCCTGCACCTAGAACCCCCTCCTCCACCCCAAGCTCAGCTCAGGGCCCCCTCTCACACTCCAAATCCCTTAATCCAAGACCAGAGCCTGCACCCCCACCCTCTGCCCCAGCCTGGTGAAAGTGAGTGAGAATGGGGGAGGGAGAGAGGGTGGGAGGATGGAGTGAGCAGGCGCAGGGTCTTGGATAAGGGGCACGAAGGAAGCAGGGTAAGGGTATTTAGGTTTGAGGCAGATCTTGGATCACATTTAAATTCAAAAAGTGATCTCATGCTTAAAAAGGTTGGAGAGCACTGTCGTACACTGACAGGGTGGAAGATGCAAGAGTGATTTTAAAAAAAGGAACACAGAAGCCTTACTAAGTAAAACTTACAAATGCAATTTTTGTTTCTCAAAGCTATGCAGGGTTTGTTCTTGCTATAACATTCACATGCCAGTTTCTCAGACATTTTCACATCAGCTTTCCTATCTGGTATTTTGTAAGAGACGAAAGGGTCTACTTTCACTGTCTTTTTATTAGTTTTTTAATCTTTTAAATTACCCCATTGCCATTCTCATCACAAAACCCCAAAGAAAACATCCAACAATAATAAAAGATCTCTTAAAATATATACATAAAATGAAGCTTAACTGAAGTGGAATTCACCACACTCCAAACCTATGTTTGTTTACATCACTAGAATATGCAAAGTATCTTTCCACACAACATTGTCCAAGTAAGGAAAATCTTCTAATCTTATTATATTTAGTCTATAAAGTCCTTTCTATGGTTATGTCTTTCAAACAATGAACTAAAATATAACAATTATTTTAATTCAATTATTTTTCTGCTCATTCTTCCATGGTAACTTATGGAAAACTGCCTCAGAGCCAGATTTTTTTTAAGTGTGTAGCATTCAGAAGCTCCCAAAATTTGACCTTAAATACTTACACTTGGGTTTAGAAAGGACCTATTGCTGCACAAAAATACAGTTTACAACGGACAATGGAGACAATGAGACAGACATGAAAGAGAGGCATGAGAGAATTCTCTTGGACACACCGGTGGTGATTTTCACTTTAAGAACTCACTAGACAAACATCAGACAGAGATTGTCTAGCTGCACTTGCTCCTGCCTCAGTGCAAAAGGTTAGACTAACTGGATGACTGCTCAGGGTCCCTTCTAGGGATGTAAAATACTGTTTAGTTAACCAATTAAATGTTGCTAACTGATTCAAAGGAGGTGGGCAGGGGAGGCACTCCAGCCTACTTGGGCTGGCACAACCCACTGTCTGCAGTGGAGGGCTGTTTCAGCCTCTGCCAGTTAATCATAACCAGTTAACCATAACCGGTAACGGTGATTTTTACTGGAACCATTGACATCCCTTCCAGTCCTACTTTTTTATGATTACTTTTCTGTTAGGCTCTAAAGTCTGTATAGCATTTATCATAATTCACGAAGGTGAATGAGAATTAGTACAACTGGATATTTCAGTTTATTGAAAGAAAATCAGCTCCTTGATTAGCTTTAGTATTATTACACTAGTTTTAACCACATACACGTTATACTCCAATACTGAAGCAATCATGCAGCTGACTATATAAAGCTCTTAGGAGTTGAATAGTCAAGATTTTTTCCACTCACTCTTCTGTAAGTGTAAAGTTTTCTTGCAAAAAAAGATAAAACTTCTCAAAGTAGTAGTAGTAAAAGGGTTATAGTAATCTCATCAGTACAACCATTATTTTTTACACAGTATACTACAGAATATTCACTAGCATTTGAAAAATCAGTTATAACTATGCTTTTGTCTAATAAACCTCTTCTGCAATGCACTGCCCTTATGTTTCATGCCTGTTGACTTCTACATTAGTGCACAGAGTTCCGAATAATTTGTATGGGTCTTCCAAGATATTACTGTGAATTAGTGGCAATATTGTGATAGCTGAGGATTCTGTTCCTCATGTTTGCCTGCTACAGTTGCTGTCCAGAGAAAAGGATTACTATACATCGAGAATTTTCTTTATACCCAGCTGATCACTGTTTGGTTTCATTTAATAATGCATCCACGATAACCAAAATTTGTTAACCTACCTGTCACTGCTGGTACTACTGCTGCTGCTGATTGAATCACTACTTGATGATCTACTCCTAGAGCCGCTGCCGCTAGGGGACCTTGTGGGTCTAGATGCTTGGCTAGCCAACCTCTGGGGAGACTGGGTCCTAGACTGGGACGAATGTGGTGACCGGCTCCTGCTGTGCTGGTAATTCCGTTCTGGCCTTCTGCCTCGTACCTCCCGTGTAATATCATCCCTGTAGATATCCCTGTGTACCACACTGGGCAATGTAAACTGCTCCCGGGCCCTAGGTTCATAACGGGGGTCATGAGCATCAAAACGGTTTGGACTTCGACTCCGGGAAGTATAATAGAGCCCATGCTGTAATGTCCGCTCTCGAGGGTCTCTATAGTAATCCTGATCGTAATGTCTTGTCCGATCAAATCCTCCCGTCCCCCGTTCATGGTGTCCATAGGCACTATGTTCATAAGCACGCTCCCTGTTATCTGAAGCCCTGCATTTATAAGGGGGGAAAAATATTTAATCAATCAGAGAAGTGTGTAAGCAAAACAAAAAGCAACTCATGCAAACATTCAGGTCAGCACTTTGTTTTTGCAGCTGGTTCTTCTCTAACAGCAATAACCTATTAAGCAAACACTGCCACGCTTAAAAATTTTACTTGACTCCAAAGTTATATTCATATATAGTAGAGCTGAGCAATCATTTTGTTTTAATCATAAATTGGGCTTTCATGACCAGCATTCTTCACAGCAGAATATACCAATTTTTTCACATTTTTGTATGGAGTCCTTGTTGAATTATCTTTTTTCAAGTAAGCTTTTAATACTTCTAAGTGAAACCATTGTTTTTCCCTCCATCCTTCACCTAGTTTTAACCATGTTAATGAATTTGAACATTCATTTGCAATCTTACTATTGTTTCTGCAGAAATATCATTATAAAATTTGGCTATAGCCATGAAAGCCTCAATGAAAAGCACGTTCCAGAATTAAGAAGCTGCTTTCAAAAGGGGTTGTATCTATGGTCCTACTTATTCATGATACAGTAAAACCTGCGTTATCTGGCATGCTCGGGGATTAAGGCACTCTGGTTATCTAAAAATTCCGGCTGAGGGCCCCATCAACCTAGGAAAAATCAATGGATAATAATAGTAAAACTCAAGTTTTTAATATTAGTAATTTTGTAGTTTGAGGCAGTTGGTCTCACATTTCTATTTTGAGTTAAAGATGATTAGTACTTCTTAAATAAAAAATTGTTAAGCCAATCATTGTAAACCAAGCCAGGCCTGTGTGCCTGAAGACGTGACAGTATTGTGGCTGGGGGCAATGCTGGTTAACAAAGTTTTCTGGTTAACAGAGTGCTGGATAACAAAGGTTTCACGGTATTGTGGAAATTGCAGATTCTGCATTATTAGGTTTCCACTGCAATTTTGTTTAAATTCACTTACTTTGCAGTCCCCAATTTTGCATACATTTTTGAAGTTTGCAGCATACACTTTTTTCCCCTTACTACATTAAATGATCTTATAGTGTCTTGGGAAGGGCTAAAACCAGGTTGGGGAGAGCAGGGCGGGTGTGGAAATTGTGGGGAAGGAAACAGGCAGAAAAATGATAAAAATAGGAGAGCCCTACACTGGGCATGGTATTGCCACCCTTACTTCTGCACTGCTGCTTGCACTGACTTCAGCGCTAGGTGCTCAGCTGGCAACCTTCATTCTACAATCACTCAGAAGCACAGAAACAGGGGTGGCAAATCCACACCTGCTGTAGGGCTCTGCCTCCATCCCCAGTTATTACCCCTCTCATTTTTCTGCCCTTTTCCCCTCCCCACCACTCTTGGAGGCTGCCCCACTCACCCTGTTCTGATAACCATACAGTTTGCTGCACCTACATTGTTAGAATTAAAAAAAAAAAAACAACACACATACACAACATAATATTTGAGTATTTATATGGTTCCAGAATTTATTTATTTATTTATTTTTTAAGAAAAACTAAGGTCTACTGTGGCTTTTCCAAATTATTGCTATTAATAAAATTCCATCATTAGTTTCCCACAATTTTCCATGTCTTGTCCACAAATTAGCCACAATTATTTTAAGATTATCCCATGATTCAAATAGTGTCTTAACCTAATTTTCTGGGTTTCTCTGCAATATATAAAACTTAGCTTCTTTAAAACATTTCCATCCTCATTACAAGGAGTTTTGATATCAGAATTCTACACCTTGGTATGTTGTTCTTCCTAAACAAATATTTTTATTACTAATATCAGAAAAATTCAATTGCTAAATCACAAGAATAACTGTCAAAGAGGATGGAAGCCCCAAAAAGTATTAAAACCCCATACGAAGAAATATAAATTTGCTTTTCTGGTTACGTTTAATTATGATTTTCAATTCATTGTTGCAATCAAAGGATTTATAGATCCGCCCTAGGCCACTGAAACACATTAGTTTAATGTAGCGAAGGACCATTCTGTGTTTCAGTATTAAAAACATTTTGTACGTCACTGGAGGACAGTTCTATGTTCTAAGCATGTTAGTGTGCTCTCTCAAATAAGAGTATAGCAAAATTGAAAGATGAAGTTAACAGTATTTCAAATGTTTAGTATGCTAATTTAAAACAGGTACTAGGATGGTATGTCTTCAAGACAGGTCTACAAAACGGCAGATTAAGAATGATCGAGAACAAATCAACTGTTTGAAAAACATATTTGCACAATTATGAACCAGTGTCTATATTAACTTCAAAACTTAATTATCCATTTTACAAACAATATTTTAATCTCTCTCCTGTACCTTTTCAAATTCTTCCAACATAACCAATTAATCATCAGACACTTCAACTCCCTGGATCTTAATAACCCAACTTACTCCACAGTTCCCCTTCTTCTGCTGCATCATAAGATTTGTCTTTTATCAAAATATATGGAAATATTTCAGTTTTTTCAGACTGGTGGCTGGATCAGAATTTTCCTTGATATCTTGGAAAGTTACTCAGTAATTTACAAATATGCCCCATAGAGGCTCTGGAACCATAATGCCTACACTATACCTACCCTGTTTCTTACACTGCACCTCACCTTAAGGTAACTACCTGCCTAGTCTGTATTTTTTCCTCCCAAATCTTTTTAAAAAAGCCAACCACACTAACAAAATGTAAATTAAAATTTTAATAACTTTTCTCCTACTTAAAATTCATTACATATTCTTCTAGTTCATTAGTTCTTGCTTGTAACTATTTCAAGGCTTAACAAGAGTTTTTCTTTCTTTCCCCCTTTTGAAGGAACAAGATCAACAATTTTATCAATGATTGCATTTAGCATCCTATCAAATGTTAGCCAGTGAAAGATAATTTAATGATGTAACAGAAAAAGCAATACTGCTAAAAGGTTACTATTATAGCTGACATAAAAGAACAAAGTCCTCATCTACTAAAAGGACACAGAAGACAGACACAAGAGCTAGGCAGAGCTGAACATCTAATGGCTAGAGTGCTTTTCTGATTATTAGTACAAAGAACTACTGGAGTTAGTGGAAAGAGAGGGGTGACTTGGGTTAGGAGAGGGCTAATATACACAGGGCAGGGCATACCAACCTTTTCCAAGTGTGGAAACACGACCTATATTCCCAATTAAATCTAGGGAGAGAATTGTGACCATAACTTCCCCAATTTTGGCCCCTCTTACAGGGGTAATCCACCTTCTTAATGGATAAGGGTGTCAAATGATATTTTAGATGAACCAACAAGAAAAAAAATCTGATAAAATAAAAAAAATCCACAGGAAGCAAGTAGTCCCAAACTGAAACCATAACTCTGAAACCCCCAGACTTCTTTCTTGAGACAGCAGACACTTAGAAATGCATCCATTATTTTAATTTCCAGCCCTAAGTCTGAATCAAACAGCTGGTAGAAGCACACCCAATGTATGAGAGAATGCATGACGACTGGCCAGCCGGTATGCTCTATCCATCTTTGTAACCATCCAGCCCAGTCAATTTTGATTGATGTATCCACAAACTGATTATTAGCACCATGTCCTTAAAGCTAAAGTACCATTAACTGTGCAGTAGCAAATGACCTTTTAAGATACTAGATAGTAATCCGCTCCCCTTCGCTGTGCACCATCATACACCTCTTGGCTGTATACCATCCCATAAATTCAAGGCAGTGGTTCTTGTTCCAGTACTTTTACAATGACTATAATTTCCAAATTTTAGAAACGTCCATCTCTTTTTTGAAAATACCATCATGAAGAATAATTCCAATAACCTGGAACTGATGTAGATCCAAAATGGAAACATCAAAAGCTGCCTTCAGTCTTCTTCATCCAATATATATTTCCACGCCTAAATGTTGTCTGTAGAATCCAAAATGCTGCATCACTGAAGTCTACTAGAATTTTTGATGACAATCCAATTAATATATAAACTGTATATAGTAAAAACTGAAAACTAGGCATCAAGCTTTCAAATAACCTTATTTTCTAGGTATTCCAAAGATACTCCATATAGAACTTGAGCTGCAGCAATATAGCTCCATCTGGTAGCAGGGTTACATCCGAATAAGGCCTTAATTTTATCCAAAAAAAATTGAATCATTACTTCTAGAATAACTCCAGTATCGATGCTGGTCACAGGAAGTCTTCAATCTTAAGATCACCTTATTTCAAAAGTAGATATCCAACCAGCTGCAGAAAACATCCTCTATGGATCCACAAGATACCAGCCAATGGGATAGGAATCACTTCCGTTTCCAACCCAAAATAGGAAACATAGATAATTCCCAAAATTTTAAATCCATCTGGGGGCCCTATATATGAGTTTGCGTTTCTCACCATATCAAAATACAAAATACCTGCCTAGAGAAACCTTGGAACTTACCCATCAAGTCTCCGCTCATAACGTCCTTCCCGTGCATGAAGTGATGGTGGGGGGCCATAAGTGGGCCCCCCCCCACCTCCTCTGAAACCAGAAACCTCTCTACTACGAGATGCTATGGAAACTGTATCATCCAATCCCCGAGCAGCACTCGGAATGGTTCCTGGTTCATTATAATCCGTCCGTAGGTCTCTATCTCCCATTTTGTTGACTGAGTTGTGCGCCTTCTGTGCACTTTTGATGTCCACAAAATCCACAAAAGCTGCCACTCCACCTTCTGACCCCCTTTTGGGGAGAATTTTGACACTTTCAACACGTCCATATCTGCAAAAAAGCAAAGGAAAGCAAATATATTACTGCTACCACAAAATATTATATTGTAAAATACTGAAGTGTAAAAAATACATCTTCAATTTAGTCTTCTAAACAGTAAGTAAGCTAATTTCAAAAGAAGGTTGTTTTTTTCCTAAGCAGCTGTTTGAGGGGGAATATTACTAGTTATTTTCAGGCTTCTTTCCTTTTTGATTAGAGAAGCATTACTGGTTAGACTACCAAGAGATTGATCTTAACAGAATATAGTCCCAAACAACACATCCTAAGAAATAAAAAGGCATTCACATTTACAATGGAACTCCTAATTATTTAAATCTGATTTGACAATCTTGACATAAATTAACTTTACATAATGGTCAAAATAATTACTATACAAAAGTAACACAAAAATTGACACAGCTATATTATTATTCTGATTTAAATTAATTTATTCAGTTTTAAAACAATGTTAAAATTCCAATATTGATTTCTGATCTCAAACTTAATTATTTACAATAATGTTACAGTTCACTTTTAAACTATGACCTTCAAATGCACCTTTGGACTATGCTACTGGAGTTCAATTTTAAACTCCCCACTATGAAACAAAAATGCTAGTTACTTTCAACAAAGCTTTAAGAATGTGACAACTCTTAGTATATGTTCTGATATTAAGTAACTACAACACAGTATAAGTTGTAACCATGGCTTATTAATGATAGCAAGGATTTAATCAATTATGGATATGAATTCAACTCTTCACTAAAAAAAAACCCTACAAAGACTTGTATAATTGATACAAATAAAAATAAAGAACAGGAAGATGAAGAGCATCTAGTGTTAAGTATATTTTTGAAACAGTTTAGAAGCACTATTTATGCCAACCTCCACATGAAAATTTTGAAGAACATATTCACTCAGTCAAGAAGTTTCTAAAAAGATAATGGCATTTTACTGAATATGTTCATCAGTTACCAAAAAAAAAAGCTTCAAAATGTAAAAGGCAGAATTTGGACATGCTTGACAAACTGGGCTGTAAGATGCAAGAGAAAGTGTAAGACTATTTATTTCTAAATTGTAAAATCAAGGATATTACAAAAATCAGTATTACTCATTCATGAGGCTACAGTAAATTATAAAACTTCTTATAAAAAAGTAGAATTAGACACAGTTAAACCTTAAGCAATATCTAAACTGTTCTCAACTACTTGATCCATGAAAAAAGATACAATCAATAGCCTAATATGTGTGAAGATTATTATAGGGGCTATGTTTGACTGCATTATATGCACAACTTTTGTTAATAGTTTAAATAAAATTGCAAAAACTACTCAATGAAAGGACTTTCCCATCATTCCAATACAACCTGAATCTAGATGTGAATTCTATCTTCCCCGGTTTCAGACAGTACCAAACATACTGTTCACTGTTGAGTAAATAGTACATGTAGCTAACAAGAGTATCTTTAAAATTAAGTGAACAAGTTGCTTGTTGGGCATAAAAGCCTTGGGAGCTCTGAGAATGAAGAGCATCAAGGAGGAGACTCAACTTAATGTGAAAATAGAGGTTATGGTGTCTGGAACTTTAAAACAAATACAGGTATTGCTATTTGCCTTAAATTAAAATAAATGCATGACAGTCTATACCCCCATATTCATCCCTTTTACAAGACGATGGTAAGTTTTGTACAAAGTATGTTTTGTAGGGTATCATTTGAACACTCAATTTGCTGATCATTCTTTCTAGTAAAATGTGTGTGGCAATAGATTTATACAATTCTACTTTATGACATTACTGAACATACTCCAAGTTTAGAACTCACCCGGAAGGTGTGGTGACAAAAGTGCTGTAGACATGCAAAAGTCATCAAAAGTGGAAACTAGTCAAACTGCCTCCCACTGTGGATACTGCATGGCCACAATGCTAGCACCCTTGTCGACAGATAAGAGCAAAGCATTGTGGGAATGCATCCCTCAGTGCAGTGCTGTGGGAAGGCAGAGCTAACCCCTGTACTTCTTGGGATTCCTTCCTAGCTCCATGCTGAGCAATGCCCAAGCAGCACAGCAGTCTCTCCAACCCTCCCCCTGTAGCAGCAGTCAGCCTGCTGCTGTGTTTCTAGTGCAGGGCAGAACAAGAGCATTCCAATGATTTGTTCTTTGTTCCCCAAAAGAACCAGCTCACTTAGCTGTCAGATACTTCCCAGAGCTTTGAAAGGGGAGGGGCGCATGCCTGCAGCAGAGATCACAAAACACTAATCACAGCCATCTGGGCAGGCATTATGGGATACTGGTGGAAGCCAGTTCCTTCCACAAAACAGAGCCCTCACTGGCTTTTTGTGGACAATAAAGGGAGGGGAAAAAGACAAAAAGTCTTTCACAGGATTGGAAGTTTTTTGTCATCAAAACTGGGTATTTTTCCCTTAACAAAAGTTGTATTGTACTGTGTATGCTCTCACTGTTTTGTTGGCAACAAAACTGGTCCAGTGCAGACAAAGTCTCAGAGGTAAATGACAAACTGATATCTCAGCCAGGTGTCAATGTAATCAAAGGGACCATCATCTAATTGCCATTTTTTAGCTGGAAAGAGGGTATGAGCAAAAAATTTACACCTTGTCAGACAAAAAGGTGAAGGATCCCATCCCCTTAATCTTTGTCTCCTGAATCACCATAGTAGAAGATTCCCAAGAGTAAGAATAAATTCTCAAAGTATAAGAATTGAGAACAGACATCTCAAGTTGTCTCTGTTTTTCTCTTTACCCACAGCATCAACAAGACCTGAAGAAAAAGAGGCAGCATTGGTCAAGGGGAGAGATCCTGACTGAAAGGAGTTCAATCAGTGGGGAGATACCTTTGCTTTGAAGTCATCTAGCTTGTTAAGTTGGATATTAGTTGCATTTTACTTTTCATTTTCCTATACCAATTCTGACTTTTAGGCCTCATTACTTGTAATGACTTAACATCTATCTGTGGGTAATAAATTTGTTTTATCTAAACCATTGTGCTTGGACTGAAGTGGTTGGGGAACTTCATTTGAGATTACAGGATTTGTGCATATTATTTTCTGTTAGTAAAATGACAGCCTTTATATGAGCACATGTTGTATTGCCCAGCCTTCTCCTGAATAACACACACATTTCTGGGGGAAAATCTAGTACTGAGAATTTGCTGGTGTTGTTTTGCAGTGTAATTTACAGCTGGGAATAAGAGGCTATCCAATGGTTGCTCACAGTGAAGCAGTGTAAAGTGCACCCTAGGTTGAAGAACTATGGGGAACAGCTGTTCCAGCAATCCAGACTGCATCCTGAGGGTATCACAGATATGATTATCATTTAAAGGCACTTGACAAAACAGTCAGGTTATACCAAGATCACTAGAAGAATTACCCTGACATACATTTTCAAAATCCACAAATTTCACTCTGAGATATTCTGCATTTACGGAATATTTTCTGCATCTACTTCCAGATGGAAAAGCTTCTTGAAGTTTCCCATCAGCTCAGAAGAAATGGGAATAGAGTGAACAGTTGTATTAGGACTTTCATTTGAAATAATATTTGCAGAGTCCAGAAGAAAAATGAATATGGTAGAGAAATAGCAAGGGAGGGGATAGAAAAAGCATAAAAAAAAGTGTAAAACAAGAGAATGCAATGAAAAAAAGTGAGCAGAGGCAAAGCGAAATTATCTGTCCCCTCATGATTGTTTATGGTAATCTAGAACTTCAGTAAATATCATCGGATTCCCACCAGAATGTTTTTTAAAAACCTGATTCCCTACAAGACTAAAAAAGGAAAAAAGAGACAGCACTGAGTTGGGAGTGTGTCTATGAATTTAACATGTAGTGCCTATCATCAATTTGCACTTATTTTTTCAACATTTACAAATTGACAGCATTTTCCCATGTTTTCAGCAAGAACTGAATCATGAATGCCTCACAAAAAATATATCCTAATGACCTTTGTGAGTGCAATTAAATACAGCCTAGCTAACAATGAAATAGTGCCACCTGCCAGTTACATTTCACACAAGTGCTTTTAAAATGCTGGGTTCACTTACTATCCTCTAGAGATGTCAGTGTAGTCACCTATACGATTAACCAATAAGCCTAGGCTTATCGGTTAATCTTGTCTACTACATGCATCCCTCCCCGCTTGCTGCTCTGTAACAGGGGCAGCTAGGCAGGGGGAGGAGGGGAGGGAGGAGAAGCAGGAGCCAGTGCAAGTGGGCTTAAAAGCTAGTTGTTGTCCCCCCCCCCCAGCACTGGCTCCACAGTGCCACATGCTCCCCCCATCAGAGGCAGCGGCAGCACGAGAGTGGGGGAAGGGAAGGGAAGGGAAGGGAGGCAGCAGGGGAGCAGCCTCTGTCTACAGCAGGCCTGTGCTCCAAACAGAGAGAGGCTGCTCCACCTCCTACAGAGCAGCGGCTGTCCATGGGGAGCCAGGGACCACCATGGACAGAGGCTGCTCTGTGGGAGGTGAAGCAGCCTTTTGGACCTCCTGTGGAGAGGGGCTGCTGCCATCCTGCACTGCTGGCAGCCGGTCTGCACGGGGAGCTGTTTTTTTAAACTGGCTCCCCTCGCAGACCGGCTCCCTCCTGGCAGCCTATGCTGCTGCCTCTGCCCCCAGGGACTACAGAATAGTTGAGTAACCGATAAGAATTCATATGGTTACTTGACTATTCAATTACCCAATATCCAGCATCCCTACTATCCTGACAAACTTTTGAAAATTATGACACTTCCAAGTTTATAAAAACTGATTACAATCAGCTGCTGGTTTGGTTTTTTTAAACCACCACAGTACAAACTGAGATCCATCAATCTAGCAACCAACATGTTCACCTACACCTCTAAAAAATGGGAGAGCAGGAAGTGCAGAATATGCAGGATATCAACAGAACTTAGATTTTCCTGCATCTAAGCAAAGAGCAATATTAGGTCTCTTATACCTCTATCCCAATTTGTCTACGAACAAGTTTTAGGTTAAAAGTTGCATGCCCCCACAACAATTTGCTTGATAAATTATTTTAATTTGTGTGTAAAAAAAAAAAAAAAAAAAAACTATTTTGAGAGCTGTGAAATACTGAATCAATTTTATTGAACCAAAAAACTATATTCAACCATTTGTATCTTAGGTTACAAACTTTCAGGAGATTTAATGCAATACTTTTAAATATTCTGACTGATAACTGATCTTTGATGAACGCTGGAAGGCCTTTCCCTTAAATCAGAGAAACCGATATCCTCAATGTACAAACACACAATTTGCCCTGTGGGCTGCTTAGGCAGACAAATGCATGAGTAACTTAAATTTTACCCTGATATTTTACTTTTACAGCAGCAACACGCCTAAATAATCCAACTTTAATTGAGACAATTAATTTTAATCTCTCCACCATCTAGATGCTGAAATGTACATGAGGCTTTAGTTTGCTGCACTATATCCTTGACATGCAATGGAGATGATCTGCAATAATTGCCTTTCTTGGGGGGGGGGGGGGGGGGGAGACGTGATGACAAAAACAAAAAAAAGAAAGCATGTGCACTAACTTAAATGTCCAAAGCCAGCTGCTGACAGGAAAATTTGCATTTTCCTTGCCCCAACATGCTCTGTGCCCTTTGATTACTACACACATCCTATAGTCCCTCATCGTGAAGATTAATCTGTCTGGTGATCTGACCTAGCCCCACCCATTGGCTGCTCTCCGAGCTGTTCCAGTCTTGGCATTGCTGCTAGAAGGGGAACTGCATTGCTCCATACTATTTGATCTTAAAGGGAAAGGAGGGGAGATCTGCAACACTGTATAAGATAGGTTACTGCAGCAGAACAATACATTGCAAGGAAATGATACTTTCTAGGGTTAGAGGAGGAGAAGCAGCACTAAGGGTACCCGCAGAATGCTGGGAGATACACTGCACAGAGTAACTGCAGAACAAACAAGGATTTTGTGTGGTGCAACCTTTGTCCACAATCGAAGGGCTGGGAAGAGGGGACAAGAGCACAACAAAAGCCATCATGACCTTCAGTAACGTTGACACAGTGGATTTGCTGAAACCTTCGCCTCATATATATTTATACCTTTGCGTCATCCCTCTCCAAGAAGGCTGTTTCACAATTACTGGCAGACAGAAGAGAAAACGAAGATAATGTGCTGTGCTCTAAACTAACACTAAAGAAAAAGAGGTTTTTTAATGCCTTTTCCCATGTCTGCTTCATGCCGATTAATCATTAACTACCAACGTTCCAACAGGCAGAAAATGCAGACTTTCGAAGACTCCCAGGAAGCTGAAACATCAAGAACTATTATTGTTTACTGATTATTATTTAAAGAAGAATGCAGAAGCCGTATCTTTCTCAATCTGGAGAAGCAAGTTAGAATACAATACAAAGATGGAAGGCACCTATTAGGTCACTGAGTCCCCCTCTGTCAGTGCAGGATTGCAACAAGGGCTGTAAACAAAATGTCTGGTACCCTTTTTTTAATTGCTAAATCATCATTGTTCAGTCTGACTAAGCGACACTAAGCCATCTTTTCAAACAAGGAAGAGGAATTAATTATTTAAACTCTTGTGTAACTATTGTAGAGCAGGCATCCCTCTAATCAAGAAACTGGAATGGCTGTACGCGCGCACAGGCGCAAATGTTTCTCTGTCCTCAATACCACTCTCCCCTCCCTTGCCTCTATGAAAGAGAGATGCAAAACAATGGACTGTCTGGGAAACACTTCCCTCTACCAATCCAAAACCAGCTTCTCCTCTCCTCCCTATGGCCAATGTGTCACTGAGACAAAGCCTTACTTACTGGGGGGAGGAAGTAGAAAGACAGAGGAAAGACAGGGTAACAATTTGCCAGTCATCTCTCAAACTTTCTTTAAGCAAACCAGTAACAAGGAAATTAAAAAGCTATTGCTATTTCTGGATCATCAGGATACCTTTGCATGGCTGACGTTTCATTGTAACAATTAGCCACTTAGTTTCACTAGAAATTAGATATTTATCAACTATTCACTCAATATTTTTAAAAACACAGGGCTATTTTAAAGGAGCCAGATGGCAAAAAACCTTTAAACAATTATATGAATTTTGTTTTACTCTTGCATAAAATAATTAGGCTCTCAAATCTTTTTATTACCTATATTTCAGGCAAATTTAAGAAACAGGGTAAAGAATCTGTTTTTACTGGTGTTTCAATTTTTTTTTAAATTATACATATTATAGAAATAAAAAAAGTACTGCCTCCCCTTTTCTTCTATTGGGGGCTCCTCTGGACATTGTAAGTCCATCAGCCCCATATACAGATATTTTCCAACACTGCAAAATTGTGTAATTTCAGAATCTGGTGCAGAAAAGCCTCTTTACATTTTTTCTTCAACTTTATCATCAGATAGCATAATAAAATCCTACTTACAGTAATAAACAAAAATCTAGTTTATCTTTTCCTTTTGTTTCTGTAACACCTGATGATGACAGTGACACATGACCAGGTTTGTTGTTACAGCAGGATACCTGCACATCTGAAATTCAACTGTAAAGTACAAAGCATTCAACTTCTTGAGAAGGGCAGCTGTTCAACCTGTGCAATGCCCAAATTCTCCCTCTTTTTAAATTATTACACAGCTAACAAGTCAGGGCTTCTATCCTTCATAGTTTTGCTCACATAGTCTGAAGCTTAGCGGGCCAATCATAATCTTTTCCCACTGACTTTTTTTTACAATAAAATAATGTGAACTGATATTATCCAGATGGCTGGGTCTGCCTGACCCATCATTTTATAACTTTAGCCTAGTCCAAAATTAGATGTAAAAAACTAGTCTTGTGCTCTCTTTTTTATATTAAACAAAATTGAACTGGTCAATGGAACAGCAATGTGAAAAACACACATACTGGTACACTAAATTGTAACACTGGCTTGTAAAATCTTTCCTATGGGCCTTTTTATCTATCCTAGCATGGCTTTTTTTAATCCAGGTTCTATTGACGAATTCTAGAGTATTCTGCAATTCAGGACACAGTTTTATAATACTAAATCCTTGTGACTTTTTTTGGGGGGGGGGGGAAGGCGGGGGCCTATCAGAACAGTTCAACAAGGTCAGTTTAATGCTCATCAATTTAATGCTGCTTATATGCCAGAAGAATAACAGAATTTCCAGATGAATCACTCCTGACAACAGCTACCATGAACAAATCCCAATGACACAGTGCTTAAAATGTTTAACTATGGTTTATGATTTAAAAGTTTAACATGGTGAATGGTACAAAACCATCTACAGTGCCATTACATGAAATATAAAAAAAACTGTCCTGTCTACACAAATCAGTAAAAGTTTACAGCACCTACTGCTGAAGGCCTAGGACATGAGACTATAACATGAAAGGACTTGGGATGTGAAAGTATAACTGTGTAAACGGTTAACCAATAAGACTAACTGATAAGCCCAACATTCACAATTGCACGCAGGCTTCCGCCCCACTCCTGGGGAGCCGGCTGCTACCCTGCATTACTGCCTCTTTATCAGAGGCAGCAGCACAAGGAGGCAGGCGGGGGCCTTTCGTGGAGAGCCAACTTAAAAGCTGGTTCTTTGTGCGACCAAGCTCCCAGGAGCCACCTGCTGCCCCACACACAGAGGCAGCAGCATAAGGTAGCAGGTGGGAGCAGCGCACACCAGCTTCCAGGGAACCGGCTGCGGGTGCATGTAACTGCTGAGTTTTTCAGCAGTTACACATTTACAAGATTATCCACATTTTAACATACCTAATTTTATTTTTATATATATATATATATATATATATATATATATATATACACTTATTTAAATTCATTAAGGACCTGAAAATAGCAGTGTAAACATTACTTAGTTTGGAGTCCAAACTTGAAGAGCCTTCTCACCGACCAAGATTTCGAGCCTGGGCTCCAGACCCAGTAGGAACATCTTCTACATTACTATTTTAGCTCCCTAGCAGTAGCCCTAATCAATACAAGCTCTGAGAATAGCTACTATGGATGGGGGTGGTAAGTCAATGTAGATGTGACTTGTGTGTGAAGAAGGTCTAGCACTAGAAGGCCCTGACCTTGATTAGGGCCTTTGGATATTATTATAATACTAGCCAATTAGCCCATCATAAGACAGGATTTTCAGGTCTCTCCGCCACCTTGGTCTTCTCTCCTGAGCCTCTGGTCTCTCTCTCTCTCTCTCCTCCTACTGCCTCCCCCCCTCTCTCTCTCAGCTCTTCTCCCCCTCCTGCCTCTCAGTCTCCCTTTCTCTTCTCCTCCTCCTCCTGCCTCTCTCCCCCCTCCGTCTCTCCCCGCCCCCTTCCCCTTCCCCTCCCACCGTGGCGCTCAGCTGAGTGCTGCCTGCTCAGCCGGGCCGCCGCGAGGGAGGGGGGTGGAGCGGTGACATACACAGCCAGGGGGTGGGGCCGTGTACATCACCACCCCACCCCGCCCCCCTTCTCCTCCCACCATGGGGGAGCCCAAATGGCCCCTTGTGCTGCTGGCTCCCCCGCAGGGGCCCGGCTGAGGGGCGCAGCACTCAGCTGAGCGCCACAGCGGGAGGGGAAGGGGGGGTGGTGACATACACAGCCCCGCCCCCTGGCTGTGTACATCACCGCCCCGACCCCTTCCCCTCCCTCCATGGTGGCTCGGCTGAGTGTTGCGTGCTCAGCCGGGCCGCCGCGGGGGAGGAGGGGCGGGTAGGGTTGCCAGGTGTCCGGTATTGTACCAGACAGTCCGGTATTTGCACACACTGTCCGGTAAAAAAAATCAGAAAATACCGGACATGTGCTATGTCCGGTATTTTCTGATTTTTCCAGCTGCGCACCGGACAGAAGCCTGGCGTGGGCGGGGGGAGCGACTGGGAGTCCCAGCTGGGAGGCGGGGATGCAATTGCTGCTGGGAGCCCTCAGTCAGTTGAGTGTGAGAGGGGGGAAGCCTCCTCCTCACTCATGCATTGCCGGGACCCTGCGCGGGACAGGCAGCAAGTGCCCAGGTCAGTCCCGCTCCCCACCGGCCGATTTGCTCACCCCCCCCCCCCCCCCCCGCTTCCCAGCCGGCCGGTTCTCCCCCACTTCCCCTCCTGATCTTCCCCGGCCAGCCCACCCTGCATCACCCCCAGCTCTGCTTCCCGCCAGCCCGTTCCACTTCCTGATCTTCCCAGCCAGCACCGCTGCACCTCTCCCCGCCCCCGCCAGCTCTGCTTCCTGCCCCCCCCCTTCCTCCCGGCCACCCTCGCGGCCCCCGATCCCCCCAGCTGTGCTTCCTGCACCCCCTTACTCCCGGCCAGCCCCGCCCCCTCCCCTGATATCCAGCGGCCAGCCCTCTTCCGCCCGACCCCCCCCCCCACCAGCCCTGCTTCCCATTGGCCCCAAATCTCCCCTGGCCAGCCCAGTTGTCCGTCCCCCCCCCCCCCGATCTTGGAGGTGTTTTTTTTTTTTTTTGCTCAAAACTTGTGGTTTCCCCCCCCTTTTTTTCCCTTCAACAAAATTTTTTCCCAGTGGTTTTTTTTGGGGTGGTGGTGGTGGGGGGGGGTGTTTCGGTATTTTTGATTCAGCCATCTGGCAACCCTAGGGACGGGGCGGTGGCAT
This sequence comes from Pelochelys cantorii, assembly GCA_032595735.1. Classification (NCBI taxonomy): domain Eukaryota; kingdom Metazoa; phylum Chordata; order Testudines; family Trionychidae; genus Pelochelys; species Pelochelys cantorii. Next base: position 514,268 of record CM064348.1, read on the forward strand.
ACACCGCCCCGCCCCCCCTTCCCCTCCCCAGCCAGGCCACCGCAGGGGAGCCCAAATGCTCCCCGGGAGCGCAGACCCCAAACGGGCACTTGCTCCCCCACCGCGGCCCAGCTGAGCGGCACAGCGCTCAGCCGAGCCGCCACAGAGGGAGGGGAAGGGGGCAGGGCGCTGACGTACATGGCCAGGGGGCGGGGCCGTGTACATCAGCGTTACAGACTCACAGACACTGTGCTACTATATAGACACGATAAACATAAATAAAAAAAATACATCACAGAAAAAAAGTAACAACATGTCTGACCGGATATTTGCGTATATTTATCTTTGTCTGTATTAATCATGGTGAACATTTATTTATCCAATGTATTTTTCCATTTGTAATTTTATTTTTTCCTGCATCAACAGTTCCATTATGCCAAAAGTGGTATTTAAATTACAAGACCTTGCACATATTTATTGTCATCCTTCAGACTAGAGCGGCATCAGAAATACAAGTCTTGTGAATTCCATCCTGATTAGGTCCAGTGCTTCCCATGAAATCTGACAAAATATTTGGTAATGCACAAGTAGGAAAGAAAAGACGCAAGAGAGTTTATAACTAGATACAGAAAAAAGATTAAAGCAAATCTGAAACAGACAGAAGTTTGAAAGAGGCATTGGTAGAAATACTGAAAAATATCGATTCTGAAAGAAAACTTTAAAAAATATTGATACAAAAAGCACCAAACAGAAGAAATCAAGGACTGAAAAATTATCACGGTGACTTAAAAAAAAGAAGTAGAAAAAGTTGAAATGGTGGGGGAAAAAAAGAGACAGGAAAATTACATTTTAAAAATGGTTTTACAACCTTTTGAGGGCAGGGAAGAAGAAAGATAATATAAAAATCTTTTAAGTATTTCCTTTCCACCCCAGAATTGGCTGCATATCAGTGTTGTGGAAGCAATATATATTGTAACAACATACATACATGTGTTGTTACACTTCTTTCATCTCAAAGAATCCCGATGCCATGAAAATAAATATAATCAAATTCAGTTGTGCTGCCCATGGCCAAAACGACACAGGATGCCTTTAAAACAGAGTAGCCTAGGTAGCAAAACAAAAATATAACCTTGGTACCCATTCTATACAGGCTAACCAGGATTACCCTAGGGTAAAATTCAGAACAGTCAGAAAAAAACGCCAAACCTTCAACTATAAATACCATTGTTTGCAAACGCCATGATTCACATTAAAAAAAAAAAAAAAAAACACACACTCTCCACTTCTTAGAAAGGACGTAATAACCGATGCTGTAGTGATATCTCCTATTATTAAGGCTTCACTACTCTAACAAATTGTCCAACATATTACACTATGAAGTTTCCACTTGCAGTCCAATAATTAAGACTGAGTTTTGGATTTAAGTTTTCTAATATACAAAGTACTATACATGTCCAATAAACATGATGTAGTTTGAATCTTTTCAAATTTGTATCCTTGTCCATTTGCAAAGGATGTTTGAGACTGTACTATGTACATGAGAATTCATTGTGCAGAGTATCTAAACGATCAGAGGGAATTCACTATAACACTAAGGCTACGTCTACACGGCACCCGTTTGGCGCAAGAAATATGCAAATGAGACAAAGCATGGAATATCGCCACGCCTCATTTGCATAATTAACGAGGCTCCTTTTTTGCACCAAAAAACCCTCTTATGTAAGAGCCATTCTTTCTGAAAAAATGCGGAAGAATGGCTCTCATGCAAAAGCCTCTTGCAAAAAAAAAAAAAAAAAAAAAAGGAGCCTCATTAATTATGCAAATGAGGTGTGGCAGTATTCCATGTTTCGCCACATTTGCATATTTCTTGCGCCAAACAGGCACAGTGTAGACATAGCCTTAGACACCAGATTAAACCAATAGAAAAATGGGAAACAAAGTAGTAATCTCTCTGTCACTTCTCTGATCACTGAAGGCTGCCCAAGGCCTTAGCCCACATAAGCCATAAATCTGGGGATGTTAAAATTCAGTTAAATAGGTAACTGTGTAACCCCTGAAAACTCAGTAGCTACATGGTTACACGCTGGAGGCTCTGACCTATAAATAAATACATATAAATAAAGTTTAAATAATGCAGAGACCACAACGAAGCTTCCCCGAAAGTGGGGCCAGCAGCCCTTGCCCGCCTGGCTCCCAGAGAGGAGCCAGGCAGGCAAATCTGAAACAAATCTTCACTGACTGTGGGTGTCTGAGTGTAACCAACACCATTACCCAATAAGAATAATCTTACATTGGATTATGCTCTAAAATCCCTACATAAATCTGTCCCACTGGTTCTTCTAGGTTTAACAGTTGAACTTCTTTCTAGAACTCCTTCCCTATTATGTCTCTATATGTAAAGTATTGCACGGTGCTCTACAAACATATAAAGATCCGTACTATTATGTAGTTTCTATTAAACTGGAGGAAAACACTGCCCAATAAAATACCTCTGCATTTTTGTATCAGAAAATTACATAAAAGAGGAGGAAAAGGCTAAGAATTCTTGTTTTCTTCTCCAAGAATCAGCTTTTCCTTGGCCTCCAAATTAATCCTGCAGTGCATATTCATAATTGTTAACCTTACTCTAAGGAACGTGAAAACTGTCTGATGTTATAAATACAAAGTTCAGATTATTAAATACAAAAGGACTGACTGCTGAGTTTTGCAGTTAATGCCTGCATAAAACTTTAGTTAACACTTTCCAACTGGATGTGTTATATTTCTTTGCACCACACAAATACCAATTTTCAGAGAACGCCAAATTAAGGTGGTTGGTTTTAGCTCTACAACTCCTTTAATGTTAATGGCTGGCGAGTAGTTACAGTAAAATCCCATCAGCTGTTTTGAAAACTGAATGAAATATGCTTATCTGGTTTCTAATAACTGGAAATCCAAAATTTTCCATTTTAAATATCAGGTCTAAAATTTGTTTTCTCCTTTACTTCAAACTGAACCACAGGGTGAAAAATATTCCCATGGCATTTTCATTCATAAGGAAAAAGACCCCAACAAATTAATCAGAACTCTAATCCCCAGTTAGAACTCTAATCCCCATTCTAACAATTCAATTCACTACATCCACTAAAAGTACATTTCAACCCAAGTTTCAATAAAAATTCAAAAGTTACCTGATGAACTCAGGTGCTAATCAGGGACCATTATAATTTGTTAAATTCTCTCTCAAAAGCTGATTTACAAATAGAGGAAGTTAATATGGCTGCTGAAGCCACTAAGTAGCTGAACTTAAGTCAAAAACAGTATGTACTCAACATCTGTATCCAAATCTTCAATACTTACTACACATGCCTGATCTGAAGTCAATATGTGTCTTTCCACTGAATCAATAACCTTTGGATCAGGTTTTATATTGGTTCTTGTCACCATAGAAATACCAGTGACTACTTATAGAATATATTTCTCACTGCTGTCCCCCTCCAATCTGACTATTCGCGATGAAAAATACCCTTAATAAACCATCTCTGCTTACCACAATTATCAAATGATACCCTTTGATATTCTTGAGCTGATCTACTGTACAAGTTTTTTTTTTTCTTTTGAAATTTAACAAACTACTATAGCAGGGCTACTCAACATGCAGCCCATGGGCCACATATGGCTGGCAGCCCGTTTATTTGCAACCCGCAGAGCAGTTTGGGTTTACGCGGGGCTCAACATGTGGCCTGCGGGTGGGATCCTCTGAACATGGCCTCCACTGGGAACACACTCCACAATGGCGAGGAGTTTCCCAGGCGGGGTGAGCACTGAAAGACGCAAGCGGATGGGCTGGTTTCTAGCCCCCAGGGAGGAGGTGCTGGGAGCACTGGGGCATTGTGGGAAATGCTGGCTGTTTAGCCTTGTGGGCAGAGCCTGAGAGGTGCTGACTGCTTACACTGGCCACATTTGAATCTGGCACCATGGCTTAAGGCTTAATCTTTGTATTCATGCCCATCAGTGTGAAAGAAGCATAAGAACATAAGAATGGCCATACTGGGTCAGACCAAAGGTCCATCGAGCCCAGCATCCCATCTGCCGACGGTGGCCAATGCCAGGTGCCCCAGAGAAGGAGAACAGAAGACAATGATCAAGTGATTTATCTCCTGCCATCCATCTCCTGCCCTTGTTATGAAGGCTAGGGCACCATACTTTATCCCTGGCTAATAGCCATTTATGGACCTAACCTGCAAAAATTTATCAAGCTCTTTTTTAAACCCTAATAGAGTCCTGGCCTTCACAGCCTCCTCGGGCAAGGAGTTCCACAGGTTGACTGTGCGCTGTGTGAAGAAAAATTTCCTTTTATTAGTTTTGAACCTACTACCCATCAATTTCATTTGGTGTCCCCTAGTTCTTGTATTATGGGAAAAGGTAAATAATTTTTCTATAATCACTTTCTCCACACCATTCATGATTTTATATACCTCTATCATATCGCCCCTCAATCGCCTTTTTTCCAAACTGAAAAGTCCCAGTCTCTCTAGCCTCTCCCCATATGGGACCCTTTCCAAGCCCCTAATCATCTTAGTCGCCCTTTTCTGAACCTTTTCTAATGCCAATATATCTTTTTGCATACAGTAATTCCTCATTTAGCACATGCCTGTAATTCCTCATTTAGCACATGCCTGCTTAACACGTTTTCGCGACAGCGCGATTTTTTTTTTAGGGAACTTTTTTTTGAATTACACAACTGTCCCCGGAATAACACGATTTCCCCAGCCGGCCCGTTGCCGGCAGCTGCACGGGGCTTCCCCCGCCTCCCTGCAAAGCGGCGGCGGGTTCGCCGCTCGCCGTGCCATTCCCCGGTGACCTCCCCTCGCTGGACGCAGTGCAGGTCCCAGCAGACCCGTCACCGGGGCATAGTCCCAACCCAATCCCACTCTCCTCTCCTCCACTTCCCTTCCCCAGAGCCAAACACCTCCCCTCCCTGCTGTAACCCAGTCCCCTTTCTCCCCCAACAGACACCACTGCTTGAAACACAACCCCCCCCTTTTCCATTATTTTCAATGGGAAAATTGACCCCACATAACATTTTCACTTAACACGATCATTTTCTGAAACATATCTATAGTGTTAAATGAGGAATTACTGTATATATTTGCATGTATATACAACCACACTTAAATTGTAGCACTAGGCATGTGTTGTATCACTGTGGCCCCTGAGGCTTCCAAAGTTGAGTAAACCTGTACCACACGATTGAAATGAGACACACATTCTTGTCAATTAAATATAGATGTTAAGAAGCAAGCAACCAGTAAAGCCAGTTTATACCACTGATCCAAATACTGTGTATCTTTTACCACACCACGTTCAAAGTGGAGTAGATTTCTGGACCAACACCTTTTAAAGAGAAACTTGGGATTGTAAAATTAAAGCACTAAATTTAAAGTAAAGCTAAAAAAAGAGGCCATCAGTAATTTATGGAGTACTCGATGACAGGCTCTGTAGATCAGACTGGTCTCATGATGCTGGCTTTCCATGTTTCTAAACTGGTTTATCACATTAAAGACAGCTAAAAATATCAAATGCTTTTCTAGTATTACTTTTCCCTGTAAACAGCTGTAGAATTGTGACTGAGGGGGGAGATGGTCTGCATGATTATGACAGAGAGTTCTCTTTAGATCCGATTACACTATGCAAAATTGTGAGAAGTTCTTTATTAGTTTCATCATCATCACAACGAAAAAATTAAAGCAACTCACATCATGAGAACACTAACATTCTGATTTTACTATAGAAACAGACAAGCATGAAGGCAATAATTCAGAAAAGTTCCTAATTACCCCACTCCCCCTGTTTTCTAGTAATAGTGCTTCTAGACAGCAATATTGCTTCCAGCTCTGCTTCTCCAAAATGTATTTACAAGTGTTTTTATTCCATCCCACAGAATGAATAAACTTTACTGATTTTTTAAAATAAAATTTTTCCCATGGGATGACAGAGTGTGTCCCGCCTGCCTCCTCCCTCCCCTTTCCCCAGTGCTGGACTGCTGCTCAGGGCCTGGGGAGGCCCCAGAGTGGGCTGAAGCCAGGAGCTGTGCAGCCTTTCCTCTCCCTCCCACCTTGTCAGTGGAAACACCTGTGCCCTGTCTATACTTGCACATTGCCAGTAGAGGTGCACTGACGGAAGATTTTAAATAGCATAGATGAAGTCAGTGATATTTCTTGCACATGGCTATGCAAGAACAATGTGCTAAATACTTTGTTACCCTACATATTAAATCTGTCCTGAACTTAGTTTTCATTTTTGCTTTGCAATTCTCATTTAACATATCAGTTCAGAACATGTATTCAGAAATCTGCAGTCAGCACATGAAGGATTTTAGTTTTTCTTCTGTTGCAAAGCCACCATCTTAAGGCAGTGGGAAGCTTTTAGAACTATGATTATGCATAAAGGTAGTAAAATGATTAAATATGTGGGCAGAATGGTGAATGTTTTGACACTGTTTGGTCTATTAATTTACATGGTGGTATGCAGAAAGGAAGACAGTTCTTTAAAAATGAGGACATGGCCTTGCTATGTCATAAGAAAAGGCTATCTGTTTTGAGGGAAAAATCCACAGCAGAGAGAATACACAACTGGACAAATAGGAATGGGCTTCTATACTCACTGCTCTCCATTACACGTGTGAAATAAGCTAATCAAAGTTCTACAAACATCGAAGAGTATTACTTAAGTGTATGGAGGTCAAGGTTTACTCTTGTGATACTGAAGTTTCAGGATCGCTCTTTTTTAAAAGAAAGGTATGATATATACAAGTTAATCAATAATTAGTATATTTGTAGAACAGACACTCTAAATGAGTGGTCAAGAGCAACAAGCAGCAGGTTCAATTCCATTCTTTCACTACACGACTTTCGGAAAGTTACTTAATGTCTACGTATTGAAACTTCTCCACTGTAAGAGATAGACACTACTTATTTAGCTTTGCAAAGTGCTTTCAAATAAAAAGCATTATAAAAATTCAAAGTAGGATTTTTAATCAAAAAAAGTTAGCTGAGATTCAGCGCCTATGAGCCTGAGCAACATCCCCATAAAGAGGAAAAAACGTCTTTCCTGAACTCCAAGCACCAGCCCCTCCCACATGCTAACTCCCCCCCTCTGTCACCATCCAAACCCTCTACACCCCTTTGCTTCCGGTGTCAACAGATCCTGTAGCCCAGCCTATACCACTCCCCCAGGGCAGAATCCTCTCCTGCACCCTAACACCCTCCCAGACCCTGCACCCCATTACTCTGCCCCAAGTCACCACGTCTGCACCCCCTTTTCCCCTTCTCCTAAGTCAGAGCTCCCTCCCAGACTGTGCACCCCGTCCTAGTGCCCCTCTCTCAGGCCAGAATCCTCTCCTGCACCCATACCCCCATCACTGACCCTACACTAGGGGTGGGCAAAAGGACCTCTGCGGGCCCACCAAGCAGATGGATCCGGTCCACGGAGGCTCTGCTGCTCCCCTGCCCCCAAGCCAATTAGAGCCTGGGGGCGGGGGAACACACAAAGCCTCTTCCCGCCCTGCCAGGAGCACGTAGCGCTTTGAAGCACCATGCACTGCTCACAGGGGGAGAAGAGCGGAGGAGGCTTTGCACGCTCCCCTGCCCCCAGGCCAATCAGGGCCTGGGGGCGGGGGAGCTGCGTAAAGCTTCCTTTGCCCAACCCCGGCCCTGCGAGTAGCCTGCAGCACTTCAAAGTGCCACATGCTTCTCACAGGGCGGGAGGAGGCTTTCCGTGCTCCCCTGCGCCCAGGCCCTGATTGGCCTGCGGGTGGGGGAGCATGCCAAGCCTCTTCCAGGGCATAGATGCTAATTGGGAAGGGGGGGGGCAAAAGGGCTCCCCCCCCCCTCCCCAGACCATTCATGGTCTGGGGCAACCCCGTCCCTTCCTGTTTAGGCCTCACCCCTTCTGGGGTGGCACAGGGCTACTTAATTTTGCCCAAGATTCCTCTCAGACCTCACACCATCTCCTGCACCCAGTGCCTTACCCCATGTGTCCTTCTGCACCCAACTTCCATCCTAGACCATGCACGTCCTCCAATGAAAAATGCAGCTTTCCAAAATCCTGGAATGCCCCCCCACACCACCAAAAATTATTGCCCACCCCGGGATAGAGCATTATTTGAATAATGCCAATTCTCTTGTTTCAGAATTTTTAATGAATACACAACAAAGTCAGAACTTTGATACTGCAGTCATTAAAAAAACAAAAAAACAAAAAAAACAAACAAAAAAAAACACAGTTTTGACTGTGATAACCTTTTTTTGGAGAGCACTCGCCGCTTTCCCCAGGCACAGCCCCCAGACAGTCCTGGGAGCACTCGTGCTGCGCTGGACGGAAGCCTATTTGGGACACGCGGCAATTAAAAGGGCCGCAACTGCATTTCAGCCCCAGTGGGGTTTTTTTTTATTTTTGCTCAACACATTTTTCCTGGCTTTTTCCTTCCCTCCCCCCGACTAGTACTGACACCTTTTTTTTTTTAATTTAAAAAAAAAAAAAAAAAAAAAAAAAAGCACTGGTGGTAACTAAGAACTTGTCCTTCACATCGCTAGTGTAGACTAGTAGACAAGATAGTCGATTAGTCACTTACCGCCCCCCCCCCCTTGCTGCCTCTATTAGATAGAGGCAGCAAGGGAGGGGAAGAAGAGGAGGTACTTCAAAGTGCCAGTACCACTTGAAGCCTGGTGACTGACCCCGAGCTCCAAGTGGCGCTGCCGCTTTGAAATGCCACGGGGAGCCCGGCATCAGGCTCCTCGTAGTATTTCAAAGTGGCAGCTCTGTGTGGAGCCAGGGTCAGCTGGGGACTCGGGCTCCATGCAGCGCTGCCACTTTGAGCTGCTGCCACAACATTTCAAAGAGGCAGCACCGCACGGACCCCAAGCGAGTCCCCAGCTGAGCCTGGCTTCTCGTGGCGCTTTCGCCTTTGAAATGTAGCAACATGCATCAACTATTCAATCAGTCAATTACCAGATACTTAACATCCTTAGTTAAAGCAGTACAACTTGTGTGTGTAGACTATAGTAGTTAAGCAGTATGATTCCCTACAAAAGACACTATTCCAGTACAGTAAATGGAATAAACAATACCGGTGTATTGCACCCAAACAAGAGGTTTTAATAGTATATACACATTTCAGAGGGAAAAAAACCCACACACTAAATCAAACCAGTATAATACCAGCATGAAGACAAAGCGGGACAATCCCAAGAAATTTCTCTTAAGATTAGACCTACAATTACATTATCAACTTGAATTGGCTCTCAAAAGAATACATTATTCTTCCATATTTTCCTTACCTAATCAGCTGAGTAGCATTGCAATGCTCTGTAGCAGTTTCATGCCTGTGTAAATTCTGAATGTACTCTACAGACTTAAATTAGTAATGTGCATAAAACACCTTCTAAATGAAAATCTCCCATAATTTGTTTCTTTTCTGTAGCATATTCTAGGATGTGTCTCAAATACAGCTGGTCCCCAACTTACGAAAAAGTTACAGACCAAACACTTGGTCGTAACTCGAAGTGTTCGTAAGTCGGACCCCATTCATTTACATGCGACCGTGCTGTTCGTAAGCGCGGATCGCGTTCGTAACTTGGGGACCACCTTTACGAACGCTTAATGGGAGGTTTGGTCGTAAGTACGAACGGTCGTAAATCGACCGTTCGTAACTTGGGGACTGGCTGTACATTTAAATGCATCATAATTAGAGATATAAGCGTATAGATGTTTAAACAATTAACCGATAAACCTGGTCTTATCAGTTAATCCAAACAACTACATGCAAAACCCCTCCCTTGCTGCCTCAGAGAGTGGGAGGAGGTGGGAGCCAGTGCCTATAGGGAGCCAGCTTTTAAGCTGGCTCCCCACACAGGCTGGTTCCCATGGAGCTGCCTCACTCCCTCATTCCCCCACTGCCTCCCACAGAGGCAGCAGCGCAGAGGGCAGGCAGGAGCCAGTGCTCAGGGGGGTGCCAGAATAGCCTCTATCCGCAGAGAGCTCGGGGCCCCAGAGGACAAGGGCTGCTGCTTTCCCACACACACACGCTGCTGCCTATTAAAGGCAGCAGTGCAGAGTAGCAGGGGGCTCCCCAGGAGTGGGGTTGGGAGCCAGGAGTGCACTGGCTTCTGGCCCCACTCCTGGGGACCATTTTAATAACCGTGCAACTGTTAAAAATTGTTGCAGCTACACAATTACTAAAAAACACGTTATCTGACATTCCTAATCATAATGTCGTTTTTATTGCCGCATTCCTTTTCTGGCAAGTTTAATTCCCCAAGACAAGTGGGTTTACAGCCATTCAGTAGTAACACTAGCAAATTACTGCATTGTAACTTTCTCGTGCAGGGGTGTGGAAAAACACACACACACACTCCCAAGCGCAGCAAGTTACAGCACTGTAAAGCGCTAGTGTGGACAGTGCAACAGGTCCCAGCACTATCAGCCACTACCCTCCTGGAGGGGTTTACCGACAGTTCTGAGATCACGTTGCCGTGGCAACGCTTTAAACTTTAACATGTCGACAAAGGCTGAGAAAGGAACACAGTTGTAATTTCCCCACCCACCCACGCCCCACAGTATTTCAAGTATGCTTTGTGCTTAGGCTTTACTAACCTTGGTGATTGTTCCTTCATCACAAAGTTTTTAGCAAACATTACAAAACTTGTTTGGACTAAAAACTAAAGTTTAGTGTAAAAAATTCAAAACAGATGGGATATCTGTTCTGATATCAGACAACTTGAAGAAATCCAAACAGATAGGAAATCAGCTTCTCAGTCATCTTTTTTTTTTTTTTTACCAGCCCAAACAAGTGAGTATTGTAATTCTCAGAGAGAGATATTACATCAAAATAGTAGCCTTTGGGCACTTACCAACCAAACTCAGAACAAACAATCAGCAGTAATTTGCCTCCCAGCAGAAAAGAATCAGAACCCAACCTGGATTTCAAGGATTATCCTAGTGCATCTGCATGGGCATCAGGTGAAAGGCCAGCAGGGGAAGGCAAGCCCCAGCCCCCCCTTCCATCCCTACACCCCACAGCCACACCCACTCGCAGCCCGATCCTTCCAGGCCACGTGGAGAGCCGTGGCTGTCATGCTGCGGCCCCAGCCAGGCTCTTCTTGGTGGCCGGGAAAAGCCGGGTTGCCATGCAGCAGCCCGATGCTTCCCCAGCAGCTGGGCAGAGCCGGGCTCCCGTGCCGCAGCTCATTGCTCCCAGGTGGCTAGGCTGCTGAGCTGGACTGCATTCCCTGGCAGCTGATTGGAGTGAGACTGTTGCACCACAGCCCCAGCCTTCGAAAGTTGGCAGTTTAGGCAGTTTTGGGAATACTCTGCCATCCCTTGCCTACATTACCAACTGCCCACGTGCATCCACTTCTAGTAACTCAAGTTCTTACATGTAATGACATACACTCCTATTATTTTATGAGGAGCCGGTTTGGTCCTCCAGATGAAATCCCAACTCTATCCTATTAACAGGAAAAAACCGTGACTCATCTCCCAATCCTTGTTGCAACTGATTGTAATGAGAAGCAGTGGGGACCTTCAAAGTCACTAAGTAATTCTTCTTCTTTCCTGTATCTTCAGTTCCTGTGCTAGTATCTTCGTCCCTGTATCTCCCTCCCCATTCCCTCATTGTAAAGGGACACTATATTTGTACAGACAATGCCACTATACACAACTGCCATAGGAAAGATTTCACATGGACCCACTTGAGAGGCGACCCATTCCTGTTATCTCTGTAAACTGGTGTTTATATATGAAAAGTTATCAATAGACTGCCTCGTAACCAAGAGAGTTTGGCAGCCTCTGTGCCATTTCAGAGTATTAAACAGAAAGAGCTGCAAAAAATCCAAGGACTTGCAGGCATAACAACTGATTTTGTAAGTTTACCTACTCCTGGAATTTCACTACTTTCAATTCAGAGAGGAAAACTTCCCCTGTCACCGAGAAAGTTAAGAGTTATTTCCCTCTTTACAGCCAAGGTGTGCTTCGTGGTTTTGGAAATACCTCCTAAATATCTGATTATAAGACTACTAGGGGGCTGAGCCCTCTGCTCGCTACGCTTGCCTATCCCCCTCTCTCTAGATGCTTTGCTGAGAGAGCCTATTGATGCTGATGATGTCATTCTGTCACCCGGCAAGAAAAAAATGTTTATATATAGAGAAAGATTTAAATAGGATTTTCAAAAGTGACTTAAAAGCACAAGCCTCACTGACTACAAACCCAGGTGGAAGAGTATAGTCTCGTTAAAGCATTTCAGCTTTCTTGACTTGTGAAAAATTCAGTCAGAAGCTAAATTGCAAACATAATAAAAGATAGTTTATCAAATTTTATTTGAGCTGGTGTTTGTCTCTCAGTAAGGAGGTTAAAGGGGACCGACTTTTCTGCAGCAGGGATGAACATTTTAAATGTGAAACTTTGTAGAAAAACTGCTATGTAAAACCTGAAATTCTACAAAGAATCAAGTAAAAACATTCATGTCTATCTTTTACAAATACAGAATAAGAAAGAGCAACATGTAAATTAAAAAATCTAATGTAAATTAAATTATGTTGATTCAAATAAAGTCATTTTTCCTGAATTGTTATTAGCCAACCTGTAGGGAAGACATTAATATGAGCTCAAATGTCGTATTTGATGGGAAGCACCACAATTTTACCCATCTGCAGGGAATAGATCTCTCAAATACTCACCACTCCAAAGCCAACATATGCTAAACTAAATTTTAAATCACTGATGCTTTTTCAAATAGCTAAAGGAGGATCCATTTCAGAAAGGAGAACTTATTACATCTCCATGATAACAAATTATGAAAGCCCAGGTAGCATCCAGATCTGACTTCCAATTATGTACTTTATATGCCTTTCCTTCATCCTCCTAAATTCAGGGAAGTGAGGTCCCTACAACCAATTTGGTATTGTCTCCAGTTATGGGTGTAGGGAAGTAAACCCACGTGGTGTAATGCAGGAGATCAATTATTATTCTGTCAAAACAGCTCTGCCACAATTTAATCTTCTGGCTCTGAAATGGTTTATGCCGAGATTTAGAAGTTCATGCTTTAGGACTAATAGTTCATCAGATCAAAAATGAGACCAAAAAAGTTTTAACATTTTAATTCCATAAACTAATGCTATTTCAAAGTTGTCTTCATTCCTTTGAAAGTTGTTTTCATTCCTTTAATCACCCTGACATCTGCTGGGAGACCAATACAGCAGTATACAGACAATCCAGGAAGTTTTTGGAGGATTTAGGGGAAAACATCCTGCTACAAGTGCTGAAGGAACCAACCAGGGGCCACGCACAGCTTGACCGGCTGCTCACAAACAGAGAGAAATTAGTACAGGAAGTAGATGTGGGTGGCAACCTGGGAACCAGTGATCATGAGATGGTCAAGTTCAGGATCCTGACCAAAGGAAGAAAGCAGAGCAGCAAAATACACACCCTGGACTTCAGAAAAACAGACTCTGACTCCCTCAGGGAACTGATGGGCAGGATCCCCTGGGATGCTAACATGAAGGGGAAAGAAGTCCAGGAGAGCTCACAGTATTTTAAAGAAGCCTTGTTCCTGGGCCTTCAATAAACCATCCCGATGCGCAGTAAGGAAAAAGCCAACTGGTAGGCAACCAGCTTAGCTTAGCTGAGAAATCATGGGTGAGCTTAAATACAAAAAGGAAGTTGACAAGAAGTGGAAACTTGGACAGATAACTAGGGAGGAGTATAAATATATTGCTCGCGCATGCAGGTTAGGCTGAATTGCAGCTAACAAGGGATGTGAAGGGAAACTAGAGAGGTTTCTACAAGCATGTTAGCAATAAGAGGGTGACCAGGGAGGGTGTGGGAGCCTTACTGAATGATGGAAGTAACCTAGTGACAGATGATGTGGGAAAAGCTGAAATACTCAATGCTTTTTTTGCCTCTATCTTCACAGAGGTCAACTCCCAGCACTAGATAATGCAGTATGGGAAGGACGTGGTCAGGCCTCGGTGCAGAAAGAACAGGTTAGGACCTGCTTGACATACACAAAACCACAAGGCCGGATTTAATGCATCCGAGGGTGCTGAAGGAGTTGGCAGAAGTCACTGGCCATTAATCTTTGAAAACTTGTGGAGACTGGGGGAGGTCCCAGACAATTGGAAGAAGGCAATTGTAGTGTCATCTTTAAAAAAGGGAAGTAGGACAATCCAGGGAACTACAGACCGCTCAGCCTTACCTCAGTCCCCAGAAAAATCATGGAGGGGAACTTCAAGGAATCCATTTTGAAGCACTTGGAAGACAGGAACGTGGTCAGAAACAATCAACATGGATTCACCAAGGGCAAGTCATGCCTGACCAACCTGACTGCCTTCTATGACACGGGGAAGTTGATGGATGTGATACACCTTGACTTCAGCAAAGCTTTTGATACGATCTCCCACAGTATTCTTGCCAGCAAGTTAAGGAATTATGGATTGGATAAATGGACTATAAGGTGGATAGAAAGTTGGCTAGATTGTTAGGCACAACAGGTGGTGATCAATGGCTCGATGTCTGGTTGGTGGTCAGTTTCAAGTGGAGAGTCCCAAGGGTCAGTTCTGGGGGCGGTTCTGTTCAACATCTTCATTAATGACCTGGATGAAGGGATGGATTGCACCCTCAGCAAGTTTGCAGATGACACTAAGCTAGGGGGAAGAGGTAGATATGTTGGAGGGTAGAAATAGGGTCCGAAGTAACCTAGACAAATTGGAGCATTGGGCCAAAAGAAATCTGATAAGGTTCAACACGGACAGGCAGAGTGCTGCACTTGGGACAGAAGAATCCCAAGCACTGTTACAGACTGGGGACCAAATGGCTAAGAAGCAGTTGGGCAGAAAAAGACCTGGGATCACAGTGGATAAGAAGCTGGATATGAATCAATAGTGTTCCCTTGTAGCCAACAAGGCTAATCACATATTAGGGTGCATTAGGAGGAGCGGTGGCAGGAGACCTAGAGAAGTGATTATTCCCCTTTACTCCAGATGTGACGACATCAGTGCTGAATATTGCAGCCAATTCTGGGCTCCCATTACAGAAAGAATGTGGATACAGTGGAGGGCAACGAAAATGATTAGGGGGCTGGAGCATATGACCTACAAGGAGAGGCAGAGAGATCTGGGCTTGTTTAGTCTGCAGAAGAGTAAAGGGGGGGGGGTTGATAGCAGCCTTCAACTACCTAAGAGGCGGTTCCAAAGAGGATGGAGAGAGGCTGTTCTCAGTAGTGACAGATGGCAGAACAAGGAGCAATGATCTCAAGTTGCAGTGGGAGAGGTCTAGGTTGGATATTAGGAACAACTGTTTTACTAGGACGGTGGTGAAGAACTGGAATGGGCTCCCTAGGGAGGTGGGAGACTCTCCATCCCTAGAGGTTTTTAAGACCTGGCTTGACAGTCTTGGCTGGGATAATTTAGTTTGGGTTGGTCCTGCTTTTAGGGGGTTGGACCTGATGACTGCCTGAGGATTCTATGAATGTGTCCCTTTAAAAATGAATACAAAAGCATAGTCTCCTTCGTCCTTTACACATTTACCTCTAAACAGAAGCTACTAAATGTAGCGGATGAAGGTTCCTAGATCATTTGAAAGTCAAATACTATCTTGCCTACATGGTGAGCTTTTAAGAGAATAAAGGAACACTTTTCCAATTCAAACACTACATATTTAATGATTTCCCACTCTTAATGTGTATGCAACATGTCTCAAGTGACATATGATCAGGATTCATCACCAAATTTGGTTCACTGGTTGTATCATTAGCTTCCTCAGCTTTTGCCAGGTCACAATCTACCTTCAGGTTGGCACTGAAGACTTGGGTTCTTGGTAATGTAACAGTCTGCAAAAATAATAGCAGAAACCAAGAACATAATTTTACACCATACAATGCATTTCCAAGAGTTCTGTTTTATGAAATATGTTTCAGATCATTTCATACATGCTATATGAACTATTTTATTCTACTACCAGGTTAATTTCCAGTTGTTCTTTATACTTTGGTACCTGCAAGTTTATTCTTTAAAGTCAGCAGCAAATATTTACAATGGCCTGTGATGGGACAAAACAAAAATTCTTTTCCCAGATGTCTAGGTGTTGGGTCTTGCCCACATGCTCAAGGTCTAACTGATCACCATATTAGGGGTCAAGAAAGAATTCTCCCCCCAGGTCAGATTGGCAGAGTTCCTGGAGATCACTTGTAGGTTTAAATTAGTAACTGATGGATTCTCTGTAACTTGAAGTGTTTAAATGATGATTTGAGGATTTCAGTAACTCAGCAAGAGGTCTATTACAGAAGTAGGTGAATGAGGTTTTGAGACCTGCAATGTGCAGGTGGTCAGACTAAATTATCATGATGATCCTCTCTCACCCTGAAATCTAGGAGTAAAACTAACATTTTTAAATACCACTGTGTTTTGATTTTTGAGATGGAGAGGTCTCCCTTTAAAAGTTTATTTTTTTACTCTTTCATGACAAGAATTTATACATGTGCTGCAATTATAGAGTACAACAGATTGATTAAAAACCATCAAAACATAAGCACTCACTCCAACCTAAGACATCACTGACAAACAGCATTAATGAAGTTTTAGCCAGTAGTTGTCCCCAATATTATTGACAAACCAACCACAAATGCACCACCAAATGCATCTGACAAAGTGGGGTTTTGCCCACAAAAGCTTATGCTCAAATAAATCTGTTAGTCTTCAAAGTGCCATGGGACTCCTTGTTGTTTTTGTGAATACAGACTAACAACCCTCTGATACTTGTCACAAATATCTTGTGACTATAAGCCATCAACCAGTTCCACAATGTTTGATTTCCCAGCTTCAGAATCACACTTTCCAAGAATTTTAAATTGGCATGCTGAAGAGCTGGCTAAACAAATCAGATTATAGTGATTAAACAATTATATTTTCTAATTTATTCCTTCACTGTTTATTTTTTTCCAGTTATTGCCATTTGAGAACACCATGAAAGCTCACAATTTATCTCCCTTCAATGAAGAATGCACTAAATACTAGGGATATTAAAGACTAGTCGACTAGCCGATAAGCATTTGCTTATCAGACAGTCTTTTGACTAGTCAATATCTCTCTCCCCCCCCCCCCCACCTCTATGAGACAGAGGCAACAACGGGGAAGCAGGAGGGGTACTTCAAAGTGGCAGTGCTGCACATTTGTGCAGCACTGCCGCTTTGAAACCCCAAGACAGCATTTCAAAGGGACAGCCATGGAGCCCGGCGTCAGCTGAGGACTCACCAGCTGACCCTGGGTTCCGGGGAAGTGCTGCGTGGAGCCCAGGATCACCTGGGGAGTCCCCAGCTGACCCCGGGCTCCACTGCCCCTTTGAAACGCACGGAGACGGTGATTCAAAGTGGCAGCCGCCTCACAGCTGATCCCCAGATCAGCTGTGAGGTGGCTGCCCCTTTAAAACGCCACCTCTGCACATTTCAATGGGGCAGCTGCCCTGGAGCCCAGGGTCAGCTGAGGACTCTCAGCTGATCCCAGGTTCCATGCTGCACTTCCCCAGAACCCAGGGTCAGCTGGTGGGTGGGGTGGGGGAGGGGAGTCCTAGCTGGAGTCTCTTGTGCATTTGAAAGCGGGCACGCCGCGTTCAGCCCAGAGTCAGCAGGACTTCCCACTGGCCCAGGCTGTACACTGAGTTCTGCATTCCTCCTTTGAAATGTACACGAGCCCCAGCAGGGGATCTTGTACATTTCAAAGGACGAATGTGGAAGTGCCTCCCGACTAGTCGACTAGTCAATGGAAATTCCAGCGACTAGCTGACTAATCAATTAACCACATTTTAACATCCTAACTAATACCTAACAAGACAAAAAGCTTTTGCTAGTGAGCACTTGGTAGGAAAAAAACAACACACAACACAGCAGCAGCTTCTTAAAGTCTCAGTTCCAAACTCCTCCTCCCTGAATGAAGCAATCTGTCTCCTTCACCACAGTGCCAAAAAACAGAGAAGGAGGGACAGAAATATCTGTGCAACTTTGTTCTGACATATCCCCACTTCCTCAAGGATTCTCCAGTATAAAACAAACAAACAAACAAACAAAAAAAAACTACACCTTTTAAAACTGATTATCTCTACTTTGAAATTGGATTTAATGAAGCCAGTCCTGGGTTGCCGAAAAACATGAAAGTGCTACAGCCATGGGCATATAATTATCTCAACTCTCGATGGATGTCACTTAATGCTAAACAATCTGTTTCATCTTGTATGACACTGAGTAAGTTTCCAAACCAGAAGAGGTGGCCTCCAAATGCGGAAAAGCTTGTCTCTCACCAACACAAGTTGACCCAATAAAAAAAAGTCTCTCACACATCTTCTCTATTTCTTAGAGAAAACAGTTGAACATTCTTAGGAAGCACACAAATATTTGGATGAATGGGAATACAGACAGGTTTCTTGGAAATGGAATATGATCAACACCCTGGGACTCTTGGCATGCTGGTAGACTCAATGGTGGTACAGGAAGTCACTGATCACCCCCAATGCAATCTAAAAATATAAGACTATATAGTAAATATAGAGTAATCTGTTATTACTGAGAGAAATACATGCTTATTCCTTCAACATATTTAATGTAGTTTTAGGTTACTAAAATCCCAAGTCTTATTTGCTTTTTTCCACCCTCCCCTCATATTTCAGTCATCCATGTAACTGTCAGTCTTTCAGTGCTTACTTCAAACTGAATCTATTCCCTAAGACATGGCAAAATATTTTACCGTGCATCTTGAATAAGAAGGATGGTGCAGTCTTATCTTGTGTTAGTTAACATATTAACTAACACAAAGTAAAAATCAAACAAGGCCATACGTAACTTGAAGTAAACACTACAAATCACTTTGCCTTTACTTGGATTTTAACTGCTGTTCATTACTTGTTAGGAGACTAGGGATGTTAGTGAGTAGTCAACTACACAATAAACATAAGCTTATCGGGTAGTTGAGAGGAGTACTCACCTACTCACTTTCCACCACCCCCTTGCTGCCTCTCCAGGGGAGGAGGGAGAAAACAGAAACCGGTCGGGAGGAGCCAGCTTAAAAGCCAGTTCCCCTCAGCACGGTCTCCACAGCGCTGCCTCCCCACCCCGCCTCTATCAGAGGCAGCAGGCGGGGATAGAAGAGGCTCCTCCAGCAGCAGCTCCTGTTGATGGGGGTCCCAGCAAGGAGCTGAGCTCCCCCGTGGACAGGGGCTGCTGCTGCAGCAGCATGTGTGCGCGGCGGCCAGGCCTGACAGCAGCTAGGGGCTGCTGCTGGAGCAGCCCCTGCCTGCGGTCAGCCCTGGCCACCACGAACAAGGGCTGCTGGATTCAGCATGAGCTGGGAACAAGCAGTCCCAGCTCACGCTGGTCTGAGATGGTGCACCTGTGCAGTTTAAATATAGTAAGAGCCCAGTGGCTCTTACTACATTTAAAATGCAGAGCTGCAGCGCAGGTGGCTTCATGAGCCGGCACGAGGCAGAACTACTCAGTCCCGGCTCCAGGAGCTACCCCCCCCAGCCCCCACTGTGGCTCTGCAAAGTGGCCCATTATCAACTGATTGCATGGTTTATAAAAACTATCTATTATATGATCCGCCAGATAACTGTAATTTAACAACCTTATAGGGAACAAGGTAAGATCACACCCCTCCTTAGTGGAAACAAGGCTCTTGTATGGCTAATAGGGTCATGTGCCCAAAAAGCTTTGCACAAATTTTATATTGCATGTAAAACAACATGGCATCAGGATTCTGTTTTGCACTGCAACCTTAAAACTTGAAAAAGATAATATTCTGCTATTTTAAGTTGAGGAATGGATTTAATATCTGTGTATCTTCCAACACACTCAAATTATGAAATCTCCATCAATACGAGTCGGCGTTATAATAAATGTTTAAGAAAGGAACCAAATGGAAATGGATTCCAATAATTATCCCAAAGGAACCAAAATTACACAATATGGTCTAATAGTTACTTCAAAAGTGTCACCAAAAATGTGTGTATGGTGCTTAGATTTTTTCATTAAACCAAGCAACCTACACAACAAAGCATCAATAATACTACAGTCTGTCTGAAAAACTATTATGGAAACATGTGTTTATTATACAACGTCACATGGAGCTAGTAGGACAAACAGAAATACTAAAATATTTCCTTGTTCCCCCCCCCCCCTTTTTCTTCCTTCCCCCCTTCTCCCCTATTTATTTTGGGTCTGCACATACTAAACCCAAAACTCCGATCATCTGAAGAAATGGGCTGTGCCCACGAAAGCTCATATCACCATCTACATGTTTTGTTAGTCTATAGAATGCTACCAGACCATTTGTTGGTTTCTTAAGTTTATTAAAATATTTCTATCATCACTGCAAGGGCTACATCTATTCTAAATCAAATGCAACAAAGATTTGTGAAAATACTTCACTGAAGATATTATTAGAAAGGCTCGCCAGATTACAGAAAACTGTAGTACAGTGACACACTGTATCCTTCTTATATAGCTAATGACATAAAAATGCTTAATGGAAGCTCAGTCTAGATTAAATTTTGGCTTGAGACACTCCTATATATTTGCATTAGAAACTCATGAACCTCATAACCGCAAAAATATAATCTCAACACACTTCACCTATATATTAGGAATAAAATCTGGAGCAGTTGGAAGATTCACAGATCATAAGCTATTGAAGAGCATCCCTAAAATTACTAAGTCTTGGGGAAGAGGTACATGCTTGGAGACAGAACCACTTGAATTGTCAATAATAATATCTGTGTATCTTCCAGCACATTGCATCAGTGCTCTCCCACTGTCATAGTGCTGTCCAAACAGTTGCTTACATCAGTGTGACTTATGTTGCTTGAGGGTTATTTAGTCACACTCCTGGTCCACAGAAGTTATGTTGACAGTCTTAGCAATGAGAAAACCTACCTGAGAAAAAGTAGTTCTTGTGTTTTAAGGCAGTGGACTGAGAATCAGGAGAAATGGGTTAAATTCTTGTATGCCACAGGGCTCCTGAGTGACCCCATGCAAGTAATTTAATCTCTCTGCTCCCCGCCTGGAAAAATGGAATACTATTTCCTTTCTCCCACCTTTGTGTGTCTCTCCCCTATCTAGATTTTAAATTTATTGGGTTTGGGACTGCCTTACTTGGTACGTATATGTTGCTCAGCACAAGTGCATCCTGATCTTGACCACAGGCTCTAGGCACTACAGTAATAAAATACTTCCAACTCTTTAAGTTCACCCTCCTCATCTCCCCCACTTTCAACAAGAAAGTATGGCTGTAAAGCATTCACAATTTTTCCTGTCAACGAAATACAAAAATACTTTTAGTTGTTTCACATTAAAAACAAGCCAAAATTCTGTGTTATTCAAAATAAGACAATGAGAATTCACTAAGAGCCTTCTTTTTATATTCTCCCTAAATATTAAGCCTAGATAGATACATTCCATTTTATTTTGAATACGTAGTTCATTTAGCGAGGTCATCTTTGTGTTTACATTTGAACTGATGTACCAAAGAACCACTGCTTATTATAACTAACTAAACTTATTTTCCTGACCTGGGAACATAGAACTATGGCTTCATGGTTGGAGAATTCTGCTAGGAAGACTATTACTTTTATTATAGACACAATCCTGTTCTCATCTGAATCAATGGCAATGACTGTCAATGCATCTGCATACAAAAATGGTAGTTTCTGAATAAACAGTTCTGATCACTCTATGTACTCCACATCATATCTGCTTGGCATTCTGACAAAGTTTGCTCCAGTCAGCAGCATACAGCCAATACAGCAATCTATTCTGCCGAATACTCTTTCAGAAAAGGTAAATTATTTTTTCTATCATTAAGAGTGCAATAATCTGGGTTTACATTAATTATTGTAATGAAGAAACACTTTCACTCACAGTTTAATATTCTATTTTAACGAAGACTGAATTCTAGCAGAGATCATAGCATGAAACACTACTGCTATTTTAAGAACTAGCTTCCCTGATTTCCCATGCTAAGTTTCCTGTAAAGCCTTGCAAAAGATAATGCAGTTTAAAGAAAAGGTCTGAGATACAATGGAAAACAATTTAATTGGTCAGTAATTGTATATTTTGAAGCCTACATGAAAACTACGCAAATACAGTGTGTATACAAGCTGTCCCAATTATTTTGAAATTCGCAAATGGCAATTCATCAGCAACATCTTCAAGACAAGACAGAAATATGAATAAGAATTTGAAGAAAATGCTGTAACAAAGCACTTATATTTATACGTGAATAAACACCCCCCCAAAATATGAATAGACTACAAACCAAAGTGAGCAAATTTCCCTAAATTGCAATTAATAAAAATGAAAGCCTCTCCCACTAAGTTGCACTTACAGCATCTTATACAAGTGTAGCAGTTTTCTTCTTAAAGCCAGTCATTTCAGTTATAGTATAGTACTGAAAATATATATTTTGCACACACTGTAATTGCAAAATATTTAATTTACACATACGCTTACATATGAAAGCTATGTTTTACAGGTATGAACTGGAAAATACTGGTATCAATATTGATATAGTGAAATTACATATGTAACTAACATTGGCTATTCCTTGGCTGTATCTAGCATTTATTTTAGTGATATATTTTTGACATTCTCTTTGCTGCTTCTATAACTTACAACTTTCTAATACTGCTTGGTCAGCTTCTTTGCATATTCTTTATCCTGTTCTCAGACTGGGGGATGGGTGGGAACCTGATTTAGCCAAGATCAGCTAGATCTGAAAAAGAGCTCCAAACTAAAGAACTGGCCTTTCCAAGGAGCCAGCCTTATACACTACATATCCAAGCTCAGGCAGCTGTCCTTCATATATATACACATCCCATACGTCCAACCCAGCAAAGCTCCTGCCACAATAAACAAGACTGCAATACAATTGTCCCTTCCCCCACTCAACTAACCAACATACAAAGAAAGGCTTGCTCTATTGTGCACATACCATACCGCTAACTGAAACATCAAGAGATATGTACTCAACCATTTTAAGCAACAAATATTTAGTAATTTTGATAGCAAAAAGCAGCTCAAAAGTTAAGTTTAAAAATTTTATTTAATACATTAATACCTGTATCTGTGGCCAAATGTTTAGATTTTTTACACCCTATTACGAATTGGTGTATACACATATATAAATGCATGGTTTGGGAGTGAGGTTTGTTTTTAAGAACCAGCTAAAATCTAAATTGTAAAGAAAGACTCAAGTTGTGCAGCAATGAAAGGTTTTGCCTAAGTGATGTGTATTTCCTTCCAAAACCACTGATCAAAATTCAGAAAGGTAAAAATAAACAAGGCAATTAATTCAGATCCTGACATTTTCCTGATTCATCTCTAAGCAACAGTACCATAGCAACTTTTTCCTGCTTTAAAAATGCCTTGTGAAAAAAGGAGATAGAGGGAAAATACTGGAATGCCAAATTTTCCCTTTCATTTGAGTACTCCTCATCTTCTCTATTTAAGTTCAATCAGGTTTGGAACTAAGTTTTTAGAATTATATACTCTAGAGTAAATTTAGATTAACTGTTTATATTCCCTGATCACCCACACAACTAAAATTATGGTAAATAGACACACTCACAGAACATTTTTTTTCTTCACAGTAGTGAATACACAGCTTAATCCCTAGAAATATTAACTTCTGATTAACATTACCAATGTAATTAATTAATAAGCAGATTTCTAAAGGCACAGAAGGGTTGTTTCCTTTAGTTTCATATAACGTTAACAGACCTGTATGGCTGAATTTCCTTTTTGCTCTTGAGTAGCAATCATGATTGTATCTAGTTTTTAACCATTTCCAAATTTCTGCCATAGCTTATAACACAATTTATACTATTCATACAATCCAAATTTGAACACCATGCAAGTGTGAATATCTCAGAATGAATCTCTTCCAAACCATCTAGCTGGTACCTAAAAAGACCTGAGGGGCTCCTTTCCAAACCATACCCTTGTACACACAATTCTACTCATTTCTTGACAGGTTAATAATATGTGAAGAGGAAAATAAATAGTAAATCTCGCAACTAAATGTAGTTATAATCAGGTAGCCTAGCAAACCCTCTTGCTACACAGCTCTTGCTGCTGACTCCTTTTGCAGTTTCCCCTCCTCCTTCTGTGCAGCAGCAGATCAGCTCTGCTCTTTCCCACATAAACTCAGTCCTGGCCGCCATTTTAGAAAGTCATTCACATAAGCCAGACTGCTGCTCCATCCTCCACTTGAAAAAAATCTCTTTGAACATTTCCTCCTTCCTTTTGCACTAAAAAAGGGACACACCAAAAAGCATGCAAATGCTTCTGAGACCAGAGCTGCCAAGGGACAAAGCAAACAGCATGTTACCCATCAGCAAATGCTGCAATGCACGTGTTTGCACATTTGTGCATGTGAGTTTCCCATCCACTGAAAACAGTGCAATGACAAGAGACAGACATCCCCTTTGGGAAAGATGACTGAGACCAAAATACTAACACATTTCATTTTACATATATCCATTCTAACAATATGCATTAAGTCTGCACATTTTCCTATTCAATATTTCATATGCAAAGATTTTGAAGGGTAACAAATGAGGAAAGCCCTGCTAACCCTTCTTACTAAATAACCCTGCCTAATCCCGGAATTAAATCACAATCTCTTGCTTTATTCTCTTCCTAGTTTAAAATAAATGTGTGGGACTGATTACAAATGGGTGCAGGCATGTGCACGCACGCACTATGCCTAGTTTAAATGGTTATGAATGAGCTTACTATTCACAAACCCCTTTTTACATGCAGACATGCATGCTTCCAAGATGAAGATCTAATATTTTAGAACCGGCAAGAACCAAAATAATTAATGATCTTCCATTAAAAAGCCACAGGGCAGTTCTCCTGCTCCTTCTTCTATTTCCCTGTCCAAACTCCTCATGTGTTAGTAACCAAATCTATTTTTCCCATGGTGACTCATTATTAAGGACGCTCTACAATTTTTCTACATTAAACAGTAAAACAAAAGATATAAAAAAGTTTAAGAATCCATTTGGAGTTTGAGAATACCCACAAAACTGACTAATATAAACATACAGAACTTTTCATTTCTCCCCCCCCCCCCATTCTTTTAAACAAGGTGCTAGTTCAGTTTGTTAACCTTGTAATGACCATATTTCCAAAGAGTGCTGTTTAATCTTCCACCCACTGACACTAATTCCTCAAAACAGGAAAAACTAAATATTTGGTTAAATACCACTAAGATTGATTAGATGAACACAATTTTTTAAAAACTTTGATATGTTAAGAGAAAACATGAAGAGATAAGGAAAAATATAAAAGCATGCAAACTACTGTTTTATTATGATCTATGTAATGATGATCATACACTATATACAGAGAGAAAATTTATAAATGAAAAAAAAAAGACAGCTCTGAAGAGCTCTGTGTAAGCCTGACTCTTTCACCAACAGAAGTTGGTCCAATAGAAATTATTACCTCACCCACCTTGTCTCGCTAAAACAATACTAATCCAGGCTCCAGGATTATAGATTCCAGAACACCGTTTCTGAAGGATCCAATGGAAGTTAATTTCTTCAAGCATGTCTATGATCTTCAATTTTCATCTTTGCATTTCCAAGCATTTAAGTTCCCATCATTCACTTTACAAACCTCTTTCCTTAGATGCTTTATAATTAAATTAAGATGCACGGCAGATGCATTCACTTGCTCACTCCTAAATGCAAGGCATCCAGCTACCTTCAGTAGTACAATGGGTTGTTAAAACCCTTTTCATTGAAACACTGAGAAAGGCTTTAAAAATTATGGCACCAAGATGATAACCAGCCTCTGAGGTTAAAAATTGTTTCCAACATACTGGATATTTTTGAGGTACAATCCACGCAGAAAATGCGAATTCACTCTTTTCACCTGGCTTTTCCATCCTTGGGTGGTTTTGCTCTTGCTAGTCCTTCGCTCTGCGAGGCTCCAATACAAAATATTTCTCCATGAAGCTCCTTCCGCATTTATAAGCCTCCAGGATTTCATCTTACAGGAGACCACCAAGATCTTCGCCACGGTGCAGGGACGCTTACAGATATTTTTGTTCTCCTCTAACACCCCTCCCCCCACACCTTCTTGCCTGGGATCAGAGCGATTTCCACCCCGAGTCCATGGGGGTGAGTATCCGCAGGAGTTGCTATGACACCCTGAGACAGATTTTCCCATCCCTTCACCGCTGGCTCCACGCTGGGTGAGGGGAAGCCATAGAAGATCCTGTTTCCCCCAAGCTGATGGGGCTATTTTTTAAGGGGCGACCCATCCACAGACCCTGCCCCCTCCCTGAACAGCCCGTGGCCAGGAAGGGGGGGAGCCACACGCAGATCCCCCCCCAGCGCAAACACTGGGGGCGCAGCGCGCGCAGAGCCTGGCGGAGATCCTCCCTGGCACCCGCGCCCCGGATCGGGGCCCCTTCTGCCCCCCCCGGGCAGCCCCCGTCACTCACCGCTTGAAGTGCTCGATGATCTTCTCCTCGCGCACGTTCTCCGGTAAGTTGCCCACCCAGAGGTGCCTGGTTTCCCGGACCATGCTGCGCCGCGCCGACCCCCCCGCGCCCTGGCCTGTGCCCTAGCGCCAGGAGCTGCCTCCCCCCGCGGCGGCGGCGGACACCATCCCTCGGGGCCCCTGCTCTGGGCCGGCGGGCTGCGGCTCCTCTCCGGGCTCCCCTCAGCAGCGCGGCGCCCCCTCCCCCTCGCGCTCTCTCGCGCTCTGTGGCGGCTCCGCTCTCCCCGCTCCCTCTCACACCGCCGCCGAGCTGGGCGCAGGCGCACTACACGCAAGGGAGGGGGGAGGAGGGGGCGCCCGTTCCCAACGCTTTGGGCCGCCAGCCTCCCGATCTCACTGCGCACGCGCCCAGCCAGAACGACTCTTTTCCGCACGGCTCGCTTCCTCATGCCACTGCGCCTGCGCATACAAAAAGTGAGGCGTGATGGGGGATGGGAGCGAGCGATCGTTCCTCTCGCCCCGCGCCATTGCCTGCGGGACCCGGGGCCTGCTTAACCGGCTGGAGCCCCTGGCCGGCCGCGCCTGGCACCCGCACCGCTGGGCTCCGGGAAGCCGCTGTCAAGCTGGGTCAGCCCGCGGACAGGGCTGACGTTGCTCAGCTGTTGCACCAGGGCCCCTGGCCCCTCACAGCAGCCAGTCCGCGGCCCTGCCCGAGGAGAGCGAGCACAGCCCGGGCTGCACTGCCAGTGCGCTCCGGCTACACGTCAGGCAGCTTTTCAGCACAGGCGACATCTGAAATTTCGTTTAGAAACACAGGACTCAACAGCCAGGGTCCCCCAGGGCTCCTTTAGTGCAGTATCAGACGTTTCAAAGGAAGATGAAACATCCCCCCTCTAAGCAAATAATCTGTCCCTCCTGTTGGGACTCATCCTGGTCTAATAGGGATTGGTTTAAACCCTCAAGTATAAGATTTCAAATTACACATTTAAAAATATTTACAGAGCAACTAATCCCAAAGGCACTTTACAGTAATAATCCTATGCAACATTACTGTCAATCACCTTGCCATTTTTTAAAAATTGTGCCTCACTAGAGGTATAGATAGATTCTTACAGTCTTAGATCCCTTTCACAACTGGATCTTTACAGGGGATTCCTGCACAGCCCACCCTGCCACAACCACATCAAATGGAACTGCATGGGCCCAAGGAGCTACCCAGGCAGATGTTATTGCAGGATCAGGGCCATAAGATTCTTCCCAGCCTTAAGTGTCTTACATTCTCCCTCTAAAAAAGAAAGTAATATGTATAAGTGAACTTAAACTTACCCCAATGTAACTGCATTAAGTATTCCATGTGAAAGCAAGCACAAGTTCATTTTAAATGAGGTAGAGTGTAACATGGAAATCACACTTATTTCACAATTCTATAGCTCTGGCCAAGCCTGGCCTTAGGGCAAGGTGAGCAAGGTGATTGTCTTGGGTCCCACGCTGCCCAGCGCCCAGCCAGCACCTCACTTGCTGTCCTGGCTGGGAGCCACCCGGCTGCGCAGCACAGCCAGCTGCAGAGACAAACTTTGCCAGCCCACTCCCCCTTCCACAGGTATCTGGGGAGGTGCTGGGCTCTGGCCCCCACCCCCATAAAGGGGAGGAGACAGAGACAGCCACTGGCCTGGCCCATGACTGCTGGCAACAGACCCCCACCCATACCCAGAGCCTGTCCACGGAAGGGATGCCCTGGCCAGGCAGAAGAGATTCCCAGTCTGGGATCATCTCTGCCTAGGGGGATGCTTTAGTCAGAGTGAGGAAAAGAGAAACCCTGCTCCACTGAGAGAATTCCCCGCTCCTCCCCATATCCTAGAATGTGATGAGGGATCTCCCATGTAAGCGACAGGAACAGGGGAGAGGGACCCCTGGGTTTCACACATGGGGTAAAAGTACACCAGCTTACTAAACATGGAGTTGGCAGAATTGTATTCAACTGTACTGAAAATGGGCTCAAGTCGCAGAAAATCATACAATAATCTCCAAAACAAAAACATTTACCTTCAATACGAGTCTTTTACTCTGTTAGACGCTGGAAGTGCTGACCAGATGTTTTAATAGACGCTGGGTCTGTCAAATAAACTCTGGGTCTCTAATACATCTCAGACAGTTTGTACTAAAAGACGTTGGGGGCTTCTATTGGAAGTTTTAAGGTAGAGTATAATGACATCATAGTGAACAGTAAAAGCATGACAGATGACACTGGAAGAAACACCAGCTGAAATTTTTCTTAAATCTAGGTTTTGGGCAAATATATCAAGCAAGCGACTTATGCTGCCTGGGCTGGACTCTGTAACACCTCAACTGGGTTTGACTTAAACTAGAGCATCCACCAGCCAGGCCCCGCTGTCAACTTGCTGCATTGGGCCCCGCAAACTCTTTGACCGGGCCTGGCTCTGGTCACTTCTATCAGCATCACATGCAGTCTCTGCCATTATATACAACCTCATCTGGGGTTGGAGAGGAGGTCGACAACTGCATAAAAATGGGATGGAGAACAAATGTTGGCCAAGGACAACAGAGCAGAGCCTCATGCAAACTGTCACAGGATCTATAGTACTGAATCCTGCAAGCACCCAGTCCTGTGAACTACTTGAAAGAGTAAAGCTACTATATCATGCTTAACTGAGATTTATTAACAGCAAGAGCCACCCAGCTCCCCTTTGCAGGAGGGCTGGAACAATTTTTATAGTCTGGTTGCTGATGATGGAAGCCATGGACACAGTGTATTTGGTGTTTGTTATTACTAGGGGTGATAGTAGCAACCCTAGTTTCCACATTAGTGCCCTTTTCTACATAGAATCAAATTATTTCATAAGAGTTATGAAGAAGAGATGCTCATGTTATTATTTTGCATTCAAACTACACCAAGTGAACCAGTTTGAGGCTAGGGTAAAACTGAACACATGTTCAGACACAGTGTTTCTTTTAGAGCCTCATAAACTGTGTTAATTACTTACACCACAAAGAAAATACCAGTATTTCAATGTATTTCCTTTGGCCAAAGCCTCCCATTTGCTGACAATGCTTTTCTATTGACTGAAACCATATTCTTATTTGCTGGGGTGGGCGAGGCTGCATTCATAGTCAATCCATGCTTGTTAATATCCATTGAGCACCTAGTTATGCTCTCTGTGATATACTGAGCACAGAAAGAAGGTATCTGCCCCAACATGCTCAGAAGCTTTTCATTTAACTTTATGTCTTGAAGGCTTTTACTTCCTAAAAAATATTGCCTCTCCACCCAAGAGTTCAGACAGACACCCCCCCTTTCCCACCCCCACTTACAAACACTCAGTCAAGCCAAATGTACATAAACATTCAGAACATAAAGCAACAAAAGATATTACCAGCTCTCTTCAGTGATATGTTCACCATATCTGTTTCTTTTCCATAGAATTGGGTTTGAGATTTTTACCAGCTACTTGTAAAGCAGAAACAGAATAATTGTTTTAAATAAGCATTTACTGTAAATAGCATTTTACACCTTTAAAGAGCTCTACAAATATCCATTCCAGGATAAACAGTAAAACAGCATTTTCCTAAGTTGCAATTTTCACTTTCCAGTTCAGCATGCAGTTTTCAGCTACGAAGCCACCCACACTTTCACATAAGAGCTCTGAGAAGACAGACCAACCGTACGCCTGGACTTTAACCACTTCAGTGACGTTGCCTCAACACGTCAGTGTAAACACTCCCTACAGCAACAGGAGGGTTTCTCCCATCACTGTAGTTAACCCACTTCCCTGAGAGGCAGTGGCTAGGCCCATGGAAGAATTCTTTCCGTCGTCCTAGCGCTGTTTACATCAAGGGAGATGTTACATAGCAGAGAAGCTAAATGAATTCTTTACTTCAGTCTTCACGCCTGAGGATATTAGGGTGATTCCCAAACCTGAACCATTCTTTTTAGGTGACAGATCTGAGGAATTGTCCCAGATTGAAGTGTCAGAGGAGGTTTTGGAACAAACTGATAAACTTAACAGTAACAAGTCACCGGGACCGGATGGCATTCACCCACAAATTCTGAAAGAACTCAAATGGGAAATTGCAGAACTATTAACTGTGGTTTGTAACTTATCCTATAAATCAGCTTCCGTACCTAATGTTGGAAGATAGCTAACGTGATGCCAATATTTTAAAAGGGCTCTAGAGGTGATCCTGGAAATTACAGACCGGTAAAGTCAGTACTGGGCTAATTAGCTGAAACTATAGTAAAGAATAAAATTGTCAGATGCATGGATGAATATAATTTGTTGGGGGAAAGTCAACATGGTTTCTGTAAAGGGAAATCCTGCCTTACTAATCTGCTAGAGTTCTTTGAGGAGGTCAACAAACATGTGGACAAGGGGGATCCAGTGGATATAGTGAACTTAGATTTCCAAAAAGCCTTTGACAAGGTCCCTCACCAAAAGCTCTTATGTAAAGTAAGTAAGTTGCCATGGGATAAGAGGGAAAGTCCTTTCATGGATTGATAACTGGTTGAAAGACAGGAAACAAAGGGTAGGAATAAATGGTAAGTTTTCCGAGTGGAGAGAGGTAACTAGTGGGGACCCCCAAGGGTCTGTCCTGGGACCCATCCTATTCAACTTCTTTATAAATGATCTAGAGAAAGGGGTAAACAGTGAGGTGGCAAAATTTGCAGATGATACCAAACTGCTCAAGATAGTTAAGACCAAAGCAGACTGTGAAGAGCTTCAGAAAGATCTCACCAAACTAAGTGACTGGGCAACAAAATGGCAAGTTAAATTTCATGTTGATAGATGTGAAGTAATGCACATTGGAAAAAAATTATCCCAACTATACATATATACAATATGATGGAGACTAATTTGACTACAACTACTAAAGAGAGAGATCTTGGAGTCATTGTGGACAGTTCTCTGAAAACATCCACACACTGTGCAGCGGCAGTCAAAAAAGCAAACAGAATGTTAGGAATAATTTTTAAAGGGATAGAGAATAAGAAAGAAAATATCATGTTGCCTCTGTATAAAACCATTGTATGCCCACATCCTGAATAGTACATACAGATGTGGTCATCTCATCTCAAAAAAGATATATTGGCATTGGAAAAGGTTCAGAAAAAGGCAACAAAAATGATTAGGGGTTTGGAACGGGACCCATATGAAAAGAGATTAAAAAGACTTGGACTTTTCAGCTTAGAAAAGAGGAGACTAAGGGGGGATATGATAGAGGTCTATAAAATCATGACTGGTGTGGAAAAAGTGAATAAGGAAAAGTTATTTACTTATTCCCACAATAGAAGAACTAGGGGTCACCAAATGAAATTAATAGGTAGTAGGTTTAAAACAAACAAAAGGAAGTTTTTCTTCACTCAGTGCACAGTCAATCTGTGGAACTCCTTGCCAGAGGATGCGGTGAAGGCTCGAACTTTAACAGGATTCAAAAAAGAGTTAGATAGATTCATGGAGGTTGGGTCCATCAATGGCTATTAGCCAGGATGGGTAGGAATGGTATCCCTAGCCTGTTTCTCTGGAGGTAGCTGATAGGGGAGGGATCACATGAAGATTCTCTCTCCCTCTGGGGCATCTGGTATTGGCCACTGTGGGCAGATAGGACACTGGGCTAGATGGACCTTTGGTCTGACCCAGTATTGCCGTTCTTATGTTCTAAGGGTTAGGTCAGCTTAACTACGTGGTATTGGGGGTGTGGATTTCTCACACTCATGAATTGACTTAATTTTGTAGGGTAGATGTGGCCTACAGGAGCCTCACTAATGGCAAGTCTATAATGACTATTTATATATTAGCCACGATGGGTAGGAATGGTGTCCCTAGCCTCTGTTTGTCAGAGGCTGGGAATGGGTGACAGAGGTGGGATCACTCAACAACCCTGTTCTGCTCACTCCCTGTAGGGCATCTGGCATTGGCCACCATTGGTAGACAGGATACTGGGCTACATGGACATTTGGTCTGACCCAGGATGGCCATTCTTATGTGGACCCAGTATGGCCATTCTTATGTGCAATGAAAACTGACATCAACAAAGCTACATTTCTCAGGGATGTAGATTCCTGCATATTATGGGCAAAGAGGCGGGTCCACAGATTAGAAGCAACTAAAAACAAATGCAAATCTATTCTGTCAGTGGTAGAAAGGGAAATAGCTTCAGTAATGTTATTCAAAGACCTCATAATCACTGCAAGCAGTAGAGATGGTACATAGGGTAAAGGTTTGGACTGTCTAGTACTTTAAACTGATTATCTGGAAGCAGTTCTTGTCTACACTAAGATCACACAATGTTGTAACCACAATGCATTGTCACAATGTAACGGAATCCCCTACCTCTTTTATATAATAGTTGTAACACCTACAGGATTTCAATGGAAGCTGGACACAGGCTGGGATGGGAGGAACAGATAGGTCCAGTCCTGAATCTCAGGACCAAAGGTAGGTCAGTCATACTCCAGAAAAAACTACAGCATCAAAGACATAATAAATTCACCCAAGCATAACTCTACTGGTTTCAATAGAGTGTTCCACATATTAATTTGGCCTGCATAGCCTGACCGGGATCAAACTCCCACACAAATTTTAATGAATTACAGTTGGCAACATAACTGATACTAATAAGATTGGTCTGATCTGCATTGTTTCAAAATGCACGGAATTCAGTGCAAAGTAATGCACATTGAAAGGACTTGTACAAACTAACATGTTCTGAAGTACATTTAACTTCCAAGAAAATGATCTAGGAGCCCTTGTGGCCAACTAGTGAAAACATCTGCTCAGTACGCAGTAACAGACTGAAGGGAGTAACAGGTCAGGCTGCATATTAACAAGAGGAACATACAAGCCAATGTTTGTTTCATTCTGAGGCTGAACATTATGTTCATCTCAAGAAGAGAGAATCAAAAAACCAGAGAGGTCAAAAAGAAGGACAGTATAATGAGAGGCATTGGGAAGAACTGCTTCTATACAAGGACCTATTAAAACATCTGAAACTCTATAGTTTGAAAGCAGGAGAGTAAGAAAATATCCTTAAAGAAAGGTATATGAAATTTTTAAAAAACAGAGAAGGTCAAATAGGCACTGGTATTTATGTTTTCCCCCAACACAAAAACAAGAGGCCTAAGGTTTGCACTTGCCAACTTTCTACTTCTACTAAACAGAACACTCTTGCCTCTGCAGGTGCAGACTCTGGAATGGGGCTGAGGATGAGGTCGCTGAGTGCCAGAGAGTGCTCCAGGCTGGAACCGAGGTATTTGGAGGGCAGGAAAGCATTTAAGGCTGAGGCAGAGATTTGGGGCATGGGAGGTGGGATGAGGGCTCCAGCAGGGTATGTGAGCTCTGGGATGGAATTGGGGATGAAGGATTTGGGATGCAGGAGGGTGCTCCAGACTTGGTTCCAAAGGTTCAGCAGATGGGACGGGATTAAGGCTGGAGCAGAGGGTTGAAGTGTGGGAGAGGCTCAGGGCTGCAGGCTCCAGGGAGCGCTTAGCTCAACCAGTGGCACATCCCCCTTCAACTCCTATGCGGAGGCACGGCCAGATGACTCTGCTCGCTGCCCCACCAACAGGCACCGCTCTGCAGCTCCCACTGGTTGCTGCTCTCAGTCAATGGGAGGTGCAAAGCTGGCACTTGGAGCAGGTACAGAGTGTTTAGCCCCCTGGCTGCCATTATGCATAAGAGCCAGCGAGGGGACATGCTGCTGCTTCTGGGATCCAGGCAGAATCACACCAGGCAGGCATCCTGCCTTAGCCCCACTGATCCCAACTTTTAACGGCCCAGTCAGCAGTACTGACCTGAGCTGCCAAGGTCCCTTTTCAGCTGGCATTCTGGTTGAAAACTGGACACCTGACAACCCTAAATAGTCCACCCTTGTAAATATCAGGTATTACTTACAGTGGTTAAGCTATTCACACTTGTACACAAGATAGTAAACAATGCATGGAACTTATTGCCACAGATTATTACCGAGGCAAGGAGTCTACATGTTTAAAGAAAAGATTCATAGAATCGAATCATAGAATAATAGAACTGCAAGGGACCTCAAGAGATCATCAAGTTGAGCCCCTGCCCTCATGGCAGGACCAAGCATGGTCTATATCATCCTTGATAGATGTCTGTCTAACCTGCTCTTAAATATCTCCAGTGATGGAGATTCCACAACCTTGCTAGGCAATTTATTCCAGTGTTTAGCCATCCTGAGAGTTAGGAAGTTTTTCCTAATGTTCAACCTAAACCTCCCTTGCTGCAGTGTATGCTCCTTGCTTCTTGTCCTATCCTTAGAGGCCAAGGAGAACAATTTTCCTCCCTCCTCTCTGTAACACCTTTTTAGATACCTGAACACCGCTATCATCTCCCCTCAGGCTCTCAGTCTTCTCCTTTCCAAACTAAACAAACCCAGTTCCTTCAGCCTTGCCTCATAGCTCATGTTCTCTAGACCCTTCATCATTCTTGTTGCTCTTCTCTGGACCTTTTCCAATTTCTCCACATCTTTCCTGAAATGTGGTGCCCAGAACTGGACACAATACTCCAACTGAGGCCTAATCAGTGCAGAGTAGAGCAGAAGAATGACTTCTCGTGTCTTGCTCACAACACTCCTGTTAATGCAGGGGTTCCCAACCTGGGGTACGCGTACCCCCAGCGGGTACAAGAAGTTTGTCAAGGGGGTACGGGGAATATTTGGTTATCTTAATTGAAATATTCCAAAAGTAGTAGTGTTAGTGAAAAAACTTGTGGATTCTAAAGTCTAGAATTTATTTCCTTTCATATTGAATAGGGGGTACAGGAAGGTTTACTAAAAGCCAAGGGGGTACGGGGACCGAAAAAGGTTGGGAACCCCTGTGTTAATGCATCCCAGAATCATGTTTGCTTTTTTTGCAACAGTGTCACACTGTTGACTCATATTTCACTTGTGGTCCACTATGACCCCTAGATCCCTTTCTGCAGTACTCCTTCCTAGATAGTTGCTTCCCAT
Organism: Pelochelys cantorii; assembly: GCA_032595735.1. Lineage (NCBI taxonomy): Eukaryota > Metazoa > Chordata > Testudines > Trionychidae > Pelochelys > Pelochelys cantorii. The sequence continues at coordinate 549,768 of CM064348.1, forward strand.
TCTGTATTGAACAACTGCACTTATGCTTGCTAAAATTATCACTGCTCATACTGTTATTTCAGAACATTTCAGGATTATCAGTCATTCTGTATTTCAGACCTTCAGAGGATAAAATAAATGCACAGTTAGACAATTCAGGGGGCAAATGTTATGCCTTCCTCTGAAGGAGACATTGGCCAAATGTCAAAGTCTGCATAATAGATTAGATGGAACATTAGTCACATCAAGAGCGGTAATAATTATATTCTACCAGTGGTCATAAGTAACATGCTTCTGTGCTTATTACACAGTCGTGATCTGTTATGGTGGCTGAAGCACTCTCAGGAATACTTGCTCCAGAAATTCACTGAAACTTCTCTTAAAGTCTTATAATTATATCTGCCATCTTGCTAATAAAACCATACTTTATATAATATTCCTTATAGTATTAATTTATTAATGACAATAGGGGAGTTGAATATCCAATTGGCAACCAGATTATATATCTGGTTTGAATAATAGCCTGGTTAATAAATTATCATTTAAATAAAAAGTTTAGTGCTTAAACAATGAGGATTTTCTTTTAATTGATGAGTGAATATCAAAGATGATGAATATATTTTCTAGTATTTGGAATCTCATACTGTGGAGATCAGGGATTCATTAATATTTTATAGTGCTATAAACATAAATTCACAGCCCCAGAACAGGAAGGAGTTAGGTTCATCCTGATATTTTGGTTCGTCCTATTTTAAAGCTTAGACTCAAACATCAGTGAGTGCCCTGTCCTGCAAGTTTGGATCTAGCCCCAGATTCAAAGTTTAGAGATGCAGGATCTAAGTTATTTAATGATAATTACTGATAATATGAAAAATGGTAGCCATCAACAAAAGGCTCAATATACGTCAATTTTGATAAATGTCATTGTTGATTGCACTCCACAGTTTCACCAGACCTATCAAGAGAATTGCTTCTAAAAACACTGATTTTCTGACCACAATGCTGAATAAAATAGACATTGCTTGCTTCCAGCAGCAAAAGGTAAACTGATAGGACAAATAAGAATAAATGAATGGACTGCACAAACTTGGTATTAAATATCATTTTGATAATATCTTTTACAAATAATTGTTAAAATTAATAGCTTTCAGACCATGGCCAAAGTGTTTCAGGAAAAGTACCATTGAGCTATGTAAATGGCAGATATGAAATAAATCAGACTTCAACATGGTTCCTATTGGAGATTCCAAATAGCAGAATTTTGGTGGAGTCAGCAGAGCAGCACAGAGATTAGATCATAGAATGTAAGCCTGAATAGACTTTGAGAACTCATGAATTTATGTTTATAGCACTATAAAGCCCTATGTGCTGAGGTAAGACCAAGTATACCTAAACTCTCACAATAGGTGTTGTCTAACCTGTTCTTAAAAGCTTCCAGTAACCAAGATTCTACAAACTCCCTTGGCCACCTATTCGAGTACATAACTATACTGATAGTCCTACCTTCAGTGGGCAAGGAGAATAACTGTGGACATATTTGAAGACTTACCAGGTCCCCTCTCATTCAAGTCCCCCTCATTCTTTTCTCAAGACTAAACATGTCTAAGTTTTTTTAATCTTTCCTCATAGCTCAGATTCCCTAAACCTTTAACCATTCTTGTTCTGCAGTTCCATTTATCCATAATTTTCTGAAAGTGTGTTTCCCAAAACTGGACACACTACTCAAGCTGATGCCTCACCATCGCCAAGTAAAGCAGCATAATTACATCCCATGTCTTACATATGACAAACTTGTTAATACACCCTAGAATTATATTTGTTTTCACAGCTGTGAAAACATTACACTTTTTCACAACTTTTGCACACCTCAACATACTTAAAGCCTCTGTCACCAACTAGGACACTCCCTCAGAGAAGGAAGTCACATCCTGGAATGGGCCACCCAAATACCTCAAGAGAACCTGCTTCAGTGCAGGGAGGGGAAGTCTATTGACCTCACCTGTCATCTACCATTCCACACTGTTGGCTTATATTCCATTTGTGATCCATTATAACCCACAGAGCTGTTTCTGCAGATTGAACTACTGTACTTGCTTATGTTGTAAAAGTGGCTCATGAGAGATTCCCCTAGGCAATATTTAAGGCTCCAAAAAAGCACCTTTCACAAATGCTAGACACACCTCAAAATAATTATTATCAAACAAGAGCTCACAGGATACAAATAATTGCATAAGGACTGCAGACACTTGCCTATCCTCTACATTGCACTTTTAATCCCGTCTTCCTATAGCCTATACAGCAGAAAAACTGCCACATACGGGGCCCAGTCTTGCACATCCTTAATGCCAACATGAAGTGTCTCCGACCTCAATGAGGCAGTCTTCCTTTTCAAACTACAGGATCTGGACTATGACACAAAACAGATTGTCCAAAGCTCTGAATCAAAGTTTTAAGTCTTCTGATGCTGCTTTCATACCATCCCCATCATTTTGAAAGGATGTGGAAAAACTTATTTCATCTTTTTTTTTTTAAATGGAACTTTTTTTATTTTACAAATATCCTTGCTTTTGCTTTTACTGAAATCTGACCTTTTGTTCTAAAGCAATTTCTATGTTAAACTCAATTTACTCTGTTTTAATAAATACACGTCACAGAGAAATTGGTGTAAATAAAGTAAATAATATCTGTTAGATAAACATATAGTTACGATTAAATGTGTTTGAATAAGACTTTAGTAGAGTGCAAAAGCAGTGAATTTCTGATCTTGACTGGGGTTTATTTTTGCATTGTGAATAAATCAGTAGTCTTCAGGATGCAGAACATGCACATGGAGGTTCAATCATGCATACGGAAGCACAGTTGGTGGAAGCATCTGGGCACATAGGCTTATGCTTTGAATGCTGCCACTTCTATCCTAGCAGGCACAGTATGATCAATACCAACATACTGTGCTAAAGTAGATACAGTTACTATCTAGTAAGCACATCTAAGGTCACACTGATTTTTTAACCACTGCAGAGAGGACAGCTATACAGTCCCTGAAATCATACCTGCAGACAAAAAGAGTGCTATTATACTTCTCAACGGAACTCACTGAAAACTCTCCGACTGCCCGCTACAAAGAACTCAAAAGACCTCATACTACAACTCCCAAAGGAATGTAAGGCTATTCATCAAATCCTTCCCCAAACCACCCCAAGTGAAATTCTACAACCTCAGGGATCTTCTGCATGCTTCCCAAGATACATAAATATGGGAACTCAGGCAGTCCCATCATATCTGGCCCTGGCACTGTAAGCTAAAGAATATCAGGACTCCAAAAAACCACTGTCAAAGCACTCACCACACAGAAGTTGAGTTTCCTCCAGGATACAATTTTCTCCAGCAGCTCTGCAACACTAACCTCCCTCTGAATACCATGGGTATTTCCTCCCTGGACACTAACATCCCTCACAAATGACAGCATCACTGCCTATCTTACATAGCTACAAGACAATGGAGAGCACTCAGATGAGTTTAGATATCTACCCAAACACATCACTATTTCATCCTCGCCCATAACAATTTTACATCACTTTGTCTAAACCAGTGCTTTTTTTGTGACCTTATGCAACCTTTTATTGGGAGCACTCGCTGCTTTCCCCCGGCACAGCCCCCAGCTGCAACAGCATTTCGGCTCCGAACTCCCAGCTTTTTTTTTTGGGGGGGGGGGGGAAGGAGGGTCGACAAATTTTTTAAAACTCTAGTACCAGCACCTTTTTTTTTTTTTTTTTTTTTTTTAAAAACACAAAAAAAACCACTGGACTAAACCATGGGAACAACCATGGGCTGCCTTGAGGAAGAATTTCTGGACAAATGTGCCACAAAACCATTAACATACCTGAGATGAAAATTTTCAACATCCTCTGGACAGACAACCTGAATGCCCTTATATTGCCACCACAGCTTCAATAGTCACGTTCCATCCATCAAACTGTCTCTAGAATACTACCATCAGTGGAACCCTACAGACAGCTGCATATGATCAACACTTGCCCTCCCCCCATACACCCTTTAAGATGCACAGTCCTATCCAGGTCTACATGTGTACCTCATCCTATGTACTCAATGCCTCAACAACTATGAGGGTGAAACCAGATAATCATTTTGCTCACAAAGAAAAATGATAAGAGACAAAAATGCCTATCACCCATTGGCAAACACTTTTCACAAAACAAATCACTCCATATCTGACCTCTTAGGCCTTCAGAAGGCTTCCTTTGAGGATAACGCCTTCAAAAGATGAGCCTGGGAACTAAAGTTCCTAGACTAAACTGGGAACTAAAATAACTTTGCTAAACACTAAAAATCATGTTCTTAATAAAGACATTGGATTTATGGCTTATTACAACAAGCTGTAAGTAACCCACAAACCCCCCCTCCGCCTTTTTGGTCCTATGACTCTCGGGGTTCCCCTTCGCCTTGAAAGGGGCTTTAGAATATTTGTTAATTACCTGCATTAAACAATCTGTTTCACCTTGTGTTTAGTTGTGACCCTCTTTCCCAGACACAAAGAGCTCTGTGTACTTCAAAAGCTTGTCTCTTTCATGAACAGAAGTTAGTCCACTAAAAGACAGTATGGCTATGTCTACACTACCAGGTTATTTCAAAATAACTCCCCAGTGCAGACATGCTTACCTCTCTAACATCAACAGAGTCAACATGACCTCCACACCTGTCCCTCTTTTTTTCTTAATTTGTTACTCATAATTACTTGGTGTTTTCGGTTCTGTGGATCCTCCCCACAGGCTGGGAGGAAGTCCGATAGATTTGGGTGGGCTTATGCCTGTCCGCTTCCCAAACTCCAATAGGATCAACAGAGTCAACCTGGCAAAAATTCAGCAATAAGGAGGGGAAGGGATATTTCAGGTCTTGCCTGCACTTGTGATTTCAGCAACTGATTGCCTGCCACCGGTGTAAACACCTACTACAAATAGGTAAAGCTACTAATTTAGTAGAGCTTACTCTTGTTTTAAGCAGAGTTTAACCCCCACCAGTGCAAAGAGTAGCTTTGTCGGCCTGAGGTTTGTGCTACTACATTGCTAGCTGATCATTAAAAACTAACCAGAATACTTCCCACAACTGAGACAAGGCCTTAGCATAACTGTTTAAAACTCTTAATTTGTTTTAACCCCACTAGTTAACTTTGTCAAATATTTCATATTCTCCCAGCTTCAAATAAGCTGCAAGAACTCGCAACAACATCCATCCATCAAGCAAAGTAAAAGTTGATATCTAATATTTCAAAAGGTTAAAAAGGTAAGCAGAAAAACAAAATCTTTAAAAATCAATCATGCTGGGCATTCTCTAGACATCATAAAGAGAATAAAGGGGTAAGTCCAATAAAAAGTATTTTGCAGGTCACCTTAACACAAAATACATACGATGCCAACACATGATCAGAAATTTGGATGATACATAAAATACTGCTGCTCTATGTATTGGTATGTCTACATAGGGAGCGCTTTACTAGTGTAGGTATACTTATGTACTGTAACGTATGCTTGTACATTATACCTGCAAACCCTCTTATCCTGAAAGTAGCAATACTGTACTTTTTATACATATACATTTATACACATAATTCTGATTCAGCAAAATATGTAAGTATGTGAGCAGTCCCACTGAAGAAGTCATAGGATTATTCACCTATTTTAAATTAACCTTGTGCTCAAGTACAGTGCTGAACTGGTATCTACCTTGGTATGTTAGAGGACCCTCCATTTGTAATCCTTGAAAGCTTACATATTTGTTTCACGTGGCACAATACTGACAACTGCAGTTATAAATTAACTGCTGCAAAGGCAAAACAAGCACAATCCAGTGGGAGATTTTAAAATAAAAGTATATTCTTTCCTCTTACATTTATTTTTGTTCACAGCAATACTGTGGATGCAGACAAAAGGATAGTTATGATTTAAAGGACAAGTTTGCAACCTATCCTTTAAATCAGTGTTTCTTAAACTGTGTTCTGAGGCAGTCGGAGATGTGCCCTGGAGAATAACAGAATTCAAAATGACCACCCTTAAAGGGGCAGGCGACTTTTTTTCTCCTCAATAACTTCCCCCGACCTTTTTTTTTGGGGGGGGGGGGGCTCAACACCTTGGTGTTCCTCGGTCTTAAAAAGTTTAAGAAACACTGCTTTAAATCATCTTCTGTACCAAATGACTGGAGGATGGCTAATGTGATGCCAATTTTTAAAAGGGCTCTAGAAGTTAGGCCAGTAAGTGTAACTTCAGTACTGAGCAAATTGGTTAAAATTATAGGCTACATCTACACTGCATGGTTTTTGCACAAAACTGGCCGTAAAATGGCAGAAAAATTGCAGAAGAGGGCTTTTGCTGGTGTAGGTAAACCTCCTTCTACGAAGCATACCTCCCTTTTGCGCTACAGCTATTGCACAAAAAGGCAAGTGTGGACACTCCAGAGGGGTTTCTTGCGCAAGAAACCCCTATGGGAAAAAGCACAGGTGCTCTGCTGGCCATTCTGTGAATGGCCATCAGAGCTTTCTTGCGCAAGAGCGTCCATGCAGTGTGGACGCTCTTGCGCAAGAAAGTACATCATTTTTGTGCTACACTTTGAGGTGTGGACGTGCTTTTGTGCAAGATGTTTTTGTGCAAAAACTCTTGCGCAAAAGGCTTGTTGCGCAAGAAGCCTGCAGTGTAGATGCAGCTATAGCGAATAGCAGAATTGCCAGACACATAGATGAACATAATTTGTTGGTGAAGTCAATATGGTTTCTGTAAAGGGAAACCATGCCTCACCAATCTATTAGAATTCTTTGAGGGGGTCAACAAGTGCGTGGATGATAGGAATCCAGTGGATAAAGTGTACTTAGATTTCCTTGAAGCCTTTGATAAGGTCCCTCAACAAAGACTCTCAAGTATAATAAACTGTCATGGGATAAGAGGAAAGGTCCTGTCATGGATTGATAACTCGTTAAAAGACAGGAAACAAAGAGTAAGAATAAATGAGCAGTTTTCAGAATAGAGAAAGGTGCCTAGTGGTAATCCCCTGGGTCTGTCCTGGGACCCATCCTAGTCAACATTCATAAATGATCTGGAGAAAGGGGTAAACAGTGAGGTGGCAAAATTTGCAGATGATACGTAACTGCTCAAGATAGTTAAGTCCAAAGAAGACTGTGAAGAGCTTCAATGGCTTTTAGCCAGGATAGGTAGGAATAGCATCCCTAGCCTCAGTTTGTCAGAAGCTGCGAATCAGTGACAGCAGATAGATCACTTGATGTTTATCTATTCTATTTATTCCCTCTGGGGCATCTGGCCTTGGACACTGACCCAGTTTGGCCAGTCTTATGTTCTTATATAGGTGGTTTAAAAAATTAATAATAGAATTCTCATAATTTTCTTCTTGAAAGTTATAGGAAGTCAGGTTTTGGGCCAAAAAGCTACTGCAATCTACAAACATAAAAATGTAGCAGGTTCCCCTTTAAAATTGGGAGTGACCCTTGTTTAAGCTAACCAAAAAATTCATTTGTAAGATTAATATTTTGAACCAGTTACAGCAGACACAGTGAGCCTGCATACTATTGCTATGGTTTGTAAGTTTCCATACCTGGTAACACAAGATTTGTGATGTTAAGAGACAACCGTATTTTAAAAACATGGTAGGGCAGGAAAAGTTTCAGCTGAAATAAATTAACATCCTGGCATAATGTTTGACCTCAGACCTGCCTCTCAGATGTGCTCCTGGCCCCAAGAGCATCAATGGGATTCCGTGCATGTAAATTAGGTCCTCCCATAAGGATCAAATAGCAGGGTCAGAGCCTTCATTTTACTGATGATCAGAAAATAAATATGGCTCATTGCTAACTTAGACTATAAATTCTGTGGTGGCAGGGAGCACTTTTTTGTTTAGTATTTATATAGCTCCTGGCATGGTTGGGGCCCAATCCACGAAAAGGGCATCTAAGTGCTGTGAGAATACAAATAATTTTTTTGGTGGTAGCATATACAGTAAAACTAAAAACACATTTACACACACCTACATGCTGCTGTGTGCACACCACTGTACACTTGGAAAAATGTTTTGGAAAAGAAAGTGGGAATTACTAATCCACAGGCTAGTTCCTTACTACTTCTCTTTAAATGGCCATGAAATTAACTAAGGAAGTGCTTCCCTTTTAAACTCCAAACAATCTCACATGCTGGTAGTTTGCTTAAACAGTAACCCATAGGAAGAGGCAGCCTTTTGTAGGATGGACAGCAGGCCTTATAGCCAGGCAGAGCCAACAATAAATATTCTGTGAGTTCCTGTGGCCCTTGGGAAAAGTACACTTACACAATTAGAGAAGATCGCATTAGTCAGGTTAACCAAAGACTTATTTCAGCTTCTGTACCCTCTCAAGATCACCTTGTGTTTACAATACTTGCCAGGCACATTACCATCCATGGAATGGAAGATATATAAACAATGCCATATCCCCCACTCCCAGAAAGTGCGAAAGATCTCACTTTAGCAGCCACTATTCTGATGCATCAATCTACTATGGGAGCAGGAGAAAGAAATCACTGACAGCAAATTGCAGAGCAGTGCAGCCAAACCAGAAAGATTACATTAGGTAGTTTCTGTCTAGCAGGGAAGGGAATTCAGTAGATGCACAGATGCACATTAGGACTTACAGCATGGTTGAATGCAAAATTGTGGCAAGACACAAACAAGCCAGTATGGCACAATAAAGAAGTAATGTTTGGAATACAAAAGTTAAGTATGAATGTTTATCTACAAGGAGACAATTAAACATCTTTGCTTAAGAAGAAGAGATATCATTGTATTGAACTGAGAAATAACTTTCCAGGATACAGAGATACAGTAATATGCCTCATATTCATAAACAGATTTAGGTTATGTCCGCCCAACTCACATCACCAACATGAAAAACTCCCTCTAGAAATTAATACCATGACCCCTATCTTGCTATGAAATAGAGCTGTGTCATGAACTTGCTATTTGTTTTGTTTCATTGGGGCATAGATAATACTTACCCACCTGCCTGGGAGGGCTGTAAAGCTTAATTCATGAATACTTGTACTCTGAGATCCTGCCAGGGACCATACTAAAAAACTAGCACCAGTGAATTGGAGCAGCTGTTAGTAGCTACTATAAGAACTTTTTTCAGTCTAGGACAATTTTAGACAAGCTACAATCCCAAAGTTCATCATCAGGGAGTTTTAAAGCTACATGGTATGAAAGCTACCATTGCAAGAGCAAGATGCTTTTTAAAACCAGCTCTTAAAAATAAATTCCAAATTAGGGAGTTTCCCACTCCCCCAGCGACTGAGAATGGGCAATTCTCAGCCCTGGAGGCCAAGGAAAAGCAGGGCACCATCCTGGCTAGTATGCCTGCCTGGGATCCCACCGTTGCAAAGACTGCCTCATTCATCTCCATCCGGAGACAATTCCGCTTTTAATTTTAAAAATCTTGCCATTCGCAAACACCTCCAGGTTATGGTGAAAGCTAGAGCGGGGGAGGGGCAAACAGCTTGAAAATAGCCTGCGCCTTTGATCTACTAGCAAAGGCAGTGGGAGGAGGGAGGAATACTCATCAGCTGTTCAAGTGCTTCGACACGGGGGGTGCTTTGTGAGCATGCGTAGAAAGGTGCCCGCCTCCTCCCTCGACCAGCATTGCTACATGAGCAGCAGCCACGCCTGCTCTCGTGTGCGGCAAAGCCTGGGCTGTGGCCTGCAGTCTTTTAACCCTCCCCCTCCTGTTCCAAGCCAGGGAGCTGGAATAAGGCTTTGCATCTGCAGTGTTTCCGCTTTAGAAACTTCTGGAATGAGCCGCCAAGCTGTGGAGAGGAGAGAAACCTTTACACTCCCAGAGAAGCAAAGCACTAGAGCACATAGTAAAAGGGACAGAAATGCACAAGGATTAAGGCACCTCTCTCCGTGCAGAATAACGTGCACAAGTCTCACCAGTGTCTTTTGAATCCTGGCTTGGTTGTTTTTCAGCCTCTTTATAAAATAAACTCCCAAACAAAAACAAAGCACAAAAACGGGGGTGTTTGGAGCTCTAAATGGTGGAATAAAGGAGCTGAATCTTGCTGCTGGACCTACAGAAAATACTTATTTTAAGTTTGTTGAACTAATTTGATCTCTGTTGTCGTTACACTGAATGGTTTGGGGGCTTTGTCTGATCTGGAGTATTTGACTGCATTTGCAGCTTCAGTTATGTTTTTTTTTCTTTTTGTTCTATTGGTTGCTTTTTTGGTTTTGTAATTTAAAAAATCCTCCCCAAATATCCCAAAGAAAATCTTGCATCTCTGTGGAACAAATTAAAAAAAAAAAGGTACAAACTTACACCACGGATTGTTAACATGAAATGGCTTTTTTATTATTTCATTTTGTTGGTGATGGCTTCTTTTCTTCTGCTTTTAGGATATGTTGTAGTAGAATGCCAATGGAGAAAAGCAAAGGTAATGTGTGTGTGTGTGTGTGTGTGTAAATCAAACATATGGGCCACAACTACGATATTGATATTAACGAAATCGGAGTGTTGTGTTCTTTTACTTAGAATTGTCTTTCTTCCTGGGACAGATTACACACTATATAAAAGTATCTCTATGGGCCTGAGACTAGTTACGGGAATACACAGGTGTGCACGTTTTAACAAAGGGGCGAGGTTATACAGTAGCTCGTAGCAAAACACCGTGCAGAGGTCATGTTAAAAATACGCGGATACATTAAGTGGGCTGCAGCCTTTAAAGCAATTTAGTGCTTGGGGTGTTTTTACAGGGTCGCTGTATCCGACGCCAGGCACATCCGCAGTTACCGTGTATTCCCAGATCAGGCTTCGGGGTGCCTGTCCCGCTCAGTTGCAGCATTCCAGGCGCAGCTTTCCGGCTGAAGGCGCCCAAAGGGGCGCGCGAAGCTCGTGGGCCGAAGCCCGGGCGAGTGACTCAGCGCCGGCAGCCGGAGGGCGGTGCTTGCAGACGGAGGGAGCAGGAAATGAGAAGACGCCTCCGCAGGGGACGCGCTGAAGCGGCTCTGGCTGGGGCGGGAGCGACAAGGGCCCAAGCGCGGCCCTAGCCAGAGCCACGGGGCCTGCGAGCTGGGGGGCGGGGGCGGGCAGCCGTCTCCGGTGCACGGCCCGGGGGGGGGGGAAGCGAAGGGCCCGCACCGCGGCCCAGAGACAGAAGCGGAGACGTTCGGCCGGGCTGCGCTGACTCCCGCCCAGCCCGGTGCGGCTTCCAGCCTGGGCCTGCAGTCCTTTGCGCGCCCTCCCGGACGCCATTTTGTCGCCTCTGGAAGCCTCGTTGTGGGCGAGCCGGGCGGCCATTTTGTGGATCGCTGCCGCCGGGAAGCAGCGGCTTCTGTCGTTGGGTTGCAGTACCGCAGCGTGGCCCGCGAGGGGGCTCCCGTGCCCCGGCCCTCCCGCCTGGTGGCTTGTGCGCTCCGGCCCCGGGGCAGGGCGCTGGGAAACGGCCGCTTGCCCCGCGGGACCTCTGCGGGCAGAGTCCGGGGCGGATCGCGAGGCCCCTCCCGCTAAACCTTTGACCCGCCGGGACCGTGTCCCGGGTCCTGCCGTCCCCCGCGGGGCCGGGATGTCACGTCGGCCCTTCGGCGCTGCCGTGTGAGTGACCGCGGCCGAGGGCGGGCAGCGAGGTGCAGGGAACAGTGTGTGTGTTGGGGGCCCCCCCATCGGTAAACCGCCAAGGGGGGGCCCCCCCATCGGTAAACCGCCAAGGGGGGGCCCCCCCATCGGTAAACCGCCAAGGGGGGGGCCCCCCCATCGGTAAACCGCCAAGGGGGGGCCCCCCCATCGGTAAACCGCCAAGGTCACGGATCTGCTGCCATGCGCGGTGGGACACAGATCTGTGCAAAGAGCAGGTTGTTTTTTCACAAGGATCTTGCCACTCACTGAATTATACTGGCATAAAACCAAATGACTGTAAGCTGCTTGAACGCAGCTAAGCGCTGATATTAGTCATCTGGAGCGAAGAAATGAGCTTGCAGTATGGTGTAATCACTTATGCTATAATGAAATAAAGGTGTTTTAAAAGGCTTGGCTATTAAATGTCAAAGCCTGGCTTGCACCACCTGCCTGCACTAGGAGTCTATTTACAGGAGGTAACCTAGTCTATAATTTGCAGCGGGGTAATATGCTTGCATAACAACCTGCTTCCATTTAGCCTTGGTATTGAAACCAAGAGTAAATCACATTACTCTGTACTCAGGTGACTTTCGTGCTTAGACGTATCCCATTCCTGAATCTGTACATTCAGGGTCAACCGCTACGATTTTTAAAAGGGGAAATATTGAAAAGCAGGATTTTATGTTTTTGTATTGCAGTTGTTATACAAACTAATAAGGCAGGAAAAGCTATAGCTGCTATGTTCATCTTTATCTCAGGATGTGATACCCTTCTTCCCCACAACAGCAAGCTGAGGTGGCCTTAATTTTCAATTTGGCATTCCAGTTTGGACCAAAACATGAACAGAAGAATGGCCATACTGGGTCAGACCAAAGGTCCATCATTATCTTACCTTCTGACAGTGGCCAATGCCAGGTGCCCCAGAGAGAATGAACACAACAGATAATTAGGTGATCCACTCCCAGCTTCTGACAGAGGCTAGGGACACTACTCCTACCCATCCTTGCTAATAGCCCTTGATGGACCTACCCTCCATGAATTTATCTAGTTCTTTTCTGAACCTTGTTAAATTCCTGGCCTTCACGTCTTCTGGCAAGGAGTTCCACAGGTTGTGTGTTATGTGAAGCAGTACTTCCTTTTGTTTATTTTAAACCTGCTACCTATTAATTTCATTTGATGATCCCTAGTTTTTGTGTTATGGGAGCAAGTAAATAACTTTTCCTTATTTACTTTCTCTACCAGATCATAATTTTTATTTGTAATAGTGCTTGAGTGGGAGAATTGTTTTGAAATAGTGTGAGGGGAAGCACAATGGTTATGCAAAGCAAAAATGACTGTTGGGGAGGGGTTGATTCTGTAGAAATCTATCTTGATTACAGTTTGGCATGACACAACCAGACAAAGGACACAGTTTCAGGACTGCTCTTTTTATTTTTACTTTGTGTTTTAGGACCCCAATGCTAAGAAGCCTCACTACCTGAGAAGCTAATAGAGATGTAGCCGTGTTAGTCTGATCTTGCTGAAACAAAAGAAAGCACTATGCAGCACTTTAAAGATCTTGTTAGTCTTTAAAGTGCTGCATAGTCCTACCTGAGAAGCTGAGCTGAATGCAGGTTAGGTCATTCCAAATACCTGAATTTCCCACCCAAAAGGATTCAGATAAAGAAACATATGCCAAATGCAGCAAAGCTGGCTCCACAAAGTGTGCAATCTCTCTCTGTACTGGTAATTGGGCCAGAGAAAAAAATTACTTTTGGAAGGGAGATTGTATTTCTGCCTCAGATTTTTTTCTTGCTTTAATTCCATTGCAGCATTAGAAATTCCATGTATATATTTCAGTGGACTCTCCAGATACCATGGACTTTCTCCTTTTTAGCGAGCAATACTTGCTTTTGATGCTGCCCTGGCACCTATACACCATTCCTGTAAGTGGACAGTTTGCCTCATCTCACTCCCCTGTTGCAGTTTCCACCCACAAACTTCTGATTCACTGGCATGTCACAACAAACATTATCCCTTTGTGGTATAATTGTGCAACGCAGATTTCCATTGCAAAAGGTTCCTTAGAGTAAATTGTTGGAAAGAATTTTAAGAATGTGACTTGCTTTCTGCTGTTTATTCAGTTTTGCTTTTCTCCTTTCTCTCAGATGAGAGAAACCAGAGAGGCAGTTTCTAGTCAATTTCCCTTGCTAGTTCTGCTCCCTTAGCATAGTACTGAAATGTTGAGGTTACAAAAGTCACAGGGTAGTAGTTATTTATTACAAAAATCTTTTTTCAACTGGATTTTTCTTAAAAAGTTAGTTTAATTTTAAATTTTGATTATTGGATATAGGTTGAAAAGCTCTTTTAAAAATATTTGTGCCAAGTTTGACCAATTTTTATCCCTCCAGTGTTAGGGTAGCTACAGTAATGACTTCAAGGCCAGCTCATGCTGCTGGTGCAATACCACCAGTAGAAAATGTGGCTCTGTATAGACAGTGTAATTAATACAGTCCTGCACCAATCCAGGGGACCATAGTCTGCAACACCAAAAAATTTAATATCACAGGGATGACCCTGTTCCCATGCAAGCCAGGGGAAGTTTTTCCATTGATCATACCCTCAATATTAAGATCGAGTTAAATATCTGGTGTTATTTTCCTGTTTGGAGAGAACTAAACAAGGTTTATAGATTCCTTCCTATTATGGTACGGTTGGGCCCTGCACTGGAAACATTGCCAAAATGACAGTGGCTAAAAACAGGTTTGTCTGTGAAATGCATTTAATTTCTGTGTCTAAAGTGCCCTTACAATCTCTGTTCCTGGATTTGTGCAAGCAGCCCCCTCCAACCTTACCAAGGGGGTTTGGAGGAGGGCTCACCAGCATGCATCCAGTTTCAGGATCAGAGCATTCATCTCATCATGAGTCAATTGCACTTATTTTTTTCATTGCAAATAATCAGTTCTTACAAAGGAGTGCTATAGATGGGAACGAATGTGCACTTTAAACATTCCCATTTTGAATGCAGGCCATGTAAGCTAGGCCCCATAGACTCTACAGCACACACAGACCAAATTCCATGGCCGCAGCCCCTGAATTCCACAATAGCAGCCTCGTCTCTATTCTGCAGCAAAGTTAATTTATTCTAGTGCTGTGAAATTCCCATCCCTCCCTTCCTCTTCTGCACAAACACGCACAGCTGCGGCCCAGCTGGAACTACTTGGAGATGGATTTTTTTCAACAATGACGATTTGGAAGGGTGGGTTTTTGTGCTGTGCACTTAGAGCAGCCTCGCTCAGCACTCCAGGCCTCAGCTCCCAAGAGAAAGCGCAAGACTTCTTCTCATTTTCATCCAGGAAGGGGAAGAGGGTTGCCAGCTTCAGCTGTTCACCTTCCTGGCTTTCTGGACCTTGACTACTGTATTGTTCTCTGAGTCTACTTATATTGCTGGCTCCCTCTGCATCCTGGACTCAGTTCTGGCTCCCTAATCCTTGCTGCATGCCTCCATTGACCTGTGTGTGCTCTGACACCCGCTCAGTTTCCATTTTTGCGGCAGCTGGTGAGCAATAGGCAGTCAAGGAGACACAAAGCAAAATGAGTGATTCTTCAAATTCCGCAGCAGCAATGCTGACTTCTGGGAAAATGTCAGATTCAGCTACTGCAGAATTCTGGTGTCCACAGAAGTGGATTAAGGTTTGCTGGAGCCTTGGGCACAAAAACATCTGCCTTCCCATCTGGGAGACCCAGCGTTGCAGGAACCTGGGAAGCCAGGAGGGCCTTGCCTGCCCACTTCCTTACATGGGTGTAGTAGCCTAGGACAGGCACAGAACAGCAGCAGCAGGGGCTGCACTTTGCAGCACCGTGATCAGTTCCCCTGCCAAGAAGTGAAGCGTCTGCTAGCAGCACCAGCCTCTTCCCGGTGGGGGCATGATGTGAACCTTACCTCCTCCCCGTCCCCACTTACCGTACTTCTCCACCCCCTGGCTCCACCCCTTTGCTGGGCCATGGTAAGAGCTAGGCAGGGATTCTGAGTCATTGGACCTTCTGCCTGCCCCCCATATTGCTGCCCAGGTACCAGCTCTCCTGTGGCTAGAGCGCTGTAGCTTCAGGGGATAGCCAAGTTAGTCTGTTACAGAAAAAAACAACAAATGGTCTGGGAGCACTTTATAGACTAACAAAACATGTAGCTGGGATCATGAGCTTTCGTGGGCACAGCCCACTTCTTCAGAAGTCCGGAGTTATAAGTAGGGGATATGAAAACTCGAAATAAATAGGAGAGGGGAAGGAGAAGGGGGAGACAGGAAGGATACCACTCACAGAGCTGTTAGCACTTTCAGTGGTTATGAAGTAGGTAGTGTCCTAGCCAGCCCATATCTGAATTGAGTCCATTAGCATGTGAATTTGTGGATGAAGTGAGATTCCAGTCCTTCCCTATGGCTGTGTCTAGACTGGCAAGATTTTGCGCAAAAACTTGCCAGCTGTCTACACTGGCCGCTTGAATTTGCGCAAGAGCACTGACGTTCTAATGTAAGAAATCAGTGCTTCTTGCGCAAATACTATGACGCTCCCGTTCGGGCAAAAGTCCTTTTGCGCAAAAGGGCCAGTGTAGACAGCTCAGATTTGTTTTGCGCAAAAAAGCCCAATGGCTAAAATGGTGATCGGGGCTTTCTTGCGCAAAACCGCGTCTAGATTGGCACGGACGCTTTTCCGCAAAAAGTGCTTTTACGGAAAACCGTCCGTGCCAATCTAGACGCTCTTTTCCGCAAATGCTTTTAACGGAAAAACTTTTCCGTTAAAAGCATTTGCGGAAAATCATGCCAGTCTAGACATAGCCTATGTGTTTGGCTTGTGGAGCTGGCCTGTGACAAGACAGCCACCTGCAGATCTGTTAAAGTATGGTTAGGTAAGCAGAAATGTTCACCAACAGCTCTGAGAGTGGTATTCTTCCTGTCTTAGCATCTATCTATTTACTTTGATCTGCTTAGGTTTAAGTACCCATTCTCCAGATACTTAATGATGCCCTGTCTCACACACCCCTTTTTTTTCTTTTTCTCCCCCCTCTCCTCCTCTCCTATTTATTTTGAGTTTTCATATCCCCTACTCATAACTCCGGTCATCTGAAGAAGTGGGCTGTGCCCATGAAAGCTCATGATCCCAGCTACATGTTTTGTTAGTCTTGAAAGTGCTACCAGCCCATTGGTTGTTTTTTTCTAGAGCCCTGTAGGCCCACATATTAATGTGCCACTGGTTAGCTATGAGACTCCATGGAGATGAAGGGAGCAGGTCACATATCTGAGAGTGTTGTATGTGGCTCACCACAGACTCAGGCAGGGACCACAGCATTGGTTTCATTCTCAAGGTTATCGCCTCAGTCTGAAGGGCGCAGAAGTCAAACAAAGCAAGCTCAGGTTTTGGAGCCTAGCTCAGCCACAGCCAGTTCCCCAGCACTGCAAAATACCCAGAGCCCTGGGAACAGCATTCAGGACCACAGGACCGCACAGCATGCTGGGAGGTGTTAGACCCCTCCATTGTGCAAACGCACACCCACCGGCTTCCTTGCGGCATCAGTCATCCCATTGGAAAAAGATGGCAGAGAGCCATGGCAGGGCCATGGGGGAGCTGCTGGAGAGCCTGACTAAGTGAGAACAATCAGAAAATGGGCAAATGAGCTGGTGTCAGCCCAACAGATTTTGGAAGCCCAGAGTGGAACCCCGATGGTGCCTCCCCCACCCTTGTACCAATCCCTGGATCCAGGGCTGTACAGGGGTGGCATCCCTTCGTCTCAGGGCCCCTGAGCCACATGTGCTTGGGGAATTAGGACATTCTGGGAAGGAGCCAGCCCCAGCAACCAGAGGTGGCAGGAGCAGACCCAGAGGCAGCCTTTACAGGTACTGCAACATGGGAAGGGGGCGGGGGATGGTGTGGGAGAGAGGATGCAGATCTGCGGGGTGGGATGCTGCAGATGGTTCTCAGGTACCCATGTTCTCATCAGGCTGAATATCCTCTTTCTAGTGCTGATGGGTTGTTTGTGCTGCCCCTTCTACCCTACATGTTCCCCAATTCCCTCTTCTCCCCTCCTTTCCCTTCAGTGCCCCCCCCCGCCCCTCCAGCCTCTTCCCTTTGTCTCTCTGGATAGCTAACCCCCCTGTCCCAAGTCAAATCAATAAATAACCTACCAGGTGCCCTGCAAAAAACTATGGGTATGTCTACACTACCACCCTAGTTCGAACTAGAGTGGCTAATGTAGGCATTCGAAGTTGCAAATGAAGCCCGGGATTTAAATATCCCGGGCTTCATTTGCATCTTGCCGGGCGGGCGCCATTTTTAAATCCCCTTAGGTCGAACTCCGTGCCTGCGGCTACACGCGGCATGGAGTAGGTAGTTCAAATTAGGATCTCTAATACCGCGGGCACGGAGTTCGACCTAAGGGGATTTAAAAATGGCGCCCGCCCGGCAAGATGCAAATGAAGCCCGGGATATTTAAATCCCGGGCTTCATTTGCAACTTCGAATGCCTACATTAACCACCCTAGTTCGAACTAGGGTGGTAGTGTAGACATACCCTTAGATGCTGATTTTCTTTTTGCAAAACATCTATGCTTGGTTTGCTTGTATGCACTGTCCTTTTCCCTTCCCACTCGTCCGTCTACTCCTCTACTTTTGTACCAAGCCTAGCACGAGGCCCCATTTTCAGCTGGTCCCTAGGCACTACTGTAATACACAGAGTGCAGAATAATAGTAAAGGGCTTTTCTGAACTGAGGCCTAGCGGAATCAGCCAACTTTTCAGAAATACTCAGCAGCTCCTACAGGTTATGATCTATGATTTTAATGGAATCATGGAGACTTCTGGGTTATGAGCACTGTTGAAAAACAGGTCAATTTGTTTCAGGGCCTGGGCAGTGTGGACAGGGGATTGGATGTTGCATGCTTTTGAAAATCTGGGCCCAAGTGCTTAGGCCACTGCCTGCTTTTTCAGAATCATAATAAAATCTTTTTTAAGGAGCGTCCTCTTTCCATGTGAAGGGAGCCAAACGGAAAGAGGAACTGCTCCAGACCTGGTAATGAACGAGTCAGATGTAACAGTAATGGAATCATATGTCATGTTCAGTTTTGTTCACATATTTTGATTTTATTTTAAAAATTGGCTCAATATTACTTCCCGAGGAATTCCGCTGTTGATGTTAAAGACAGCTCTGTACTGCTGGCAGGTCGCAAGGGGCTCGGGTTTCTCCGGATCAAATGCACATGGTTTGGTATTTGACACAAAAGAGAGGAGCACTGGCAGGGCTTTTCCTACCAGTGCTGATCATAGAATCATAGAACCATAGAGCTGGAAGAGACCTCAGAAGGTCATCAAGTCCAACCCCCTGCTCTAGGCAGGACCAATCCCAACTAAATCAACCCAGCCAGGGCTTTGTCAAGCCGAGACTTAAACACCTCTGGGGATGGAGACTCCACTACTTCCCTAGGTAACCTATTCCAGTGCTTCACCACCCACCTAGTGAAATAGTTTTTCCTAATATCCAACCTGGACCTCTCCCACCACAACTTGAGACCATTGTTCCTTGTTCTGCCATCTGTCACTACTGAGAACAGCCTTTCTCCAGCCTCTTTGGAACCTCCCTTCAGGAAGTTAAAGGCTGCTATCAAATCCCCCCTCACTCTTCGTTTCTGCAGACTAAACAGACCCAACTCCTTCAGCCTAAGAACATAAGAACGGCCATACTGGGTCAGACCAAAGATCCATCTAGCCCAGTAGCCTGTCTGCTGACAATGGCCAGCACCAGGTGCCCCAGAGAGGGTGGAACGAAGACAATGATCAAGCAATTTGTCTCCTGCCATCCATCTCCATCCTCTGACAAACAGAGGCCAGGCACACCATTTCTATCCCCTGGCTAATAGCCTTTTATGGACCTAACCTCCATGAAATTATCTAGCTTCTCTTTAAACTCTGTTATAGTCCTAGCCTTCACAGCCTCCTCTGGCAAGGAGTTCCACAGGTTGACTACAAGCTGTATGAAGAAGAACTTTCTTTTATTAGTTTTAAACTTGCTACCCATTAATTTCATTTGGTGTCCTCATAGGTCATATGCTCCAGCCCCCTAATCATTTTGGTTGCCCTCTGCTGGACCCTCTCCAATGCAACCACATCCTTTTTGTAGTGGGGGGCCCAGAACGGAACACAATTCTCCAGATGTGGCCTCACCAGAGCCGAATAAAGGGGAAAAATCACTTCTCTGGATCTGCTGGCAATGCTCCTCCTAATGCACCCTAATATGCCGTTAGCCTTCTTGGCTACAAGGGCACTCTGTTGACTCATATCCAGCTTCTCATCCACTGTAACCGCCAGGTCCTTTTCTCCAGAACTGCTACTTAGCTGGTTGGTCCCCAGCCTGTAACAATGCTTGGGATTCTTCCATCCCAAGTGCAGGACTCTGCACTTGTCCTTGTTGAACCTCATCAGATTTCTTGTGGCCCAATCCTCCAATTTGTCTAGGTCACTCTGGACCCTATCTCTGCCCTCCAGCGTATCTACCTCTCCCCCTAGCTTAGTGTCATCTGCAAACTTGCTGAAGGTGCAATCCATCCCCTCATCCAGGTCATTAATAAAGATATTGAACAAAACAGGTCCTAGAACCAAACCTTGGGACACTCTGCTAGAAACCGACCGCCATCCCTGACATCGAGCCGTTGATCACTACCCGCTGGGCCCAGCCTTCTAGCCAGCTTTCTATCCATCTTACTGTCCATATATCCAATTCACATTCCCTTAACTTGCTGGCAAGAATATTGTGGGAGACCATATCAAAAGCCTTGCTAAAGTCAAGGTATATCACATCCACTGACTTTCCCATGTCCACAGAGCCAGTAACCTCAATCATAGAAGCTAATCAGATTAGTCAGGCACGACTTGCCCTTTGCGAATCCATGCTGACTATTCCTGATCACTTTCCTCTCTTCCAAGTGCCTCAAAATGGATTCCTTAAGGATCCCTTCCATGATTTTTCCAGGAACCAAGGTAAGACCGACCGACCTATAGGACCGACCTGAATTGTCCTTCTTCCCTTTTTTGAAGATGGGCACTACATTTGCCTTTTTCCAGTCATCCGGGATCTCTCCCGATCTCCACGACTTTTCAAAGATAGTGGCCAAAGGCTCCTCAATGACATTTGCCAACTCCCTCAGGACCCTCGGATGCATAAAGTCCAGACCCATGGATTTGTGTACATTTAGCTTTTCTAAATAGTTCCTAACCTGTTCTTTACCCACCAAGGCCTGTCCATCTTCATCCCATTTTGCGTCACTTAGCGCATTAGACCGGGAGCCGAGCTTGTCCGTGAATACAGAGGCAAAGAAAGCATTGAGTACTTCAGCTTTCCCCACATCATCTGTCACTAGGTTACCTCCTTCATCCAGTAGGGGCCACACACCCTCTCTGATCACCTTCTTCTTGTTAACATGCCTGTAGAAACCTTTCTTGTTATCCTTCACATCCTTAGCAAGTCGCAACTCCATTTGTGCTTTCGCCTTCCTGATAACCCCCCAGCATTCTCGAGCTATACATTTAAACCCCTCCCTGGTTGTTTGTCCAAGTTTCCACTTTTTGTAAGCTTCCTTTTTGTGCTTAAGTTCACCAAGGATTTCCCCTGTAAGCCAATCCGGTCTCCTACCATGTTTGCCCCTCTTGCTACGCATCAGGATGGTTTCTTTCTGTGCCTTCAGTAAGGCTTCTTTAAAATACTGCCAGCTCTCCTGAACTCCTTTCCCCTTCATGTTAGCATCCCAGGGGATTCTGCCCATCAGGTCTCTGAGGGAGTCAAAATCTGCTTTTCTGAAGTCCAAGGTGTGTATTTTATGACTCTCTTTTCTTCGTTTGGTCAGGATCCTGAAATCTGCCATCTCATGATCACTGC
This sequence comes from Pelochelys cantorii, assembly GCA_032595735.1. Lineage (NCBI taxonomy): Eukaryota > Metazoa > Chordata > Testudines > Trionychidae > Pelochelys > Pelochelys cantorii. The sequence continues at coordinate 571,290 of CM064348.1, forward strand.
TTCCCAGGTTGTCACCCACCTCTACTTCCCGTATTAGTTCCTCCCTGTTTGTGAGCAGAAGGTTAAGCTGCACACGGCCCCTGGTCGGATCCTTCAGCACTTGTACCAAGAAGTTATCCCCAATATTCTCCAAAAACTTCCTGGATTGCCTGTGTATTGCCATATTGGTCTCTCAACAGATGTCAGGATGATTAAAGTCCCCCACGAGAACCAGGGCCTGCAATCTGGAAGCTTCTCTCAGTTGTCCGAAGAAAGCCTCATCTACCTCATCCACCTGATTCGGTGGCCTGTAGTAGACACCAACCACAACATCACTGCCGTTGTTTGCACCTCTAAACTTAGCCCATAGACTCTCAACAGGTTTTTCTCCCTCTATATACTGGAGTTCAGAGCAATCATAGTGCTCTCTTACGTATAGTGCAACTCCTCCTCCTTTTCTCCCCTGCCTGTTCTTCCTGAACAGTCTATACCCTTCCATGACAGCGCTCCAGTCATGCGAGTCATCCCACCAAGTCTCTGTTAACCTAATTAAATCGTATTTCTTGGACTAGACCAGGGCCTCCAGTTCTTCCTGTTTGCTGCCCAGGCTTTTCACATTAATGTACAAACACCTCAGATCGCCCCATCTTCTCCATTCAAATCAGGGGTCCTCCTTTCTTGCTCATTCCTCTGTGCATTTCTTCCCGGTATCCGACTTTCCCACTCCCCTCAGGGTTTTGGTCACCGTCCCCCAACGAACCTAGTTTAAAGCCCTCCTCACTAGGTTTGCAAGCCTGCCCGCGAAGATGCTCCTTCCTCTCCTCATTAGGTGGATCCCATCTCTTCCTAACAATCCTTGTGCCTGGAACAGAGTCCCATGGTCAAAGAAACCAAAGCCCTCTCTGCGACACCACCTGCGCAACCACGCATTTACTTCCTCAGTTCGACGATGCGGTACATAATCTGCAGTAACCCGCTCAAGGTCATTCTTGGCCGTATTGTTAGTTCCCACGTGGAGAAGCAGGAACGGGTACCGATCCGAAGGTTTGATCAGTTTTGTAAGCCTCTCAGTCACATCCTGAATTCGAGCTCCCGGTAAGCAGCACACCTCTCGAGATTCCAGGTCCGGACGGCAGATGGATGGCTCAGTCCCTATTAGGAGGGAGTCCCTGACCACCACCACCTGTCCTCTTCATTTGGGGGGTGGTGGTTGTGGAACCCCCATCCCTAGGACTACACATCTCATGCCTTCCAGTAGATGGTGTTCCCTTGCGGTTTCTTCCTTCTGAGGTCCCTTCCAAAGCATTCACCACTGCAGAGCCTGTGGAGAGAGCCTGAAAGCGATTACTTACCTCTATAGCATTGTGGGATTCCTGTGCTGGCCTTTTTCCCCTTCTAGAAGTTACATGCTGCCAGTTCTCTTCCTGGTCCCGTACTGCCCTCTCTGGCTCTTCTGCCTGCTGTGCTTGCAGGATTAAATGCTGCCTTCTATCAAGGAAGTCTTCATCGTCTCTGATCAAGCGTAGGGTCGACACTTGGGCCTCCAGTCCTCTAATTTTTTCTTCCAAAATGGTGACCAGCTTGCACTTAGTGCAGATGAAGTCCGTTCTTTCTTCCGGAAGGAAGACAAACATGGCACACGCTGTGCAGGTAACAACAGCAGACCTATCACCATCCATCCCTGCTGTCCTGGAGAAAGGATTTAAAAGAAAGGCAAGAGAACCTCGCTCCCTTCCCTCTCCCCTTCCAAACTCCCTCTCTAAACTCCCTGTTAGCACTCACCTGTTCACTAGCTCCTTGGTCGCTTGCTCACTACTTTATAAAGTCCAGGACTGCCTGAAAGTCCCTCCCCCTACCAAGGCTCAGCCAATCAGCAGAGGCTTCTAGAATTCAAACTTTAATTAGAAGCCAACAGTTTCCACCTGCCAGTCACAGCACACATTCCATGAAGTAGAGGGGGAGGGGAAAGGGGAAATGGGGGTAAAAAAAAAAGCCTCACTCACAAACACAGGGGGGAAAAAAAAACTACACACCAACCGTCACTCACAAACACCAGCTCAGCACACAAGCTGATGCACTAGCCCAGCACTGGCACCCCCTCCCCTGTAGGGAGAGTAGCTGCTTCATGAGGGAGGCTGTGGGGGCAGAAGCTGTGGTCGGGGGTAGGGACTTGTTAGCCTTCCTGGCCTGGATGCCATTTGTTGTAAGGGGTGGGTTTGGCCAGGGGTTGGTCTGGGGGCTACAAGGGGTGGGCGTGGCTGGGGGATGGTGCCACCAGAGCCAGCACTGCCCACAACCCCATCCCTAGGCTCATGCAGTGTAGGGTATCACTACCTTTAGTGTTGCCCTATGCACTGGGGCGTCCACGTGCTGGTTTGTTAATCAGTCCCTCACTTCGCCCTGATTACTGTGCCAGCTGTATGGGCTGTCTCTAACTAGGCCCCTGGGATTTCTTGTGGGCAGGATGCAACACACAGTCACTGTGACTATTCTGCCTTGAGGGGTTTGCACATGTGCTGTTTCACTGCCATCTTTAATCCGTAGTACCAGTTGGGGATTCCAAGACACTTGAAAGGCTTATCTGAACACATGCTGCTTCTGCTTCACTTTTCCATCCCCTATGGGAACCCTCCCTGCATTAGTTCAACATCCGCACTGCTCAAGTGATGCGAACACTTCCCCCTTGAAACTTGCATTCTGCTTGATACCAGCTGCCAACTAGAGATGGAACCTGACTGCCCCCCTTGTTCCCCACTGCTTCTTACAGACTCCCCAGATCACTGTTAACTGAGCCAGAGAAGAATTATTAGAAGGATCCTCACACTACAATTTTCATCCAGTAGAAGGCACATACTATGCACCTGCCAGTAAGAACATACGAATGGCCATACTGGGTCAGACCAAAGGCCCATCTAGCTAAGTATCCAACAGTGGCCATTGCCAGGTGCCCCAGAGGGAATGAACAGAATTAAGTGTTGCCCATTCCCGCTTTAGACAAACAGGCTAGGGACACCATTCCTGCCCATCTTGGCTAATCATCATTGATGGATCTATCCTCCATGAATTTATCTAGCTCTTTTTTGACTCCTGCCCTTTCTTTTTTGAATCTTAACCTTTACAACATCCTCTGGAAAGGAGTTCCATTGGTTAAGTGTGTATGGTGTGAAGTACTTCCTTTGTTTTAAACCCGCTACCTATTAATTTCAATTGATGACCCCTAGTTCTTGAGTTATGGAAAGGAGTAAATAATTCTTCTTTATTCACTTTCTTCCCACTATTCATGATTTTATAGACCTCTATCATAGCCCCCTTTTCTCATCTCTTTTCCTAGCTGAAAAGTCCCAGTTTTATTAATCTTGCCTCATGTGGCAGCTGTTCCATACCCCTAATAGTTTTTGTTTCTCTTTTCTGATCTTTTTCCAATGCCAAAAATATCTTTTTTGAGATGAGGCAACCAGATCTGCATGCAGAACAGTAATTCCTCATTTAACATGTACCTGCTTAACACGTTTTCACGATAGCACGATTTTTTTTTAGGGAACGTTTTTTTAATTACACAACCGTCCCCGGAATAACACAATTTCCCTAGCCGGCCTGTTGCTGGCAGCTGCGCGGGGCTTCCCCCGCCTCCCTGCAAAGCAGCGGAGGGTTCGCTGCTCGCCGCGCCGTTCCCCAGCAACCCCCCCTCCCCGGACGCAGTGCGGGTCCCGGCAGACCCGTCACAGGGGCATACTCCCAACCCATTCCCCCTCCCCTCTCCTCCCCTTCCCTTCCCCAGAGCCAGACACCTCCCCTCCCTGCTGTAACCCAGTCCTCTTTCTCCCCCAGCTTTATGTCCCAGTCCCAACAAACACCACTGCTTGAAATGCAACCCCCACCTTTTCCATTATTTTCAATGGGAAAATTGACCCTGCATAACACGTTTTCACTTAACACGATCATTTTCTGAAACATATCTATAGTGTTAAATAAGGAATTACTGTATTCAAGATATGGGAATACCATGGGTTTATATAGAGGCAATAAGATATTCTCTGTCTTATTCTTTATCCCTTTCTTAATGCTTTCAGGGGGTAACCGAGTTAATCTGTACAGGATAAACTTAAAAAACAACAAATGGTCTGGTAGCACTTTATAGACTAACAAAACATGTAGCTGTGCCCACAAAAGCTCATGATCCCATCTACATGTTTTGTTAGTCTATAAAGTGCTACCAGACCATTTGTTGTTTTTTAAGTTTTACCCTTTTTTAATGATTCCCAACATTCTGTTTGCTTTTTTGACTGCTGCTGCTGCACATTGAGTAGATGTTTTCAAGAGAACTATCCACAGTGATGCCAAGAGCTCTCTCTTGAGTGGGAACAGCTAATTTATTCCCCATCAGTTGGGATTGTTTTCCAGTATGCATTACTTGGCATTTATCAACATTAAAATTCATCTTCCATTTTGTTGCCCAGTAATCTAGTTTCCCAAGATCCTTTTGAAGCTTTTCACAGTCTGCTTTGAACTTAACTATCTTGAGCAGTTATGTATCATCTGCAAATTTTGCCACCTCGCTGTTAATGACTTTTTCTCCAGATCATATATGAATATGTTGAATAGGATTGGTCCCACTATGGACCGCTGGGGGGATTCCACTAGTTACCTCTTTCCATTCTAACTGACCATTTAGTCCTACCCTTTGTTTCCAATCTTTTAACCAGCTATCAGTCCATGAGAGGACCTGCCCTCCTATCCCATGACAGCTTACTTCGGATCTTTTCAAAGGTTTTCTGGAAATCTAAGTACACTATATCCACCTGACCCCCCACCCTTGGCCACATGCTTCTTGACCCCCTCAAAAAATTCTAGTAGATTGGTAAGTCATGATTTCCCTTTACAGAAACCATGTTGACTTTTCCCCAGCAAATTATGTTCATCGATGCATCTGACAATTCTGTTCTTTACTATATTTTCAACCAATTTTCCTGGAACTGAAGTTAGACTTACTGACCTATAGTTGCCAGAATCACCTCTAGAGCTCTTTTTAAAAAATTGGAATGACATTATCTATCCTCCAGTCATTTGATACAGGAGTTGCTTTAAATGATAGGTTACACGCCACTGGTAGCAGTTCTGCAATTTTGTATTTGAGTTCTTTCAGAACTCTTGGATGAATGCCATCCGGTGCAGGTGACTTGTTACTGTTCAGTTTATCCATTTGTTCAAACCCTTCTCTAATGACACCTCAGTCTGGGACAGTTCCTCAGATTTCTCACCTAAAATGAATGGCTCTGGTTTGGGAATCTCACTCACGTCCTCAGCCATGAAGACCTATGCCGAGAATTCTTGTAGTTTCTCTGCAATGACCTCCTCATTAGGGCCCTGCGAACTGTAAAGCCATGAAAAACAAGTCACAGATTGTGAAATTAGCCCTATTCCGTGAAATCTGATCTCCCAGAAATCAGCTGGGCAGGAGAGGGACAGGGCGTCTCCTTCCCTGCTTGGCTGTTATTGGCGGGAGATCAGTGCCACAGCAGCCCTAGAGCTGGGCTTCAGGCTCCTGCACAGGCTTGGGGCACCCGCACCAGGGGTTGCGGCTGCTTCCCCCTGCAGCTCCTGTAGGGGCTGAGGGCTGTCACCCTCTCCACTGCTCTAGCCACTGCAGCTTCTGCCTTGGCTCAGGACTCCAGCTCCAGGATTGCTGCCACTGCCCCCACCCCTGGAGTTCCTGCCGGGGGTTTTGGGCATTCAGGGCTTCGGTTCCTGGGCCTCCCTCATAGCTCAGGATGCCTACGTGCTGAGTTGCTCCATCTTCCCTCCCCTGCAGTTCCAGCCAGGGCTCTGCACCCTTGAACTCTGGGACTTCTGTTCCCTCCCCACCCTATGGCTCCTGCTTCGGCTCAGGACCTCTGGGCTCTGGGATTGCTGCTGCCATCACCATCCCCCATCCTCTCCCTGCTGCAGTTCCTGCCAGGGCTCTGGGCTGCTGCTCCCTCTTAGCGGCTCCTGCCAGGGCTCCAGGCTACTGCTCCCTCTTAGCGGCTCCTGCCAGGGCTCCAGGCTACTGCTCCCTCTTAGCGGTTCCTGCCAGAGCTCCAGGCTGCTGCTCCCCCTTCGAGGTTCCTGCCAGAGCTCCAGGCTGCTGCTCCCCCTTAGAGGTTCCTGCCAGAGCTCCAGGCTGCTGCTCCCCCTTAGAGGTTCCTGCCAGAGCTCCAGGCTGCTGCTCCCCCTTCGAGGTTCCTGCCAGAGCTCCAGGCTGCTGCTCCCCCTTAGAGGTTCCTGCCAGAGCTCCCGGCTGCTGCTCCCCCTTAGAGGTTCCTGCCAGAGCTCCAGGCTACTGCTCCCCCTTCGAGGTTCCTGCCAGAGTTCCAGGCTACTGCTCCCTCTTAGCAGTTCCTGCCAGGGCTCCAGGCTCCTTCTCCCTCTTAGCGGTTCCTGCCAGGGCTCTGGGCTCCTTCTCCCTCTTAGCGGTTCCTGCCAGGGCTCTGGGCTCCTTCTCCCTCTTAGCGGTTCCTGCCAGGGCTCTGGGCTGCTGCTCCCTCTTAGCGGCTCCTGCCAGGGCTGTGGGGTACGGTTCCTTCCTGGGTTCATGGGTATTGCCAGCCCCTGGGGCTCTCTCCTCTCCCCCCCAGCTCCCAACTGAGTGCCCAGCTCTGCCCCATGTGTGGCTCCATCTTGGGCTTGAGGTGCCTGGGCTGGGGTCTTTAGCCCAGACAGCGCCTGCTGGGGCTCAGGCTTCAGCCTCCATGGCTTCTGTCAAGACTGAGACATCCATTTTTTAAGTTGTCCAGGGCTTCTGTGCATAGGCCCCATGGATTGATCCACCACTCACCCTGAATTAACTTGCAGTTAGGAGCAGCACTGGGAAGGTTGCACCGAGCTCCACCTCTGGAAGCCTCCTCTATCTACAAAAAATTCGGCAGCTGCTGTCTTCAGAGCTGGGCTCTGCAAGCAGCACAGATGTGAGTATGGAAATCCCACAACCCCCCCTGCAACAGCTTTGACCCCCCTACAATTGCCTTTTGAATCAGGACCCCTGCAGTTACACCACCATGAAATTTCTGATGTAAAAGTCTGAAATAGACCAATTTTAAGACCCTGTGACCATGATATTGATCAAAATGAACGTGAATTTGGTAGGGACCTGCTTCTTGTCCTTGAGTGCTCCTTAGCATCTTGATCGTCCAGTGGACCCACTGGTTGTTTAGCCGGCTTCCTGCCTCTGATTTACTTAAACACATTTTGCTCTTACATGTCTTCAAATTCCTTTTTGGACTTCCTAATTATATTTTTACACTTCATTTGCCAGAGTTAATGCTCCTTTCTATTTTCCTCACTAGTATTTAACTTCCCGTTTTAAAAACTGTATCTTTTTATCTCTCACTGCTTCTCTTACTTGGTTTGTTAAGCCACGGTGGCACTTTTTTGTTCTCTTACTATTTTTTTATTTTGGAATACGTTTACATTGAGTCTCTATTATGGCTTCTTTGTAAAATTTCCATGCAGCTTGCAGGGATTTCACTTTTGGCACTATGCCTTTTAATTCTGTTTCATTTTTGTGTAGTTACCCTTTCTGATATTAAATGAAACAGTGTTGGGCTGCTGTGGTGTTTTTCCTGCCATAGGGATGTCAAATTTAATTATATCATGGTCACTATTAGCAAGCGGTCCAGCTATATTCACCTCTTGGACTAGATCCTGTGCCCCACTTAGGACTAAGTCAGACTTTCCTCTTTTGGGTTCCAGAATCAGTTGCTCCAAGAAAGGAGTAGCTCCATTTAAGTAGCTCCATTTAAGCTGCTCCATTTCAGGTGTCAAGAAACTTTATCTTTACATCCTATCCTGAAGACACATAGAATCATAGAGCTGGAAGAGACCTCAGGAGGACATCAAGTCCAGCCACCTGCCCAAGGCAGGACCAATCCCAACATGTGTCCAGTCAATATGGGCTATCCCCATATTTAAATCCCCCATTATTGAGTATTTTTATAGCTTCTCTAATCGCCCTTAGCATTTCACAGTCACTGTCACCACCGCCCTGGCCAGGTGATCAGTAATATATCCCCACTGCTATATTATTAGAGCTATGGGTAGTAATTCCATAGAGATTCTATGGTACAGTTTGGTTCATTTAAGATTTTTACTGCAGTTGATTCTATGCTATCTTTCACGTACAGTGCCACTCCCCCACCAGCACTACCGGTTCTGTTCTTCCGATATATTTTATATCCTGTTATTACAGTGTCACATTGGTTATCCTCATTCCACTAAGTTTCTGTGATGCCTATTATATCAATATCCTCCTTTAATATGAGGCACTCTAGTTCACCCATCCTATTATTTAGACTTCCAGCATTTTGTAGAATTATAGAATACCTCAAGAGGTCATCAAATCTAGTCCCTTGCACTCATGGCAGGACCAAGCACCATCCTCTACAGATGTTCGTCTCACCTGTTCTTAAAAATCTCCAATGAAGGAGATTCCACAACCTCCCTGGGCAATTTATTCCAGTGTTTAACCACCCTGACAATTAGGAAGTTTTTCCTAATACCCAACCTAAACCTCCCTTGCTGCAATTTAAGCCCATTGCTTCTTGTCCTATCATCAGAGGTCAAGGAGAATAATTTTTCTCCCTCCTCCTTAAAACAATCTTTTAGGTACTTGAAAGCTATTGTATCCCCTCTCCATCTTTTCTTTTCCAGACTAAACAAACACAATTCTTTCAGTCTTCCCTCATAGGTCATGCTTTCTTGACCTTTAATAATTTTTATTGCTCTTCTCTGGACTTTCTCCAATTTCTTCATATCTTTCCTGAAATGTGGTGCCCAGCACTGGACACAATATTCTAGTTGAGGCCTAATCAGAGCAGAATTATTTTTCACACACTCTTGTTAACACCACCAGAATGATGTTTGCTTTTTTTTAACAGTGTCACAGTGTTGGCACATATTTAGCTTGTGGTCCACTATGACCCCTTAGTTCTGGGCTACTCAACATGCAGCCCATGAGCTGCATGCAGCCCGTGGCCCGTTTGCAGCCCGCGGTGCAGTTTGGGTTTACGCGGGGCTCAACATGCGGCCCACAGGTGGGAGCCAATGTAGTCAATATAATGGTCTTCTGTTGAAATGCATTTTAGTACTTAAATTCCTGGACTGTCATTGCTCATTAAAAGTGCTGACATATGGATGGAAATCGGGTAAATGTTGCATTTTATTAATGCATTTTATTAATATCAGCAGAACGGACATAAAAGGGGCCTGTGTGTGGTGTAGTCTTGCCTTAATCTTTGTATTTGTGCCCGTCAGTGTGAAAGAAGCTATTTGCATATATATTTGCATGTATATGCAACTACACTTAAGTTGCGGCCCTTGCCATGTGCTGTGAGTATCATTGTGGCCAGGGGCGGCCCGTGACTATAGGCGGACTTGGCCGTCGCCTAGGGCGCCGCCTTCAATGGGGCGCCCGATGATGACGTCATGAGGCGCCCGATGATGACGTCACTCCATTGACGGCCGTGCAGGCGGGGGCGCTGATCGTGCGTTCCGCCTGGGGCGCCAGCTGCCGCAGCCTGCCTCAGGCCACTCCTGATTGTGGCCCCCGGAGCTTCCAAAGTTGAATAGCCCTGCCTTAGATCCCTTTCTGCAGTACTCCTTCATAGGCAGTCATTTCCCATTTTGTATGTTTGCATGTAAGCATTTTAAAAACGTTATCACTCTATTAATGAAAGAGATATGCACAATAAAAATACTTGTATTACTACTAAGTACTAGAAGATTTACTCTGTTTGCTCGGGTCTTTAACTCAATTTTTGTTTTTTGGAAAATAAAATGAAAATGCACACACTTCATTTCACACATAGCTCTGAGGTGGGGCTGGACTGAGGGGTTTGGGATACAGGCTGCCCAGGCGAAAAAGGACAATCCCAGCTCTCGCTCATTGCAACAGCTGAGGACCAGGTGTGAAGTGCCTCAGCGGGCACAGCCAGGATAAGGGTGCATGTCCCCTTGCTGGGGCAGGTCCAGGTTTGTCTGCCACACAGCAGCAGGAAGAGGACCAACTTGGCCACAGCCCACTCCTTCAGGTTCCAGCTTTGTTGCTTAGGGGAGGGGACTTGGGGGAAGGGGTGCAACCACCTCCCACACTCACTGGTGACAGTGGGAAGTGGAGTGACACCCCTGGGAGCTAGCGGATAGTTTCCCAATCCCAGGATGAGTGCAGGGATGACCCCGACCCTTGCTGCCTACCAGACTCCTGCTAATCCCCCAGGCTCTGTGGTGTTGAGGAAAGGGGTAGGGTGGGGTGGGGTGGGGTAGGAAGAGACAAGGCCTGGGTCAGAGGAGGTGGGTTGTCCCACACCTCACACCACTCTTGGGACAGCCCTGCCTGCCTCTTTCTAATAACTGGAGCTGCCTCCTCTGGGAAAATATGGTCAGTGCAAGAGGACATCACAACATCACCTGGCAGGAGGGGCCCAAGGATGGGATCATTTCCCTCTGCTCCCATTGGCTGTTCTCCTTCCCTGAGCCTCTCACCCTCCTCAACAGTCTGACCTGACTGGGACTGCTCTGCTGTATCCTGGACCCCTCAGCCTCCCTTAGCTCGGCCAGTTCAGCTACCCTGGTCTCTGCAAATGGAAACCAGCAGAATCTGGCAACCCTGTGGGCCACATGTAGCTTGTGGGCTGCAGGTTGCCCACCACTGGTGTATGCGGGCTCTGAGGGCCAGGAGCTCCTTGCACCGAATGCACACACACGCCACGTGCCCATAGCATGTAGCATGTGTGAATACCTGTCACCCACAGGGCGGGTAATCATACATGCTATGCTGGGTGCAATAAGCCGGATAGCCCCCACTCTGCTGCTGGGCCTCTGCCTGTATTCCCTTTTTACTGTTCGAGCAGGGGTCTCCAACCTTTTTAACCACAAGGTCACTTTTTCCATGTAAGTACAATGTAAGATCTACCTCCAGCCCAAAATACCCTGCCCCACTTCCTTTCTGCCCCTTCTCTGAGGCTCTGCCCCTGCTCCACCCCTTCTCTAAGGCCTCACCCTGCTCACTCCATCTTCTCCCATCCTCAATCACTTGCACAAGGAGGTTAGGAGCAGGCTCTGGTCACGGGCCAAGGGGTTTGGAGTGTGGGAGGAGCTCGGGGCTTAGCCCAGGGTGGGGGATTGGGGTCCAGGAGGAATTTCAGGGTGCAAGCTCTGGGAAGAAGTTTGGGTGCAGAGGGACTCACGTCTGGGGCAGGAGGTTGGGTGTAGCAGGAGGTTCAGGGCTGGGACGGGTTGAGGGAGCAGGCTCTGGCTGGGCACTGTTTAACTGAGATGGCTTCCGGGGGGTGGAGCAGTGGGGTTAAGACAGCTCACTCCTGCCCTGGCCCTGCACCACTCCTGAAAGCAGCTGGCATGTACAGCAATGGCGCCATGTGCTGCCCCCCATCTACAGGCCCTGAGCCCACAGCTTCTACTGGCCACGGTTCCCCATTACTGATCAATGGGAGCTGAAGGAGCGGTGTCTGCAGGCTAGTACAGCATGTGGAGATGCCCCTGCTCTGCCTTTCTCAGGAGCTGCAGGGACATGCCAGCCACTTCCCAGGAGAAGCAATTGCCATGGGGATAATGACTCCAGCCATGACAAGTTCAGCATGTTAGAACTCACCACTCAAAGAATTAAATTGAAGTGTCAGAAATAAAAATGATGAAATGCACAGACCAGTCAAAACCCAAAACTAACCCACTTTGAAAGGAGACCAACAGCCCCCCGTGTGTGTTGGGTTGGGAGATGAGAGGGAAGGGCAGCGTGTGTTTGTGAGAATGACAGAGACACACACAGTGTGTGCGAGTGACATGCAGAGCTCCCTCCATCCCCTTCTCTCTGTGTGGAGAGAGGATACAGGAGTGGGAGGAGGAGGAGCACCCTGACATCAGCCCCCCCACTTCTCCCTCTCACACTCTGCACAGCAAACAGGAGGCTCCTGGGGGAGAGGGGGCAGCTCCAAGGCAGAGGGCAGGAGCAGCACGGCAGTGCTGAGAGGGGCAGATGAAGTGCCATCACTTGACAGCCTCCTGGCCAAAGCAGTCAGGGTCCCCTGTCAGAGGCTCCAAGATCCACCGGGAGATCCCGATGGACTGGTTGGTGACCACTGCTCTTAGAGCTTACTCCTGTCTTGATTTTTAAAAAATCAGCTGGTTTTAGTTTTAATGTAAAGAAGTTTAAAGACCGTTACAGGTATCTAGCCCCCCCTGGAACTCCACCTCCAAACTCCCTCCCCAAACTGCCGTATTAGCCACCCCTTTCTTTCCTATCATTCCACGGGAGGGCCTGCCAGTGCCTTCAGGACTATCTAATGAGCTTTAATTTTCTTTAATGACAAGCCCTTTGTTCTCTCATCTCCCTGAAACTCCCTGTCCCAAAGGCCCTGCTGCTCCCAAACTCCTCACAAATCACACTCAGGCTGAGTTGCAGATAAGATCTCTCTCTGGGGCGAGGGTGAGTAGCCCCCTAGTATAAAATTCATGGCGCCCTTGCACAGGTGTTCGGGCATTTTAATCATTGTTTTGTGCAAGTTCATTTAAGAGAATTCATTTGAGATGCAAAACCTGCAGATATATCACCAATGGTACGATGATCAATACACCAGTAACACACCTGTCAGGACCGTATCACAACATACGGGCTACCTACATATTCTGCACCTCATCCGGGGCCTCAAATGGATGTGGGTGAAATCAGACAATCACTCAACTCTCAAATGAATTCATGCAGAAACCTGGTGAAGGACTGCATACTACCACTTGTGGGGCGCACTTTTCACAATCACGCCATATCATCCTCAAAGTAAACCCACACAACTCCTTCCAAAGGCAAGCTCGGAACCCAAATTCATAACTCTGCAACATTCTTAAACCAGAGACATTGGCTTTGTGCTTCATTACAACAATTTGTAACCTACTAACCCTTGTTTGTCCTATGACTGCAGAGGTACTAATTCCCCACATCATTTTAAGTGGTCTCCTGCAACGGGGGAGTTAAATTCTGGTTACCTTTTCCAGACCTGATGAAGCGCTCTACAGACCAGTCAGCCTCACCTCAGTCCCCGGAAAAATCAGGCAGGGGATCCTCAAGGAATCCATTTTGAAGCACTTGGAAGAGGGGAAAGTGATCAGGAATAGTCAACATGGATTCACAAAAGGCAAGTCATGCCTCACCAATCTGATTAGCTTCTATGATGAGGTAACTGGCTCTGTGGACATGGGAAAGTCAGTGGATGTGATATACCTTGACTTTAGCAAAGCTTTTGATATGATCTCCCACAATATTCTTGCCAGCAAGTTAAGGGAGTATGGATTGGATAAATGGACTGTAACATGGATAGAAAGCTGTCGGGCCCAATGGGTAGTGATCAACAGCTTAATGTCAAGCTGGCGGTCGGTTTCTAGCGGAGTGCCCCAAGGATCAGTTCTAGGGCCGGTTTTGTTTAACATCTTTATTAATGACCTGGATGAGAGGATGAATTGCACCCTTAGCAAGTTTGCAGATGACACTAAACTAGGGGGAGAGGTCGATATGCTGAAGGGTAGGGAGAGGGTCCAGAGTGACCTGGACAGATTAGAGGATTGGGCCAAAAGAAATCTGATGAGGTTTAACAAGGACAAGTGTAGAGTCCTGCGCTTGGGATGGAAGAATCCCAAGCATTGTTACAGGCTGGGGACTGACTGGCGAAGTAGCAGTTCTGCAGAAAAGGACCTGGGGGTTACAGTGGATGAGAAGCTGGATATGAGTCAACAGTGTGCCCTTGTAGCCAAGAAAGCTAATGGCATATTAGGGTGCATAGAATCATAGAATCATAGACCTGGAAGAGACCTCAGGAGGTCATCAAGTCCAGCCCCCTGCCCAAGGCAGGACCAATCCCAACTAAATCAACCCAGCCAGGGCCCTGTCAAGACGAGACTTAAAAACCTCCAGGGATGGAGATTTCACCACCTCCCTAGGTAACCCATTCCAGTGCTTCACCACCCTCCTCGTGAAATAGTTTTTCCTAATATCCAACCTAAACCTCCCCCACTGTAACTTGAGACCATTGCTCCTTGTTCTGCCATCTGTCACTACTGAGAACAGCCTCTCTCCATCCTCTTTGGAACCTCCCTTCAGGAAGTTGAAGGCTGCTCTCAAATCCCCCCTCACTCTTCGCTTCTGCAGACTGAATAAGCCCAAATCCCTGAGTCTCTCCTCATAGGTCATGTAGTTCAGCCCCCTAATCATTTTGGTCACCCTCCACTGGACCCTCTCCAATGCGTCCACATCCTTTCTATAGTGGGGGGCCCAGAACTGGACACAATACTCCAGATGTGGCCTCACCAGAGCCGAATAAAGGGGCATAATCACATCTCTGGATCTGCTGGCAATGCTCCTCCTAATGCACCCCAATATGCCATTAGCCTTCTTGGCTACAAGGGCCCCCTGTTGACTCATATCCAGCTTCTCATCCACTGTAATTTTTCTGTGGACTGAGGTAAGGCTGACTGGTCTGTAGTTCCCTGGATTGTCCTTCTTCCCTTTTTTAAAGATGAGCACTACATTTGCCTTTTTCCAATCATCCGGGATCTCTCCCGATCTCCACGACTTTTCAAAGATAATGGCCAAAGGCTCCGCAATGACATTTGCCAACTCCCTCAGTACCCTCGGATGCATTAAATCCAGACCCATGGATTTGTGTATGTCTAGCTTTTCTAAATAGTTCCTAACTTGTTCTTTCCCCACCAAGGGCTGTCCACCTCCTTCCTATAACTGCATTGTCTAGTGCATTTGACTGGGAGCTGACCTTTTCTATGAAGATAGAGGCAAAGAAAGCATTGAGTACTTCAGCTTTTCCCACATCATCTGTCATTTGGTTACCTCCCTCATCTAGTAAGGGCCCCACACCCTCTCTGATCACCCTCTTATTGCTAACATGCCTGTAGAAAACTTTCTTGTTCCTCTTCACATCCCTTGCTAGCTGCAATTCCAACTGTGCTTTTGCCTTCCTGATAACTCCCCTGCACTCTCGAGCAATATATTTATACTCCTCTCTAGTCATCTGTCCAATTTTCCATTTTTTGTAAGCTTCCTTTTTGTTTTTAAGCTCACCAAGGATGTCCCCTGTAAGCCAATCTGGTCGCCTACCATACTTTTCTTGCTGCACATTGGGATGGTTTCTTCCTGTTCCTTCAATAAGGCTTCTTTAAAATACTGCCAGCTCTCCTGGACTCCTTTCCCCTTCATGTAAGCATCCCAGGGAATCCTGCCCGTCAGTTCTCTGAGGGAGTCAAAGTCTGCTTTTCTGAAGTCCAGGGTATGTATTTTGCTACTCTCCTTTCTTCCTTTGGTCAGGATCCTGAAATCTACCATTTCATGATCACTGCTTCCCAGGTTGTCACCCACTTCTACTTCCCCTACTAGTTCTTTCCTTTTTCCAAGCAGCAGGTCAAGCTGTGCATGGCCCCTGGTTGGTTCCTTCAGCACTTGTACCAAGAAGTTATCCCCAACATTCTCCAAAAACTTCCTGGATTCTCTGTGTACTGCTGTATTGGTCTCCCAACAGATGTCAGGGTGATTAAAGTCCCCCATGAGAACCAGGGCCTGTGATCTGGAAGCTTCTCTCAGTTGTCTGAAGAAAGCCTCGTCTACCTCATCTACCTGATCCGGTGGTCTATAGCAGACACCAACCACAACATCACCCCTGCTACTTCCACTTCTAAACTTAACCCATAGACTCTCTACAGGCTTTTCACCCTCTATATACTGGAGCTCTGAGCAATCATACTGCTCTCTTAGGGTATGTCTACACTAGCCCCCTAGTTCGAACTAGGGAGGCTAATGTAGGCATTCGAAATTGCAAATCAAGCCTGGGATTTAAATATCCCGCACTTGATTTGCATCTTCCCGGCTGGTCGCCATTTTTGAAATTTACAAGTCCGGACTAACTGCCTGCATCTACGCGCAGCAGGGACCCGGTAGTTTGAAATAAAGCCCTAGTTCAAACTACCTGTTAAACCTCATTCCAGGTTAAACCTCATTCCAGTCATGCGAGTCATCCCACCAAGTCTCCATTATTTCAATCAAATCATAGTACTTAGACTGGGCTAGGACTTCTAATTCTTCCTGTTTGTTTTTCAGGCTTCTCGCATTGGTGTACAAATGCCTTAGATAACCAGTTGATCGCCCTACCTTCTCCATTAGAGTCAGGGGTCCTCCTTTGTTGCTCGTTCCTCCTTGTGTTTCTTCCTGGTATCTGACTTACTCACTGACCACAGGGCTTTGGTCACCATCCCTCAATGAACCTAGTTTAAAGCCCTCCTCACTAGGTTTGCAAGCCTGCCCGCAAAGATGCTCTTTCCTCTTTTGGTTAGGTGGATCCCATCTCTTCCTAGCAATCCGAGTCCCATGGTACAAGAAACCAAAGCCCTCTCTGCGACACCACCTGCGCAACCACTCATTTACTTCCTCAATTCGACGATCCCTACCCGGATCTTTTCCTTCAAATGGAAGGCTGGACGAGAACACCACTTGTGCTCCAAATTCCTTGATCATTCCCCCAGTGCTACATAATCTGCAGTGACCCTCTCAAGGTCATTCTTGGCCATATCGTTAGTTCCTACATGGAGAAGCAGGAAGGGGGTAGCGATCCGAAGGTTTAATCACTTTTGGAAGACTCTCAGTCACATCCTGAATGTGAGCTCCCGGTAAGCAGCACACTTCTTGAGATTGCAAGTCTGGATGGCAGATGGATGACTCACCCACCACCACCACCCATCTTCTTCTTTTGGGGGTGGTGGTCGTGGAACCCCCATCCCTAGGATTACGCATCCCATGCCTTCCGGTAGATGGTATTCCCTTCTGATTTCTTCCCTAATTGGTCCCTGCCAAAGCATTCTCCACCGTAGTGCCTGTGGAGAGAGCCTGATACCGGTTACTTACCTCTACTGGAATGGGGGATACCTGAGTTGGCCTTCTTCTTCTTCTAGAGGTTACATGCTGCCAGTTCTCTTCCTTGTTCTGTACTGCCCTGACTGGCTTTTCAGCCTGCTGTGCCTGCAGGATTAAACGCTGCCTTCTATTCAGGATGTCTTCATCCTCTCTGATGGAACATAGGGTCGATACTTGGGCCTCATGTCCTCTAATTTTTTCTTCCAAAATGGTGACCAGCTTGCACTTAGTGCAGATGAAATCCCTTCTTTCTTCCGGGAGGAATACAAACATGGCACATGCTGTGCAAGTAACAACAGCAGAGCTATCACCATCCACAGGGCTCGACGAACCGTGGCGAGATCTACTCGCCAGCCCCGCACCATGCATGTGCCAGACCGGCACTGCACATGCGCATAGTGCCGGTGAATGGCGACCAGCTGAAATCTACTCGCCACAGGTGAGTAGATATAGCGATTTGTTGAGCCCTGACCATCCATACCTGCCTTCCTTCTGAGAGATTCCTCAGATGTTATTAAATGCCTCCTCGAAGGGCAGGAGAGAGAAAAGAAAAAAAAATTTCTTCAAGGAAAAGACCAAACACTACGGGGATCTCCCAGGGTGAATTCCCAGGCAAACTCCCGCATTGGCTGCTGTCCTGTTCGCTGCTCTCTGTGTTCGCTCTGGCTGCCTTTTTCAGCAGGCTGAGGCTAGGCCTGGCTCAAAGCCTTGCCTCTGATGCAATCAACCTTGACGGCCCACCAGAGCTCAGGAAGTTTTGATAATAGTTTAGTGAAAAGATTTTTTTTAAAGAATGGCAAGTGTATTGCGCCCCCTTCCAACTCCCTCTCACAACTCCCTGTTATCAGCTCCTGGTCACAAGCTCCCTGGTCGCTGACTCACTGCTATATAATGGCCTGGACTGCCTGATAGCCCCTCCCCCTGATTAAGGCTCAACCAATGAGCAGAGGCTTCTAGATTTCAAACCTTGATTAAAAGCTCACAGCTTCCACTTGCCAGCCACATCACACATTCCGTGGGGCAGGAGGGGAAGAGGAGACCAAAAAAAAAAAAAACCCCAAACCCCAGACAGACAAACACAAGTCACACACAGCAAGAAACCCCCAAACACAAGCACAAACACACACTACAGACAGCCACTTCCCTCAGGGGTCCTGTTTTAGCTCCTGCTCCTCCCGGAGGACTCCCTCTCACAACTCCCTGTTCACAAGCTCCCTGGTCGCTGACTCACTGTCTTAGGAGGAGCATTGCCAGCAGATCTAGAGAAATGATTATTCCCCTTTATTGGGCTCTGGTGGGGCCACATCTGGAGTATTGAGTCCCGTTCTGGGCCCCCCCCCACTATAGAAAGGCTGTGGACGCATTAGAGAGGGTCCAGTGGAGGGCAACCAAAAAGGTTAGGTGGCTGGAGCACATGACCTATGAGGAGAAACTGAGGGATTTGGGTTTGTTTAGTCTGCAGAAGAGAAGAGTGAGGGGGGATTGAGAGCAGCCTTCAACTTCCTGAAGGGAGGTTCCAAAGAGGCTGGAGAGAGGCTGTTCACAGTAGTGGCAGAACAAGGAGCAATGGTCTCAAGTTACAGTGGGGGAGGTCTAGGTTGGATATTAGGAAAAACTATTTCCCTGGGAGGGTGGTGAAGCACTGGGATGGGTTCCCTAGGGAGGTGGTGGAATCTCCATCCCTAGAGGTTTTTAAGTCTCGTCTTGACAGGGCCCTGGCTGGGTTTATTTAGTTGGGATTGGTCCTGCCTTGGGCAGGGGGCTGGACTTGATGACCTCCTGAGGTCTCTTCCAGGTCTATGGGTATGTCTACACTACAGCGTTATTTCAAAATATCTTATTTCGAAATAGTTAATTTGAAATAAGTTATTTCGAAATAATGCATCTACACACAAAATGCATTTCGAAATAGCATTTGGCTATTTCGAAATAGCGCGTCCACACTGAGTGGACACTGATTCGGAGTTAAGGCCGGCTGGAACCAGGTCAGGGTTAGGGCATCAGGTAAGGAGTGTCTTTGTGTGTCTGTTGCCTGAGGCTATCTGAGGCCTGTGCTTAAAGGGACACCCCCCCACCCCGGGCAGCCGGTTCTCAGGTATCCCTGCTTGCTTGCCTGCCTTCCACTTACCCCTCCCTAACTCCCTTCCTGATGTCAAATAAAATACACGTATTTTCAAAAGTATAAACTCTCTTTATTTAACAAAACTGGGGGGGCGGGGGAAATGAAACTCTGGGGAGACTGGGGAAAGGAGGCAGGAGAGGGGAGAAGCGAGGGTGGGAGAGGGGAGGGGGAAAACTGAGAGGAGGGAGCTGGAAGGGGGAAGCAAGGGGAAGAAGGCTCAGGGGTGGGGGTCTCGCCAGGCCAAGTGTCTCCCAGCACAGCGGGTGCAGGGGCCTCGGCATCCCCAGGGTGATGGGGAGGAGGGTGTGGAGGTTGAGAAGGGAGAGGCGGGAGGGGGAGAAGGAGTGGGAGGAGGAGCGGGAGCTGGGGAGGCAGCAGGCGCTGGAGCAGCACGAGGCAGCATGCTCTGCACCAGGGTCTGCAGATGGGCACAGATGGCACGACCCTGGGCAAGCAGCTCCTGCTGGAACTCCCAGTCATCTTGCACCCACTGCTCCATGGTGCGGTGCAGGGCTCGCAGGGTCCCCAGGTGCTGGTCTCGGTACCCCTGCAGTGTTGTGGTGGACCTGCTGAGCCCTCGAGTGCGGCAGGATGTCCCGGGCGGGGTGGTGCGCCCTGCACGCGCAGCTGGTGCGGCTGTGGAGAAAGAAGAGAAGTGGTCAGTTCTCCCTGGGGATGCAGTGGATGAAGCCCAGCCCCACTCTGCGAGGTGAGCATGACCATGCCCTGCACCCTTAGAGCCACTGTGCTTGCACAGAGGTCATGGTCGGAATGTCTGGCTATCCCTGTGTTGTGTATAGTGCGGCCAAGGTGGGGGGGAGATATTAGAGGCGGCTTGTGAACAGGTGAGTGCTAACAGGGAGTTTAGAGAGGGAGTTTGGAAGGGGAGAGGGAAGGGCGTGAGGTTCTCTTGCCTTTTTTTTTTTAAATCCTTTTTCCAGGACAGCAGGGATGGATGGTGATAGGTCTGCTGTTGTTACCTGCACAGCGTGTGCCATGTTTGTCTTCCTCCCGGAAGAAAGAACAGATTTCATCTGCACGAGGTGCAAGCTGGTCGCCATTCTGGAAGAAAAAATTAGAGGACTGGAGGCCCAAGTGTCGACCCTACGCTCCATCAGAGAGGATGAAGACTTCCTCAATAGAAGGCAGCGTTTAATCCTGTAAACACGGCAGGCAGAAGAGCCAGAGAGGGCAGTACGGGACCAGGAAGAGAACTGGTAGCATTTAACTTCTAGAAGGGGAAAAAGGCCAGCACAGGAATCCCCCAATGCTATAGAGGTAAGTAATCGCTTTCAGGCTCTCTCCACAGGCTCTGCAGTGGTGAATCCTTTGGAAGGGACCTCAGAAGGAAGAAACCGCAAGGGAACACCATCTACTGGAAGGCATGAGATGTGTAGTCCTAGGGATGGGGGTTCCACGACCACCACCCCCAAAAGAAGAGGACAGGTGGTGGTGGTCAGGGACTCCCTCCTAATAGGGACTGAGCCATCCATCTGCCGTCCGGACCTGGAATCTCGAGAGGTGTGCTGCTTACCGGGAGCTCGAATTCAGGATGTGACTGAGAGGCTTACCAAGCTGATCAAACCTTCGGATTGCTACCCCTTCCTGCTTCTCCATGTGAGAACTAACGATACGGCCAAGAATGACCTTGAGAGGGTTACTGCAGATTATGTAGCGCTGGGAAGAAGGACCCAAGAATTCGGAGCACAAGCGGTGTTCTCGTCCATCCTCCCTGTTGAGGGAAAGGACTGGGCAGGGATCGTCAAACTGAGGAAGTAAATGCGTGTTTGCGCAGGTGGTGTCGCAGAGAGGGCTTTGGTTTCTTCGACCATGGGACTCTGTTCCGGGCACAAGGATTGTTAGGAAGAGATGGGATCCACCTAACGAAGAGAGGAAGGAGCATCTTCGTGGGCAGGCTTGCAAACCTAGTGAGGAGGGCTTTAAACTAGGTTTGTTGGGAGACAGTGACCATCACCCTGAGGGGAGTGGGAAAGTCGGATACCGGGAAGGAATGCAAAGAGGAACGAGCAAGAAAGGAGGACCCCTGATTCGAATGGAGAAGATGGGGCGATCTGAGGTGTTTGTACACTAATGCGAGAAGCCTGGGCAGCAAACAGGAAGAACTGGAGGCCCTGACCCAGTCCAAGAAATATGATTTAATTGGGTTAACAGAGACTTGGTGGGATGACTCGCATGACTGGAGCGCTCTCATGGAAGGGTATAGACTGTTCAGGAAGAACAGGCAGGGGAGAAAGGGAGGAGTTGCACTATACGTAAGAGAGCACTATGATTGCTCTGAACTCCAGTATATAGAGGGAGAAAAACCTGTTGAGAGTCTATGGGTTAAGTTTAGAGGTGTAAGCAACAGCAGTGATGTTGTGGTTGGTGTCTACTACAGGCCACCGAATCAGGTGGATGAGGTAGATGAGGCTTTCTTCGGACAACTGAGAGAAGCTTCCAGATCGCAGGCCCTGGTTCTTGTAGGGGACTTTAATCACCCTGACATCTGTTGGGAAAACAATACGGCAATACACAGGCAATCCAGGAAGTTTTTGGAGAATGTTGGGGATAACTTTTTGGTACAAGTGCTGAAGGTTCCAACCAGAGGCCGTGAGCAGCTTGACCTTCTGCTCACAAACAGGGAGGAACTAATAGGGGAAGTAGAGGTGGGTGACAACCTGGGAAGCAGTGATCATGAGATGGTAGATTTCAGGATCCTGACCAAAGGAAGAAAAGAGAGTAGTAAAATACACACCTTGGACTTCAGAAAAGCAGTTTTTGACTCCCTCAGAGACCTGATGGGCAGAATCCCCTGGGATGCTAACATGAAGGGGAAAGGAGTCCAGGACAGCTGGCAGTATTTTAAAGAAGCCTTATTGAAGGCACAGAAAGAAACCATCCCGATGCGTAGCAAGAGAGGCAAACATGGTTGGAGGCCGGATTGGCTTACGGGGGAAATCCTTGGTGAACTTAAGCACAAAAAGGAAGCTTACAAAAAGTGGAAACTTGGACAAACAACCAGGGAGGGGTTTAAATGTATAACTCGAGAATGCTGGTGGGTTATCAGGAAGGCGAAAGCACAATTGGAATTGCGACTGTCTAAGGATGTGAAGGATAACAAGAAAGGTTTCTACAGGCATGTTAACAAGAAGAAGGTGATCAGAGAGGGTGTGTGGCCCCTACTGGATGAAGGAGGTAACCTAGTGACAGATGATGTGGGGAAAGCTGAAGTACTCAATGCTTTCTTTGCCTCTGTATTCACGGACAAGGTGGGCTCCCGGACTAATGTGCGAAGTGACGCAAGATGGGATGAAGATCGACAGCCCTTAGTGGGTAAAGAACAGGTTAGGAAGTATTTAGAAAAGCTAAACGTACACAAATCCATGGGTCTGGACTTAATGCATCCGAGGGTCCTGAGGGAGTTGGCAAATGTCATTGAGGAGCCTTTGGCCATTATCTTTGAAAAGTCGTGGAGATTGGGAGAGATCCCGGATGATTGGAAAAGGCAAATGTAGTGCCCATCTTCAAAAAAGGCAAGAAGGACGATCCAGGGAACTATAGGCCGGTCAGTCTTACCTCGGTTCCTGGAAAAATCATGGAAGGGATCCTTAAGGAATCCATTTTGAGGCACTTGGAGGAGAGGAAAGTGATTAGGAATAGTCAGCATGGATTCACAAAGGACAAGTTGTGCCTGACCAATCTGATTAGCTTCTATGGTGAGGTAAATGGCTCTGTGGACATGGGAAAGTCAGTGGATGTGATCTACCTTGACTTTAGCAAGGCTTTTGATACGGTCTCCCACAATATTCTTGCCAGCAAGTTAAGGGAATGTGGATTGGATAAATGGACGGTAAGATGGATAGAAAGCTGGCTAGAAGGCCGGGCCCAGTGGGTAGTGATCAATGGCTCGATGTCAGGATGGCGGTCGGTTTCTAGCGGAGTGCCCCAAGGTTCGGTTCTACGACCGGTTTTGTTCAATATCTTTATTAATGACCTGGATGAGGGGATGGATTGCACCCTCAGCAAGTTTGCAGATGACACTAAGCTGGGGGAGAGGTAGATACGCTGGAGGGCAGGGATAGAGTCCAGAGTGACTTAGACAAATTGGAGGATTGGGCCACAAGAAATCTGATGAGGTTCAACAAGGACAAGTGCAGAGTCCTGCACCTGGGACGGAAAAATCCCAAGCATTGTTACAGGCTGGGGACCAACCAGCTAAGTAGCAGTTCTGCAGAAAAGGACCTGGAGGTTACAGTGGATGAGAAGCTGGATATGAGTCAACAGGGCGCCCTTGTAGCCAAGAAGGCTAATGGCATATTAGGTTGCATTAAGAGGAGCATTGCCAGCAGATGCAGAGATGTGATTATTCCTCTTTATTCGGCTCTGGTGAGGCCACATCTGGAGTATTGTGTCCCGTTCTGGGCCCCCCACTACAAAAAGGATGTGGACGCATTGGAGAGGGTCCAGCGGAAGGGAACCAAAATGATTCGGGGGCTAGAGCATATGACCTATGAGGAGAGGCTGAGGGAGTTGGGTCTGTTCAGTCTGCAGAAGAGAAGAGTGAGGGGGGATTTGATAGCAGTCTTCAACTTCTTGAAGGGAGGTTCCAAAGAGGCTGGAGAGAGGCTGTTCTCAGTAGTGACGGATGGCAGAACAAGGAGCAATGGTCTTAAGTTGTGGTGGGAGAGGTCCAGGTTGGATATTAGGAAAAACTATTTCACTAGGAGAGTAGTGAAGCACTGGAATGAGTTACCTAGGGAAGTAGTGGAGTCTCCATCCCTAGAGGTGTTTCAGTCTCGGCTTGAGAAAGCCCTGACTGGGTTGATCTAGTTGGGATTGGTCCTGCCTAGAGCAGGGGGCTGGACTTGATGACCTCCTGAGGTCAGCTCTATGGATCTATGATTCTATGATTCTGTGAAGGGAGGGCGTCCTGCTGTGTTCCGCCCCAGGGTCAGGAGCATGTCAGGTCTCTTCACACACATGTGTGGCTATCAAGCCATGGCCCCTGTGTAGCAGGCAGCTGGAGCCACCTGCCCAGGGGTGGCACGACACATGCTCGCACATGCACAGGTTGCTGCGTGATGCGTGGTAAGCAAGGGCCACACGTGCGGTCCCTGGTCTCCCTCCCCGCCCCCCACCAGGAAGGGGACAGTGACAGCCACCGGGTGTGGCCTCCCCAGACGACCCTGCTGACTCCTCTCCTGAGACTGCTCGGGGGTCCTGCTGGCGTGGCGGCTCCTCCTCCGCGCCGTGGTCAGGGCTCTCCGGTCCCAGCTCGCTGCCCCCCGGGGTGGCACGGACTGCACCGCCCCCCAGGATGCGGTCCACGGCATCAAAATAGGTGCAGGTGTCTGCCCCTGCTGCAGAACTGCCCCAAGTGGCCCTGGCATATGCCTACCGCAGCTCTTTTATCTTGAGGTGCACCTTCTCCTGGGTGCACCTGTGGCCTTTCTTGCCCATGGTGGCAGCTATGCAGCCGTAGACGGCCGTGTTCCTCCATTTAGTGTGGAGATCGTGGACATTGGGGCCTGTCCCCAAACCTCAATGAGGTCCATGATCTCCGCACTAGTCCAGGAGAGCGCCTGCCGTCTACGGCCCCTGGCTGGCTCCTGGATGCTGGGGGACTGGGCGGGGGACTGCTGGCTGGCTCTGGCTGCCCGGCTCATCCTGGGGCCACTGGGTCAGGGGCAGCGACTGCTGGTAGGCCTGGTTCTGGCACATGCAATGTGGCCAGAGTCTACCCCTTTAAGGGCTCCGGGACTGGGGGAGAGGAGAAGAGTTTTCCTGGTTTGGCCCATAGTGGCCACCAGGGGAAACTGGGAAGGGCTGGAGGCCCCCTATTTCGAAATAAGCGTCTACACAGCGCTTGTTTCGAATTAGCTATTTCAAATTTGGCGTTATTCCTCATAAAATGAGGTTTAACTAATTCAAATTAAGCGCCCCGCTATTTCGATTTTATTTCAAAATAGCGGTTTGCCTGTATAGACGCTATTAAAGTTAATTCGAAATAAGGGCTGTTATTTCGAATTAACTTTGCTGTGACATACCCTAGGATTCTATGATATCTAAAGCTAGAAAGCTTTTCTCTTCTACCCAGAAGCTGGTCCAATAACAGATATTATCTCATCCAGCTTGTCTCTTTTGTATGGTTATAAGTCATAGTTATATGCAACCTACTAACCTGCTGGACTTGCTGATTAAACCATCATATATATAGTAGCCCAATGTCTGAGAGTCTGTAACGCTGTAGCGTTACAGACTCGCCTCTGGGGGGCGCTCTTGCCTCCCGCCGTGGCGCTTGGCTGAGTTCTGCGCCACTCTGCCGGGCCGCCACGGGGGAGCAAGCGGCGCAAGCAGCTGTTTAGGCTCTATGCTCCCCGTGCTGCATGAGGAGCGTGGAGCCCAAACAGCCGCTTGCGCTGCTTGCCCCCGGATGGGGAGTGCGGAACCCAAAGAGCCATTTGGGCTCCACAGCCCCCCGAATGAGAGGCAGGAGGGGGAGGAGAAGAGAAAGGGAGAGTGAGAGGCAGGAGGGGGAGAAGAGAAACAGAGACGGAGAGTGAGGCAGGAGGTGAAGGAGAGCTGAGAGGCGGGGGGAGGCAGGAGGAGGAGGAGGAGAGAGAGAGAGAGACAGACATGGAGGAGAGTCCCAAAAAATCCCGTTGTATGACGGGTTATTGGCTAGTCTATTAATAATAACTTATTAAGCTTTTCCTTAATAACATTCTGGGAAAAAAGGAGATAGAGAAGGAAACTTTATGTTACATCATTTGAAGAAGTGGGTTGTGCCCACGAAAGCTCATGATACCATCTACATGTTTTGTTAGTCTTTAAGATGCTACTAGACTATTTGTTGTTTTTTAAGTTTTTTGTGTTACAGACTAACTTGGCTACCCCTCTGAATCATTTTAATTGTTATTTGGAACAACAGAAGGTAAAAAGATTCTGGCAGAGGTGTGACATCTTTGATGATATGCAGAAATCACACTGACAGCTGTCTGTCTCCTCCACAATTATACACAGAACATAACTATTAGAGAAAGGCTACTAGAAAAATCATTCATCTGTGTACATAACCAGTGCTGTGGCTGCGGTTTATGGTTCTGTCCATCAGAAGAGAAGAGCATGGTTTTGCTGACCCCTGGTGGCTTTGAAAATAATTCTGGGTGGATAAAAAAAAAGATGTACTTTCAAAACCAAATCAAACCCAACCAAAACCCTTTTAGCACACTTAAATAGCACCTTTTACCTGAACAGCTCAGAGAGAAAATGCCAAGCAATCAACGATGCTGGAACAATTTGTACAGTGGGGATATTTGAACCAAACTGTAAACCTATATCAGAGGCAGCAAAGGGGGGAGCAGGAGCCGATGTCACCTGCCTGCCCCCCAACGTTGCTGCCTTTATCAGGACCAGGGGAGGCTGCTGCAAAACAGCCTCTGCCCACAGGGAGTCTGAGCTCCCTGTGGACAGAGGCTGCTCCACATTCCTTGGAGCAGCCTCTGTCCACGGCGAACTTGGTCCCGGCTATGGATAAGGGCTGCTGCCAGAGCAGTCTCTGTCTGTGGGGAGCTTGGACCCCTGACAGACAGGGGCTGCTGCTGGAGCAGCCTCTTACACAGCCAGCCTGGGCCATCGTGGACAGTTGATGCTTTGCGGTAGCCTCCCCTGCTCTACTTCTGTCCCTCCGCAGCAGCCTCTGTCCACGGGGAGCTTGGCCCCTTATGGACAGGGGCTGCTGCCACTCTGTGCTGCTTCCTCTGTATCAGAAGCAGCAGTGCAGGGTGGCAGGGGGCTCCTTGGGTGTGGGGCCGGAGCACACGGATGGCCAGCCCATCTATAGAATAGTTCCCTAAACGCTAAACATTCAAGTATTCTATTACCCGCTATGTACCATCCCTACATTAAAAGGGCCACGAGCTGTGGCTGCTGCCACAGTAGCAGTGGGCAGGAGTCCGGGCAGCGTTCCCTGTGAGCTGTGTGGCCTCTCAGGAGAGATCAGCATCATAGAATCCTGGGCTTGGGAGTAAGGATGTTAAAATGCAACGATCTAGCTAGTCGTATAGTCGCTACAACGAGTCAATAGGCACCTCTGCAGAGCCTCAAGTGGGGGCAGCTCCAGGAGCCAACTTGAGCTGGGACTGAGCAGTCCTGGCTCATGCTGGCTCTGGAGCCACCCATGCTGCGACTTGGCATTTTAAATGCAGAGACGCAGCAATCAGCACGAGCCAGGACTGCTCAGTCCCAGCTTGAGCTGAGTCCAGCAGCCCCTGTTAGCAGTGGCCAGGGCTGTCCACCACGAACAGGCGTTACTTGGCAGCAACAGCCCCTTTCCCCAGGTGGGGGCAGCTCCCCACCGGGACCCTGCGGACAGGGGCTGCTTCACAGCAGCGTCCCCTATCCCCCCTGCTGCGTCTGATAGAGACAGCGGGGAGGAGGGCGGCACCCCAGAGACAGTGCTGGGGGGAACTGGTTTTTAAGCTAGTTCCCACCAGCACCGGCTTCTGTCCAACCCTCTGCACAGTGCTGCAGAGAGCATGGGACAGACAGGAACTGCTTGGCTGCATCTACACTGGCATGATTTTGCGCAAATATTTTTAACAGAAAAGTTTTTCCGTTAAAAGTATTTGCGCAAGAGAGCGTCTACACTGGTATGTGCCTTTTCACAAAAGATTTGCTTTTGTGCAAAAGCATCCGTGCCCAGTATAGACGCTCTCTTGCGCAAGAAACCTCCGATGGCCATTTTAGCCATCAGGCTTTCTTGTGCAAGAAATTAACGTTCCTGTCTACACTGGCCCTCTTGTGCAAGTATTTTTGCGCAAGAGGGCTTATGCCCGAGCGGGAGCATCAAAGTATTTGCGCAAGAAGCACTGATTTTGTACATTACAAAGTCAGTGTTCTTGCGCAAATTCTCACGGCCAGTGTAGACAGGCAGCAAGCAAAATCTTGCCAGTCTACACGCACCCCTTGAGTCCCCACTCGTCCCGTACTCCCTGTGGCGCTTCTGCTTTTGAAATACACATGAGCCCTACGGGGAAAGCATTTGCTTATCGGATAGTTGACTAGTCGCTTACATCCCTAGTTGGAAGAGACCTCAGGAGTCAGCAAGTCCAGCCCCCTGCCCAAGGCAGGACCAACCCCAACTCAATCATCCCAGCCAGGGCTTTGTCAAGCCGAGACTTAAAAACCTCTAGGGATGGAGATTCCACCCCCTCCCCAGGGAACCCATCCCAGTGCTTCCCTGCCCTCCAAGGGAAAGAGTTTTTCCTAATATCCAACCTAGACCTTCCCCACTATAACTTGAGACCATTGCTCCTTGTTTTGCATCTGTCACTACTGAGAACAGCCTCTCTCCATCCTCTTTGGAACCTCCCTTCAGGAAGTTAAAGGCTGCTATCAAATCCCCCCTCACTCTTCTCTTGTGCAGACTAAATAAGCCCAAATCCCTCAGCCTCTCCTCGTAGGTCATGTGCTCCCTAATTCTGGTTGCCCTCCACTGGACTCTCTCCAGTGCGTCCACATCCTTTTTGTAATGAGCGACCCAGAATTGGATGCAGTACTCCAGATGTGGCCTCACCAGAGCCGACTAAAGTGGAATAATCACTTCTCTGGATCTGCTGGCAATGCTCCTCCCAATGCATCCCAATATGCCATTAGCCTTCTTTTCTACAAGGGCACACTGTTGACTCATATCCAGCTTCTCATCCACTGCAATCCCCAGGTCCTTTCTGCAGAACTGCTACTTAGCCAGTCAGTCCCCAGCCTATAGCAGTGCTTGGGGTCCTTCCGTCCCAAGTGCAAGACTCTGCACTTGTCCTTGTTGAACCTCATCAGATATCTTTTGGCCCAATGTTCCAATTTGTGTAGGTCACTCTGGATCCTATCCCTGCCCTCCATCATATCTACCTCTCCCCTGCTATGTCTAAACTATACTCCTCTGTCGGCAGAGGGATGTAAATTAGACACATCGAATGTGCAAATGAAGCCGGGATTTAAATATCCCACACTTCATTTGCATAATGGCGGCCACTTTTGAGGAGTACAGGATCTTTCGAAATGGGACATTTCTGTCGAAAATGCCCTGTCTAAATTGCTGGGGGGGGGTTTTCCGAAAAGCTCTGTTTCGAAAAAAAGTGGCGGCCGCCATTATGCGAATGAAGGATGGGATATTTCAATCCCAGCTTCATTTTCATTTTCGATACGTCTAATTTACATCCCTCTGCTGACAGAGGGGTGTAGTTTAGATGTAGCCCCCCTAGCTTAGTGTCATCTGCAAACTTGCTGAGGGTGCAAACCATCCCTTTATCCATGTCATTAATAAAGATGTTAAGAACATAAGAACGGCCATACTGGGTCAGACCAAAGGTCCATCTAACCCAGTATCCTGTCTTCCGACAGTGGCCAGTACCAGGTGCCCCAGAGGGGGTGGACCAAAGACAATGATCAAGCAATTTGTCTCCTGCCATCCTGCTCCAGCTTTTGACAAACAGAGGCCAGGGGCACCATTCCTTACCCCCTGGCTAATATCCTTTTATTGACCTACCCTCCATGAATTTATCTAGCTCTTTTTTAAACTCTGTTATAGTCTTAACCTTCACAGCCTCCTCTGGCAAGGAGTTCCACAGGTTGACTGTGCGCTGTGTGAAGAAGAACTTTCTTTTATTAGTTTTAAACCTGCTACCCATTAATTTCATTTGGTGTCCTCTAGTTCTTATATTATGGGAACAAGTAAATAATTTTTCTTTATTCACCCTCTGCACACCACTCATGATTTTATATACCTCTATCATATCCCCCCTCAGTCTCTTCTTTTCTAAATTGAAAAGTCCCAGTCTCTTTAGCCTCTCTTCATATGGGACCCATTCCAAACCCCTAATCATTTTAGTTGCTCTTTTCTGAACCTATTCAAGATGTGGGCGTACTATAGTTTTATATAGGGGCAGTAAGATATTCTTCATCTTATTTTCTATCCCTTTTTTAATAATTCCTAGCATCCTATTGGCTTTTTTTGACTGCTGCTGCACACTGCGTGGATGTTTTCAGAGAACTATCCACAATAACTCCAAGATCGCTTTCCTGTTGAACAAAACTGGCCCCAGAACCGCCCCTTGGGACTCTCCACTTGAAACGGACTGCCAGCCAGACATCAAGCCACTGATCACCACCCATTCCTTGAGGGTCCCTTCCATGATTTTTCCAGGGACTGAAGTGAAGTTGACAAGTCTGTAGTTCCCTGGATTGTCCTTCTTTCCTTTTTTAAAGATTGCCTTTTTCCAATCTTCCGGGAACACCTCCAATTGCCACGAGTTTTCAAAGATAATGGCCAATGTCTCCAATCACATCAGCCAACTCCCTCAGCCAATCCCTCAGATACATAAGATCCGGCCCCTTGGAGCTGTGTATGTCCAGCTTTTCTAAGTAGTTTGTAAGCTGTTCTTTCTCCACCATGGGCTGGCAACCTGCTTCCCATACTGCATTGCCTAGTGCAGCAGTCTGGGAGTGGACCTTGGCTATGAAGAAAGAGGCAGAAAAAGCATTGAGTACCTCAGCTTTTCCCACATCATCTGTCACTAGGTTACCTCCCTCATCCAGTAAGGGCCCCACACCCTCTCTGATCACCCTCTTATTGCTAACATGTTTGTAGAAACCTTTCTTGTTACCTTTCACATCCCTTGCTAGCTGCAATTCCAATGGCGCTTTTGCCTTCTTGATTACATCCCTGCATGCTCAAGCAACATATTTATACGCCTCCCTGGTCATATGTCCAAATTTCCACTTCTTGTCTGCTTCCTTTTTGTGTTTAAGCTCACCAAGGATTTCCCCGGTAAGCCAATCTGGTCGCCTACTATATTTGCTTTTCTTGCTGTGCATCGGGATGGTTTGTTCCTGTGCCTTCAATAAGTCTTCTTTAGAATCCAACCAGCTCTCCTAGACTCCTTTTCCCCTTGTGTTAGCATCCTAGGGGATCCTGCCCAGCAGTTCCCTGAAGCTATGTCTACACTACAGGCTTCTTTCGCAAGAAGCCTTTTGCGTAAAAACATCTTGCGCAAGAGAAGCATCCACACTATTGGACGCTCTCCCGCATATAAAAGCCACCCGGACTAGAGGTCACCAATTGCTCTTGAGTGCTGTTGCTGGAGCCCTCCAGAGACGCGCACTTAA